>OX359199.1:3429883-4629883 GCA_947172415.1 Chondrosia reniformis | reverse complement strand
TGGATGCAGATGAAAATGATTGTACGTATGAAACAATTGTGTTTAATACTTCATGCACTTTGTTAATACTCTGTAATTAGTGCCTTTAATTGTTGATTTAACAATGTCTCTCTTCCCACTCTCATTTTAAGGGTTATTGAACTGGAAACAGAGTCTGAGGTAAGTTAGAATCATTTTTCATTCTCATTTACCTGAAAGTGGAATACTCATAAACTTTAGTTAATTGTTTATATACAGTACATATATACCATGTCAAAGAGCATTCATATGGTAAATCTGTTGTCCTTTTAGGAGAAAGAGGAAACTATCACAGTGTTGGAGACCAAGGTAAAGGCATTGGAAACAGAGCTAGGGGTTGCAAGAACAGAAACAGTTGAAGAGGTATTCCGAATGGTAAGAAATACAGAGCTGTATGTACAAGTTTAATGTTTGAAGCTGTAGACTGGAACATTCTCAGAATGAGCAATATGTCTTCATTCGTGAAGTGCAGAATTCTCAGAAACAGTTGTCCACCCAATGAAGGAGATGCGTATCCAAACTCTACGTATAGCGTGTGTGTATACTCACTAGTTGTGGTGTAATTACTATAATGTCTATGAAGGGCTAGATCAGACTCATAAGGGAAGATCCCCAATGATAGACTGAAGACTAACATGCGATCCATTTGATTCTCTGTAGCCCACTCCTTCCCCTCCCCCTCCACCTGGTATCAGTGAGGAGGAAGTGGAGAAACTGAACAATACCATTGATGAACTGAGTGCTGAGATCAAGAGGAATAGGCTGCATCTGGGACAAGCAGAGACTGCAAATTCTAAACTTAGTATGTGACTATTGTCCAGTGGTTTGGGCAAGTTTACTCCTGTATACGTACATACGTACATAC
This sequence comes from Chondrosia reniformis, assembly GCA_947172415.1. Classification (NCBI taxonomy): domain Eukaryota; kingdom Metazoa; phylum Porifera; class Demospongiae; order Chondrillida; family Chondrillidae; genus Chondrosia; species Chondrosia reniformis. The sequence goes on along the minus strand of OX359199.1, from coordinate 4,629,000 downwards.
GTATGTGCGTATGTATGTACGTAGCTGCAAGGCCTATACTTGCTACATGTAATGATTGTGTGCTAAAATGTCGAGCTATACGTATCCATATGTACGTACATGCATACATGTATACGTACATATCCACTGTTGCCTTATTAAGTGAGAGTATTTGTACATACCTAATTATATATGTACATACACATGTAGATAAATCTTCAGTATACATATACGTATGTACGTACATATACAGGTCAACAGGTAAAGGAGCTAACAAAAGATTTAGAGGATGAAAAGAGGAAAGTTCAGCAGGTAATACACAGTCATACCTTGTACTATCCATGATTACATCTTCTCAATTGCCTGTGAAATACCTTAAATTTATGTTCAATTCAGGTTATGTCATACATGTATGTATGCATGTGCACACTTTGTATGTGTGCATATACGTACGTACTGTACGTACTGTACATACGTATGTGTCCTTACACTTAAAGAATCTCTTCTTCTGCAGTTGAGAAAGGATTTGGAAATGACTAAAACCAAAGCTAGAGAGCAACAGGAGAAAACAGCTAAACTGGTGTGTTATGAGTACATATACATACGTACTTTACATCTTATACATTGCATACGTATATTCAGTATTTTCTGGCTCCATAAAGGAGATATTTCAGATGAAGCTATCGTGTACGTGTGTGTCCATGCTTATATGTACATACATATGTTTTAGATCTGTGTACATACATACCATCAGCATATGACGTAATGTAGATCATTTCACCAGCCACCATCAGCATGCACTAATGTAAGATCAATAGTGTAGGGACATTGTGATGTGTAGTAATAGCTAATTAGCATTAGCAAAATTACCATCTTTAATTCTATCCCTGACAGCAGTTATTGGTGCTGGATGTTATTATTTAACTAATTAAGTGTTTTCCATTCTGCACTACTTCTACAGGCTAAGGGAGAAATGGAAGCCATGCAAAAAGAGATGTCAGAGAAGATGGATAAAATGCAAAATGAAGTACGTATGTACATATGTACTAAGTTACATACGTATATAATATCTACAGTAAACATACATACGTATGTATGTATGTATTTCGAACTACTTAAATGTTGATTTTTAACAAGTATACGTACATACATAGTTGTATCGAACATATGTGTGTATGTTTCCATCAGCATTATTGCATGTTTTAAAATTTGCTATGTGCATAAAGGTAATGAAAAAATCCCAAAGAGATGCAGAGCTGGCAAAGGCTAAAGAAGAAGCTAAATTGCAACAGGAACTAGCCAAGCAGAAGGCACTGGAAGACCAACTCGCTAGAGAGAGGGAGAATATGGAAGGTCTAACTAATAAGGCAGACAAAGCCAGTCTTGAAAATGAGATTGCCAAACTAAGAAAAATTGAGGCTTTTCAGAAAAAAGAAATTAGTAGACTACAATCTGAAGTAGACAATGCTGGTAAATCCTGGGAGATTAAGTTAGCCATCATGCAGAAAAAGTATGTAAGCTGTACGTAGCTGCATCACTGACTTGTGTAGATAGTATGCACCCATCCTTTCGAATTATTTAGTTTCCATGCCTTCAAAGATGAAGCTTTCATTCGCAAGAGTTTACAGCGCCAGGCTGCTCAGCTCCACCAGGCCACTGTTGCATACACAGTTGATGGTGCTGTAACTGGCAATCAAACTGGAGCTCAGACTTCACAAGTAGGCACAGCTAGTGAACTTATCCATATATACTTGGGTAGATAATAGCATTATATCTATATATTTGCTTATGCATATGTACCATACAACAGTGTGTCTACATCTTTAAGTTGGTACGTACGTACGTACATCTTTCGACTCGTTGAGCATCTAAAAATGCAGTTTGTCTTGATAAATCTTCTGGTCGGACGACTTAACCCTGAGGGTCTTCTTCAGCGACTGATGGAAAGGATTTTTCAGTGGTCCTTTTATAGACACTTTTCCCGTCCTTTTCAGTTCCTGTCACATGATCCACACTTCCTGTCACATGATCTCCAACCGGAGGAGAGGAAGAGGAAGCATAAAAACGTTTCCAGGTGTCTATAAAAGGACCACTGAAAAATCCTTTCCATCAGTCACTGAAGAAGAGCCTCAGGGTCGAAATGTTGACACAGTTATATAGAAGAAATCCTTATTCTATTAGTGTGTCTACATGATGTTGATTTCATGTGGTATTACAGTCTGTAGGTCAACATAGTGACTATTACCAATTTTCACCCCACAAACCACTTCCAGAGCTTGCAGAAGGTAGGTTCAGTAGAATACAAGGTCGTTTACTTAAAATACCATTCCATGTATATACTTTTAATATATTGGTCCTGCTGTGTTTACTGTTAACCTTCACATTTTAACTATTATATAATGGTTGCATTACCCTAAGCTGAAACCCCTTATTAGAAGAAAACCTATACGTATATACATACGTACATACCTAACATATTAGTAAAGGGATTCAGATTGTGTTGCTGAGACTCATCTGAATCCCTTTACTAATATGATCACAACAAACAATCTGTACCATTTCATACCTAACATATGTACGTACTATTGTGTGTGCATCTACAAAGATATGTAAACCCCTTATTGCTGGTGATTGCATATATTATGAACACTAATCTTTGGTATATCCTTTTGAAGAACACCATCATAACAACCAGCCTCCCCAAGCACCTTCACCTTCCCCTAGACATCTCTGGTAAGTTGTATAATAGCAGCTCATTAATTGGTACTGTACATACATGTAGTGTAAAATACATACATATCCTGTTCATACAGGTCAGACTCCAGAAAAGGTGGAATAAGTAGACACTGAATCAAAACTTTGTCTTTTTAATTTATGTACATGTGTATATACGTACGTATGTGTGTGTAATAATGTATTTACATACATACATAGTTTAAATTTACTGTAGATTGAAGAGATGTTAAGATAGAGAGGGATTTAAGGACCAAATATTTAAATCTGTAAAAATAGAGAATTTATTATTATGAAATGTAATTGCTGCATAACAATTCCAGGTGCCAACTTGTCTGATTCTACGTAGGTTTTTGCCATCTATATTAGTCTATCTCTTTGACTTTCAACATGGATGGGATGACAGTTTATTTAAATAGCAATGTTCAAGTTTAATCATCTGTGTGTGTGTGTGTGTGTGTGTTTGTGTGCTTGAAAAGTATACTAAATCAGAACTCGATTTAGCCATATTTTAAAGGAAATTAGTGAGCAACAACTCGAAAATACTGAGTTATATGTACATAGTTGTATACATGTATGTCCTTGTGTATATTTTGTGCTATCTCTTGTAAACTGTATGTATGTACATGTACATGGGACAGTATAAGAACTGTATATTGTGACTGTAAGCTCAATAACAGTTGCAGTTTTTAAAAGCCGAAATTCCACATACGCAATAAACAAATTCCTACTAACAGAGTATCCAAAAATAAAAATGAGAAAGCTACATATTTAAACATTCATGTTCAGTTAGTCGATCCTATTTAGTACGAGGCATCTTCCTCTTCAATATACCTCTTGCTGGGCAACTCATACAGAAGATATCCTGTATAAATATGTATACATACATATGTATGTAAGAAGATAGAATACACATATAGCTACAGTGTTCAACAGAGTATACTACATGCATGAATAATCTAAGTGATAGTCAAACCACAAGTAATCATCATAAAATAAAGGGAGAAAAACAAAAGAAGCAATTGCTGGGAATTCAACTCAGGACAGCTGGTTATGACCACCAGTGCCAGTGCTCTGCCACTGAGCTACAATTGCCACAGCAATGCTCCATTAATGCTTCTCTCACTATGTACACAGTACGTTTTAGACTGCACTCGAATTAATAAGCATTATTTCAGTTCAGCCTAGTACATTTAAAGCACATATTTAGCAGCTTATTCTTACAGACTGTCCTTCTCTTTGAATGCATCTGAGATGGTATACATGTCCACAACTAAACACTACATATTTTGCACCAACACCTACAGACAAATAACAAGTGCACATACGTATATGTTGCTAATGCATGGCTTTGTTCCATAAGCCTTATACCTGATTGATGTGTCCTTGAAATGTCATTTTCACACAAGACACAACCAGAATCATCTAGGGCAGACAGAAAGCATAACTATGTAAATTAGCATTGGTCAAAGAGAATATCGGACAGAGCCACGAAATCAAACTTAATATTTTTTGAACAAGTGATCACTTACTTTCTATAACATAGGCCTTGTTAGCCATTCCATAGTATCGATTCATAAGAGCTTGGCTATGTTGGAAAGAGAATAATGACAGGATTACAGGATGTGAGACATTGTCAAATCAAGTAACCATATCACCAGCACTAATAATTACCAAGTAACACCTGAGATGAGGATATCAAAGCTTAAGATTGGCTCCATATCTTAAAAGTCCCCAATATTCCCATACCACCTAAGCATAGGTAGGTCCCCTTTCAATGGCTTTGCAAGAACATTCATACATACATTTTAAAGGCTAGGGAATTAAAAAGTAGTAAGTAGTAGTTCTATGCTTTCTTATAAATAATATTGTAAGAAAATGTATTCATAAAACAAAAATACAGCAAATACGTATCTTGTGATACTGAGTATAATATTGAACTCGACATACCAATCCTTATTCAGTATAGTTCTGCACCCTTCTCTTAAGGATTTCTATAAATATGTACATACAGACAAAATGATTGACCATATACGTACGTAGATCACAAATATTGACCAATACATTCTATCTTTGAGATGGTTCATCCTTTAGTCTCCAGACATCCAAAAAGACTAAAGATGAACCATCTCAAAGAGTTTGGTGCAGTTAGAAGAAATCCCTATCAATATATTCCAGATGTTGAAAGAGTCAAGAGATATACCATCTAGATAATACATTCTATACATACGGGTATCTCATTCATATTAGACAACATCCCAATTTATACACAAATACACCAAATGAATGTAGTACATATACGTACCTTCAATGCATAACTTTGAAGCAATGTTATTACAGTGTCCTTCAGTCCAGCAATATCTTTAGTCACTTTCACTTCCTATTAGTATATATAACATATGTATTAGTATTGTACATTTTCAGTAAACACTATCTTCTACCTTTATCAGCTTAATGGCATCAATATTGGTGCCTGCTTCCTTCAAAAGAATCTTGGTGAACACTAAAAAGTAACATGTTAATGCACACAATATTGCATCCACCTATAACATCTACAATACCTTATACTGATATACTACAGTATCCCCAATACATCTACGTACCAGTCATCATACAATTTTATGTATATAACCTATACTTATGAATGGTTCATTGCTGATAATAAAATTCGTACATGCATGATCCTTTGCAGCATTGACCAACTCCATCCATAGTTCATCATCATTCTGTTCTCTTGCTATTAGAATAGCATCCTTCATGCACTATGTGGTCATGAAAAGCATACATGAAGGTTGAGAGTACTGTAGATTACATATATATGATTCTATCAAGAGAATGTAAATATATTAAAACATGGCTGATGATTGCTAGAATTAGCTTATATATATTGCATATATTTTGCTCAAATGTTCACTAGAAGCTAGAAAGAGATTATAAAAATCAAATTGATTTTTGCCATTAATTCCGTTTCTACACTCAATAGCCACACATGAACATATGATATTTAAGTGATGAGTGACACTTTACCCGTTCAGCTATATTCTGCCTAAGAGTATGTCTTCCCTTCTCAAGGGTCAACTTGATAGCTTCCTTGTAGTTACCCATCCGTCCTATCAAAAAAATGTACATATACAAAAAGGCTATCTACGTATCTACTTACGTAGGTGATGCATATATGTATACTATATATACTATATATAGTATAAACTTTCATACTACGTATTTATAGACTTACTCAACAAGTAGACTTTACAGTCTATCAACCCAAAGCGATCACACACAGCTAACGCCTGAAGCAGAGGTAGGAACTGTGAACTTCATACAACACAAAAAATATGTGTAGTGGAGACACACCTCTTTGATTGGTACATTGTTGCAAGTTTGCAGAAAGGACTTGAGCTTATCAGGGGCAAATCTGGCATACAGCTCCACCTGTCTACTGTGGTACTGAGGAGCCAACTTTTCATCAAGTTTGAATAAGGCATCAAGATACTAAGAAATCCCAGAAAAACATAATGAAACATTTTTATAACACAAAATGTATATTTAAAAGAGCACCAGCAATGCCATTTTATCAATTTTAACATTTCAACCCGGAGGTCGGTTCATCAGCAATAAAATCTCTGTCTTCTGGGTCAAAACATTCAAATTGACAAAACTGTGCTGCTGAGGCTTGCTAAAATCTCTATATTATCATTATAATGGCAACAAACAATTTCTACCATTTCAATGTACTATGTAGATACACAGCCTATTCCTTCTTCAGCGGAGGAATTTTCCAGGACCAAAGGGTTAACTTCCAAAGATGGTTTATCAAGGTACGTATATAAACCATGTTTTGGTACTTATGTACTGTATTATGTAGCTTACGCAATGGACATAGTATTCTCGCCTCTCCTTTTCTATTTCCAGCTTATCCAACATATCCACCACTTTTGTGGGCTGAAAGAATGTATATTACACAACAGTTAACTAAACACTCAGAAAATATTTTACCAGGTACGTAACTACATACTTCTATCTCATCTCTCATTACAAGAAGTGTATCTACCGTCTCCTAGGATTGGAAGAGGTACATAAATGGATAAATGCATGAATTGTCCTGGAATAGGGTCTGTCCAACTGACCTCTTCACTCATGTTGAGCAATCTACCCAAGTGCTCTAGCATGGGACTGTACAGCTTGTGTCTCTTAATCATACTAAACACCTCTGGGTGGTTCAGCCTACAGTGCAGTAACCATGGTAATGATAGCTTGCTAGGTAAACATGCTTCAAATCACAAATATAGACACTCAAAGTGTAAGAAGTAGTTGCTACAGGTTAAACCTCAAGTACTGGTTTAATTGCCAATGCTCTTCCACTGATTTACTAATGCCAGTCAGTGACTATGAATCAAATCAATTCTGAACAACTACTGCACTTTTCACTTTCACTTTTCCTCCAGTTGGGCAATTGACAGTACAGAGTATTATGAAACACAGCATTGTATGCATATACACATGTTTCTATACATTTCCACGGTTACAAAAAGCTACATACGTATGTATGGGATGTATGACACAACATTGCATGCTCACCTGAAATAGGCTTCAATTGCTTTATCAAACTTCTTCTCTTGAGCATATCTGTGATTAAGCAACATGCAGAGATACAAAGTTAATGATATGCAAACTAACAAATAAATGTACCACTCACAATTCTGCCTTTACTCTCAACAGTATTTCATGATTTGCATTTTCTTTCAGACGATTCTATAAAATCAGTACATTATACAATAAAGCATATTGCCTAATGGCATCTACTGTAAATTACAAAACCTTTGTATACAGGTCAAATAGTTATATATGCTTCATACATGTATACACAACATTACTTACCTATGTATATCAGTGGTGTATATATATATATATACGTAGTTGGAACACTACAGTCAATGGATATAGAAAACCTCCAATAGCTTACCTCAACACAGATTAGTATTGCCTCAATATTAAATATGTCTGCTGGCCAAAGACGAACCAAACTACACAAGACCTGATTTATACAAAAAACACTTTTCACTGCCACATGGCTCTATACTTCATGTAAAGAACAGTCAACCCACCTCAGGAGATGTGTCAAGTAAGGTGAAGAGCACTCGCTCATAGACAGTGGGATCCAGTGTTGGTTTAGAAGTAGGAATAAACGTCCATATCTCCTAATGGCATAGCAGGACAGAAGAAGTGAGTATGTGACATACGTACGAAGCTGACACAACAGAAACTAAATCTCATAAAGGGAATAAAATAAGGAAGTTATTATATAATTGAAGTGTATAAAGTAACACCTCTTAAAAATACACTTACTGCAGCTGCACCTTTATCTAAAAACCCAATGACTACATTTTGCCAAAGAATTTTCCTATCCTCCTCCTTGATGCTTGGACGATTATATGTTGAAACACAAACCCTAAATATAAAGAAAAAATTCTAAAATATACAAGTCAGTTCATTTACACATACTGTACCTGGCAGCCTCTGAAAAATCTCCAACATTTAATAATTGGGTCACATACTCCTGCCCTATTAACTGCAGTTAAGAAATATATTTTGCTCCATGCTAAAGATATTAAAAAGGTTAAACACATCTAACCTCTGTCCTATAAGGTGTATCCTTAAGCTCCTTCTGAAAATTGTCACACATCTCATAAGCTGTCTCATAATTCTTGTGGTCCAGCTGCCACTGCACTTTCTCTGCAATTGTTCTCCTTTGAATGAGGATCATATCCATTGGAGCTACTGCATACAGCCGCTCACTGTCCACATCAGTTGCTATGGTTGAAATGAAAATAATTTTAGGTAATATACGTATATTAATAAATAATCATATCTATTCATGCAAAGAAAAAGTAAATATATAATTAATACACAATGGACTCCACTCAACTCAAACTTGCTTAGCTCAAATTTCTGGCTAAGTCGAAAAATAAACTGATACGGCCAACTTCCTAAACTCAAATCTCTGATATTTCAAATCATTACTTTTGTTCCTAAGTCCATTTTGTGAACATTGTAAATTCAATTAATCCAGACTCCACTGTACAGACATTAAAGTTTATTTTTCATATGGAATTAGGCCATGATATATTAAGTCGCATCTTAATTAGGACATACGTATGTACAATACTTGTTCAGTATATAATAACCCATAATTAGACTAGAGATTTACCCCATCCAGCTAAGAAAAGCCTTAATGTAGGTCTTACAATTTTCGGGAATTTGTACGTACGTACCACACTTTCCACAGTATACTCAGTATACTCACCAAACATGTAGTCACAGCAGTGGTAAATCTGGTATCCCCTGACCGGAAGGCTATCTCTGCATATCTCATCTGGTGAATCACTTGTTGGGTTGGGCTTTAGTACAACCAGCTGAGGAGGTTCACGCTTTCCTGAGGGCTAGTTAGACAACAGTTCTACCACATAATATAGTGCTATCGCCATGCACATTAGGTTAAGTCAGTAGGCCTGGTACGTACATCAGGTGATGTCATACACTCATAGTTCAAGAGATATGGTAATACATTAGATACCTAACAATGTGCAGTTGAGATTAATGGAGGACAAGAGGAGGTGGCTGGACAGATATATGCAGTTACCATGGTAACAGAAGGAGGATGCAAAATACAGAGAACCTCACAATTCCTATCTCTTTGTCTTTTTCATCACTCAAAACATATTGTAGAACAACCTAAAATACAAATAGAAAATGGAGGAATATTTTATACAATCACATTGATTTATTCCTATATACGTAATAAGTTCATAATGTCTACCAGATAATAATTGTTGATATATAATCATGCTCATTTACAACTCTTATAGAGTAAACATAATTATATAACTATAGTCTTCTCTTGCTACTCAAACAGATCGTTACTTTACAAACACTTGTTTTGTCCTTGTTTGGACTCATCAGGGGGACTTCAATTCAACCAATCTAGCTTGCTTAAACCTCTCAGAAAGTGCAAATGGTTGAAGATAAACCTAGAGTCATGCTTATTTGGATTATATTTTTATTGTTTTTTTTTAATTCTAATTTATTGCACTACAATGCATAAAGAGAGCTTGAGAGACTTACCAAATGGTTGCTATCGCCTTCATATACAAAAGGTGCAACTCCAGCTACAATCCCCAAATCCAACTGAATATTTTGAACTGAAAATGGAAATTTGAAACAAGTACGTATAGTCCAAGTACAACCCAAAAGGTTTCAATCACACATACGTACATACCTATTATCAGATCCCTTGTGAACTCTGACGAATGCAATGCTCTCGTTGTCTGCACAATTCCTACCTAATGTAAAATTACATGTACACAAATGCAGTAGGTCATTAAAATATTCCATTTCACTGTATAATAGCTAAAGAAAGCATTTGAAGATAGAAATCGGCAAGAAGGTCAAGGGTGGTACTATATGCATGTACGTATAAGCCCCTATATACCCACACATTCAGTGCAATGACCATTCAAAGGCTTGGAGCTTGATAGACAAGAGGTAGGAATACCACTACTCAAGTTCTTAACCAGAGAGTGTGAAACTGATAAAGTATTCAATGTCAGTATATCTCATGGAAATGTACCTTTACTCTGTCGGCCCAACCAATTACTATTTCTGTCTCATTCTTCCACACAAGATGGCAGGGAGCAAGCTTTGGGTTGGGGCTGGAGGAGAGAGGAGAATGAAGTTGCTAAACCAACAAATGAGGAGTTACTCTCACTTTTGACTTTCTCTTGAGACAATACCAATGATACGCTTCAATACATTATCATAAATGTACATTCCCTACAGAAATTTAATCAATCAATCAATTGCTCAAGTGGACAGTGGAATCACCAGAGCGGAGATTGTCTGCATACATTTACATACTTACAGTCACTGAAATAAGAATAAGACACAGGAAAGTACAAAAAGATCTTATAATTGTTTGTTATCAAGGTCAGTTAGGCCCCACAATGATTATGTTCTACATGCTCTTAGAAGGAAACCCTCCATTGCTTCCTTGCTCACCTTGAATCTGGAACTATTATCACTGTTTCATACTTAATTAATATGATTAAATGTGAATATAATTTGATTCTAACTTTTCTGTTGGCCCAAGCAATGAATGTTCCTCTCCATTTGATAGTTGATATGGACCCCTCACCACCATGAAGAACAGTCTTTTTCCTTCCAAAAGGTTTTGATCTTTCTTCAAATAAAACCAGCTTGAACATGAAGAGATGCATCGGATCATTCACACTATTATTAACTTAATGGACACAACATACCTCATCACTTCCTGTAATGTATATAGGTGACTTTAGCTTGGAGAAGTTTGGTGCAAACTCTACAGCCTAAAGACGATAAATCAGTAGAAGAGAATAAAAAATAAGACTTCAATAGCACATCTCAGGTACATAACTACGTACCTCATGTACATTATAACAAAGTTTAAGTACGTATAATGTTAACTTAAGATATACCCATATGTATCTTAAATGCAGGACTTACAGAAGACCAAGAAAAAGACAAAGACTCCCAGGGTCACTGATGAAGGGTGAAATTCCCAGGAACAGCTGTCTAGCTGTCTCGGAAGAAAAGAAGTCTAATTGTATCCTCATCCAAAGCTCTATAGGTTTGCCCAAAGTCATTAGTCTAAGAACATTGCCTTTTATGTTTCCTTAGCTTCATAAGTATAATAACTATAGCTTTGGAATGTGGTGTGTTAGGCTCATGTGTATATGTACTTAATGGTATATTATGTAAAGTAGTTTAATTGGCTAATAGGCCCTCCCTCCTAAAATAAGACATTGATGGACCGATTGATTGACAGTCATTCATAATGGAACTTTGCTATATCTTCTCATGCAACTCCTAAACTCACCAAAACTTGCTTATTTTGGTTCAGTGTCACAGTGTGTTGTGGATTCAAAAGGTTTAAGATGATAATCTGAAAGAGAACAGCAAATGGAGGATATAAATATTAACACAATATACAACCTAATAATACAGTCCATACATTTAGTATCTAAAGAGTAATTATTATTATTTTAGTCCTTTAGAAAACCTTATGAAGTACTGTAAATCCCTTATTATTAATGTGCTTTTAAATTTAGCTATATTAGCGATTTTACATTTACCGCTAAAATTAGAGTTCACTAAATATAGTATTACTACTAAATAGAGTACTACTGTAATTAACTAACAAAACTTCCATGCATTTTGTAAGTCGCTAATAATTAATTCCGCTATGTAGGGGTAAAATCCAGTTTCACTAACTTTTGGTTCCGCTTAAATAAAGGGATTTACAGTACATAATATAATTCTAACTAACAGTGTATGTATATACATTGCTTACCTTTCCATCTTGAGAGCAGCTAGCAATGTTCTCACCACTGTCGTCAATAGTGATACTGACTATAGGGCTCGTATGCTATACATGACCAGAAGACAGAGGTCAGTATATAAATAGAGTACACCTAAGGATTTTCTGTATCAATCATACAATTATAACTCCACTGGACCAGAGAGCCATACACAGGAATGGCACTTTATACATATAGCCAATGACTCATAATAGACCAAGAAGAAGACAAAGATTCCCAGGGTTACTGATGAAGGATGGAATTCCCAGAAATAGCTGTCTGGCCCAGTGGACCAGAAGAAGCTCTCTTCAGGTTTAGTTCCATATAGGCCTTTTACTCTAAAGTAGATGTAGCATGTTGAAATAGATGGTGTATTAGATTATTCATACATTATCATTACAGACTATAGCTATGAATATACTTAGTATTATGCCATACATAAGAATGGTACATTATAAATATCCCTCACAGATGAATATTCACGTCCAGGGAGCTTATTTCCATCTGCATCCAACACAACAATACGTCCAGAGTCCATCCCAACTATAATGAACTGCAGTGATAAGAACATTAGAATAAAATGGCACTCTCAAACCAACAAAAGTGATAGTCAAGATTGAGTGGATAGTTAAGGGGTGGTACAGTCAAGGAGTGGAATAATTAAAACGGCTGCTACAAAGATAGTGGAATGAGGTCCTATACCAGACAGGAGGAGGAGCAGGATGACAAGAGGAGAGAACAGGAGAGAGAGAGGGGGACGAAACTCTTCTAGAAGTATTATCTCTGCATAGTGCTAGATGGGGCCTCTAGCCTAGTGTGTAGTCTACCTAGTGTGTAGTCTACCTAGTGTGTAGTCTACCTAGTGTGTAGTCTAGCCTAGTGTGTAGTCTACCTAGTGTGTAGTCTAGCCTAGTGTGTAGTCTACCTAGTGTGCTTATCACATGGGTCACTTATATCGTTAAAATTACACGCACAGCTATATAACTACATACATATATACAGCATTATTCACAACATACTCTCATGTGGACTGCAATACAGCTGATCAGTTCCACAGCAATTCCGCGAAAGTTCTGTAGATTTGCATCTTTGGGCGGACCTAGACCTTTGACAAGATCCTCACTAAATCTCTTGTAATTAAAAATGGGCTCCTCGTCTTCTGATTCTTCTTCTTCTTCATCTTCTTCCTCCTCTACAGAGGGATTACTGAGCTCATCTTCCAGGGTATTATTTGCAGTCGCCATTTTAATTGCAAAAATGGCCGCCCGATCAGCTGCTCTAGTAATGGAAAACACAGCTCATTTGTTTTCAATGACTCCGCAGCTGATACAAAGTATTTCCTCTCATGTAAACGGAATATTATACGTTCCTTTGGTTTGTGAAAATAGTATCAGTGATTTTAAACATCAGCTTTCGTTGTCCTCCGTGTCCAGATGTATTACATCCCTGTATAGTCTATCGTCAAAGCACGCCGTTACTGTCGACTTGAGGCCATTGTTGCATTCCTCTAGCCCGCCAAAGGAACCAAGTGAAAAATTGAGTCATGCCGTAGAAACTGTATTTGTTGCTCATTCCACCAAGGACCCGGAAACGTTGCCTGTATACAAGTTAATACTGCAGAGGCAACCAGTATTGGTCCCGCGTCCATCCATCATCAAACTGGACCTTGAAGTAGATGGCAAGAATGAACCGGTAACAGAGGAAAGCGATAGAAAGTGCTTCAATGGAGTGGCTGTAGGAGGTACATTTGACCACTTTCACAACGGACATCGCCTTTTTCTGTCTCAAAGCATACTAATAGCAAGAAAACGTATTCTAAGTAAGACAATTGTACCACCAGAATCTATTTAGCTGCCTTCATGAATATTCTAATATACATCATTTTGAGTCCTTGCGTGTTTCTCTGTCTTCCCACACCTGACCACTCATCTATCACCTATCTGTATATACCTCAGTATATAGTATAATAAGCACCCTTTATTTGCATGTACATATGTATAGTATATCCCAATCAGCCAGGCTACCTCATCAATACTGATAACACTAAAATTAGTAGTTTTATTTTCAGAATGTACTGTAAAACCCTTAATATTAACATCTATTATATTTAGCGTTTTACCGTATATGACTTATTAGTGTCCATTAAATTTAACGTTTTGTTGTAAATACTTACTCCACACTACTGCACATGCATAATAATAAACATTTTAGCAACCATAAATGATATCGCATCGCAGAGCACTGGTGGTCTTACCAGCTGTCCTCGTTTTGATTCCCAATAATTCCTTCTTTCCTGTTTATAATTACTTGTGGTTTAATTATCACTTCAATTATTCTGGTGTATATTAGTTGGTATAGCAGATGGTCCACTACTAGTGAACAAGACACTCGCTGAACTGATTGAACCTCTTGACAAGCGAATAGCAGCTGTGAAGGGCTTTCTGCAGGATGTGCGGCCAGAAGTGCAGATTGATGTGGTCCCCATAACAGATGTGTATGGTCCTACAGCCTGGGACGCAGGGCTAGACTGTTTGGTGATCACTGCTGACTCTTCCAAAGGAAGTGAAGCTGTAAACCAGGAGAGGAAGAAAAGAGTAAGTTCCTACAATTAGTTGCTCTAATTAATTGACATTGATATGTATTGTTTAGTTGCTGACCAATGCAGTGACATGCAGATCAGTCAGAGTATTTAGCAAGGGGGGGAGGGCAAAATGATGATAATAGAAATGAAGGGGGGCAAACATATTTAGTGCACCAATGTTCATATACGTACGTATATAGCATATAACATTTGTCATTTTCAAGGGGGGGCACAAATGTTTCAAGGGGGGGCACATTTCCCCCTCTGCCCCCTTCCCCCCGAAAGAAACCCTGCAGATGATAGGGATTTCTGCACCCAACTTATCTTTGAGATGGTTCATCTTTCAGTGTCTCTAATATGATACGATCACAATTTTATTGTGCCACACATTAATCATTAATCATTTATTAGTTACAATATCGTGTTCCTATGTTTACTAGGGTCTCCCGGAGATGCACATTGAGTGTGTTGATATGGTAGCCTTTGAGGGAGGACTCACTGAAATGGTGGCAGCCAAACTCAGTTCCACCCAAATCAGGCAGAATATGCTTGGTGAATTGAGATCACCTGACACCAACAGGACCTCTCATTGGAAGAAAGATGGTCCCTTTATAATTGGCCTGACTGGGGGGATTGCCAGTGGAAAGAGTTCTGTGTGTAGAAGGTTGGCTGGCTTGGGAGCACATGTGATTGATTGTGACAAGGTAACTAATTGGCAGCCATTTTGGTAGGATTGCTAGACTGTAAATCATTGTTTTGTCTTTCATTATTATTTTCAAAAAAATTACTGAAATGGTAGTTGAGTCCCTTCCAATGTTCCCTATTAGTTGGGTCACGCAGCCTATGAGCCTGGTACGACAGCCTACACTAAGGTGGTAGACTGTTTTGGGCCCGTAATTGTGGGGGAGGATGGACGGATCAATAGGAAGATACTTGGCCCGATAGTCCTAAAGGATAAGGTACATCATATCATGTGACATGTTGCCTGGTTACAATAAGACTCTGGTTAATGTGCATCCATTAGAACGAAATGAAGAAACTTACTGACATAGTTTGGCCAGAAATAAGACAGCTATCTTTTGACAGGATCAGTCAGGCATGGAAAGAAGGTTGAAATTCACATTGCAAAGTATTCTACATGAAATGGGGGGGGGGGGGGGGGGGCTTTAAGATCTAAAGCTGATCTTAAAGCTTTGATATTGTCGTCATTTGAGTCTGGATGTGTTGTATACAGGTTGTAAGGTATGTGTCCTGGATGCTGCAGTATTACTGGAGGCAGAGTGGGATAGGTATTGTCACGAAGTCTGGCTGTGTATTCTATCACAGAAGGAGGTTAGGAAATGTATGATTAAAGTTTACTGTATTCTGTTGACATGGCAACAGGTGTCTTGATGTGAGAAGAAAAAATATAACATTATCTTGAAACTTTAGGCTTTGAAAAGAATAATGGAGCGTGATGGAGTGAGTCAAGAAGTTGCAGAAAGAAAAATCGTTGCTCAGATGTCAAGTAGGGATAGGATGAGCTATGCATCTGTAGTCCTTTCAACACACTGGGAGCCTGAAGTGACACAGAAACAAGTAAATATTCTGCACAGCTCTAAAGCTTGTTTCAGTCCATTTATTTTCATGTACTAATCTACATGTATGAACATTGCCTCTTAAGTACTTTTATAGACATTTAAATCCTACTAATCCAGCCTCCCAACAATACAGCTATATACAGTAATTACACACGTTGTGCTAGGTTCATAGTAACTGTCCTTTAAGTCAGCCCCTAATGAAAGTGTCACACATGCATGTAACTACATTCGTATATATAACTACATCATGGGTAAATCTACATTTATTGAATCTCTGGGTTGAAATGTACAGTTTTGGTTAAATCTCCCGGTTTGCAGAGGCTCAGGATATATAGCAAACAAGTATTATGTAACTATGTACGTACGTGCAGCATTATGTAAACACAAAATTACTTTTGACTACAGTCACCTAATCTAGGACCCCTTCAAGTTACGTATGTAGGTAAACCCCATTAGAGAGCTTTGGGTATTACTATGTTGAAAGGAGTGAATAAATTACTGGAATGAATTGCTAATTTCATGGTATACCAGATCAAATCAACTACTTAGATTATAAGAAGAAATGAGTTGTTTTATATTTCCTTCAGTGATGCTTACTGTATTGACTTGTTCCCATATAGGTTGAAAAAGCATGGTCACTGCTAATGGAGAGATTAGGAACATGCAATTCAAGATCCCCATTATAAAAAAAATTCTCAATAGTTGATGGCAATGGATTCTTGATAGCCACATACTTGTATATTTTGTTGCAATTAATTCATAATTTAGTTTTCTAACAACTGTTGATTATATATAGACTATTATCTATATTTACATAAAGCTAGACGTAACTCCTTGACTGAGACCCTCTTAACTCTTGGAAATAGCTACTTGACAATTGCAATAGTACTAGTGTTATATGCATGCATCCAGTGGAGCAGAAGAAGAAAAAATGACTCCTGTATCTTCATCCAAAGCTCTCTCCAGGGGATTAGCATGTAGGAAAATGGTGTATTAGATTTTTCATTAATAAATGATGTCAATGGTAGTAAGAGATCTTGAAGAAGTTGCTTGAGGTTAATCAATTACATGTGAACTGGTTTATGAGGTATCTATAACTACCTATAAATTCTTCCTTTTTAGCCATAAGCTGTTAGCAGTGATGGCCGAGTGGTTAAGGCGTTGGACTCGAAATCCAATGGGCTCTGCCCGCGCAGGTTCGAATCCTGCTCACTGCGTTTTTCGTTTTTTTTTCTTTTTCTTTCAAATCATTGCAGTGACCATGTTACAATTCTTTATTACACATATATATGTACATAGGTAGTATAAAAAGATAAACTATACTTTTATGTACAAATAGTGACAATATATAAATCAAGTATTATTCACTGTTGGAATTTGACACTGTTTCTTATAACAACTCTTCACTGTTGGAATTTGACCACCTCCTCTTACGACAACTGCCATTCAAACTAGGAGCAGTTGGAGATCTTTGGCTGGAGACGAAGGATTGACTCAGTCTCAGAGTTGGCACACCGCAGCCAGAGCCTGTTATGCTCTGTATGATTCTTACAATGGCCAAAGCTATGTCTTCAGGAGCAGCTGTTTTGTCTCCTAGAGTTTCCCAATCTTTCTTATCAACGGTACATGGACACTCAAAAATGGAATCAGGAGTGTTGAAATTTCCCTCCGCAGCACCTCCAGTGACCCTCACAGGTATCACTACTCCACCGTTCCATGCAAACTGTTCTGCTTCATAAGCAGCACCAGGGCCTCCTTCAATCAAGACACACACTCCTAGGACCTTTGCTACAAGTGCCTCTCTCTCTCTGATACTGTCACCAATGAAAATTGTTTCCCCATAAGGCACTTTCTGGAAGCTTCCATCCTCATTCTGTCTGGTTTGAGCAGATTTATCAGCAGGATCCCTTACTGCTGTGATGTGCCACACATTGGCAGTTTGGCCTCTACGAGCAGCATAGAAACTCTTTCCAACTGTATCACCCACACCATAGAAACCTCCCGTTATCAATAGCACATCTGGTTGTTGAGCCAGGGCCTTCCCCAATTCCTTACAGATTTCCTCTCCTTTATCAGAGAAGAAGACAGTACTGCCTGAAATGTACACATGTTTGCCATCGGATGGCAACTGTGCAATCAGGTTA
The DNA here is from genome assembly GCA_947172415.1 of Chondrosia reniformis. Lineage (NCBI taxonomy): Eukaryota > Metazoa > Porifera > Demospongiae > Chondrillida > Chondrillidae > Chondrosia > Chondrosia reniformis. The sequence goes on along the minus strand of OX359199.1, from coordinate 4,610,591 downwards.
TTCTTCATAAAGCGTGTTTTTTCATCTTCCTGAGAAGGGTTTACATATCTTTCTTCTTCTGATGAAGTTGCATGAAGAGCCTTCTCTATGTGTTGTCTGAGAGATGCCTCAAAAGTAGCACTCTGTGCTTGGACAAAGGTATTGCTTCCAATAAGCATTGACAACCAGGAGGGCATCTGAATATTGCCTGATATCACTGGAACAATCCTCTTTCGCTGCTCACAATAGAAGATCTGCTCCTTGCAAAGTGAGGATGAAGCCAATTCCTTAGTAATCAAAATAACCACCACTCCAGCATCATCAGCCTTCTGTTGAAAGGACTTCATTATAGATTTATCTTTCTCGCTGCAACACTTCATTTCCCACACTTCATACTCGGCCCTGGTGAGTATGGAAGTGGTTTTCTGTGTTAATGCTACTTCATTAGGATGACTTATCAAGACTACCATCTCCTTGCCCTCTCTTGGTTGCCGCAACAACTGCACCAGATCATGATCAGTAGAATTGGGCAAGGCAGTGGGGCAGCTACGTAGGGTGGGTACCTTTGCTAGCTGGGGTGTGACTGTTCTTTGTGGAGGTGTCTCCTTATCTATAATCTCAGAGTGCACTTCAGGGCCATTCAGACCATCTTCCTCTCCGGCATGTTTGTACTTCTCTGCAATCTGATTGGCTGCCCAGGCCATAGCCTCTAATGCCTCCTGGCTGCTATCTCTCTTCCAGGGAACAAACTGGGTGGTAGCAAATTGGATGGCAAGGCATTTGGGAGGCCAGGTGGAGAGGAAATTAATTGGAATGATAGTCTTTGCCAGAATGTCAGCCAATTTAATTTCTCTATTTGTCCAAAGAGTTTCTCCATAGCGTGGAGTTATCAGGGCTACAAACAATTTGCATGAAGAGATGGCATCATTAAGGCAGTCCTGCCAATCCAGGCCACTGTAAATCTCATCTGTGTCCAAGAAAACTGAAAATCCGAAAGCCACAAGCTCCTCCTTCAACTTGGTGGCGTAGTTGGAGGCTTCCATGCGTACATAGCTGATCAAGACATCAAATTCCCTTGGATGATCAGGTTGAGCCTCCAGAGTATCAACCACTGAGCAGTTCACTTCTTCAATATTTAGGTCTTTTTCTGGGGACTGGGTTGAATGCTTTTGCTTCTTCTGATAGCTTTGGCTGCTTACATGTTGATTTGGGTCCATTGGATCTGGTGGTTTCCATTCCGAATTTAGGATTGGGTGTTTGGACTCCTGATGCATAAACATGTGTATTTCGTTATTAATCAAGACATCCATCAGGCTGAGATCACACTCCTGATGCTTGGCAACGGGCCAGAGGTTGTGGTCCAGCAGGACGGCAGAGTGAACAGAGGCGGGAAGATGAGTAAGTTGACTCCTCATCTCGGCTCGGAACTCTTCCAAGGTACAGGCTGCAGAGCAGAATATAAATCCAATCGAGGAGAAATCATTCTCGTTCACCTTTAATCTTATACCAATTCTAGTCCTTTCGAATAGAATGCGTACATATATTAAATTAGATCCTACTAGGATATCAGAGATGGGTACTTTAGCCTCTAAAGAAGACTCGATGCAAAATCCATCATGAGAAAGGAACTGAAACTTCTTTGGAATAGCTGTAGTTGTATCGCTGGATTCTAACGCTGTTCTTGCTTCCTTTACCGTCAATTCCTTTCTAAATAAAAAGGTACCAAGTTGGTAAACAGGCTTTAGGCCAAACTCCGGAGCAATAGCAATACAAACTAGGGTTTCTCCTTCCGCCATTTTCAAACTCAATTGACAGCTAGGTAAAGTGTAGTCTACGTACGTCGCGAGGTATATAACAGTACGCATATTATAGCTTTTTCTTTTGTTGACTATGAATGCTGTAAATCTAAGCTATACAGTGTAGGAATTGATGAACAGTTTCAGCTTCATCTCTATCCCTTACCAATGCATACACACAATTGAATAATATTTTCTTTTTCTATTTAATAATTAAATTATGAATCAATGTATACATTACGTACATGAATTGTCAATACATACATTGATTTGTTCTTATTGATTGCAGTCATTGATTCAGAATACATATATTGTACATCAGGCATTATAATGATTTGACCTTAATGCTAAATCAACACGCATGCACTGAGAGATACTAGAAAATTATATTATAAGTGTAAGGTTAAGTGTGTCAGTATTGTAGGAATTGTTAGATGATTGGCTCCAACATACACTGCATGAACTCTTCATTTTAACAAAATCCTAAAATAAAAAAATAAACTCCTGATGGTATGCATTCTCACAAAAAATTGATACAAACTCAATCGAATTACATTTTCAGTCAAATATATTTAAAGTAGTACCATGTGAAACCTCACTAATCTGAACACCCTTCTAAATGGAACTTTGTAGTTGGAATCAGTTTAGAGGGGTTTCACTGTAATACATAAAACTATGGTTATTGTGCCCGTGAAGCAGAAAGAATAGAAATTTTCTTAGACTAACAACTTAGGGCAAACCTATAGAATTATGGGTGAGGATACAATTATGCTTCTTTTCCACTGGGCCAGACAGCTGTTTCTGGGAATACCACCCTTCATCAGTGACCCTGGGATCGAGTCTCGGTCTTCTTGATCTTTAATAAGTTCTTGGCTTTTACATATATACACACAAACACTTTGGTTCCAGATTATAATAACCAGTATACACTGATTCAAGGACCAATATTTCTAATCATGTCATATGTACAGGTTAAGCACAAATAGCATACCTTTCATGGTACAATCCATCTTGATTTCCTCATAAACAGACTCAGGTCCAACTACCTCAATGGCATACAAAAGCACATTCCAGTTCCTCCCCTTCCTGCCTGTGCCCACTTTCTTTAGTAGCCATCTTTCTATCATTGCTGGGAAGCAGTCCTCCACCTTATAATGTTGGTTTTTTTCTACTGCATCAAGCACTGATGGTTCAATACCAAGTTGCACACCGAGGTCTCTCCAATTAGCATACAGCTTGTAGCCTAGCACCTTCAGAACTAAACCTAGGTCAGTTGGTACAAATTGGTCGGGAAACCAGACACTTTCAGAACAATCCATTAATCTCTTCCCACCCAACTGGCATTCAAGATATCTTGGGTGACTGCTCTCCCAGAGAGCAAGGTGTGCTGATTTGACAGAGTCACAGTGGCATAGAAATCCAACTTGAAGCTCTGGTCTCTCTTCCACAGGCATTCCTTCCATCACTTTGGACCCAATATTCTTAAGGGTAGACTTCACTAGACATTGTATGTCATGACAATTTCTCTCGCAAAAGGGAGTTCCCCTTTTGTCTGCATCACTGTGTGCAAGCAGCAGTTCTAATCGGTCTTGCTCCTCCATCAGATAGACATCTATACCCAAATAGCAGAAACAGGCTGTGGTACGATCACTACCTCTAGGTTTTGGTTTTAGAATTTGGCTCTTTGTCATTTCAGAAAGGTGAACCACAAGACAAGTGAATATGCCTCGAGGAAGATCCATAAGATCAGCCTTAGCATGGCTACCTGAATATTTGTAGGAAAAGCAGAGAATGTTGGCTTCATTCCACTGGGGAATTACCACCCCTCCATAAGGCAGTACCAAGGGCATGAAATATTCCACTGGATCTAACTGGTATTTAGCTGATATTCCCAGATGATACAGTATCTCCAGTAGCCATTCTTTTGGGACATCTTTGCTGATGCCTAAGTCGTCAAAGACTACATCAAGATGGTTGACAGATAATATACCTGTGGTCTGGAATTCTCGACTCTTAGCCGCATGCAATTGCAATGGCTTCTTGAACTGTATGGTCAGAACCTTGGCAACTTCATTATACAAGGCAGTGGCATCAGTACATATCCACTCCCGGGACTTTTCAGTAAGATCAAAGTAGGCATAAAAACCAAGCTTGTGTAAGAGCAATAACATGCCTTGGAATTGATCATCAGCATTTTCTGCATCAAGGTACTGACTTTGGATGCAGAACTGCTTCAAAAGATCATATTTAAGGAATTTCTGCTTTAGCCTACTTGTAATTACATGAAGGAGAAACCACATTAGGGGCATATCAAGCTCAAAATAGTTTTTAGATCCCAGGCTTCCTAGACTGCTTAAAATCTTTGATTTTAGTGCTTCAATGGTCTCAGCATCCTCATTGGATACCTGATTCTGCTTGGTCATCATGTTGTTTATCAGATAGGGCCAGTATACTGGGGCTGGGGGATTGTCGACCCTCTCAAGTACCTCTGCTAATTTAGTTCTGGAAATTGCATCATTATCAGCAATCAGAGAATAATATGGCTTTTTCTCTAAAGAAGTGAGATTAGCAATCATTGATTCTATTTTTCTTTTCATATCAGATTCAGGTAAAGATAGCAACCTATCCTTGAATGTTCCAACAAGGAACATACGAAGCTGAGGGGAATGTTTTAGAATTTCACCCAGCCTCTTGTCTATAGACTTGGATGATGCTGTGTATATGCTTGAAAGTGATCTTAACATCAAAGCAATGGTTGTTAGACCATGGCCTGATGGAATTGTGTAGGTTTGACCATCTGCGGAACGAAAGGATACCTCAATTTCCTTTGCAAGGTCTTCTGCAGCATTGAAAACCTGGATGTAAGTACATGGTAGTGTTAATAGAAATGGCAGGGAATCCTGAAATGCTGGCTGGCCTCCGCTATCAATGAAATGAACAAATGTTGCTTCTTTGAGGTCCAGATCACCGAAATCATTTGAACTAAGGAGTTCATCACGTATACTCTTAAGTTGGTCCAATGGAGATAGCAGCTCATGATCTGGTTCAGGTAATATAGGGCACTCGATTGGTTCAGGAGAATCTGTTACTGTTACAGTTGGGATTGGCAAGGGCACTACAATGCCTTGCTCAGGGGCCTTTGTTGTTGATTTTTGAGGTGGGACTGTCTCCATATGGGGAGTTGGATAGGACACGTTGTGTTTGTATGTCTTCTGACTTGTACATGTCCTGACTATGTTTTCCATTACTTTGTCATCAACTGGTTTCCAGCTGAGAATTGCATTCTTTTCCTCAGCCAAATAGCTAGCAATCACAATTTTCGGAGCTTCTGCAACTCCAGTACTGATTTTTACCTCCTTAGATTCATTGAAAATGAGAAGATACTTGAGGGATGACTTTCCAACTTCTGGTGGCCCAGTCATGATACACCTAATCACTTTAATGGTAATAGAGCCATGTCGTTCAATTGCTTTGTGGTATAGTCCTACCCAATCATCCTAAAGACAGAAATGGCAAACAATTAACATAGTTACTAAAACGCATATAAAACATGTGAGTACCTCTTATATACAGGACCTTATATATGCATGTGTACATCTACATGCATATATATATATACAGTACTTTTTGGGTCGGTTGTCCAGACTGGACATTGCAATCAGTAACTCGCAACTACCATTTGAACAAACTTTCCTACGAGAATGACGTCACCATGCATGCGATGATAACCTTTTACGATTACCGATTGCAATATCCAGTCTGGACAACCGACCCAAAATGTACTGTACACACACATGTACATATAAACACTTATGGGCAAACTTACTTTTTTCTTAGGTGCACTGGGATTGCTGTCATGAAACTGTGAGTAAAACTTGAATGAAAGATCCTCTAGTAAGTCAGGGTCTCTTTCTGGCTTATCTGTTGCTGCTTTCTTTAGCAGTTTAACTGCTTCAGAATTATCCAAAGCATAGGCTTCAGCAAGGGGTGTCAGCTTTACTTTACTAAAGGGTATTGCATCTAGGGGTGGCTTGTTGGCTGAGAATATTTCAAACCTTCTATCTTTCTTGAGAAAATACAATCTGGCATTAAATTGATATAACTCAGAGCTACTCAAATCAGGAGTTGACTGATGTCTGGTTATTTGGCTATCATTTTTGATTGCTGCTATTCTAGAATTCCTTTTAGGCAAAGGAGGAGTGTAGCAACGTTCATTCCTTTTTGGCTTGGCCAGATTATGCCGAGAGGTTGTCTGTTCACCATCACCAGATGAGCCTCGTCTACCTTTTGGTGATACACTCGTGGGCGAAGGACATCTAGAACATTTTATAACAGCTTGTGTAAACTTTGTTACTGTAGAGCTGCTAGGAAAGCTTTTAGCATACACATCCACCCCCTTTTCCTGTAGCAGCAGAGATAGCAACTCCCTGCATTTGTGCCGTAATATAGCTATGTGAAGGGCAGTGCGTTCCTTATCAGTGGTCTTTGCATTCACATCTATTGGGTGGTAGTTAGCTCGTTGTGGCTTAAATTTAAGTAACTTAGGAACAACCTGCAAGCACTTTGGATTGCAGCAAGCAAAATGGAGAGGTGTATTTCCAGAGTGATCTGGAATGTTTAAATCCAATCGATTGTCCTCTGTATATTGGCCATTGGATAAAATATCATTGATTACAGACAGAAAAAGAGCTACCATATCAGGAGAACAGCGATGGCAAGCTATATGTAAGGGATTTCGCTCATTCTTATTCTCAGATTGCAGAAGCAGCTGAGGCCATCTTTTCAGTAATTTACTTGCAGTTTCTATGTCATTTCGAGTGCATGCTGCATGAAGCGGGTTACAGCCATCTGACAAATTGGCCAATGGGTCTGAAGTTGAAGGAAGACTCAACAGGTGGTCAAGAATTCTCTTGTTGCCATGGTGACAAACCCTATGAACAGAAAGATAAATTTCAAAACTATATCTTAAAGTATACAGCTACAGCATATATTATACACAATGAAAGCATAATGTTAATTTTGAACTGTTGGACTGTGAAGAAAGGCACCTGTAAAGTAGTGTCACAGCTGAACCATTCTTGTCTTTCAAATCTGTGAACCTAGTACCCAAATCTTGCCAGGTTAAGGGAAGCTGATGGTGGAATATGTTTTTGAAGTCATGAAGGCTTTTTTCAGCGTCTACTTTACAACAGTCATGGAGACCTATATAAGAGGTACATACAGTACAGTAATAGTATGAGCTGGAGTATGTTCATATTCATCAATAGCAAGTGACATGTATAATTTTAAGTTACGTAATACAATATCATGCATATTTCAATATCAGCAAAATCAAGGTACATGAATACATGTGAAGTGGGTTATATATAGCTGCATAATACATACATATGTATGTGATTCACAGAACGAGAATACAAATTTAAAGTCACTTTATAAGCTGATGAATACAAGGGTAGTTTGGATCCCATTTACGTACATATTTGTTTAGCTGATGCATCCACTCACTTGCTACTACATTTCCATTCTTAGCCATGTCTAAAGAGGAAACAAGACATGTACAGTAATTATGTAGTATTCTACATGCATGCATGCATGTGCAGTTGTATATATTGTAGTAGGGGCAGTAGAAAATATATGATCTCTTAGTTGTCAACTAACCAATATGTGAGCGGGCGACTTCCCTACACTTTCCTTTAACAATATCCATGGGTGATAGTCCATTTAGGTTTCGAGTGCTAAGAGAGCCATTGTGGTAAAGAAGAACTTTTAGGCACTCTGGGTGATCTTTGCAAACAGCAATGTGTACAGATGTCTGTAGAGCAAAACATTGTAAGGAATATTAACAACCACAATGACAATATCATGTCTTGATCATGTGATCATCATGTGATCATCATGAAGCAAATAATATGACCTATATAGTAATACATTTAGTTATTAATACTGTATATATACGTAGCCAAAATGAGGGACACGGTTTTATTTAGTGTAAGGTTTTTTAACCTAGCTACATGCATGCATTAGGTAATCAATATTTTAGTTGAATCATTATTGAAAATCAAAAAGTCATACCTGCTTGAGGTCTGGACCATAACTAGCTCTGTTTGGATCACCTAATATATAAGTAAGAAGTCAGATTAGTATATATATAATATATTCAATGCAGGCTACATATATGTATAATAGTTATACACTATAGATCTGCCCCTAGGCTTTTCTTGCATTTTTGTAGGATAACACAAGCATTTACTGAGTTATCGGCAGGATATCACATTAATAAGAGGCCATAGTGGCTCTTATTATAGTTATACACCAGTTGCAATTGTGGGATATAATTTGCTTTGGTTGCCCCTTTGTGTATACATATATAAAACAAATATTTATGGCAAATAATAATAATTTGCAAATCCTTAATTGATTAAGCCATCCCAATGAAATTATATACTTTGCATGGTCATGTCTGTATACAATTGCAATCCTAAAGATTATTATAAATTCCACGTCATATGCAACTTTATCAACACAGAAACTTAAATTAACTTGTAGTTTGACGTCATCGGTGTGCATGGTACAGAATTGGGAGCACCGAAGTGGCGACCCCTCGATCGCACCCTTATAACGAAGTCCTGTAGATTGAACGCATGCATACCCACATATATAGTTTTAAGAATAAAACAGTAACAATAGAACCGGCTCAATATATTTAGGAGCGAGTGAATTACGTGTGGTGCACTAAATCTTACCATCGTGTTCAGCGAGGTAGCTTAGGACGTGGTAGGCTCCTTTCCACGCAGCTAAATGCATTAGCGTGCGGCCATGCCAATACTCGTTACCGTGGTTAATAATCCGCAGCTGCATGTCCTTTGGTAAGGTACTAATACGCGACTTAACCTGCGCCAACTCCTTATCCCCGTACGTACAAATCAACCACCCCAATTTCTTTGCCACATCCGGAATACTTGTCATGGCTAGCTGGATCCTTATTCCCTTGTCTAGCTAGATATCACAGCATTACTTTGTAACTCATGATCAGGCTTTCTTTTAGAGTTACACTTATATATTTAATTCCGGATCTATAATGATTAACCCTTGCACTATGTACTATAGGTGACCACAGTATGTGATAAAAGTTGAAGTATATGGCTAAAGCGCAATGGCAGTATAGTTTAAGCTTCATATCTGTCCATTTGATGGCATTAATTGCAGCACTATATAAATGGACATTAAATACTGGTACACAAACTTTATTTCAGTATTCACAAGCTTCTTTGAAAGGTTCCTAATGAGTTTTGCAAATTTTGATATTTACCTAAATTTGCCCTATATCTCTCACCATGCATACATTAACTTCGTATACCAGTAATTTAATGTACTATTAGTGCTGTAACTCTGTCAAATGGATAGATATGAAGTTGCATATATATGGTGAGAGGTGTATATAGGGCAAATATTTTTAGCAAAACTCATTGGGCATTAAATAGATGTATTTTATGGATGTTCTTGAGTATACTTAAAATGTTTGTACAATTATCACTCCAATCAAAAGTTTGATTTAGGTTGAACCAAAAACAAATTTAAATATACAGTGTATTTTCAATAGTGCTTTTGTTATTATCTAATGCAGGGAATAATGCATGTAAATATGGCAGGCTATCTAGTCCAACACTGAAGGCATATTTCTTCCTGTTGTATGAATCCCTTTGGTGATCTTGGTGAATATGGTGAAGAATTAAGCTGTTCTCTCTTCAAGGGCAAGCTGCCGTTTCCTATACTGAGGATCATTGGCTGAGTTCCAACCTTCTTATCTGATAAATTATTTAGTGTAGTTCTCAAGGAGGCTGTCTGTAGACTCTCAAAGTAGACTTCCTCCTCTTTCAGAAAATCTGAGGGTATCTCAGTACACAAGGAGGCCATAGTTGCCAGGGGAACCTCTAAGATTTCCCTAACTTTCCCAGAGTGGTAATGGAACTTGTGAATGAAGTCACCTGACTCAGCATTAAAGACTCCAATCACACCTGTAGTGGTTCCCACAAAGAGGTCATGGCCACTGGCTAAAATAGAATGGACAGCAATCACAGAGCTCTCTATGTTTTAAAGAAAAAAGAAAATACTACAATTATCACAAAAATATCACAGGTTAATTCAATGCTTACCTGGGTCTAACATTTTTACTTCAACAATGTGCAGTTGCTTTCGATCTTGAGCATCCCAACATATAATCTTGTTCCTCCGTGTGGTAGATACCCATACATGGTCCTTGATGTGGCCGTCGGTAGTCAAGAAGTGAGCATTGGTGATGCACTGACAAGGAAGCCTAAGACCATTGGGGAAGATACACTCCAAATATTCAACTATCAGCTTACAGTCTTCATTTTTGTATGAAATTACTGCAATCTTTCCTTCACTGGTTCCCCATATTTCTACTCTTCCATCAGGCTGCACCACCTTGCACATCTGGTATATGGGTGGCTGGTCCTTCAGTTCAATAATCTGCTCAATCTCAATGTGGTTGGAACCATTCAAATCGCAAAGGTTACTCCAGATACACCAAATCTGCGAGTTATTGGTTGTCACAATCACATGATTCTCCTCTGGTACAGAAATGATGGAGAGAATTCTATTTTGTCTCCTCCTACCAGATGAGCGCAAGTCCTCATGTGATGAGGTGTTGCGAAGTTTAGTGGTGGTTCCAGATTGGGAAACTTCTTTAGGGTCAAGGTAGCAGGAAAACCTGACCATCAAGTTATTAATGTTCAACACTTGTAGTTCTCCAGTGCTAGTCCCCATCCACATGAGGCGGCCATATTGGCACATGGCAGTTATTTCAGCTGCCCCTGGGGTTGGGCTGCTATATACCTATACACAGGAATCAGTCAAAGGACCATTATGTATAGAGATCAGGTGAGTAGTTTAGTTATAAGGAAACTCACGGTAAAGTTGTGTTCTCCATCAGGAATAGAGAAAATTGTCAGCCCTTTTTCATCAGTAGTGTCTCCTGTAGCAAAAGTGTGGTTTCGACCACAAATCCACATTTGTGTGTGAGGTTGAGTGTAGATGGAGTCATCAAGTTGCCACGTGGGATCTCCATCTTCTGTCCTGACTACGGCCATGCTCTTAGTAAGGCCACTACTACACTCAGAGCTTGTTGAAAGTTCAACTTTATCCTTACGGACTTCAAGTTGTTGGGTGGAAGAGTATGACTTGAGAGTAGACCGTTTTCTGGGGAATTTAAGGGTATCACCGTGTGGCTGCAGTCTAGTAGGAAGGTTGGTTTTAGTGACTTCCATATCTAGAGATGCTTCAACCGATTGAGAAGCTGAAAGAGATAACATGGGGCTAGGTTCCATCCTGAAGACACAGGACGCTGTTATTGAGTTTAGTCCTCGGACATTGATCTGATTTCGCAGTCTGTGAAATTCAGGTCTTTTGGAGATTTCACAAATCTCTGCCATAGAAGGTCTGTTCTGTGGCAGCGAGTCCCAGCACCAAGTCATGAGTTTTTGCAAGATGATAGGTGCACTCAGTGAATCCTGAGTTGAGGAACCAAGGAATAAGATGCTTACAAAACACTAGATCATGCAGCTACAATATAACTAGCTATGTGCTCTTCCATAATGTAATTCTTATACGTACTTTATATATCCACTGGTATATGATTTGTTGAGCATTAGTGATTATTTAATAGGTTTGATGGATGTTTCGATCCAGAGGTCTTTATATATTAATATATTAATGTAACATCTCCTCATCATATTGCTGATGAAGACCTCCGGATTGAAATATCCATCAAACTTATGTTGCTGATGCTCAATAAATCATATACCAGTACAATGTTCACTACAAACACTCCCTCTATTATTATACTTTGTGTACCTTTTGTGTCAAGTAGGGTCTTATCCCCTCCTTTACCAATGTGTTTAACTCTTGGTGAGGCCTTTTGTAGAAAGGTACCTTCAAAGTAGCCAATTCTGACAATGTAATGCCAAATGAAAACACATCACCCTGTAGCAAGGAATAGATATTACATACTGTATATTGATTACTGCCTAGTCATTTTAGAATATTGCCTTTACCTTCTCAAAATCAAGCTGAGCGCCATAAAATGAAACCATTTCTGGGGCAGTGTACCCAGGTGTACCGTGAATAGTATCAGTCATGGCTCCACTGTATTCTATTAATTTACTTATCCCATAGTCTGTGATTCGGAGGTCCACCTCCTCGGCCCTAGCAACCTGCTCCCTGTACGAGAGGAGAGCCGATGGGAACTGCCAGGCTAAGATGTTGTCTGATTTGATGTCTAAATGAGCTATTCTGTTTCTGTGCAGATAGAACAGACCAGCTGCCATCTACAGGGAAAATACAAAAAATATATACAGATTAACATGATGAAATTTACGATGCAAATAATTCATTCCAATATTTGTGTCTTACATTTTGCAAATGGTAATACAGTGCAACCTTGATTATCCAAACCTCATTTATCTGAACCCTCGTTTATCCGAATGAGCCCAGTGCATTTGCCATTTTAGTGTATACGGATACGAATAAACCGAGGTCGGATATACGAGGGCCTAAAGTATTACGGGGAATACGATTTAGATCGGTTTCAGTCGATTTGGTTCGGTTAAATAAAGTTGTCGGTTAACTCAAGGTCGGTTAAACCAGGGCCCACTGTATTAAGATGTTGGAAAAGTATTCGTTGACGGTAATTGCGGATAAAGAGCACAATATTAATCCTTATTTGTCGTCTTTACATGTAATGCATAAACATATTTATGTTATTATAATCAATGGTAGAACAAATCTTCAGTTATCCGAACTTTTCAATTATCCAAACACTTGTTTCAATTCAACTGACCACAGGGGTTCGGATAAGTAAGGTTGCACTGTATGACTATCCAAATTGTTAAGTCAAGGTCATAAAGTAATAAGTCAAATATAATTTACTAACCTGCTGTACACACTTCTTCATAGTAAGTGGTTGTAATGAAGCACTTGATTTGTCATACTCCTTGAGTATACGTCTGAGTGATCCTCTTGGAGCTAGCTCTAACATGAGACATATTGGCTTAATGTTGACGCCCACCATTTTAACAAGATTAGGGTGACGTAATTTGCAGAAAAAGTCCACTTCATTCCTTATTTGGTCGTAGGTATCAAAGTACTGTTCAGCATTTTGTGATTCTATTTTGGCAAGTAATTCTGATATCTTGCAATTTTGTGTCTTTTCATTGGCTTGCATGAGAGAAAACTTGGCTCCCACATTAGTCTACAGATGCAGGCACATAAAACTTGTGAGAGCAAAGTTTATTCGGGCACCTCTTTCCAAGCTAATGATAAAAGCATTACTTACACGTCCCCACTTGGCTTCTAGCACAAACCCAAAAGACCCACTTCCCAAAGGAGGTTTGTGTTTATCAATCTCCATCTTATAGTCAGCCGTAGACTCATTATACAGGTCAAAAAATACCTGTACAAAAGGGGAAAATAAAGACATTTAAGGAGATAAAAAAGACTCTCCCAATGAGAGGAAACTCTTTCACATGTTTCCATTAGCAATTTTAGCACTTAATATGCATTTACATATGTTAAATAAACAGGCTTTCATTAAAATAGATAGCCTTTAGGGTAGGTATTCCTTAAAGATAATTGTAACACATCTTTGTGTACATACTTACCAAATCTGGCATCACATGAACTAGCTCTAACTCTTCGTGAAATGGACAACTAATAATTTCTTCATATCTTGAAGCAGGTCCTATGCACTCTTCAAGAGTGAAACAGTACACAGGATGATTATCCAGACTGATAATGTTTTTAAGACCATGGACTTTCAAGTTCTTTTCTGGTGACAGTGGGCAGGCCATTTCCAAACACTTCCAGCAAGGGGTGTAGGAAGGAACATTAAACTTGCCAATTTTGCTGCCAAGAAATAGTCCACTAAACCAGTCTCCCACCAGAGATTCAATGTGCTTCTTCACCATGAGGAAGATCTTTGTTCCAGCAGCAAGAAAGAAACGCTCTAGAGAAGGTCAAGGTGTAATATTTTACTACACACATATGTACAAACACTTATCTTTGAGATGGTTCAGTCTTCTTAATATGTATATTGCTACACACACTCAATCAACCTACTTCTCTCATTATCCAATTGTTCATTGCCTGAAATTTGAAAGCATTCACTAACATGAAAGTGAACCTCAACTCTGTAATCTCCAGACAGTAACTCCTTCTCCATATCTCCAGTGAGATGGATTGTCTTCTCATTTGGAATCTCTTTTATTTGAAGGATAACCTTGTGCTGATGAGCCCACACCATCCCCTGGTTCCAAATGCGCCATGGAAACAGGTCTGAGGATAGTGAACTCATAGAAGAAAGGCTGGTGTCAAATGAAGGTGACTCTGGAGATTGGACAGATTTGTAGCCGGGGGTCACTTCTTGAAGTTCTCTGCGGAGTGCTCGGTCAGCTATGACCCTGCATATCAATCTGGGCCAAAATCCTGGAGGTATGCTATTGGTGAACCAGAATCTCCTCAAGGTTGTAAAAACTGGTTCATCTGTATTTTGTTTTGAAAGCTTGAGTCCTGGTAGAATTGGAACGCATCCACTCATCAAAGAGGGAATAAGTATTTTCTCTTCATCAATTTGATGGATTACTCCAAATCGTCCCAGAAGTAAGACACACTGCTTTTGAAACTGTTTGGGAATTTCTGTACCTCTCAGTTCCAACAGCTTCTCAATTTCGATTACACCTATTAAATGAAAGTTGACAAATTATATCAATTAAAAACAAATTTGCATTCTAAAGAATCAGATATTACATAAAGTGTGTACGTACCATTAGTGAAATAGCCAGGCTCCATAGCAGATTTTGGGGGTCCAATGAATTGAGCCATCATTTTTGTTAACCACTGTGGGTCCAGAAAATATACGGAGTTAAGAGAAGGGTCACTGTAATGTAGCATTGTGCCTTGATCATGAAGATATTTCACAGCTTCTTCCAACTCTTCATTGTCTTCGATGATTTTATGATAGGTTTCCCTAACAGAATAGAAGTGTGTTTGGTCACATGATGGTCACATGATGGTCACATGAACATAATATACTTCTAGATCTATGGAACTGTTCAGCTATCGAAAAATTAGGCAATCTCTGTATTTATAAGTTATTGTAATATTGATTGATAGATAAATTTATTTTTACTTAGTGTAGATTTTTCAGAAAACTTTATTATACATTACCCACATTTACTATATGTTATCGAATACATACGTATATAAAAAGACAAAACAACTATTATTCACCTAAACTCCTCTTGAGTGAAAACAGGTACTTTATTCTCTTTCTTATAATCCTGCACAGTCTTTCTGATCTCATGCTGCAAATTTAAGTATGTTCTTGGTATCTTTTGTTTGAAGAGGGCCTTTGGATCATTCTCAGGTTTGTCTGGTAGATATTGCACTAAAGGAAACAAGGAGAGGACAAGTTTGCATTAACATATTCAAAGTCAGATGATAGGGATTTCTTCTAACTGTGCCAAACTCATCTTTGAGATGGTTCATCTTTGGGCTTTTGAGCATCTAGAGATGCAGTTTGTATGAAGAAGACCCCTAGGGGTCGAAACATCCGATTCTCAAGAAACAAACTACATCTGAAGACACCCAAAAGGCTAAAGATGAACCATTTCAAAGATATACAGTACGTATGTCATCACTACGGAAAAGATTTTGACATAAGGTGCATGTCCACAAGTTTGCGGAAATAGTTGTATGGTGTATACAGCACCTTCTGAATGCTAATTCCAGATACAATTTTAATTGTTGTTTTGTTTTAATCAAACTGTAGGATAAAATAAAACGTAACGTTCTCATTAGATATCATTAACCTAGTAACCAAGAGTGTGGCCAATGGGCTCTTATTTGGCAATATTACCCTACTGAACAAGATTAGGGTTAAGGGGCTCTTATTTGACAATATTACCCTACTGAACAAGATTAGGGTTAAGGGGCTCTTATTTGGCAGCACTAACAAAGTTAAGGGGCTCTTATTACCCTACTGCCCAAGATTAGGTTAGGGTTGACAGGCTCTTATTATGTTTCACTTACACTCTCCATTTGCTTGTACAAAAAGGTGGCAGGCAACTTTAAGTATGAAATGCCTCAATTCTTCCATTCCATTGTTTATTTTATTAACAGAGCTGATTGCTCTGACTCCCGCCAAGCTGGGATAAGTGCTGCTACTCCTGCTATAGGTTTCCTCTGCATAGCTGAGGAGACTTTCAACCTTCCCTTTCTTAATTTTGTCCATGTGTGTACCCACGATTATCACTGGGCAGCCTGGGGCTCTTATCTACAGGAATATATAGGAAAGGCATTAGTGTACTGGACAGCCTGGGGCTCTTATCTACAGGAATATATAGGAAAGGCATTAGTGTGCTGGACAGCCTGGGGCTCTTATCTACAGGAATATATAGGAAAGGCATTAGTGTACTGGGCAGCCTGGGGCTCTTATCTTCAGGAATATATAGGAAAGGCATTAGTGTGCTGGACAGCCTGGGGCTCTTATCTACAGGAATATATAGGAAAGGCATTAGTGTGCTGGACAGCCTGGGGCTCTTATCTACAGGAATATATAGGAAAGGCATTAGTGTACTGGACAGCCTGGGGCTCTTATCTACAGGAATATATAGGAAAGGCATTAGTGTACTGGACAGCCTGGGGCTCTTATCTACAGGAATATATAGGAAAGGCATTAGTGTACTGGACAGCCTGGGGCTCTTATCTACAGGAATATATAGGAAAGGCATTAGTGTACTGGACAGCCTGGGGCTCTTATCTACAGGAATATATAGGAAAGGCATTAGTGTACTTGGACAGCCTGGGGCTCTTATCTACAGGAATATATAGGAAAGGCATTAGTGTACGTACTAATGCTTTGCCAGCAATCTTAGCTACAGGGCTAGAAGCTGATGATTTGGAACAACCAAAGGATTTAAGGATTTAACCAAAAGAAGCCTTTGACTCTAGATTTCACCCCACCCATTCACGTCTCTTGAGATCTTTTCAAGTCCCTCTTTTTAATAAATAGTGGTCAGTCATACTTTGACTGTCCTTGTATCTGCTGATAAGGAACCACAAGCTTTTTAGTTTTGGGAGTACCATCTTTTTGAGTGGCAAAGAGGAGACACTGGTTGCCCTTAAGTTCCACCCATTAGCTCATTGCATTCCTCAGGAGACATGAGTGGGTGGAGTAAAATCCAGAGCCAGGTGATGATGATAATTAAAACTTTAAGATGACTTTTAGATCTTAAAGTCCCCTATTATTTCAGTCAAAGAGATACGTAGTTGTCTAAACATTTCCCAATGTCTAGGCTCACTTCAAACTTCCAAAATATAAAGAGGCAGTTGTTGAAAATCTACCAAATACATTCAGTCAACTGTGGTAAGACTACTGCAATCATACTTACATGAATATTTCTAAGCCATGAGTCCAGCTCGTTGATACCCTTCTTGTCTTCATCCAAACGAAAGAGAACCAAGTAGAGAGACCTCTTTGAGAAAAAGCACTGGTGAGTGACATAATAGTCATCCTAAGCAGAATACAAATATGAAGGCACATAATAAGCTGCTTAGGAATAACACACGAAGCTTTAGTAAGAGCACACAAAGCTTTAGTAAGAGCACACAAAGCTTAAGAGCACACAAAGCTTAAGAGCACACAAAGCTTAAGAGCACACAAAGCTTAAGAGCACACAAAGCTTAAGAGCATACAAAGCTTTAGTAAGAGCACACAAAGCTTAAGAGCACACAAAGCTTAAGAGCACACAAAGCTTAAGAGCACACAAAGCTTAAGAGCACACAAAGCTTAAGAGCACACAAAGCTTAAGAGCACACAAAGCTTTAGTAAGAGCACACAAAGCTTAAGAGCACACAAAGCTTAAGAGCACACAAAGCTTTAGTAAGAGCACACAAAGGCTTAGTAAGAGCACACAAAGGCTTAATAAGAGCACACAAAGGCTTAGTAAGAGCACACAAAGGCTTAGTAAGAGCACACAAAGCATTAGTAAGAGCACACAAAGCATTAGTAAGAGCACACAACGCTTAAGAGCTTAAATAACAACAGGGGACTCATTAAAAGATTCAACCATACATACGTACTTGTCCTCCAAAGTCCCAAGTCAGAAAGGTTACAGGTTCTCCAGAGAGAGAAAACTTTCGTATCTTGGAGTATAAATCTGGAAAGGACCAATCACTTATGTCTATCCCCTCAGTTCTCTCAATATCTGGATCATTTGCTCCTCTTCTCAGGCGCTTCAAGAGGGTGGACTTGCCTCTTTTTTCATAACCAACTACCATCAGCTTTATAGTGCGATTGTATACTGAACTACAAGGAGGAAATGTAGAATCTGTACACATCTACTAATTAATTCTCAATTTATGATAACCTAAATGGATTCTGTTGTTGCTGAAGATGAAACACTTTAAATAGTCCCATGGATTAACTTACTCGGTTAGTCTTGATCTGAAATAACGGATCAGCGTGCTGATATCCTTGTTCCAGTATTCCTTTGGAGGGTCCTGTAGGCTACTGTTCCCATCAAGCTTTATTGAATTCAGCTCCATCTTCCTGCCTGGTCGCTTCAGGTACCCCAGTTCTATTGGCAAGTGAGTCAGGTTTGGATTGTTGCTTAATTTAAGGGATTGTAGACTGGAATGGAAGCCAACATTTGGACTAAATTGTCCAGTCAAATTGTTGTTTGAGAGATCCAAGTTGCAGAGTTTGGGAAACAGAAGGTCATCTATCCCTGTGTTGCTTGAGGCTTCCCTTTCACAGTCTACTAGCTGAGATACATCTAATAAACTTGAACCAGTCCCTGGAGCGCTATCTGTCTGAACCTGATCCTTCTCCACTGCAGCTGCAGGTTCTTGTTGCTGCTGGCACACTTTGGATGGCTTTTTCCTTAAAAACCCAAAGTGCTGGATCTTGTTGTGTGTGAGGATAAGATATTTTAGGCCAGACAAGGCAAGATGCTTTCTGTGAATACAGTCTTGTCCAAATTTGGCTGGATACCTGCATCGGGTTTTCAGGGCAATTCGCGTAACAAGTGGTAATGCTAAGCCAAACTTGCTCAATTCACAATGGCTAGCATCAAGCTTCTGCAGACCGTCTGAAAGGTAGCTGACATCAATGTGATCAAATTTATTGTGATCAATGTAGAGCTCCTTCAGGCTTGGGGTAAAGCATGGCAGGGCCTCAGGGAAGAAGGTCAGTTGATTAAAGGACAACCTAAGTATCCTTAGGGAACATGAGCCATCCACCTGAACGATCTCTGCAGTAGGGCCATCTCTATAATTGCTTGACATTGTCCAAGTGGTCCTATAGGACCCATATCTAGGATTCATTCCAGGTGATTGCATCACTGAAACAGAACCTGTTGCGCCAACCATTATACGACCCTCCTTCAGAGGTTTTGGTATATTGACAGCTTGGGTGTTCGAATTATCCATAGTGGCCTCCAGCTCACAGAGGGGGAGATCCCTTAATTTATTGTGTGACATGTCAAGCTCTTCTAAGGACAAGCATTTCCATAATGTGGGTGAGAGCGAGGGTAGCTGGTTTTTAGCCAAGTTCAGCTTCTTTAGATTTGGGAGGAGAAAGGGAAAATCTGATACATACTCCAGCATATTTTCTGACAGATCAACATAAGCCAGAGCTGAAGACAGTTCATCAACATTCTCAATCCTGTCTAGGGCAACTAACTGATTCCTTTTAGCAGAAAGGTGTTCCAATCGAGGCAAAAACCAAATATGGTGTGGGAGCTTGACAAAACGGTTGTTGTCTAATGTCAGCTTCTTTAAGCTGTAACATCTCCATCCAAATATGGAATTAGGTTGATTCTCGGATATTGGTAACCTACTCAACTCATTAGAAGCTACGTTTACCTCTTCCAAGTGAGGGAGTTGGAATATTTCGATTGGGAGATCTGACGAGAGAAGATTCTTACTCAAATCAATATGAGTAATTGTATCACTGGAGACATTTGGGAGATTATGCCACTCCATAGTGGTACGCAAACTGGATACATCTTCAAAACATTCTCCCAAGGGATGGAAGTCTGCCTCTTCTGATAGCCAAGAACAATCCACTTCCTTTATCTTCATTTTATTCCATTTCACTTGCAAACCAACTTTTTCATGTTGCAATTTGCTTGAACTGGACTTTGAATCTTTATGAATAAGTTCTGAATGGAAGCTAAGCAGCATCTGTAGCAATAAATTGTTCTTCAAAGCTTGTAGAATAAGAACAGCAATGCCTATGGCATCCTTTGCACCATTCATCAGTAGTACCTCTACTGCCTCAGCATTCTGTATGGCACAGGCTTCCGCAAGGGGAGTCAAACTCAACTCACTAAATGGGACTGCTTCTTTTGGGGCAGTACCTTTAAGTAGGACTTCAAATTTATTTTCAAATTGATAAAGTAGTGGATTAATTTTAAAATCACCAGCATTACTGATATCAGTGCTAGTTCTGGGCCGGTCAATCCGAACACCATCACTGGGCACAGCAGTAAATCTTGATACTTTCTTTTCCATTGGTTGTTTGGGCACTGTACATGATTTACTTTCCTCTTCATCTCCATCAAGCATGCCAGGATCCACAACTTCATCGGGGCTGCCACCATCCATGTTTAATGGAGTAGGTGTGGCCAGGTCACTAGGAGTTGAGTTGCTCTCACTCCTCGAAACTATGTGTCCTGAGTAAGGACTCTTAGAAAGATCTGCTATGGACTCAGTGAATTTTTCCACTGTTGATTTGGCAGGAAAACCTTCTGGGGATATATCCACCCCTTTTTCCTGTAGCAGCAGAGATAGCAACTCCCTGCATTTGTGCCGTGATATAGCTATGTGAAGGGCAGTGCGTTCCTTATCAGTGGTCTTTGCATTCACATCTATTGGGTGGTAGTTAGCTCGTTGTGGCTTAAATTTAAGTAACTTAGGAACAACCTGCAAGCACTTTGGATTGCAGCAAGCAAAATGGAGAGGTGTATTTCCAGAGTGATCTGGAATGTTTAAATCCAATCGATTGTCCTCTGTATAGTGGCCATTGGATAAAATATCATCGATTACAGACAGAAAAAGAGCTACCATATCAGGAGAACAGCGATGGCAAGCTATATGTAAGGGATTTCGCTCATTCTTATTCTCAGATTGCAGAAGCAGCTGAGGCCATCTTTTCAGTAATTTACTTGCAGTTTCTATGTCATTTCGAGTGCATGCTGCATGAAGCGGGTTACAGCCATCTGACAAATTGGCCAATGGGTCTGAAGTTGAAGGAAGACTCAACAGGTGGTCAAGAATTCTCTTGTTGCCATGGTGACAAACCCTATGAACATAAAGATAAATTTCAAAACCATATCTATTTGACAAGTATATAACTACACTGCTGGGGACCATGAGTCACAAGAATTAAGAGCTACTATCGTTCAAATTATAGGCTATTTACCTAACCGTTCTGATATAGTCTCATATATTATACACAATGAAAGCTACAGCATATGTATAATAATGAAAGCATAATGTTAATTTTGAACTGTTGGACTGTGAAGAAAGGCACCTGTAAAGTAGTGTCACAGCTGAACCATTCTTGTCTTTCAAATCTGTGAACCTAGTACCCAAATCTTGCCAGGTTAAGGGAAGCTGATAGTGAAATATGTTTTTGAAATCATGAAGGCTCTTTTCAGTGTCTACTTTACAGCAGTCATGGAGACCTGTATAAGAGGTACAGTAAAGTAATAGATATGAGCTGGAGTATGTTCATATTCATCAATAGCAAGTGACATGTATACATGGGCCTAAGTTAACACATACATATTTCAATTATATCAGCACAGTCATGATACGTACGTATATACATACAAAATGCATAATATGAAATGCGAAATGGGCTATATGTTATACAGCTACATATTATATACATGTGTACGTATGCTACGTACATTATTACAGTTGATACTAAACTTCACTTTATATACAAAAGGATTGTGTGAGACATTAAAAGATTGCCCAAGTGTCAGAGATTGGGTTAAGCTAAAAAAGCTGATCCAGGCAATATTCATAAAAATGGATTCATCCAGCAAGAGAATCACTTAACCTAGTTACCCACAGGGGGAGTTTTGGGACATCTCATTACATCATACAACTCTATAGTGTGCACTGTTGCACTCACTTGTCACTATTTGTTCATCAGCTTCCTTCCTTTCTGGAATTCTTGTTTTGGCTGTGAAGAGGAAATGCTACTAATGATAAGCAAGCAAACAATTACCTACAGAACTTACCATAATGTGCTTTTATAACTTCTTCACATTGAGGTTTTCCCCTAGCCAGTTCCCTTGCGGTCCGCCTCTGCTGATCTAAGGTTGCCAGGGAACCACTGTGACCAAGGAGAACTTGTAGACACCTGGGGTGGTCCTTTTTAGCAGCAATGTGAACAGGAGTCTAAAATACAGAAGAGTATAAATAATTGTGGTTTAATTATCACCTAGTGTACTCATTTAGGGGTGAATCTAGAGGACACAATCTAAGCTGATGACAAATGAATATGATCTAAGCAGTCCTAGGTGGGTGAATATAGATCAGTGGTACTCCACTTCCAGATTGTCACTAAATCAACACAAAGTCCTTAAATCACAAGGGGGACAACAATATAGTGAACGTTTGAGGTGGCAACCCTAGTTTAATGTTTGTTTGTTTGTTATCAAAAATTGGCAATTTAACTTTCTTCAAGTGTGGCAAATGCCTCCCTAGCTATAGAACACCATAAAACTATTACATCTAGATACTATTGTAACTACCTAAACTGACACCCATTGGTTATTTCTGATCAAATAATTCTGACAGGTTCAAAAGTCAGTCCAAATGCCTTATGCCTTGGTCACTTAGCAGCTTTAAAAGCCTTTTAAGTATCGGAAACCCATTACTGTTCAGTCAAACAGTAAAGTAGCCACCCAAATTGTGTTATGGCAAATCATTGCAGGGCGGGCCAAATATGGAGACTAAAAGCTTTAGGTATATCACGACCAGTTGTGTGTGTACTAACTAGTTCGTTACACTATTATTGTGCGATTCCGCGCGGCCTTGGTATAAAAACTTACTTGTCTAAGATCTGAAGCAAAGCATTCTCTGTTTGGATCACCTAAATACAAAGAAAGCAATCGTATACATGTAATTTTGATTCCTTCTTTACAACACTAATTCATTACGAAAAGTGAATAGCGCATACCTCCGTGTTCTGCAAGGTAATCTAGAATCTGATGAGTACCTTCCGCTGCAGCCAAGTGCATTGCCGTGTGGCCAAACCATCTCTCATTCCTGTGGTCTATAATTCTCGCTTGTACGTTCTTTGGAAAACTATCGATGAGCGATTTTACCTTCTCAAACTTCTTTTCCACGGTATTTCTAATTAGAAAGCCTAATATTTCGGCATTCTTTGATACGTCTGTCATGGTTAAAATGCTTCTTTTAGACCCATGATCTTGTTTCTAGGAAAATCCCGTTTGTAAAACTAACAAATGATATAAGTGCACAGTGGGCGTTTAATGTGCAGAGGTGCTTCCAGTTAAATCGCTTAAAGCAAATGCGTGCAAGTTGTCCGAAGGGTTCAGTCCAGCTAGAATATATCTCAGTGGAGGTTCAACAGCAGTTTCATATTTCCTGTAGAGAAGAAAAGTTAAAGTCAACACAAGAGAGCTACAGACACTTGTAACTACATATAGGTACATACTTGTAGTTTTCAGATGAAACAGAAAGACCAAGCTCTTGAACAGACGATGCCAGACTGGAAAGATCTAACTTTCTATCACCATTGGCAATGGACTAACAGATAACATTCAAATAAAATTAATGACAACACTTATCACTACACGTACAAGTAGCCATAGACGAAAATGTTTATGCACATTGTTGCATGTTCACTCAGCATAATACATACATGCATACAGGGGCAAAGTTTGTTTAAGGAAGAATTGGAGACATACTTAATGTACACTGTCATAATATAAGAATATTTTGGTGTTTGTGTACAGAAATATGTATGTGCATTTTACACAAGCACACCTCAATTTGAAGTAAGATGGAAGCCATTTGAGTTATCAAGTTAAGCACCTTTTCAGATTTAACTCGAACTCTATATATGGATAACAAACATTTTACATGTGATTCCATTCTCTTCCTCATGACATAACAGTGCAGTCATGCAGGTCTACAGTAATATCACATATCAAAGTACTGTTATCAAAGAAGAATTGCAATCATTAGGAAACCAGATCCTATCCTAGTCAGTCAAATAAACGTACATATCTAGATGCATAAAAGAGAAACCCTTTCAAATATACCCGTATGCTTGTATACATGTATTAGACATTCATATAGTTTGGTTCCTATAATGCCAGTGAAGAAGACCTCCCCAGGGTTGAAACATCTGGTGACAAGAAATTCAAACCACAAACTGTGTCTTTAGATGCTCAAAGGAGATAGTCAGAAGAACCCTTTCAAAGATAAGTTAGAAGAAACCTACATCATATATGTGTTTAATATTAGGTATGCACAGGAGCTGACTTGGCTTTCTTTGCTTGAACTTGCATCATGGCAGTTGCAGTCTGACTAAACTCGTGACGTGCCTCCACAGTACTGGCATCAGACGGCACACTATCTTCCATAGATCCATTGGAGGCCTTGGTTTCAAAGGGATGCTTCTTTAATTCAGATACTCTATTATTAATTTGCTGAGAAAATTTTCAAAATGAAACAATAAATAATAGTTTACATTAAGAATTTTTGTTTACTTTATTAATTTCATCCAATTTAACAATACATTCTGCAAATTGTCGCTGCAAGTCAACTGATATTACTTGTCCACGAGCCTCTAGCTTCTCAGCTAAAGTGTTGAGATGCGACAGTCCCTTCAAGTGGCTCTGCTTTGAGCTCACCAGACGGGAGAGATGCAGTATTAGTAACTTGTAGCTTGCTCTCTCTGAAGCCATTGGAAGGGGGTCCACAGGAGACCTACACAGACATATAGCAGGTCCAGAGGACGTGCAAATGAGCCATTATATATGTACGTAGTACACCACTATACTTTGGTATGGCATCATAGAGTATCTGATCTCGAGATGGAGATTCCCAAAGACTTTTGTAAGGAGATGGTAATACTGACTTTGGAGATTGAGCTGGTTGCGTATAACCACTAACAATGAGAAGAATTGCTGTGTCACACTTCACACTCAGCAGAGAACACATACATTCTGTGCACGGTCACTGCTACGTATATACATACATCCCTACAAAGAGAGTACTGCCATATGCTCCGATATACATAGCAGCACTAACCTTGAACTTCTGATTTTCCACTGTTTCTGTTGCTCAAGCTCCAGTTCAGATATTGAATATGTCAACAGTGGGTCTAGACTCTACATTTAACGTCAAAGGGTTATCAAAACACAGCAGCTTGTAAGCATGTAGGACCACCTTGACTTCTGTATCCAAGACATGATGTTTACCAAGACCGGGGCGGTCAAATGACACCAAGTACTGATTGCTACTGTACTGCACAGCCTCAACTCTACCAGAGTAACATGAGGTGATATGAGGCTTCCGTAGAAGGGCTGCATTAACGAAACAGCTAGAATGGTAACATGCGTCTGTATCTACTCACAAGTTTGGCTTAAAGAAATGAAACAAATACGTACACACATATACGTTTAATTACGTACCTATTACTTTGGTTCCAACTATCAGTGATTGGGGAATATTGTCAGGAAGGTCTCTGTATTGAGTGAAGTCTGATACCAATCCCTGTTGGATATGTCGTATCTTGTCTCTCCTTTCATGCAACAAGTGACGCTCTCCTTCAAAAAATACTGAGGAACACCTGACAAAAGTTAAGTCACATAAAGAGAGAAGAGCTGCATAGAATCGCTTTGAAGTGAAATACACACGCAATGTAAGCAAGAGATACAACATTTCAAATAAATATGTATGTATACCTTCGTGGCTTTCCCATTAATCTTCTTAACTGTCTCCATTCTACTTGGTGCAGATTTCTGGTCTAAGTAACACATAATGGAGGATTGGCACTTTGTCAAAGTCCTAACAACACATTTCTGGAGCCACTTACCTTTAGGCTAGGAAAGAGTTCATCCAAATATTGACAAAACTCATTTTCTCCTTCAAATAGAGGTCTGAAATCAAAAACATACACATTAAAAAAAGAGTGTCTTTAGCTATTGCACACATACTTGTCAATATCAGAGTAGAACCATTCATGAAAACACCACTGATGAGCCTTTGGAAACTTCAAAAAGTTTTTCAATGAACTCCCAACAACCTATAAATATTGGATTTTTACAGTGAGAAGACAAGCCTGTACAAATTAGACTTATGTACCAAGACTTTGGGCTTTAACTGCTTTCGTGACTTTTTAGACTTTGTTGGTGTCAGTGAACTGCTGGAAGCTCCTGGTGTAAGCCTTAGACTGTAACTGTCACCAGAAAGGCATGAATGTACGTTTTATAGCACACTGACACATAAAAGTACAAAGTACAATACCGTTTAGCACTGTCTGGCTCCAGTGGCTCCTCCTCGCTAAATGTCAGCTCCTAGCAAGGTCATACAAGACTGAGGTGGACAGAGGGTACATGCATGCAAAGCCATACCGTTCTTGACTTTTTGGGGGATTTATTAATTCTTGACTTCTTTCCTGGGCTAGCTGCGGTCCCAGTAATAAAGCGTTTCCTAACTGAATCTAAGACATTCAAAGGCAAAGAACATTCATACACTTTTGATAGAAATGGCCAAAACCCTAACCGCTAAGTTTCACCAATGCCTCGGCAGCTGTTCCTTGCTGATTGCCCTCCATAGAGCATAAATCCTAGCAAGAACTACCTTAAACTAGAATGAGCAACTAATTAAGGCTAATTAACACCAAAGAATCCCCTAGCGAAAAGAAACTTGCACTGCACATTAGAGAAAAAGTGTTGTCTATCACATTAACCATAGCTCCGTGTACAATAGTGAAAGAGTTAAACTTACAAGAGAGCTGAAAGTACTCGTAAACAATGGCGCACAGGGCGAAAGAGGCTTCTTTAATTTTGCCGGGTGTCTAAAGAGTTGCGCATGCGCAGTACGGAATGACGCCTTTTTCTTCACATGTTGCTGATTAAAAAATGGCCTCCACAAATGCAGACCAGACCAGTACATATTATGACGAAGTATCACATGTGCAAGTCAAGTTTACAACAAAATCCACAGGGTTGGTAGTTTTATGTTGGCACGTGTTGTAATCAAGACATGTGCATGGCTCTGCATTATTAAGTTTAGCGCCTCTATCTCTTACCAATTCTCTTGCAGTTACAGCTTACCAGACCATCCCTTATCGGTCCCAACAACATTGGACCCTCTTGGATTGAGTATTCTTGTTAATGAGCTTCTAAAGGCAAAAGACGAGGAGTGGCGGGAGGTATCCTTTGACTTTTTAATTGATGGGACACTGCTGAGATTAACACTTGATGAGCACATTAAGAGCCAGTCACTTTCAACTGTGAGGGATGCTCTTGTGTATTTCTGTGTAAGTCTCATTCGTTGTTCTATTTTGTAGGAAAATGTAATTGTCATTGAGTGCATTAGACAAACTCCACCTCCATCGCTTGATTGTTCTTGTCACCATGACAACTGGGTTGGAGGAGTACATTGCTGTAAAGAATAGTTAGTTATATGAATGCACTTACAATGTTCTGTGAAGCTAATCACACACAATTAGTAGAGCCAAAGCCCTTCACATGCCTCCAAGTATTATATAGCTGAATCAATATTGTGTTTATACTAATTAGTATAGAACCTTGTGTGTGACAAGAGTATTCCAATGAAATATCAATCTAATCAATTAAGGGATATATATAATATTATGTTATTGGACTCTTGTTGCATACGGCATTCCATAGAGTGTGGATGTGGTGTGCTGTGAAGAATGTGACATATCCCAGCTCATTATGAGCGTATGCTATGATCTCTCACATGTTCTGTCTGAAAAGATCTGAGCACATCAAAGAATCCTTACAACTGTAACATCAACTACTAGACATGGCTATTTTTTAATTCTTAGCAATGATACGTATGTACTCTGTTCAATTACTTAGACCTTTCCCATCCCATGAGGATGTATAGTGTTAGATCATATTTATTTTTTCTGTCATCATCTTCAGTATTGTTACAGGTTGTTATGACAACAAAGTATACATTTGGGATCACCATGGCAACCAGCTAATGTCATTAGATAACCATTCAGGACCAGTCAAGGCTGTCCAGTGGATAGGTTTAAAAGGAACCTTGCTATCCGCATCACATGACCAGTACATCTTTATATGGAAAGTGAGTCAAGTATGGTGCAAGAGGTTCATGAAATTTTGACAATCAATACCACTAGCTAATGGATTGTTGTGTAATTATGTGCAGATGAACAGCGAACCAATGTCCTGTGAATTGCAGTACATATGCAAAGGCCACACCCAGTCTGTGGAGGGTGTGTCTGTTAGTCCAGATTGTTCTAGATTTGCTAGTGTGTCATGGGACAAGCTTTTAAAGGTGTGGTCTTTATCTGAAGACGAAGAAGAAGTGATTGAGGAAAGATCAAAGAAACATAAGGGACTCAAAAAATCAAAATATGTTACAAAAGTGAATCTTTTTTTAATAGTAAAGTATTTATTACAGTATGTGGTTACGTGATTGTTCACTTGTGTAGACACCTTTAGTTACCTTAAGTGGACACACCCAAGCAATAGTGGGTGTGGTTTGGAGTGAGAGAAATGATATAATTACTTGTGGGTGGGACCACAGCATTAGAATATGGGACACCCAAACAATGGTAAACAAGTCAACACTGGTGAGTTTTCTTTGTAATGTTACCAGGTAACCATTCTCTTATTCTAATTCTCTTTTCTGCAGTCTGGTAGCAAAGCGTTGCATGCTATTGATGTGAATTTTCAAAATGGTCTCCTAGCAACAGCAAGTAGTGATCCCTATGTTAGAATATGGGACCCTAGATTGGAACAAGGTTAGCCTTTAAATATAGCTTTATTGCGGTAGTATACGTATATAAATTAACCATTTGTTATGTACAAGAATGGGAATAAAATTTAAATTTATATTAATGAAATGGCACTATATTCTTTCCATAGACTCTGTAGTTAAGATGATGTTATCTGCTCATAATGGATGGGTCAAGTCAGTAAAATGGTCTCCCTCGGATGAAAATCAACTTTTATCAGCTTCTTACGATGGAACCTTGAGACTTTGTGACATTAGAAGGTAACTGTCATACCTACACTACACCTCTCGCATCTATGTGAAGTGTTTCTTTTGATCCATTCAGTCCAAAGGTACCTCTCTACGTAATGACAGCGCATGATGACAAAATACTGTGTGCTGATTGGACAGTTCCAAATATGGTAGCCAGTGGAGGGGCTGATGGCTATCTCAGACTACATGGCATGGAATCTCTTTGACATTTCAGTTTTCCTTTTTTCTTAATTTACAGTTATGTAATGTACATTTCACTACAGCAGCTGTTCTAATGAGTGCTAATGTATGTGTTTCTACTATGGGGCTGTTCAATACAGTATATATAGCAAATTGAGTCAAACACCTTTAAAATCATTTAGCATATACATATTAGTCTAATGTATACAAAGCTAATTGGTAAATGAAGAGTAATTACTTCTTTGTAGTTAATATGAGAGGAGAAACAAGGAACTCCAGTGACAATCCTAGCTCATGTACGTAGTGGTAGAGCACTGGTGGTCATAACCAGCTGTCTTCGGGTTTAATTCCTAGCAATTGCTTCTTTTGTATTTTCCCTCTTCATGATTACATACTTGTGGTTTGATTAACACTTTGATAGTCATGCAATAATATCTAATCAATTTAACCCTTTAAGGCTCAAAGATCACTTTGTGGTTCTCAATTTTAGTCCATTGATGTATTTCAAAAATTTTATTATTAGCATGCATACCAATCAATACCAAACCAATTTAGAGACATCTTAGCTCGCATTGTAATGTAACCACTGATACCTCCCAGATCACAACCACTTTCTGTTGCTTCAAAAGCCACAATGAGACACATTCGTATGTATATACTCTTCTGAGAAATTAAATTTATCTGCACTATTTGTATACAGTCTTATTTTAAGGGGAAAGCTAATAAGATCCGTTGCTTTGACCTGCAGACCACTACAGGTTGTCTGTTAACGTGTGCACATGTCTGAAGGAATATTGGTGAGGTGAACAAGATACTAATTAATGAAATTCTAACTAAGTTACATTTTAAACCCAAAAATACTACCTACATACGTATGTCACACTTGAGCTGGAACTCCTTTATATTCCCATTGAAACCTGAATATACTACAAAAAGAGAATATTTTCAAGACTTAAACTTGTCACGGAAGCAAATGAGCACTCACATCATCATATTGGAAGGTGGCTGTTCCATTACGCTGTGAATCCCGTGCCTGGAATTGTTCTGAGAGAGAAAGAAGTGTATTTGCATGAAAATCAGCAATCATTAAACAAAAATACAACTCACGAGTCAGCACTCTAAGTTTAACACAGAGAGCTACAAAGTCATCAAAGGCAACCCTTCCATTGCTTCCGTAGCGAGCCATCAGAATACCAAGACACGGTGGAGAGAGTCTGTACCCAAATCCAGTCAGAGTTGTCTGAAGCTCACCGTGATCCACAAATCCAGACCTATCTCTATCTACACCCATAAAGGTAGCCTGAGGCCAGAATGGGAGCATAGGAACAACTTATAATAGAGTATACACTTCCATAAGAACAACTTATAATAGAGTATACACTTCCATAAGAACAACTTATAATAGAGTATACACTTCCATAAGAACAACTTATAATAGAGTATACACTTCCATACATTACAAATACCTTCCATTGATTCAAAACAGTCCAAAGCTCTTTGAATTCATTAAATCCCATTTTACCACTTCTGTCACGCTTTTCAAATAAGTCAAGGTCCCTTTACTTAGGTAGTGGTACAATATGATATGGGTATCCCTTTACTTATGTAGTGGTACAATATGATATGGGTATCAGCCTATGATGTATGCCATATCATATATAATATCCTTAACAGAGAAAACCACCCTAATTTTGACATGCAGCACCTCCACAATACAGTATGTGAGATAGTAGAGAGCCTAAACAATTGTGGTTCGATTGACAACTGTATCAATTGGCCATTAATATTAGGATACATCCAACATGGCAATCATGACACGACACGTTTCCTTGCTGAAAGCTAAATAGACAAATTTAATAGTGAAACAGTAAATGAAACACTTAAAGTTGGCCATTTAACATATTACTAAAAGCATTACCATACACATACAATTTAGTGAAATTCAGAGTATTCTGAAACAGAGAAACACAAAGTGAAGTATTTTCACCATTCATTCGTAGAACAAAAACCAACACAATAGTCATTCCCACTGCTTACGTTGGAAAGAACCACTGATACCAGATTGTGTCAAGCATCTTTGCAGCTCTTCAGCATCAATCTGCTGATCCTACAGATTGGTATGCACATTATATCTGCACCTATTCTATGCCACCTGAGGCCTCATCGCCAAAGATAGGATGATTATGCAATGACAGGGTCTGATTTCGTAAGATTACAGGCTGCCAAACACGTACCTGCCCAGCCACTGCTGCGAAGTATCCCCACAAAGGATCGACCGCCGGCTGCTGTTGCTATCGAAAGAGAGAAATAAAACTTTACATAAAGTCCATAACAACTATATAATATCAGCTGTGACCCCTCAACCATGCCTCGCGCACGTGACATTGTAAGCAAGTTTTAGGCGCTCGAATAGTGAGGACCCTTTAATGTACTTGCACGAGCTAATAATTGGGGAGGCAAAGCGAAGGGCTGGTCATAGGACGGAAACAATTTACGTAGGTATGCCACGTAGCTTAGTAATTATAGATCCACTTAGTAGGGCAAACCAGTTTGACCCTTTTGGAACTGAATAACAGTCTACGCATCCGATTACTCGTACACTAAAACTCACATATCCGGGATAAGCCATTTGTAAGTTCTTGATCAATCAGTTTAGACTATGGTCTTTGTATAGGGCGTGGCTGAGTAGATGACCTAAGAAGGGAAACTCCCATACCCTCGTGGTAAACACTAATGGCCGACAGTAGCTCAAACGTTGAGTACAAGAAATTAACTGGAAGACAATTTCAAGTGTCTCTTGGGAAAAGCTTCGGCGATAAATGTAATCACGCATTTCACGCTATCAATTGTAAGTTTAGGTGTTCTCAACTTTTGATTTCTAAAGTTTTGACGCAAACTACTTTTATTTCTCACGCTGTCTCTTAGATGATTTTAAACCTAAATCGGTGGATACTTCGAAGCAGGCAAGGCTAAAGGTTTTAGGTGATGAAATACAGGTTGCCTATCCGAATGTACAGGTAAGAAGACGTGTATCTTGTCATTCACAATGTCCATATTTGGTCCTCATTAAGTATTTCCTTTTCCTCTTGTAGGCAGAGACAGCCGATGATGTTACCATATTTAGAGGATGCCACAAGCCCCCACAGAAGGACTATATCCTTATTATCAACCCCTCCACTGGAGTATGTTTGACGGCAATCACTGTGTACAATAATATGATACATACCCACATATCAGTCTGGAATTATGTCTATTGTGTAGGAAGCTTCATTGGAACGTATTACCAGTAAAATAAACTTTAAGAATACGAGGCAAGTGTAAATATATCATACAAATGTTGACAATTTTATTAATTTAAAAATGTCAGTTTCAAGACTAGATTAGTGGGATGAGAATACTAAACCCCGAAATTACAATACAGTATTAACATAAATTTAAAATTTACAACAGGTGGATAAAATATTAAGTTAAAATAATAAAATAGTGTTTACTACATAACATTTAGTACCCAATCAAAATCTAATTAAAGAGCTATATCTGAGCAGGAAAAACTTAATAAATGCAAAATGGTTTTGCTACTTCACTGGGCTATGGACAATTTTTCATGATATTTATCATGTTTTACCCTTACATCTGTCTCCCAGAACCTCCAAAGACAAAGACAGAATGCAAACATCAGTTAGACCAGTGTCACCATACATGCAAGGTGGAAAGCCTGTGAGTTTGCAATATGTTATGTCATTGCATCCTTCTGGTTCCTCATTTCCTGATGTTGCTAGGCAACAACAGCTGGATCAATCTCAAAAGGGAAGCAGTCAAGCAAAGGTCGCCAATCAAGACTAAAGAAGGCAGCTGTGGATAGTCAGAACAGCAACCAGCCTGTCCCTGCTCCAGCGCCGAGTGCTACAAGGCCCTCAGTACCAAAGCCTCCATCAGATCCAGTGATAGCTACAGATAGAGTGAAGCAACTGAGGAAAGACATTCCACCACAAAAGAGACCGCTTCAGCAACCTACACTTCCTGTGTCCTCTTCATCTGGTTCTTCTTCTGAAAGTGAAGAAGAAAGTAGTGACAATCTCTTAGCAAGGGATCAAATTGTGGGGGGATCCCCTCCAGCCACCCATGTGGAATGTGACATGCCACAGGTGAAGGAGAATGTGGTGCAGTCAACATTTGACTCCATGATCACTTCACAGTTGGGTCGTTCACTTAGTGAATCCTCTTCAGACAGCTCATCAGAAAGTGATGATTCCTCTTCGTCTTCAGAGAATGCAATTCAGACCTGGGTGAGCAAGTATACATATGAGTGTGTGCTTTGAAACATTTTATGACATTTTTGACTTCTAGTTTATCTGTCATGATCTTTGAGATAGTCACTATCATTCCTGTATATATAGATGCCATGTAAGAAATAAATTCTCTCCTCCAACCAAATAGGAAAAGGTGTCCACATCAAGCCAATATCCATCTTCTTCAATCAGCAGAGGAATATCTGTTCTAAGTAAGTTTTAGAAGTGGAGTGTAATTGTATTTATATCTTGTCAACAGTGTCACATATACGTAAGCACGCATGAGTGTAGCCATTCGGATATTGTAAAGTTATTACCTGTATGTGGATAAGAAGCAAGTTGTGATGTATTTATTTGTACAAGGTCTTGATTGAAGCTATATCATACATAATCCTATCCTATAATTCTATATGTCTTATTGAAATAAATATTGTATCCCATCCTATATCTTCAGTTTAAATATTATATCCTATCCTATTCCTTTTCTATCTTCTCTAGATGAGGATTTGGATATCAGTTCACTGTCAGAAAGTGATTAAAGGGCACTTCATAAACTTTAAATAAATTAAGCTTTTTATTTATAAAGGCCAATAAATGTACAGAAATGTACAAAGAATTTGTAAATCTTCAATTACACTTCAAATTCATGGCATAAACACTGATTTTTAAATTGGATTTTGGGCTCTGAAATGATGCTGTAATTTGTTTGTTTTCAGACCCAACCCTAACTCCTTATGTTTACGCATTCGACTACAGAAAGCCTCTCCTTTGATTTTTCTTTTATGAATCTCCTCCACTGAGTTACCATGATAACCAATAGCCCTGTATTTGGCCATAATCTTATTGATACTTGAAGTATTTCTGGAAACAAGAGACTGGGAGTTGCTGGATGGAATGTTTTGTCGGTAGTAGTGTTTAAATGTTCTATGTCCCACTGTTCCTCCTGAGGGCAGAACCAACTCAAGATTACTGTTTATAGAGATTGACATATCTGGCAACTCATCGTCTCCCTCCTTGTCATCAGGATAGCTGGAACGGTAATCATAGAAATCTGCATACTCCAATGGAGCATCACCCTCAAAGAATATCCTTGCATGCCCCTTATCTAACATATGTTTCTGAACTGCCTCCACCGAATGAAACGTTTTACCCCTTTCATTACAGAAGAGACAGAGATAGTCGACTCCTACTTTAACTCCAAGGTACTTAATCAAGCCCTTCAAATCACTAATGTATTCTACATCTGGGAGGAAGAAGGAGTGTTTAATTGACATGTGATCCAAGTTGGCCTCCACATCTCCACTTTGCTGGCTACAAAATAAGCATTCTGTCACTTCCAACCCTTCGTAATCCTCCCACTCTCCCTCGTCACCGCCATCTTCTGCAGGGTCTGTAGAGCGACCCTGGTCCACAGTTGTCTGTGATGACTGATCCTGTGCAGTAGCTGTTTCTGTAGTTGGGATGGAATCAGTTGATTGTTCATGAACGTTATCAGTCAGTAAGTGTTGCGTTATCTCTTCTACATTAGATTGATTAAGAGCGGAAATCGACTCTTCCTCGTGAACAATCCTTCCCTTCAACTCGTCACGGTGCTTTCGCGATCTGAGATGATTTCGATAAGAATTGTCTGTTGAGAAGTGCTTCCTACAAATATCGCAATAAGATGGATGCTTCTCGGAAGCTAACGCCTCGGCCTCGGCAACTGCGCGATAACTAAGAACCTTTTCTTTAAAAGCTTCTGCTGTGACTGCAGGGAGTTCTGCCACCTTTCTCTTTAGATTGTACCTGTGCCAGTCAGTCTTGTAGTGCTCCCTTTGCATGTCCGCATCTGGAAATATTACTCTACAGCCTATGCAAGTGAAGGTCTTTGTAGCCATTTTTTCTGATGTAATCTAATAGAGAATACGAACTTTTACGGAAACATCCCGTGTATCTATATTACATTGCGTAATATACCAACCACGCTAGGTGGCAATAATGGGGAAGAAAGCGAAGCTTGGAAAGCGGCGAAAGGACAGGTTTTACCATCTAGCTAAGGAGACGGGTTACCGAGCACGTTCTGCTTTCAAACTGATCCAATTAAATCGGAAATATCCCTTCCTTCAGCAGTCACGTGTTCTAGTGGATTTGTGTGCTGCTCCGGGGGGCTGGCTGCAGGTGGCGGCCAACTCCATGCCCATCTCCAGTGTCATCGTCGGGGTGGACCTCGTACCCATAAGGCCAATCAAAAACGTCATAACACTGCAGGAGGACATTACCACAGAAAAGTGCAGACAAGTAGGCAGTGTGTGATTGTATGGTCGGTGTAACATCTTCCAGTAATTAATCATTTCATAATCCCTAACCTTTGCACAGGCACAATTAATTGTAATTGTAGTCACTATATGTCCTGCAGAACTGCCTGCAAGATAAACATGAATGTCTCCTGAATGTCATTTGATATTGGTTTTAGGCTTTAAATAAAGAATTGAAAAACTGGAAGGTGGATTGCTTTTTAAATGATGGTGCTCCCAATGTCGGGTCTTCCTGGGCTCAGGACGCATACACACAGTCGACACTGACCTTAAGTGCACTCAAGTTGGCCACTCAGTTTCTAAGGCCGGATGGGTGGTTTGTGACAAAGGTAAGCTACATTGTAGAGGTCAAAGGTCACTCACAATTGTAATTTTAAATATACTACATGTGTAGGTGTTTAGATCAAAGGATTACCAAAGTCTTGTCTGGGTGTTTAAGCAGCTCTTTAAAAAGGTATACTGTACTAAACCTCAAGCGTCAAGGATGGAATCAGCAGAAATATTTGTAGTGTGTCAGGTATGTACGTATGTCCACCTGCGTCTATGTACGTATGTCCACCTGTGTCTATGTACGTATGTCCACCTGCGTCTATGTACGTATGTCCACCTGTGTCTATGTACGTATGTCCACCTGCGTCTATGTACGTATGTCCACCTGTGTCAGGTATGTACGTATGTCCACCTGCGTCTATGTACGTATGTCCACCTGTGTCAGGTATGTACGTATGTCCACCTGTGTCAGGTATGTATGTCCACCTGCGTCTATGTACGTATGTCCACCTGCGTCTATGTACGTATGTCCACCTGCGTCTATGTACGTATGTCCACCTGCGTCTATGTACGTATGTCCACCTGTGTCTATGTACGTAATAACTTGAAGCATCTATTTCCTATTACTTTTTATTGTGGCCTTTTTTGGCATGTGACTTCAGATGGAAGATGTTTTCTTGTTTGTAGGGCTACCTAGCTCCAGATAAGATTGACCCAAAGTTGCTGGACCCCAAACATGTCTTTAGTGAAATAGAAGAAGGTGGAAAGCAGAGGCAGTCGTTTCAGTCACTTCAAGTAAACATCTCAGCTCTAGTCCAATCACATGACTTAATTCTTGTGTCACACTGATTAGTGGTACCAACATCATTTGCTGTACATATGTAGTGAATGCTAACTCTATACATCCCATAGAGCACAAAGAAGAAGGTGGCTGAAGGCTATGAAGAAGGATCCACAACACTGTATAAAGAGATTTCTTTGGCCGACTTTGTCCTTTCTGCTGACCCCATTGGTCTCCTGGGCAGTGTACACTCACTCAAGTGTACCAAGGAAAGCAGCATGTTCCTGAAGCATCCTTTCACCACAGATGAGGTGAAGAACTGCTTTGAAGATATTAAAGTTTTGGGGAAGAGAGAGATACGGTTGATACTCAAGTGGAGGGAAAAGATGAAAGAGTTTTTAAGAGAAGCTGAAAAGTTAGAACAGTTTGCAGCTGGTAATAAACATGAAGCAGATCAATCTGAGAAGGAGGAGGAGGAGGAGGAGGACATGGATGAAAGAATTGAAGAGTTGCGGCGTACAGAGTTATCAGACTCAAAAAGGTTAATGTCCCCTATTATACATACATGGTGCACATTGTGTACAGGTATATGTACACATTGTCTACAGGTATATATACACATTGTGTACAGGTATATGTACACATTGTCTACAGGTATATGTACACATTGTCTACAGGTATATGTACACATTGTGTACAGGTATATGTACACATTGTCTACAGGTATATATACACATTGTGTACAGGTATATGTACACATTGTCTACAGGTATATGTACACATTGTCTACAGGTATATATACACATTGTCTACAGGTATATGTACACATTGTCTACAGGTATATTTTTGGGTTACGCTGTGTCATTACGAGTCAAATGCAGTGTTTTGTGTATACGTACATCTTAGGAAAGTGAAGTTGTTAAGAAAGCACTTAAAGAAGACTAGAGAACGACTTGCTATGAAGCTCCAGGCTGCTGATGCAAGCGGCCCCATGCTAGATGAAGACACAGAACTGTTTAAGTTGAAGGCTATTAAAAATCAAAAGCATTTAGAAAAGGTAGAAGAACTGTCTCATGATAGTGCTGTGAGCTCAGATGACCAATCAGAGGACAGTAATGAAGACAATGTGTCAGATACTGAAGATGAAGAACAATCTATTAGCAACTCTGATGAGGAGCAAGAAGAGGAAAATCTTGAAGAAGATGAGAGTGAAGGTGATCCTGACAAAGAAGATGGTGGTTTAAATATGGCGGACACCCTAAATGAAGGAAGCGATGATGATGAAAACCCTCTTGTTTATCAGTTTCCAGAAGAAAAAGAGGCTGCAAGCAGAAAGATGCAGACTGAAAGATGGTTTAACAAGGATGTCTTTGCAGACCTGACAACTGAAATGGATGAGGACCAAGAAGTGGAGCATATGCTTTCTGTCTACAAGAAAAACACAGTACCATTGCAGACTACAAGCAGGACAGATGAGAAGGACAGTTTGTCCCCGACCTCTCCCAAAAGAAAAGAAGATGAGGATGTTAGTGATTCAGCATCTGACCAATCAGATGACTCTGAGAGCAGTGACCAATCAGATTACAGTAACCTGAGGAGGGAGATGAAGAATGATACTGCAAATGATTCCATGGAGATAGTACCTCAAAGTAAGAAGATTAAAAAGCTGACTCCAGAAGGTCTTGCCATGGGGTCATTACTGGTGTCCTCCAAAAAGAAAAAGGAAGAATTAATTGATAGTTCCTTCAATAGATGGACCAGTAATGATGCCAACCTTCCTGACTGGTTTGTTGAAGATGAGGCAAAGCACTGTAAGAAACAGATACCCATCACCAAAGATATGGTACAGGAATATCGCAAGTAAGTAGCATTTGCACTTATTTTCTAATAACCTGTAGGAGGTTTTCTTGGTAAAGTAATACAATATTAGACATCAATAAGTTCTATGTGAGCAGGTTATCGTCACGTTACAAGTTATATATCTACACTGCTCAAAGAAGGATGACTATCCAGCCATCATGTAAATCCTCCCCCTAACTAAGCTAGGCTAGGTTTGGTTGCCCTAGACTTTCTGTGACCATTTGGTCTGTGGGGGAGGATTTACGTACGTGATGGCTAGATAGTCATCCTTCTTTGAGCAGTGTAGATATATTACTTGTAATGTAATTATTAGACATGTTGCTGAACCACTGTTATAGGACCAGATTGTATTGTTCCCAAAGATTGAATTCATTCCCAACTGTCAAATACTGTAGGAAACTTACTGAAATAAATGCACGTCCAATTAAGAAAGTTGTTGAGGCAAAAGCACGAAAAAAGAAGAAGTTACTAAAGCGAATGCTTAAAGCTAGGAAGAAGGCTGAGTCTATTTCAGACAGTGTTGATGTTTCAGAGAAGGAGAAACTGCAGCAATTAAGGGCCATCTATAAGAAAGCTGGAATTGCAAAGAGGAAAAAGTCTGTTCAGTATGTGGTAGCAAAGAAAGGAGCTGGTAAAAGGGTCCCCCGACCCCAGGGGGTTACTGGTCATTACAAAGTGGTTGATCCAAGAATGAAGAAGGAAACAAGAGCTAAGAAAAGAAAAGATAAAAGCAAGTCAAAACATGGAAAGAAGCGAAGAAAATCTTGATACTTCTGAAAACTAGAATCAATTATTTAGAAAAAATGAACTTTTTAATACATAATTATGGATTTGTCCGTTTTGTATACCTATAAGTGATGTAAAGTGTGATGGTAAAATGGACGCGTAGGGAATTCACCTAATTCCACGTGCGTTCCAAAAGATAAAATGGTGAGTGGAAAGAAGCTGTAGTTTCAATCGCTATATATTTTCTTAATTGCGCATTCTTTATCACAGACAGCATCTTAATTCGTTGCATGAGTGTCCTTATTGTGTTTCCCGTTGCTTTTTAAGGCCAAAAGGACCAAGAAAGTAGGAGTTTGCGGGAAATACGGAACAAGGTACGGTGCCAGTTTAAGGAAGATGGTAAAGAAGATAGAAATACAGCAGCACGGAAAATACTTGTGTTGGTTCTGTGGAACGGTAAATAAACTCTTTGGGCGATGCGGTGACTGTGTCATGATAAAACCTTTACTGACCTCTACAGGAAAAGTTGAGTAGAACATGTGTTGGTATTTGGCGCTGTAAGGGCTGTAAAAAGACGATTGCTGGAGGGGCCTATGTACCGAGGTAAGTTGGAATGTTTTATAAGTTGTCACATTGAATTGTGAGTCCTAAATTGGTGATTTTGTTAATATGGAGCTTTACCTCATTATGCACTGGTTAGTACTCCAGTGTACCTCCACTGAGATGGAGTGCGATGGGTGGCGGTAATTGTTTTTGCCAAGTGACCCTTTTAAAGCAAGCATTAGCATCTAATCCACCCTCAACGCCCGGGTTTCTTATGATTGCTAGCCCTTGTAGTAATGCATAAGTATCAGGTTGAAAAGAGGGGGGCTTCCATGTTG
Source organism: Chondrosia reniformis (assembly GCA_947172415.1). Lineage (NCBI taxonomy): Eukaryota > Metazoa > Porifera > Demospongiae > Chondrillida > Chondrillidae > Chondrosia > Chondrosia reniformis. The sequence goes on along the minus strand of OX359199.1, from coordinate 4,570,187 downwards.
TTATATGGGAAGGTAAGACATATATCTATCGTACTATGGTACTCACTCATACATATGAACTGGGATATGAGTTGTAAGGAGGTGTTTATCCTTCTACAGCACAACTGCAGGAGCTACAGTCAGAAGTGCCATTCGAAGATTAAGAGAGTTGGCAGATGTATAACTCTGGTTAACAATAATGTTCTGCAATATGATTGTATTTGGCTCAATTATTATGATGATATACTATAAGTTGGTGTTAATTATAAAATGGCGTCCGAGGCCTCTGAAATGTTACGCTTTGCTCAAGAGGAACTAGACAAAAAGTACAAAGAAGTCTACAAGAAGCTATATTCGTGGAAAGATTCCATTCATTTAATTCAAGAGGTCCTCACATGGAAGAAACCGCTGTTTTCTTTAGTTTTGTATATTGGAATCCACTGGCTATTCTAGTAAGCCGCCGCCACAATAATAGCACACACGATTTGTAGAGATTGGTATGGCCTCACGTGTTTGTTTACGTGTATGTATAATTTTGATGTAGCCAGCTTGCTGTTGGGGACGACGGAGCTCTTTCCATTCTGACAAAAACAGCAATTGTTCTCCTCTTTGGAGACATTCTATGGCAAATGACTCGAGCGAAACAGGTCAAAAATGAACGAAGCACTCTCAGTGCGCGCCTTCGCCGTAACTCAAAGTTGCCATACGTATCATTGGAAGATGCTCTGATTGAGTCCAATAGCCAGCGTCCCCTGGGGACTCTCCGAAGCTATCCTCACCTGGTCCTGCTAGTTGCTCAGGCGTGGCTGTGGGCGGACATGTTTCTTGTTAGTTTGAGAGTAAAGATTACAGAGAGATCAAGCCATTTAGCAGTCGTCTTCATTGTGGTTGGGTTTGTAGTGTCCCAAACTGCTCAGTTAATTCCAGGAATAGTGCTTAGCTATATTTTTGGTATGTGATGCATTGCTATGACAACCTGTTACCGTGACACTTGGTGTTGGGCTTCATTTCCTTTTCATTGTGTAGTTGTTGGCGTACTAACCTGGCCATACATTGAATGTTACCACGCATTGGATTCATTTATTGAGAGAGTCTCCCCATGGTATCAGAAAATAGATTGGAGCCACATCAAGCAAAAATGTCAGTGTTGCATAAAAGTCCTTTTTTCAAGATCTTATATAGTATACCACAATATATTACAGTCATAGTAGTATATTAATGTACTGTATATACACTACAGTGGTTAGACCTGAAGAGGAGGAAGAATATGAGTTTGCGATTGATGAGCATTTTACTAAGGAAGCTTTTGCAATGGCAATCTCTGGAAAGTACATACCAAAGAGGCAGCGAAGGTCATCAAGGAATGCTAGTGCAGAGCCGAGGGACACACCTACAATGAATGAGGAGAACCCTACAATTTACGAGGAGCAAAGAACCTCTAAAAGTTGGTTGTTTAATGGATTCACGATATTTTGTAATCTGGCTAATTAGGTGTGATATCCCTACTTGCTCAGGTAGAGAAAGGTCCCATTCCCCAGCCTTTGACCCAGCCTCAATGAGCCTGGACCCTCAGTATGACTCCCTGGTGGCTGACTTGGCCTATGGACTAGAAGAGATGCCGTCTATATCTAGCGACCTGACAACTATTGAGGAGTTTGATCAGGAGAGCACTGATAACCTCCCTGACCTTGCCAGTGCCAAGTATAACATGCCAAGGCAAGGCCGGAGACCAAAGAAGCGGCATTTACCCTTGTTACCAATGAACAAGAAAGGGGATGCTAAGGAAGCTGGTAACAAGGGTTATCCTTATCCAGAGCTAACACCCTCACCTAAAGATCACATGACCTCAACTCCAGTACCTTCAGACCAGCTACCTTCAGACCAGCCGCCATCCTATGAAGATGTGTTGCAAATGGAGGGAGAAAATGTTGCTTTGTTTTACCAACAGCAAAGGAGGCAATAACGTAATTGCAAAATTACTTTTATAGCAATCCCAACGACTGTATAAGTACATTGTTCTGAGTTGTGTAATTGTTTATGTATTTCACATTAAATAAATATTTGCCACCATAATGTTATAAAATTATCATATACACAATGTCTGACTGGTCATGGAAAATGAAATTAAAATTCATTCAGACTGGCAAAGTATTCATGTCCCAGAGCAACTGAGGCTGATATCCTTAGATCTGGATTGCACATTAGGTGTCTCTACAAGGAGAGGATGTAGAGTATTTGAAACTAAATTTATTCATCCTCAAAGAAACCATCTCAGGAATGTTTTCATAAGCCAAATCATGCATACATATATACGTACATATATGCTGATTAAAGTCTCCCAACCCAATATAGGTACATATATTTCGATTAGTTAATTGGTGTAGTAACTTCCACTGAATCACAAAGATTGAGCCATTAACTCCCTTCCTTATTCATATGTGCATAGCATGACCACTTACTTTCAGTAGATCCGCTCCAGAGGAGGGTAAGCTAGGCACCATCATGTTGAGAGGGGTCGGTGGAAACATTGGAAACTCCTAAAACAGTTATTAAACTTGAGTATATTATTATTCATGATAGTGCTTTTTGTAGGCTATTCCATTTGTATTGGCCTGTATAGCCATAACACTGGAAATTCATGTGAGTGTAATATGTACATGCAAATTGGGGCATTTTCAGCAATTCAGCAATTATGCAAATTTTATAGAAGAAGAACTACATACATGTACATATACACTTTATTGTGTCAACTATATGGTGTGTGCATACATATTTATGTAATGTTTAGCATAATATGCATGCATTTCCAGTACTAAGGTGTGTGCACATAAACCATATCTACAGGAAAATGGTGTTTTAGATCATAAAATGCCCAAAATACCATTTAAGACTTTCCTTAATACACAATTTCTCACAAGTATCTTTTAAAATAATCATCTTTCGACTTTTAGAGCGTCTGTCACTGAAGAAGACCCTTGGGTGGAAATGTGGAAATGTCTGACAGCCAAGAAGAGATAATAAAACTGCGTCTTTAGATGCTCTAAAAGTCAAAAGATGATCCTTTCAAAAGAAAAGTTCAACACAGTTAGAAGGAATCCTTATTCTATTATTCTCACATGTAAGTACATATATACATAGGTGAGTACGTACCTTATATTCAGGGAGCTTAGTCATTCCTGGCCACTGACGATCACTTGGAGTGCCCAGCACACGAAACACTTTTTTTAGCTGATCATCTACATCACTGCCTGGAAAAAGTGGTTTTCCACAGTTTGCAATCTCTAGCAGAGAATAAAGGGAGCATCCTCGTTATGGCAACACAAAGTGGGCGTGGCAGTAACATTAACTCACCAGCGAATATACAGCCTGCTGACCACATGTCAATGGATGTGGTGTAGACTTGTGCACCCATGAGGACGTCTGGGGGACGATACCAGAGAGTAACCACTTCCGCTGAGTAGCACCGGACTGGAATCCCAAATGCTCTAGCTAAACCAAAATCTGCTAATTTCAGAATTCCATTCTGCATGCACAGACATATACACATATATACGTGGAAAATCAAAGTGTTAACAGGATAAAGTAAATATTCCATGCAGGGTATCTTTTAGATCTATCACACGAGAGAAACTTGATTGAATATAGTAAACATTTAAATGGGCAACCCAGTTCATTGTGTATCTGAAAAAATAGGGGACTTTAAGATCTGAAGCTAATCTTAAAGCTGTAATGTCTCATCATTTGATTCTGGATTTTACCCCACCCACTCATGTCTCCTGAGGAGCGTAATAAGTAAATGGTGGAACTGAAGTTCACTTGATGGGAACCAGAGTCTCCCCTTAGCCAACCAAAGTGGCAGGGTCAAATCCAGAGTCAAATGATGAGACATTATGTATTTGTTGTCAAAATGGGGAACTTGACTTTCTTCTTGGGGGATAAAATATTTTCAAAGGGGACAAATGCCCCTTGCCCCCTGGACTACTAGGTAGTAATGTGGATGACTAGCTGGTCCATTTAATGGTTGAAGTGGACTGCAGGGTAGACAGGTAGGGGTTACTCATTTATCATAATGCCTCTCTCTACCTTATTAATTAGAATGTTTTGAGGCTTTAAGTCTCTATGAAAAATATTCTTCTGGTGGCAGAAGTCAAGTCCTTCCAAAAGTTGATAATAAAATGACTGTACAGTGGAAGGACTTATTTTTCCTCTACTAGAATCAAAAAATCTCTTTAAATCCTACAGCAGAGACAAGAAGACATTTTCAATTGTTAATGGACAGTTGTAATATTGAAAACTCACTTGATCACAAAATTCGAACACCATTGTCAAACTGAGGTTTTTATGGACTACATCTATTAATCTACAATTCACAGTAGAATTAAAATGAAGATTGATAATAATATCCTTTTTGGCAATTTACAATCAAGTAATATGGGCTCAAAGACAATCACACATACGTATTTATACACCTTTGCAGTAAAGGTGATAAAAAAGATGTGGAACACCTTCTATTGAAGTAACAGTAGTAGGAGAATGAGAAAGGATAGATCTGTTTGAAGACTTAGAGATGATAAAGACAGTCAAGGGTGAGAAAGGCAGTGGAAAGATATAGTACAAGAGGTTCCAACTGAGCTTCTGATAGTCACGAGAACAGTAGATAATCTAATTATATTGGGCAATTATAGAACCGAGTCTTTACCATACTATATACGTAAGTATTGTATATTTGTCCAGTTCAATATGGGCCAAGTAGCACACCACACACTAGGGCTGCTTGACAATATACACATATCCTGAGGTGTTCATACCCTGATGGAACACGTATGTCTAACCTTACTATATTGTTGTGCTTCAGTTCCTTTAGGAGACACACCTCCCGGAGTGCAGCACTGGGCACGCCCTCATCATCCTCATCTAGACGGACCACCTTCAGAGCCACTACCTCTCCGGTCTCTCGTAACTTCGCTTTATGAACAGTACCATATGTGCCTGGTTATAGAATAGAATTGCACCTACTGTTAGATGCACGCCACGACGCAATGTCACTTTAATTGAATTTTGTACATTCCAAATTTGAACTGGTCAGTGTATCCTGACCGGCTTAGTGACCCAACTTGTACCTCATGCAAAGTGCATGGACTATCCGTCCAGAATGAGGCAATCTAACAATAGGCTACCTTACCTTCACCAATTTTTTCTAGTTTTTCATACTTTTCGGCCATTTTGAAAATATAAGAGCCCCCTTTCCTAAGGGGCAAGAGCCCGGTGCTTTTACTGGAAGATGGCTGCATCCACATGCACGAACTCTTTCAAACATCTGACAGCCGTAGGCTATGGGAAGATACCAGAAGCCCCTATACAAGTTAGTAGCCCCTGTGTGCAGTTGACACATTAATCATTTTGATCATAGTGTTATCTGAAGTGTCGCTTTTTCTATGATTAACACTTATAGCTGTTATATAGTCACTTGTGTTTCTGTAGGAACTTCAAGAGCTTGTAAAGCACCATGTTGAATCCTTCAATTTTATGTTGGATGAAGGTCTCGCGTGTGCCGTGGAGAATATTCGACCTCAGGAAATGATGGACCCACATAGAAGGAAGATGGTGCTTGCAATAGAATCTGCCTACATAGGTCTGCCTACTGTAGATGAGAAGAATGTGTATGCTAAATCAGTTCAAGTATTTCCTTCTGAGGTGGGTGGGAAAACCCTATAATTAACATGTCTTTCACAATTCTCCGTAAGAGAGCAATATATGACCAATTGCAAGAAGTGTAACCTTGGCCTGGTCTACCAGTCTAAATTTTGTTCTTTCTGTGTGTTAGTGTCGAGAAAGAGCCAGTACTTATAAGGCAAAACTAAGTGTCTCCATATCATGGAACATTGAAGGACACATCTCTGGTAATATGACCAAGGTTGTTGGTCAAGTACCAATTATGGTTAAGGTATGGCAGACAAATAGTTGTGGTTTGATTATCGCCTCTCATGCCAGTTACATTCAAGTAATACAAGGCTGCTTCATATTGTATATTGTATACTTTGTAGTCAAAGAACTGTAGGCTAGCGAATGCCAAACCAAAGGACCTGGTCAAACATCATGAGGAGGTCCAAGAGTTTGGTGGCTACTTTATTGTCAATGGCAATGAGCGAATCATAAGGATGCTGATTATGCCTAGGAGAAACTATGTACGTATGTACAATGTATCCATGATTATCTTTAGAAAGGGCCATCTTCCGACTTTTTTGAGCGTCTAAAGATGCAGTTTTTCTTGCTTCTTCTTGCTGTCAAACGTTTCGACCCTGTGGGTCTTCTTCAGTGACTTATCCATGATTAATCTAACACACCATTTTTCTTACATGCTATATCTACTTTAGAATGCAGGCCTATTGGGGAATAAACCTAGTGAGAGGTTTGGATGAGTAATCTCCTACTGATTCTCCTCACATTAGGCTGGACAGCTGTTTCTGGGAATTCCACCCTTCATCAGTGATACTGGGAATCTTCTTCCTGTATAATAGATTTCAAAGTGTGTCTCATTAGATGTCTGAGAAGTGTCTATAATGAGTAGGCTTTGATGAGAAGTACTTTTTATTAGTGTCCATTCTTTTTATAAAGTTATGTGAAATCAGCAAAATGTGTATGCATTCAAGCATAATACATCCGTTTTCTATTACCTTAGCCAATGGCAATAGTTCGCCCTTCTTGGAAACAGAAAGGCTCTCTTTTTACTGAATATGGTGTGACTATGAGAAGTGTCAGAATGGACCAGACTGCCTCAGTAGGACTCGCCTCATCTACTATCACCCTCTTCTTCACCTTAACTCATCTACTATCACCCTCTTCTTCACCTCAACTCATCTACTGCCACCCTCCTTTTCACCTCAACTCATCTACTGTCACCCTCTTCTTCACCTCAACTCATCTAATGTCACCCTCTTCTTCACCTCAACTCATCTAATGTCACCCTCTTCTTCACCTCACCTCATCTACTATCACCCTCCTCTTTACCTCAACTCATCTACTATCACCCTCCTCTTTACCTCACCTCATCTACTATCACCCTCTTCTTCACCTCGCCACATCTACTGTCACCCTCCTCTTTACCTCAACTCATCTACTATCACCCTCTTCTTCACCTCAACTCATCTCTATGCACCTCAACTCATCTACTGCCACCCTCCTTTTCACCTCAACTCATCTACTGCCACCCTCCTTTTCACCTCAACTCATCTGCTGTCACCCTCCTCTTCACCTCAACTCATCTACTGCCACCCTCCTTTTCACCTCAACTCATCTACTGCCACCCTCCTCTTTGTCTCACCCTTCATTAGAATATGACACTTCACTATTTCTCTGATGGAACATGTCATCTGATGTTTGCAAGGAACAAGGAACAGTTCTTTGTACCCGTGGTTATGATACTAAAGGTAGGAAGGCCATTCATTAACTGCTTCATCAAGTGTCTTCCTTGATTCCTATCCTTTGTGGGTAGTCTCTCACTGATGTACCTGATGTGGACATCTTCATGGCAATACTTAAAGGACAAGAAAACAACAGTTTTGTAAAGGGAGGAGTTGAAAACATGTTGAACAACCTGTCAGAGCTTGGACTGACCAGTCAGAGGAGAATACTGAATTACATAGGTATATACTGTGCTATGTGCTATGCTAGGCTACTCACAAGTAGAATGTATTACAACTAACTACATACGTACGTATGTCATACGTAAGTCACAAGATTGACATGTACGTACGTATACATACATGTATTTTTTACTATGTTTATACTCTATATACTGTTTTTTTATGTACATATCTATAGCCACTATACATGTACTATACTTGTACTGTGCTATACTATACTATACTTGTGCTATACTATACTATACTTGTACTGCTGTACATTGTATATGTAGGTGAAAGATTCAGATTAAAAGCAGAGTTGCCAGAATCTACCAGCAATGAGGATGTAGCAAGATATATTATTAAGTACATAGGTATATTAGTAGTAGTAACAGGTTTGAGTAATGTGTGGTGCGTATTTCCATTTTGAATGTACAGAGAATTGGTTTGTGTCCACGTAACACGGAACATTGACAAGTGCAATGTGTTGATGTATGTTTTATACATGAGCACTAACTTGATACATACGTATGCTGTGACACTGTATATCAATTACTGCACAGATTAATGATTAGAAAACTGTTTGCCCTTGTGTCTGGAGAGTGTATTCCAGATGCGCCTGACTCACCCATGAACCAGGAGATTCTTCTTGGTGGTCACTTGTACCTGGCTGTCTTGAAGGAGAAATTGGAAACGTTTTTAGTGACTCTTAGATTGGAACTTGAAAAGCTATCCAAAACTGTCCCAAATAAGTTTGAAGGGAATAACAGTACGTACGTACTTCACTTGCCTCTTCTGATCACACACTGATTAAAATGATAAATAACAATATTACATACCATCTGGATTGCAGTGTTACCTGTAGTAGTAATCATTTTATTGTATCTACATAGATATATACGTGTACTTACGTAGGTTCAGCTGTAGAGAAAGCATCTTGGAAGGTGGCAGATGTTGGAAAGCAAATGGAATACTTTCTGGCTACTGGTAATCTGAAGTCACGATCTGGACTTAGTCTTCAGCAGGTAAGAGAGATATTAACAGCCAGTACCGATGCAATAACACTGCTGTATAGTAAGTACGTAGTTAGTTGCTGTATGCTGCATATGTATGTACGTATTGATATCTTGATTGTCTCCACTAGCAATCTGGTTTTACTGTGGTTGCTGACAAACTAAACTTTTTCCGTTACCTCTCCCACTTTCGCTGTGTTCATCGAGGTGCCTTCTTCAGTCAAATGAGGACCACTTCAGTCAGGAAGCTGCTTCCAGAGGCCTGGGGCTTCCTCTGTCCCGTCCACACTCCAGATGGTGCCCCTTGCGGATTGCTTAATCACCTGGCTGCTCCCTGTCGGGTAGGTATTGTTACCACAGTTCCATTGTGCAATCCCTCTGTAGACATTTTATGAAATAGAGTTGTTGTTGAGATATAAGTGTAATGGAATATATCTACGTACCTTGACCCCCCCCCCCCACCAGTAATGAATTTTAGTCATTTTTATGTTTGTGTTATGTATTAAGTATGCGTGTACATATATAGGTTATTACTAAGCAACTGCCTACAGAGCACATGGTCAGTCTTCTGACTTCACTGGGTATGACAGCTTATGATGTCACATTGCATCACACTGAACCATTTATACATGTTGTTCTGGATGGACGAGTAGTGGGAACACTTTCTTACAATATGGCCGCCAAGTTAGCTACACAACTTAGATTTATGAAAGTCAAAGGGCTTGAGAAGGTACAGGAATTTACATTAGAGAGTGTGCATGCATAAATGCTATATATATCTTCCAGGTTCCATCTACCTTAGAAATTGGGTATATTCCTCCAATTAAAGGAGGTCAATTTTCTGGCCTTTTTCTCTTTACAACACCTGCTCGAATGATGCGACCTGTTTGTAACCTAGCAACAAACACAGTAGAATCAATTGGCTCACTGGAACAGGTTTACATGGATATAGCAGTGGAACCATCGGAGGTACACAAAAATGTGAGTCCGTCCAGCACCAAAGACCTGTGTCACAGGTTTGCATATGTAGCCTTTAGTGCTGTCTTTGATATACAGTAGACTATAGAGAGACCTGATTTGCATTGTATATAGGTATGATTGAGCAAGTCTTTATTATTTTGCACATCAATTGACCTGCTAGGCTTTCCGATGATAACCTATGAGTTGTGTATCTTTGTATATGTGTATATCTGTATCTTTGTATATGTGTATATCTGTATCTTTTGTATATGTGTATATGTGTATATCTGTATATGTGTATATCTGTATCTTTTGTATATGTGTATATCTGTATCTTTGTATATGTATATATCTGTATCTTTGTATATGTGTATATGTGTATCTTTGTATATGTGTATATCTGTATCTTTTGTATATGTGTATATGTGTATATCTGTATATGTGTATATCTGTATCTTTTGTATATGTGTATATGTGTATCTTTGTATATGTGTATATGTGTATCTTTGTATATGTGTATATCTGTATCTTTGTATATGTGTATATGTGTATCTTTGTATCTTTTGTATATGTGTATATGTGTATATCTGTATATGTGTATATCTGTATCTTTTGTATATGTGTATATCTGTATCTTTGTATATGTATATATCTGTATCTTTGTATATGTGTATATCTGTATCTTTTGTATATGTATATATCTGTATCTTTGTATATGTGTATATGTGTATCTTTGTATATGTGTATATCTGTATCTTTGTATATGTGTATATCTGTATCTTTTGTATATGTGTATATGTGTATATCTGTATATGTGTATATCTGTATCTTTTGTATATGTGTATATCTGTATCTTTGTATATGTATATATCTGTATCTTTGTATATGTATATATCTGTATCTTTGTATATGTGTATATGTGTATCTTTGTATATGTGTATATCTGTATCTTTTGTATATGTATATATCTGTATCTTTGTATATGTGTATATGTGTATCTTTGTATATGTGTATATCTGTATCTTTGTATATGTGTATATGTGTATATCTTTGTATATGTGTATATGTGTATATCTTTGTATATGTGTATATGTGTATATCTTTGTATATGTGTATATGTGTATATCTTTGTATATGTGTATATGTGTATATCTTTGTATATGTGTATATCTGTATCTTTGTATATGTATATATCTGTATCTTTGTATATGTATATATGTGTATATCTTTGTATATGTGTATATCTGTATCTTTGTATATGTATATATCTGTATCTTTGTATATGTGTATATGTGTATATCTGTATCTTTGTATATGTATATATCTGTATCTTTGTATATGTGTATCTGTGTATATCTTTGTATATGTATGTGCTGTAGATTACCACTCATATGGAGTTAAGCAAAAGCAGTGTGCTGAGTGCCATCGCTAGTCTGACACCTTTCTCAGACTGCAACCAGAGTCCACGTAACATGTACCAGTGTCAGATGGGCAAGCAGACTATGGGCACGCCCTCCCACTGCCTTCCTTTTCGAACAGACAACAAACTCTACCGGGTAATGGTAAGTGGACCAGACCCCAGATGAGAACTTGCTGGTTACACCCTACCTCCCCAACCCTATAGACGCCACAGTCTCCGGTTGTTAGGACAGCTACATACGAGCAGCTTGGAGTAGATGAGTTTCCACTGGGCACCAATGCTGTAGTAGCTGTAATATCATATACTGTATGTATTTGTTTAATCTTGTGGTTATCACATGACAGTCATGTGACTTGTTACTTATTATTAGGGATATGACATGGAGGATGCAATGATCCTAAATAAAGGGTCAGTTGAGAGAGGTTTTGCTCATGCCACTGTATACAAGTGTGACCTTATTGACCTTATGAAAAAGGGAGTAGAATGGGGGAAGCCCCTTTTCCAATTTGGCCTTGACCCAAGTGACTCAAAGACAGCTGCAACATTGGATGTGGATGGGTTACCTAAACTGGGCACTTTACTGAAAGAGGGAGAACCCTACTACAGGTAAGCATACTTTGGAGGTGAACTCTTTTTAGCACTGTTCTTGCTTAGAGTTGAGTGTTGTTTGTTTATGTAATATCTAGCTACGTGGAAATAGCTACTGGTAAGTACAAAGTTCAGCAGTACTTAAATATGGAGCAAGCCTATGTGGATCAAGTGAGGGTACTGGGAGGAGATACAGGACAAGAAATTCTTCAGCAAGCCATCATTAAGTTAAGGGTTGTGGTGAGTCCATTCCATTATCCTTTTTTCTTTTTTCCATTCATTTTCATCACAACTCAGAGGAATCCGATCATAGGAGACAAGTTTGCCAGTAGAGCAGGTCAAAAGGGCATTTGTAGCCAAAAGTGGCCTACAGTCAACATGCCCTTCTCTGAATCAGGTCTCGTACCAGACATTATCTTTAACCCTCACGGCTTCCCTTCAAGAATGACTATAGGTACTGTGAGATTGGTGTAAACTGACCCTGAGTTTAAAAGTTATACCTGTTCCTATTTGCCCTTTTCTTGCACTCTTTACTTTTGAAAGGTATGATGATTGAATCAATGGCTGGGAAATCTGCTTGTTTACATGGTCTGTGTCATGACTGTACTCCCTTCACTTTTTCTGAGGAGCAACCAGCAGTTGAATATTTTGCTGAACTGCTGGTTAAAGGTTGGCTGTTAATGATGAGGATTTCCCCTTTGGATCACTGTATTTATTGCTATTTACATAGCTGGCTACAATTACTATGGCAACGAAAGAATGTATAGTGGGATTAATGGAGAGGAAATTGAGGCAGACATTTTTGTTGGGAACATTTATTACCAACGGTTACGTCATATGGTATCAGATAAATATCAAGTCCGTACTACTGGTCCAATTGATGCAGTGACTCATCAACCAGTGAAGGTAACCTTGAGTTTGGCATGTACTCTGTGTGCAGGCATTCCATGTGTGTATGACTGTTTGTATCATTGTAAGAGACTCCTGCTCCACCTCCCAAGCTACTTTGAATGTCATTCTTTTGACCTTTTATTAGGGTCGCAAGAGAGCTGGCGGTATTCGTTTTGGTGAGATGGAAAGAGATTCATTGCTTGCACATGGCGCCTCCTTTTTACTGCAAGACAGACTTCTCAATTGTTCTGATAAATCTACAGTAAGCTGAGTATTATTTTCTCAACAACTAAATCTGATAATGCACACACCAAAGTACCATATTCCCTCTCCCATACACCCTGAGGTATCTCTCTCTCCTCTCCCATACACCCTGAGGTATCTCTCTCTCCTCTCCCATACACCCTGAGGTATCTCTCTCTCCTCTCCCATACACCCTGAGGTATCTCTCTCTCCTCTTCCATACACCCTGAGGTATCTCTCTCTCCTCTTCCATACACCCTGAGGTATCTCTCTCTCCTCTCCCATACACCCTGAGGTATCTCTCTCTCCTCTTCCATACACCCTGAGGTATCTCTATCTCCTCTCCCATACACCCTGAGGTATCTCTCTCTCCTCCCCCATACACCCTGAGGTATCTCTCTCTCCTCCCCCATACACCCTGAGATATCTCTCTCTCCTTTCCCATACACCCTGTCTGAGGTTACTCTCTCTCCTCTCCCATATGCATTGCAAAGTACCCCTTTTCCCATTTCTAGTGTCATCTATGCATCAAGTGTGGTAGCATGATTTCTCCTGTTTTGGATAAGCCTGTTTCCAAGCTCTCAGCTCTCCACCATGTGAAGAGACTTTGGAAATGCAGCACTTGTGAGGACGGTGGCCAAATTGATGTGATTATAGTGCCATATGTGTTCAGGTATCTTGTAGCAGAACTTGCTGCCATGAACATCAAACTTAAGATTGGTGTGAAATAGAGGAAACACAAAAACCCTTTTTCTCTCATGCCAAAGAAGTTCATTTTGATTTAATTGTTCAATTTCTTTTTACAATGATATTTTATTGAATTTACTGATCCAGTATCTAGCGCCAAAGTCAACTACAAAAGTTACATGCTATAATAGGGAGCTCTTGATAAAGGAACACTGTAGTTGTTAAGACGTATATATATACGTAGGTGGCACCAAACCCGTGAAGTGTAGCGGAAAGGGGTGTGTCAGTGAGGTGTGTATACCTAGACTACCCATGAACAGGGAGGTGGCGTTCATCATCGCTCTCTCGCTGCTTGGAAGCATCAACAGCGGTAAGTCTTACCAACTCCAGACAAAACACTGTAGATATTTCACGGTAGTTGTAATCGGTCGCTAGCTTGTCCTTTAGATCGACAAATTAGAGTATTCATCACATGTAATCTACTAGTATAATTTGGCCTTAAATTGTTTTCATAGTATATTTACCAATTGCAAAACGCCTTGTGTTCTACTATGTAGACTTGTTTAATCCACTAGACCTATATACAGTACTATAAATCAGATTCGTCAAACCTTTTTACGAATTTTCCGTTATTTCAGAGGATTGCATTGTCCATAATGACTGCAATGAATGCATAACCGCCTCAAGTGGCTGCTTCTGGTGCTCTGCCACAGTAAGTGTCCAACTTGTGGGTTGTAATATTTGGTGTCATTTTACAATTTTACATTTACCTCACTGATAATACAAAATTATAGTATTGGAGATTTTATAGCTAATCTGCTACATTTTGCAGTTCCCTGTAATTACATCCTAACTATTGCTCCACAGATGAGCAACTTGGCTACAAAATGATGTGCATTTGAATCACTGTAATCACTGCATTTTGTAGGATTATGTTGGTCAGCGATGTCTCTCATTAGGTGAGAGGTCTACATGTGACAGAGATGACATGGAGGACCCACAACCAGAGATTACTTACACTGAAGTATTATATTTACCTCAAATATCATATTGTTATGTAAAACACACTTTACTTATGTAGCATAAAGAACTGAACAACACTGTACTAGTTACTCCACAAAGGATTGATGCCATTTTGAGACCAGGTTGGTGGGGCCTGCTTCTTGTAGGGGGAGACCATTACATTTTGCCAATTGTGTATAAGTAATATCTTACATATCGATAAATCTGAATAGAGGCCCAGGCCTCTATTTTGTTCCTGTCATTTTTGACCCAGTTCTATTTACAAAATAGCCTAGCCTTACACACTATATGTTATCACAATAAACTTGTCACTTAACATGGAAATAAAAACCTCAATTATTAAAACAGTTCATTATAAAGTGTCTCATGTGAGTATGCACATACATATATACGTATGTACGTAGTTATGATCCTCCATATAGGACCTGCATGTGAATTACATTACAATACCATTGCTGGTATATATTTGTAATATTAATATATGGTGTTATGTTAGTCATATGTGGTTGGATATGGATTTATTTACATTTTGTTTTCTTAGGTTACATAGAGAATATCACTTTAGAGGTACGATCACCCGTAGACTATCCACTGGACGTGTACTTTCTGATGGATTTATCTTATTCAACAACAGATGACATTGAGACCATGAAAGCTTTAGCCAATGACATTGGTTGGTCAATTTATTCAAATGCTATGATCTAAATTACAGATATTTAATATACATGCTGGTTGCTTCCCTATATACGTATATCTGCAGTAATTATATTTAAGTGAGTTTTAGATACATGTATGTACAATACATACACACTCATGGTATATATAATGTATTTTGAGAACCATCAACCAGTCAACCAATTAATTATTACCATATAATAAGCAGTTGTTCCCTTTTGCTGAATATATATTTCCATGAAACATAGCCTAATTAATACACTTCTTTTTCAAACGTATATTTCAAACATATATGCATATAATTGTATTGCTTTGTCATTGTATAGTGCAGGTACTATACTATAATTCCTTAAGTTAAATGTTTCCTAAGGGATATTGAGTATCACCCCATGGTCATTTAATACCAACTTTTGTTTCTTTTGGGGTACCTACTATCAGAGGTTTTTGTGTATGTACATAGCTGATGTGATGAGCAGTATTACAATGGATTACAGACTAGGATTTGGATCCTTTGTCGATAAGAAAACTCTTCCATTTGTGTAAGTGATGATGAGTTTGGTAAAATGTGCTAGTTTGATCGAATTTGCTTCATTTTGTACTTTTCAGGCAAACTGATCAAGGCTGGTTTCCATGGCCATGTTGTGTTGTCCAATATTTATATGGAATAGCAGTTAATTGCTATAGAGTGTGTGATTCAAATGATCTAGATGCACCATACAGTTTCTATCATCACTTGAGACTTACATCAGATCCAAACCAGTTCAGGGTAAGTTTTGGATTCAAATAATTTAAACAACAGGTAAATGCAGTGGAGCTCTGATGACTAAAACCAGCTGTCCTAGGTTTGATTCTTAACAATTGTTACCTGGTTTTCCCTCTTCATGATATCAACATATATTAAGTTATTATTAGCTTTGATTAACCAAAAATGCATCAATAATCCAGTAACTAATTGGGCAAATTACTTTGCATCAAGTTGCATGTAAATACAAAAAGTACTTCTTTATCTGAAGGCTACCATTAATGTACAAAAGAATTCTTGGAATCATGACTATCCAGAAGGAGGTTTTGATGCATTTGCCCAAGTATTAGCATGTAAAGAGGTAAACTACGTGTTTATGTGTATATGTACTAAGGAAAGTAAATGATATTATGCATAAATTGGTTCCTAGTAACATTATTGCTGCACATTTTCAGGAAATTGGTTGGAGGGAGAATGCTCACCACATTGTTATTTATTTAACTGATGCTGGTTTTCATATGGGAAGTGATGGGATAGTAAGTCACACTTAGAGCTACGTACCTCGTTAGACATTCCTATCCCTACACTTAGAGCTACCTCATTAGACTTAGACATTCCTATCCCTACACTTAGAGCTACCTCATTAGACTTAGACATTCCTATCCCTACACTTAGAGCTACGTACCTCGTTAGACATTCCTATCCCTACACTTAGAGCTACCTCATTAGACTTAGACATTCCTATCCCCACACTTAGAGCTACCTCATTAGACTTAGACATTCCTATCCCCACACTTAGAGCTACCTCATTAGACTTAGACATTCCTATCCCCACACTTAGAGCTACCTCATTAGACTTAGACATTCCTATCTTTGCACCTTCAAACTGTCTCCTGTTTCTCCAGTTATCTGGATCAATTCACCCAAACAATGGGCAATGTAGACTCAACACTGCTACTATACCAGCAACATATGATGCATATGAATATTTTGACTATCCTTCCGTTTCCACAATATACCACTTGCTAGCAGTCAACGAAATAAGTACAATATTTGCGTGCACTGAAGATTTTCTTCCCAGATATGAAGTAAGTATAAGTAATGAAAAATTGTTGGAAATATTATACTCAAACCAGCCAGTGGTCAGCTTACATATCTAAGTGTATATAATACAGCCTCAATCAGAATTGAGACGTCCATCAGTGTAAACAAGTTAATGCATGGTGAGAGATAGGGCAAATATTGACATACTTCAAAATTTCAAAAACTCATTGGGCATGCTTTATAGTTGTCTGTAAATGCTGACACCAAGTATTAGCTTCATATCTTTCCATTTAGCCCTAAATGTACATTAAATTCTCGTATACCAACTTAATACATGGTTTAACAGGGAAAACATGAGTGAGGCATTGCTGTGGCAATTGTAGCTCAGTGACAGAGCAACTGGTAAGTCATAGTCCTGAGTTCGATTCCCAGCAATTGCTTCTTCGTGTTTTTCCCTTTATGATGTTTGACTGATTATCATTACTTGTGGTTTGATTATCACTTCAATTATTCATGGACTTATGTAGATATATAAAACTTTACTGTAGACACTTGTTCAAGCTATACCTGGATCAGTAGCTGCAAGGCTTGAAAGAGATTCAAGTAATCTAATTCAACTGATTCAAGATCAATACAATGTAAGTGGAAAATGCTTGATGTAGTAAAATTGATACATAATTTTACATGTACAGTATGTTAAATCTTATTCTGTTCCTAATGTTACAGGAAATATCTCAGACGGTCTCCCTTGTAATTGACCAAATTCCTGGTCTTGTCATCAAAGTGGTTGATAGAGTGTGTCCAGATGGTTCAATGTGAGTCTATACAGTGTTTAAGAGCTATTTACAGTGATCTGTAAGTGTAACAAATAATTTCAAATATTTGTATCTGTAGGCCTGACCCAGAAAATCCAAATACTTGTTTGGGTGTAAAGATCGAACAGATTGTAAGCTAAGCTTTTTCCCCTTATTGTAATATCCTTATTATGACAGATTGTAAGCTCTGCTCATCCAATCTTATTGCAATTTCTCTGTACACAAGTGTGTAGATATCTTGTCTTCTATTTACCATTCTTTGTTTACATACATATATAGGTAACATATACAGTTTCCATTGAAATCACAGAATACACTAAGGATGTAATGGCAGCCAATGAGACTGGGTAGGTTTCCAAAACAGGATATACATGGTTGTCCCTGTGTACTATATATGTATATTTGTGTATATGTAATAGTTATTCAATGTCACTTTGCGGTGTATCAATACCTGAGGGCGAGTGTGTGTATAATCAATACACTGCAAAGTGACATTGTACGTATAACTGTTATACACTCCACCCCTAGGCTTTTCTTGCATTTTCACGGGATAACGCAAGCTTACCGGCGTTCACTGAGTTTTCGGCGGGATATCACATTGTATAACTAAAATAAGAAGCCAAAGTGTCTCTAATTATAGTTATACTTTAGTTATGGAATATAATTCGCCTTGGTTGCTCCAGCAAATGAGTGTATATAAGTACATATACATACGTATATACAAAGTTTCTTTCATTCTTTCTAGGATCACTCTAAGGATCCCTTTCTTTGGAAATATTGATATCTATGTACACACAATACAAGAATGTGAATGTGCTTCCACTATGGTAATTGATTAAGGCAACAAACAGAGATGGTGTTTACAAACAGGGCATCTCATTTATGTAGGAATTCTCAGCTGTAGAATGTTCTGGATCTGGTAACTACTCATGTGGAAAGTGTATATGTCATGATGGATTGTAAGACCTTTCATTTAAACATGAATGGCCACTTACTGAATTGACAATGACTTGTGGTTTTATTTCATCTCCAGTGGAGGGAACGACTGCTCCTGTGACTATTCTACTTCACTGACTGGAGATGAAACTTGTCTAGTTGGAGATAATGGCTTACAGTGTTCTGGTAATGGAGAATGTATATGTGGCCAGTGCCAGTGTAAGACGATTGTGAGTTGTGTACATACCATGGCTTTGTGGGATATCTAAAGTATATAGAAAGTCCTACTAGTATACCACAACAAGAGCAGCATAAATTATACAAATTAAGATTTAACTCAGCTTGTTAGCAGTTATCAGTACTCTCGTAAACAATATATCTACATATTTACTATTTCTTTTATACATTTAAAATTTAATGTCTCGTAACTTTGTGATAGAGTGAAGAAGAATATTATTTTGGGCAGACTTGTGAATGTAACAACTTCAATTGTCCACTAGACTCATTGGGGAGACGTTGTAGTGGTGAGATCCAATATAGTGGTCTTAGGATGATAGTTTACTGAAATCCATTTCACTAGGACAGGGAATATGCGGATGCAATGGTACATGTACCTGTATGAGATCTGGTCTCTCTGGCCTACCTTATACTGGTGAGCTGTGTGATTGCTCACCTGAAACTGACAGTTGCCTCAGTCCATTAGATCCTCTACAAGTAAGAAATCAGAATCCATCAATGCATACAAGTCATACCCCTTTTATTCTGCTACAAACCCACACACCCTGAGGGCATCCTACAAGCCACACCCTTGAATTAATCCTATAAGCCACACCCCCCGAACAGGCCATATCCCTAGGGGGCATCCTACAAGCCACACCCCTGGAGGGCATCCCACAAGCCACACCCCTGGAGGGCATCCCACAAGCCACACCCCTGGAGGGCATCCCACAAGCCACACCCCTGGAGGGCATCCCACAAGCCACACCCCTGGAGGGCATCCCACAAGCCACAACCCCCTGGAGGGCATCCTACAAGCCACAACCCCTGGAGGGCATCCTACAAGCCACACCCATTGAGTTCACTCTACAAGCCACACCCCCAGAATTCATTCTACACACCACACCCCTGTTTTGTCACCCCACTGATTTAACTATATGGCATTCAATATTTACTGTAGAGGATTTGTGTGGGGATAGGCGAATGCCAGTGCAATCAATGTGAATGTTCTGACAGCTATATCGGAGATTTTTGTGAAATATGCATCTCTGAAGAGGTAAATATGCAATCATTCATGTAGACACATCTATTTTGTGGTGCAATTATACACTTCCTTCATCCCCATCTCTGAACACATTGAGGCTTGCGCTGGACGAGAGAATTGCAAACCAATAGGTGATAATTGCATAAACTGTCTGCTAATAGTAGAGAATAATATGGTGGCACTCAGTCAAAGCTCCAACTGTACAAGCTGCCCTAATGTATCATTTATAACAGACAAGGCAGCCATAACAGGTAATGATTGTCATTATACATGAATAAAAGAGCATCAATTTTGATAAATTACATCCCTTAGACATGAAGACCTTTGAGTGTGAATATGCAAGTGATTCCTGCAGTATAATTATATTCCATGTTCCAGTAGAAGTAGAACATCAGGGAAATATATTTGTTCAAATGGAGCCTCTGAACAGTACGTGAGCAAACATCTTGTTGCATAGAAATGCAATCTCTAAAGTGTCATCATATCCACCATGTAATAGATTTGAGTGTGTAAAAATGAATCATCTAAGAAATGTATACATTATATTAACATATATACATAGTAGTAGAATAAGGATTTCTTCTAACTGCTTCAAACTTTATTTTTTGAAAAGTTCATCTTTCGAACTTTTTGAGCATCTAGAGATGCAGTTGGTAAAAATCTTCCGATTGCTGACACCAAGGGTCTTCTTCAGTAACTCAAGTTAGGTGCACAAAAAGTTAAAAAGATGAACATTTCAGAAGATCAGTAATTTGTGTCTATTCTCCCACATTGACTCCTTAATCCTAACTGACTTCTAGGTTGTCCCACTCCAATGGCAATTGAGGCTTGGACAGTAGCAGTTCCTGTTCTCCTGGCAGTTTTACTTATTGCAATTGCTGTCATTGTAGCTATAAAGCTATGCTTACTGGCCTGGGTAAAGTCATATTTCTGTGTCATCTTGTTGATTGGATAGTGATCATATTTTCCATTATTTTTTTTCATTCCCATCATCGACAGGATTCTTATGAATATCGCCAGTGGAAGCGGAAAGTCAAGCATGAAATTCATGCAACGGTATGTACTGTACTTGCAGGAATAATCAGCAATACGTTTATCTTTAAATCTCTTTGATGCTTATGTAGATGGAAAATCCTCTATATGAGAAGCTTCACAGGGAGGTTATTAATCCTATATTTGAAGAACCTGACACTATAGACTTCTTTAAAAACCCAAATGCCTTCAGTTATGCATATAAAGAAGGGACTTAGTTTAGGAGATATACAATACAAATGACACTGGTTAACTGTTGACTTGTGGTTGAACTGTCTTTATTAATTTATTGATAAGCATTAATACAAACAATTGAAAAATGGAGGCCGTGAATTTAAAGATTTTACTTATTGGCGACAGTGGTACCGGAAAGTCAAGGTATTCTTGTTTTTATGTTGCGAATATACTGACAAATTGCACTGTACAACAAACATAAAAACTCAAAAGGCACATAAATATATTCGTGACAGGTGAATTTATCGTATATTTTCTGAATTCTCTCTAGCTTATTACTTCGCTTCACAGATGACACTTTTGATCCCGATCAAGCCGCCACTATTGGAGTTGATTTTAAAGTAAAAACTTTAAACCTGGACACAAAGCGAATTAAGCTATCAATATGGGTACGTCCAAGTGTTTCTTATATACGTATAGTTAGTTATATCTGAGATAATAGAGTTAGGAACTGTTTCTTAGCATTCATGTTGCCGTAGTGGAAAACATTTAAGTTAAGCGGAGAGTGGACCTTGTATCCCTTGTACACTTGCGGACGGAGGTCTTATGGAAGGAGGATTATTTGGTCTAGTGAAAGGCTGATGTACAGCAGTATCTAAGTTGTTGGCTTGCATATATGAGAAAGTTACTGTTTGTCTCTTGATAACAAGGACACCATGATCCTACCTATATTGTATCACTTAAGGAATAATTGCAGTAATGACATAAGATCTATATCAGGGTTTAGTATGCAGAACAAACCAACCTCGGTTGGGTAGGTCTCTCGGTTGGGTATGTCTCTCGGTTGGGTATGTCTCTCGGTTGGGTATGTCTCTCGGTTGGGTATGTCTCTCGGTTGGGTAGGTCTCTCGGTTGGGTATGTCTCTCGGTTGGGTAGGTCTCTCGGTTGGGTATGTCTCTCGGTTGGGAAGGTCTCTCGGTTGGGAAGGTCTCTCGGTTGGGTAAGGTATGAATGTTACATGTGAGATGACGAGCCTTATTAATTCATCTTGTACTATTTCTCTGATTGTTTCTAGGATACAGCTGGACAGGAGCGTTTTCGCACGCTAACGCCGTCCTATTATAGAGGAGCGGAGGGGGTCATCCTGGTGTATGATGTCACCTCTCAGGACTCCTTTCAGCACTTGGAGGAGTGGCTGACGGAGCTGGACACATATGCTACCAAAAAGGATGTTGTCAAGATGCTTGTTGGCAACAAGATAGATAAGGTACAAATACTTATTTTATTATTAAAAAAACGAATTTTATGATTGATTAGGTAGGATTTGTGGAAGAATTCAATATCTTTGTATAATCCCAAACTGTTAACAAAGTAGTCTTCTTGCATCATGTAATATAATAGCAGTTAGTAGTAAAGACCTTTTTGTATATTCAAGTAAGGCCTTGCATGCAACCAATAGTGATTGGTCAGTGAACTGATTGGTTAACTCATTGATAAAAGGAGTGTCACAAGAGTCTGCTAAAATAGCCTTTTTGGCTCTGTGGTTTATTATTTGAATGAGCCCTCCCTGAATTGACATGACCTCACCCTGTATGATGCTGTCTTGTCTTCTTGGAAATCTAATAATGCTTTGAATATATTATGTACATACAGCTATACTGGGTTGTAGAGCCACACATCCCAGGTTAGTAGAGTGGTGATGTCATTTTATGGGAATTCACAACAAGTAATCTTACATCACAAAGATGGGCAAATCAATTTGCCTACATGTACTATAGCTGTCTGTCTGGCTATTCACTGCCCATTGGCCGTATAGAAAAGGTGGTATTTATGCCTTTAATTTACAGTTCAGTTGTTCCATTGCTTTTATTGAGTGAATATGTGAAGTGTGTATGCATTTTGTTTCATCTTAAATTATCTTGAATCTAACATTGAAAGTCACCTGTGATCTTCTGCTGCTCTCACAGCCTAGTCATGCCATTGAGCGACATCAAGGATTGCAGTTTGCAAGAAGGAATTCAATGCTCTTCATTGAAACAAGTGCTAAAACCCGAGATGGTGTCGTGGAAGCTTTCGAAGAGCTTGTGCACAAAGTAAGAAATGATTAAATAGCTAAATTCTCTGACATAACTGTAGTTTCCTATTTATGCATCATCAATGATCTAATCTTTCACTTCTCTTCCTCCAGGTTCTGCAAAACCCTGACCTTTACACATCAGAGAAACCGCAAACGCTTCACATGGGACCTTCGGACAGATCATCGCAGGAAGGAGGGAACTGCTATTGTTGACTAAATCTGTGAATTTATATGTACGTATACATTTAAATAAGCGGAAATGCACCCAGCTCGCCGGAAATAATATAATTATGGTCAATTCATTGACGCAAGCCATTTAGCTTTGCTTCAGTTGTAAAAGTCCGTCCGTCCGCGAATACAGAAGCAGGATGCCTGTCTCAAAACACGACAAGGCAGAAGAGTTAATCTGTAAGGAACTGATTGAGAATGTTTACGAGATTGGAACAGAATTGGGCAGGTACAGCAATATGTGTAGCTAACCGTTCCAGCTGGTTCTGGGTGGTTGTGCGTTGTGCGCATGTAACGATAGAGTACTAAAGCTTTAGCCCTACCCATGTACATTAAACTGTTACGTCCAGCAGGGATGTCTGATTAGTAGATGTGTTGCGGGGAAAGTCTTGTAATTATATCGTATTGAGAGGGTTTTGTATACTTGTAGAGGCAAATTTGCCGTTGTTAAGAAATGTACGGAGAAGTCTACGGGCAAGTTTTACGCAGCGAAGTACTTGAAGAAGCGAAGACGAGCTGGAAATTGCAGAGAAGATGCGATGAAAGAGATTGATATAATGAGACAGGCCAAGGCCCAACCGTATATTATCCAGATGCACGAGGTGTTTGAGACGCAAAGAGAAATGATAATTATCTTGGAACTGTAAGTTGGTGAAATATGTTTGAAAAGAAGTGAAAGTTATTGATAATATAATTTACCCGGTATATTCATTACACGGGGCTCTCTGACAGTAGTTAAAAGGGTGGCGTGAATGGATCACAGGGAACCACCTCTCAGAGAGAGAGTTCCGCGGCTGTTTCACCATTCTATAAAAGGACTTTCTTCCTTGTATGATATTGATATGTGGCACTCCTGGCTTCAGTGCTTCACTTGTATGTATACATATCTGTAGTAGCATATGGCCCGCTACTGTATTTATCTAAGTTCTAAGATTAACACTGGTACTGTAGTATCTCAAATGATGAACAGCACTACATATATCATTTAGTACCTATATAAATCAGTATAATTACTTATTAATATACTGTCACCACTTCTCCCATTCTGTTGATTTAAGTAGTTTTCTTTATCAGTACATGCACACATGGAAAATTGAATTTGTCAGAGTATATCAGTGCAAAGATGCTATATAAGTGATGTTGTGAATGACAGGATGTGTGTTGATAAGGAAAGTATATGGGTAGCCAAAGAGAAAATTACAATCTTCTTTAGCTAGTGTATGTTCAGAACTAGTGAAAATGAGAGAAAAGTGCACCGACTTTCCTCAGTGTGTAGTGTAACTGATGTGATAATCTGAGACAGTTAGGGGCTGTTATTTAATATCTAACTTAATATATCACTCCCCTTTCATCTCCTCTTGTGCGCTAACTGGATTACAACTATTGCTTGCCTGGGTCCAATTATGTCAATAAGTCTTCCTTTAGGCTCTGACTGGAGTACACTTGAAAGAATCAGCATATACAAATAGTAGCAAGAAATTAATATTTAATTAATATTTATGTGCCCATTTCAGTAAACCCATTGTCAATTACCCCACTAGGCACATGTCATGTGCATGTCATGTGATTGTTGTGTGATCTGGGATTAAAACTGGTACATAAATCTCTGCCCATTTTTCCTCAATAGCGCTGCTGGAGGTGAATTGTTTCGTAGAGTTGCCCAAGAACCTCTGCCTGAAGAAGATGCTCGGTTCATTGTCAGGCAGATTGTCAATGGCACCTTGTACCTTCACAACAAGGAGATTGTCCACATGGACCTCAAGGTCAGTATCTACTGTTATTTAGTTCACGCTACACACCACCACATGTCTGCATAGAATTATATAACAACATAATAACATAATAATAAAGATGTAATTAATGTGATATGCCAAACTACTGACGTAAATGGAATAATTAACCTCTAGTGGGTTTACAAGATGTCGAACAAGTGTTATAATGTAATCTGTAGAGCATGTTTGGGGTAAAATGTGGTTCCTGACATTTCATGGTTTATCGTAAGATGTTGGGAGAGTATGGTTAGTGTAGATTGTACATCAGCTGTTTCATATAGGAAGCCTAATGATTTGACAAGGAATTGTTTTAATTTCAATAGAATGGACTTGAAATTTGATCAGGATTGGATAAGGTGTATGTGTGCGTAGAACAAACAGCTCTGTAATGGCTAATCTTGTATTGCTAATATAATAAGAATAATTATGGGACTATGCTAGTCTGTCAGACCATAATTGACTATTCTTGAAGGATATTCTTTGAACATTATGTACAGTATATGCATATATTTGTCTGTAACACCCACTGCATTGTTGAGGTACATATACTGCATTCCATGCATGACATGTAACAGGGAAATATGCTTTTAAGTGGTGTTAGAATTGGCAGTTTCTTTCTTCTTGTGTTTATTTACAACTTGTGTCACTATTTCTGGTGGAGATTCTACACGTGCATTAGAGAAAAGATGTTTTTGCTTGCCTGTGTTTGCTAAAGGCTTATATACAAAACCTATCACAATTTGGGTGCAGAATCTATATACATTTACAACTGTTTTGTTAATAAGGAGAATTCATGTGTCCTTACGCATTCATATGGTTATTGTATCTCTAATGACCACAAGAATTTGAACCTACTTTAATTGGCCCCAAATCCTAACCCTTAATGGAGTATATAAATATATCTGCATAGCATGTCCTTAATCTGATTGGCTGTACTTGCCCATTTGGAATGGTATTTGCTAGCTATGACAGTAGTCCCTGATACTGGCAGCACAAGTGTCCATTTCTCTGGGAACAGGCTGCACTTTGGCACAGTCTGATCTACATCACAGGAAGTGATGGTTCCCAGGAACAGATCCAACAATGTAACAAATATGAGTAAGGTAATGTAGGGTAATGTAGGGTAATGTAGGGTAATGTAGGGTAATGTAGGGGGGTGTAGGGTAATGTAGGGGGGTGTAGGGTAATGTAGGGTAATGTAGGGTAATGTAGGGTAATGTAGGGTAATGTAGGGTAATGTAGGGTAATGTAGGGTAATGTAGGGTAATGTAGGGGGGTGTAAAATCATGGTTTGTTGAAGTGGTGATACATGCACACACAACGCCCATGCCCGTACTGTGGCCGGGAGTTAAGGCATCAAGGTCTGCACAACCACAAGAGGTTCTGTAAAGCAAGGCCAGCGGTGAACTGAGAAGCTGGATCTGGCAGCCTGTACCACTGGAGATGTCTTCAGTGCAAAGCAGCACATGGATGGATGGATGGATGTATGTGTGTGTATGTGTGTATGTGTGTGTATGTGTGTATGTGTGTGTATGTGTGATGTGTGTATGTGTGTGTGTGTGTGTGATGTGTGTATGTGTGATGTGTGTATGTATGTGTATGTGTATGTGTGTATGTATATGTGTATGTCAATCCTACTTATGTGATATCATTTGTGGTGGGAGAAGGGCATTTAAATAGTCTCTTTTTACTTATGTATTCTCCCACATGTGTCTAGCCATAGATACTGATGGCTCAGTCCACATTAGAACTGGTATTAGGTGTTCAAGTGAATGCTCTAGTATGTTTTCTCTGCTAATTATTGAATAACTGTTCAGGGGAGTCACATGAATGGCTTTAATTGCAATGTTCTGCAGATATGGTTAACTTGCCGTACATTTGAAGTGCATGAATTAAACTAAAACATTATTCCCAGTCTTATGACTTAGGGCTAGCATATACAGAGCTTCGAATGAGGATACAGTTAACATTTCTTCTATTCCCACTGGACCATGGTGCCTGAGGCCAGAGAGTGTTTGTTGAGGCTTGTTTCCATGGTAACATTAGCAGTGGATCTGCTTGATTCATGAATAGGATCACATTCCACTGTTCTGATGAGCAATGTCAGCCCTTCACTCCCAAATAGAGGAGAAGTGGCAGTTTGTGGATGTGGCTGGCTGTGTTTACTTTACTGCACACATGGCTACCCACACAACTCCATATATGGAAGTGGAGTCTACCTGTAGTTTACACAGTGTGGGAGCTGTCTGACTGTTATGCATTTGCCTACTTATTAGAGACGTTTAAGTACCCTGGTCACGAACTGGGAGTGTTTTAGTTCTCTAAAGTGTTTTATACAAGATGTTTTGTACTTCTCTAAATTGACCATTTTGATCAGCCAACGTGTATTATACTACTGGTTTGATGGTCTCAATACTTTATTGCTAATCAGCAACCAAGTTGAGAATTTTCATGAAGTGTAATGTACATGTCAACATATATTTCGATGATTGTGTAATAAAAAATTAGCAATGTTGTACGTATATGTACTTGGTAAAGTAGAGTTCAAAGACTTCTTTTCCCAATAAAGGACAGTTGTGAATATCAATTCTTCAGTCATCTTATGTACTTTTGTTATCTCTTGGTGGTTTTCCAAAGCAAACACATATTTGTGGGCAGAAAGGCATAGTTGGGCAATTAAAAGCTATTTGTTGCTCATCTACTCAAAGGTTGTCAACAGCTGCTAAACTGCCCGCAGGGAAACATCTGTCTCTTTCTAGTGGACCCTGAGGAGCTAGTGGACCCTGAGGAGCTACTAGCTATTTAGACAATTTCAATTTAATATATGAATTATTAAAATCACTATTTATTTATTCCCTATGAATATACGTACGTCATCAAACTAGGATAGTAAGTAGATCAACGTATCAGTTTAATTAAAATCTTAGGCTGTTGGTAGAATGTACGTTTGTCTTCTTTGAACTTTCTCCATTGGGTCAGATAACTGATCCTGGAAGTGTTCTTGAACGGCTAAATGTTTTTCTTTATTTCTGTTGACTTTCAAAAGTTACTTAAGTTCAGCTATGTAAAGTTTTATGATTCTTGGCTGATAGATAAAAGAGATATAAGTGCATGCATACAGTACGTAGCTGTAGTTTAGAGTGTATTTCTACATACATTTGCATATTGAACAGGTACCAGCTGTCCATGTACTGCAATGATATCAACATTAACAGAGGTAATTAGAGTATGCATAGGTACACTGAAGAAGGAAGTTCAATTAGAGCAAAATGTGTTAAACCACTCTACAGTCCTAATGTCTTGCAGTTTTTATGACTTAATATAAGACCTGGTAACTAACACTCAGGCAATTAATGTAATCAAGGCTGGTATGTTATTCCCAGTGTAGAATAGCTTTGGGCATTTGCCCCAAGTAGAACTGTGTATAGGAATATGTGTAGTTAGAGAATACAGTATGTTCAAAACAAACTCCACAAGTCTTTTAAGCATGTCTCTGATATTGATATCTTACAAAATAGATCCAATATTAACACTGCCTTCTTATACTCATTTTCAGTAATTCTTTCACCAGGTTAATGCAAATCTCATTACACCGAATATCCACACTGCAATAAACATTGTTTTTCATCATCCACCTCTTTCTGTGTGTGTTATCTACAAGGTCTCTCTTCAGACACCAGCCTGTCTCTGCCCCTAACCCTATCAGCCTCCTCTTATTTTCACCACATGTATATTGTATTACAGATACTTCCTTTAAGCTACATACCAGATAACAATCATTGTATGAAGTTGTATTTCACTGGTTTAAGCTGCATACATGCCTAGGATGAACAGATAGGAGGATGAATAGGTGGGGAATATGAGATCTGAAACTGGTACTATCAGACAATAGTGATGCATAGTATTATGTAATTCTGGATTTACCCTGCCCTAATTCCCATCAAATTGATTTTGGACTCTTTTTTCATGTTTCCACTCATTGGGAACAATTAAAGAGTGGATAAAATGTAGAGTCAAGTTACACTGTCAAACTGACCTGTTTTGCACCTGTATATATTGTGTAAATACAGTGTTGAAATAGTTGCAAGTGATTGTAACAAGTGCCACACATATCCATGTGACATTTGATAGCTGCTATCTCCTGAAAGAATGGTATCCTATTCCACACAGAGATACAGACAATTCCCATCAACAATACCTTCTATTCCCTCCTGTAGCCGGAGAACATCTTGTTGTGTGCTAAGGAGTCCCTCGATATCAAGGTGGCAGACTTTGGACTAGCAGTACAACTCCAACCAGGAGAGATATTGAGAAACTTGGTTGGAACAGCAGAATATGTGGCTCCAGAGATTCTTAATTACGAGGCCATAGGCTGTGCTTCTGATATGTGGAGTGTAGGAGCCCTTACCTACTCATTGTAAGTGTGTACACTTCACTGAAATGAGATGGCAATATCAAACAAGCCAACTGCTTGAATTGTTATAATATTATACAGATCATTAATTATTTAGTTTATACTTATCTATTGGGCTTATAATCTTTCGGCTATCCCGTTTCATGACCTGCCCACGTACGTAATAATGTGTTAGTGGGGATTATGTATACAAGTTTGTGTTGACCAATGTCTTGTTGTTTCTCTGTCTTCCAACAGAATGGCAGGGTATTCCCCCTTCCAGGGCGAAACCCACCAGGAAACTTACCTCAATGTGTCCATGATAAATTATGATTATGAAGATGAGGTATTTGCTACAATCTCGGACAATGCCAAAGATTTTATCGGAAAGTTGCTTGTAAAGAAACCAAAGTAAGTTGATACTCCAAAGCCAGCCAGTCAGACTAGCTTGTGTATTGACAGCAATAAAATGAATGTACACTCAACTTTGATGTTGCACTTGATAGTTTATGTAAACCTTTAATGTGTTTTACTGATGTTGATCTTAAACTGCTGCTACACCTTATAGGGATCGGTTGACATCCAAGGAATGCCTTGCTCACCCTTGGCTAATGGAAATGGAAGTAAGCAGGCCCATCAAGACCCACCATGAATCCACCATGTCGGTGGATTCCTCCATATCTTTGTCGATGGACAACGTCTTGTCTGCTGACAATTCACCCATCTCTTCCTGCACATCTTCATTTGCTGCCGGTGGTCAGTCATCCTATGACTCCTCCTACCCCGATGAGAGGGATATCCCCGAAGAAGGAATAAAATCATCATCTTACCCAGAAAAGCTAGAGATGTCATCCCTTTTAGAAAGCATTACATTACCATTGGATAAAACTTGCACTCATTCAGAGAAGGATTTAACAGAATCAAGTAAAACTGATACATCATTTGATAAGTTGAAACCATCTTTGGAGAAGGTGAAAAAGATGTTTGAAAAGGAGAATATGTACAGTACATCACCTAACTCCAAACTTTTAGCCGGTACAGCCAACTTAGTAACGGAGCGGAACACCAAGAACAAGAAAGATTCTGCTGCTCTCTCTGAAACATTGTCATCTGGTCGAGAGGTGAAGGCGCATCTTCCAATAGAAAGCCCTCAGCAGCCTCTGGAGGTTACACATTCTTCACTCCAATCCTCTCAATCAACTATCAAGGGGTTTTCCCCTCATAGCAATCAGGATAAACCAAAATCTGAAGTTACATCATCTTCATCAGCAGATTCTGACAGAAATATGGTAGCCTCATCAAGTGATGTCACTGAAGGACCTTCCTCAGTAGCCAATAGTCTACAAATGCTCACCCATGGAGTATCTTCCAGTGACCTGCCCACCATGAGTAGTCCGGCACTCATGAGGACCCCCCTCCAGATACCTGGGTCCGGACAAGCACCTGAAATACATCCACGGTCTATGCTAGTTCAGGATATTCCAAACCAAGGGTCCACTACTGCCTACAAGAAGGATGAAGTCATTCTGCTACCTACCTCTGGTGGTCCTGTTGATAATGAGCACAGCAGACACTCTCCATCTTCTCACAAGGATGTGCCCAACTCCCACAGGAGACACTCTCCATCTTCTCACAAGGATGTGCCCGACTTCCACAGCAGAAAGGTTGTGAACCGCACGAAAAGGAACCATGTACACTCAAGACCTGACAGCTTTGTCATTCCCATGGAAGTCAGAGAGGCTATCCTAAAAGGAGATTTTGATATCATTGATGAGTCAATATACAAGCAAGATTCACATGGGGATTGTCAGTAAACCATTCAGTTTCTTCCCTTTCAGGAATAATCATTATTTTATGTATTTCAAAATGTCTAACCCGCAAACAAATTGCTTGTATAACTTTATTATACATGTTTGTATATAAACATCTGCCCTGTGTTTTTCTGTTTGTATTTATAAATTCAGTAGATGCTGGAATACGTACTTGGAAAAGGAATTGAGCTAATGTGCTGTTATAGTTAAGTGTTTATTTGAAGCACGTGATGATTGATGGGTTGCAATTGAAGCCTTTAAGTTGTGAAATATACTTTGAAAAAATCACAAATGCAGACAAATGCTAACTCATGCTCACTCATACCAGCCAACCACCATGACCATTATGATGCTCCAATAACCCAGAAATTCCTGCATATGCAATCAGTCCACACAAACTATGAACACTATGAAAATATCACTTACGTAAATTGTGAAGTGTCTTTTAAAGCCCCTTCCCGCCACCTGCTCAGCTATGTCTACGCCCTTGCTAGCTGATGTACCTTGAGAGGAAGCCAAGCCTTAGCATGCACATACATGCATGCCTACTGGGATATACGTAGACCAGTTTGTAACTTTTGGTCATGTTTGGCGGGAAAAATAAGCGCGAAATCCAAATTTCTTGGGAAACCGAAAAAAGAGATGGAGATAGCAAACAAGGTCAAAGAAATACTAAGAAAAATGAAAAAGAACCTCGAATGCGCGATTTGGTTAGTTAAATTGTCATTGAAGGAAAAGATAGCTATCTTCCAATTGATGCCTCCTTTATTGCTAGTTTGGAGCTCTTAAGCGACCCATACTCGTCTCATTGCAACCACCCATTTTGTCGACCATGCATCACAACTGTTATAACCTCCAGTAAAAGTCCAAAATGTCCGCTGTGCAAGGCGCCAATCTCAAGAAGGTAAGTCACTCACACAATAGTCACTTACACGAAGTGTCGTAGAATGTTGCACGCAATACTCTACTTAATGTATGTATGTATGTAGAAGTATTCACGAAAGTAGCAGATTGGGAGAAATTGTTGAAGCTGTAAAAAAGTTAGAAACAGCTCTTATTGAAGACACTGGCATAGCAAGTATGAAGATAGACGAAGTAATACTAATCTATCACTCCATCGTATTCCTTTCTTCCTATTAGAAACACCACCGCAAGCTATTTGGCATACACACGAGAGCAGAGGTACTCCTGGAATCCTCTTTCACTCCCTCTTGCATCCTACACCACAGAAGCCACAGAAAAGTGCTTTAAAAGTTGGTCCCAAAGTAAGAAATTTCTGTTATAATAATGAACAGCCTTTCCAGTGTTTTAGCATGATGTACGTATATGTGATCCCATTCATACCCATCACGTGATAATAAACATGTGCTGTACTACGTATGTGATATATGCTTTGTATATATGGACATATTCCAATTTGGTACATTCCCAATACCCAGTAATATACTATACAGTGGAAACTGGCCAACACACACACCTTACGTGAATTATTGCTTTATACAAACAAAACTTGGAAAACAGAGCCCCTAATATGCAAAACATTTAACAAGAATGTGTACTGTTAACAAGAACAACAATTTGGCAACTGACTATTAGTTTAACTATTTAACGTTCACAAAGCACAGCTCACATAATGACTACTTTTAACTATATATGGAGCTGCATATTTTGCAAAACTTTGTATAACGGTATTATAGCAGTACTATTGTTTAACAAGAACTACTGATAAAAGGTATGATACCAGGAGTACTTGTTAACCAGTTTCCACTGTATACATATACGTATCTTATAGGCACTGTAGCAACATATGTACTGAGATAAATCTATGTATATATACCTGTATATAGGAGTCATCTGGAGCCAACTTTGATGTACATGAATCAGTGACTAGAATTTCACGGAGTAGAGCTAAGAAAAGGATCAGGTACGTACCACTTTTGATGCATGTAGCCATGATAAGGTGTGAAGGAGTGTGCTACCCATCACAATAATTCTCAACACCATTAGACACTCCTCATCTTTGGAAGGGAAGCAGTCTTATTCTAAAGATGTGTCAGTCTCTGTTCCATCTCCCTCAGAACAGTCTGATAAAGCTACACCTTCCAAGCAACCATCATCTGATAAAGCTACACCTTCCAAGCAACCATCATCTGATAAAGCTACACCTTCCAAGCAACCATCATCTGATAAAGCTACACCTTCCAAGCAACCATCATCTGATAAAGATATACATTCCAAACAACCATCATCTGATAAAGATACGCCTTCCAAGCAACAATCATCTGATAAAGCTACACCTTCCAAGCAACAATCATCTGATAAAGCTACACCTTCCAAGCAACCATCATCTGATAGAGATACACCTTCAAAAAATTTGTCATCTGATATAAAAGTATTCTTAAAACATTCACTAAGCCAGGCGAATAAAGTTCCAGAAAGCCCCTATGAAGGTGTTGTTGCCATTCCTTGTACCCCACTCAGCGTCCAGGGATATAGTATTCCAACAACTGGGAGGAGTACATCTGACTCACAAGTCACACCCAGGCACCCAGCACCTGGCGTTGGAGAACATTCAAACATTACTCCTGTAGATGGCAATTCAAATATGCTATATACTGTACCAACTGACAAAGATGGACTCCAGGCTCCAATAATTCATACAACAAGTGGTCATCCCTCATCTGCCCACACATCTGTTCCATCATCCAGTCCATTAGTAGATACCCCGACAGCCGACCAATGTGAACATGGTTTGGATGGCAAAATCGTTAGCTGGCCATCCGACACCAGCAGCTCCACTACTACACTTAGCTTAGGAGAGATAGCCTCCCCATCACTCTCTCCTTTCGAGAGCAGTATAATAGATAAGGATAACTCTGTGGAAGGTATTCTGATAATGAATACAGTGGAGGAGGAAGAGGATATTGACACTATCAAATTTAATGAGTTAACTAGATCGACCAGGAGCAAACGCAGGAATAAATCATTGAATTATTATTTTCACAGCACAAAGTCTGTCTCTGTTCCTTGTGCAAATGGCAAGAAGGATAAGATAACAGAGCACAGTTTTTCCAGCACAGCGCAAGTGATGGATTGCACTCAAAGCGAGGCAGGTTTCCTTTCTCCAACTCATCCTTCAAAGAGGCTGAAAGCTGTTATTGAAGACAGTTTTACTATGGACACCAAACCTCCTGATTCCAACTTTAGTATGTGTGATTCTACTCCCCTTCCACCTGTTCCTTCCCTGTCTCCTTCCATCATCCCATCGAGCTTGCCAGCTGCAGCCTCCACACCAAAAGCACTGCAGTCCAAGTGTGTAACAGATAGTCAGTCTCCCAATATTCCCATTCAGACCAGCTCAGAGTCAAGTTCAGGCTCATCAAGCAAGGACCAAGGGACAGCAGGACAGCTATGCCATTATATCATAGAAGGGACACCTGAGAAAACTCCCAGCCAGGAAGGCAGCAACAGATTCTCTGCTTGTGCTCTGCCAGGTTTAGACTTTAATGCATCCCCGCTTTCTGAAGCACAGCCGAGTCACTCCCCTTCTGAAGCACAGCCGAGTCACTCTCTTTCTAAAGCACAGCTGGGCCACTCCCCTTCTGAAGCACAGCTGGGCCACTCCCCTACTGAAGCACAGCTGGGCCACTCCCCTTCTGAAGCACAGCTGGGCCACTCCCCTACTGAAGCACAGCTGGGCCACTCCCCTACTGAAGCACAGCTGGGCCACTCCCCTTCTGAAGCACAGCTGGGCCACTCCCCTTCTGGAGCACAGCTGGGCCACTCCCCTACTGAAGCACAGCTGGGCCACTCCCCTACTGAAGCACAGCTGGGCCACTCCCCTTCTGAAGCACAGCTGGGCCACTCCCCTTCTGAAGCACAGCTGGGCCACTCCCCTTCTGGAGCACAGCCGAGCCACTCCTCTTCTGAAGCACAGCTGGGCCACTCCCCTTCTGAAGCACAGCTGGGCCACTCCCCTTCTGAAGCACAGCTGGGCCACTCCCCTACTGAAGCACAGCTGGGCCACTCCCCTACTGAAGCACAGCTGGGCCACTCCCCTTCTGAAGCACAGCTGGGCCACTCCCCTTCTGGAGCACAGCCGAGCCACTCCTCTTCTGAAGCACAGCTGGGCCACTCCCCTTCTGAAGCACAGCTGGGCCACTCCCCTTCTGAAGCACAGCTGGGCCACTCCCCTTCTGGAGCACAGCCGAGCCACTCCTCTTCTGAAGCACAGCTGGGCCACTCCCCTACTGAAGCACAGCCGAGCCACTCCTCTTCTGAAGCACAGCTGGGCCACTCCCCTACTGAAGCACAGCTGGGCCACTCCCCTACTGAAGCACAGCCGGGCCACTCCTCTTCTGAAGCACAGCTGGGCCACTCCTCTTCTGGAGCACAGCCGAGCCACTCCTCTTCTGTGAACTCCAAGAGTATTATATCTCCATTTAGTGACTGTAAGTAGAGGTATCAATGAATGTTTTGTTGCCAATTTACATGATAATGTACGTATATTATATGTGTACTTTAGATTCATTTGGCACTATGAGCGAAAATCCCAACACACAGGTGAGTTGAATAATATATAGTGACTTTTGTAGTATCATTCAACACTAGCCAAGATAAACAATTTAAAGTCAAATGTTTCAGCAGCTTACAGCTACCTTTATCAATGAATTTGAATTGTTTATCTTGGCTAGTATTGAATGAAACTAGATATGTCAGAACTGCCTAGCCACACAGGTCTCTACAAGATATATAGTGACTTTATGCACGTTTGCCACTGGCAGCTTATGTTGGTTAGCTATATTATTAATTAGTTTTATATTTCACTAGGTCTTCCCTATGCCTTTTGCACATGTGTTTGAATATTGAATATGATGATGACTCGTGTCTTCATATTCACACTCTATGAACTGTGATATAGTGGCCTTTTACATTTGTTTACAGGACATTCAGCAGCTGCAGAGTAAGCTTGAGGCCAAAGAGAGGGAGCTAGCAGAATTGAATGCCCTTCTGGAAATGCAAAGTGATCAAGAATCTATAAATGAACTACGAGCTGAAAATGCTGAAGTGAGCATTGCTCAAGTGTATCCAGAACTCCAACCCAATGATTCGCTCAATCAAGCCACTAATGATATCAGTATGGCCTTAAGGAATCAATTACCATCCCCACTCCCAAATCATGGAAGTAAAAAAATGAAAATCGATCTTGAAGAAGGTTCTATTCTTGATACAATTGTCAATCAATCAAAAGATGGAACGTCCATCTTCCCTGATAGCGAGGGGGCATTGTATGAGCTCATTGAGAGGGAGCTGTTCTGCTTGTCAAAAGATCTGGCCTTTGAAGCAGACCCATTCACAAGTGAAGATGATGGTCAAGAACCGTACCTACCAGCAGCCTCTGATGTCGATTTTAAAGTGGAGAGATTGCTGGAAGCCTTCACAGAATCAGCTTCATCATCTCCAGTCATGCCAAAGGCCTCAGACTTGTCAGCAGTGTGTAGTATCATTCATGATAGCCCCTCACAGCCTGTTCCAAATGCCATAAGTGAGGCCTATTATGATCCACCTAGAAAAGATGAAACAGACACATACCTCCCAAATTCAGTTGGACAGAAAAAGCTCAACCTCTCTCAAGACATTCACCTGCATTCTGAAACCAAAGATGTCATTCCAGCCACCTTCCCTTCCTCACAACAAAATGATGGATCCCTACACACTGACATGGGTAGTCAGCTATGCAGCCTCGTAGAAATGTCATTCAACCTTGTAGAAATGTCATTCAAAGATGACTCGCAGTGTAGTGCTGAGGTGAGCACTATCCAAGATTCAGTGCCTCTGCCAGTTCAAGGAGATATACGAGTGGGTCCCACTGCTTTACATGGATCAGTGCAATCTTTCAGTCTACTAGCTGCAGAAGAGAGTGGCTCTCCCAAAAATGAGGAAAGAGAGTTGCAAAATGAAAGGATTACAGCCGAGACAACAGCAAATCTCTTACCTCCTCCTGTCTCTGTCTTAGAAGTGAATGATTGCACAAATAGAAAGAGTAGCACTTGGAGACTTATTGAAGAGTCAAAGGCATTGTTGACTACCATCAAGGCATCTCACAAGAACGCTGTTGTGTCTGAACAGCCTGTGGAAAAAGATGGCATGTCAGAGTCTTCAGAACCCTTAGTAAAAAAGAGCAAAATGCTGCCATCGTTTGGTCCTTCCCTCAGTCAATTCAATGTAACTGAGGAGGGGGGTAAGTATGACACAGAGAACTCTAGAGCAAGGAGCAAGAGGAGACAGCCAACAGAGTTTTGGTCTCCTACTAAAGACAAAAGGAAGAGGCTGAGTTTCAAAAAGGGGGATACTCCTAGACAGGACTCTGTACCTCATTCTTTTGAAGGAGAATTGAGCAGAAAAACTCTGGATGACATTTCACAGTGCACCTCCACTCCAGGAACACCACTGGCATCAAGGGTTCTAGAGCGTGGCTATCAAAGTGTCATTCAAGCATCATCTGAAAGGAAGAAACAGTTTTCATTGGTTGCTTCTGGTCTTAAGATCCATTTAATGGTAAGACCTACATATGTCCTGA
Organism: Chondrosia reniformis; assembly: GCA_947172415.1. NCBI lineage: Eukaryota > Metazoa > Porifera > Demospongiae > Chondrillida > Chondrillidae > Chondrosia > Chondrosia reniformis. The sequence goes on along the minus strand of OX359199.1, from coordinate 4,532,220 downwards.
ACATCAGCACAGAATCTGTATAGACATGTGTGTAGTACGGTATATGTAGTACAAGTGTCTTGTCTTTTCTTCTGTGTTTAGCAACAACTACAAGGTTTGGTGGACAAACACAAGCTAAGATTGGCTACAACGTTTAATCTTTGTACAACTCATGTCATTATGGCCACAGGTACTACTTTTGTCCCTTTCGATCCAACACATTGTGTGCACCGAATCTCACTCTTCCCTTATCTATACATAAACATATTAGATGAGAATCAGTGTTGTCCACGTACAGTGAAATACCTCTTTGGTATTGCGGCCAAAAGATGGATACTCTGTCACCATTGTAAGTTAAACTGATGAAATATGTAACTACATGTTTCTAGGTTTGTGTTCTGAGGAGAGCCATTCAAAGTATCAAAGAATTTTAAGGAAAAAATTTTCAGACCGATTTACAGGGTCACTGATGAAGGGTGCATGGTATTCCCAAAAACAGTAGTATGGCTCAGTGGAGCAGAAGAGTAAAGAGAAGGCTCTTTTATCCTCATCCAAAGCTCTTACTAGATTTATTTCCCTATAAGACTAGGACAGACGTAATATGGTGTTTTAGATTGTACATACGTATCTAGGGATTGAAGAGTCTACAAGAGCTGGTTTCCTGCTACCAGAGGTATGTGGTAGTAGTTCATATTTGTACGTACCTATAGCGCTATGGAAAGCAAAACCTTAGTAGTCCTAGCCTGCAAATCATATTGATGAGATATATATATACATGAGATATATACATGCTGAATGACCAAATGACAGGGTTCACCTCTTTGGGTGACTGGATAAACTTGAACATACACTAATTTTGTGTATATCATGTTTACAGCAACAAATACACATATCCACGTATTGTTCTATGTACTTTCTGAACAGGAAGATTTTGAAGTCAGGGGTGACACTATTACTTGCATGTTTGGAATTCCCAGAGTGGCTAGAGTGAGCAAGGTATGTTCACATGTATGTACACGGGAAAGCACCTGCAGAGTATAGCAAGTTCGAAGCATGTGTCATATTATGTATGTGCAGTTGTTAATTATATGTATGTGTGTATGTACATTAAGTGACTTGTATGATGTATACCAATTGTTGGATTTCTTTTTTTGATTTAGAGAAAAGGTTTCTTTGAGGGCTTAACATTTCAAGTTTGTGGATCATTTCATGATTTAACAGCAGGTATGTGACGCAATAACTTAATGTAATGCCTTTTTCTATATGCTTAAGTATTCATATATGGAGGTACGTATACATACGTATACATAGAAGTGATAAGGGTTTTTTGTTGCGTTCATAATAAGTCTCACTAAATTAGGATACTTACAAATACGTAGATAATGAAATCCTAGTTAATGTTTGAACTGATCCTCATTGGTTCTGCTGTGCCACCTACCTGTGTACCTGTCCATGTAGGTCAGCTGAATCAGCTGATACAAATGTGTGGTGGGAAGACTCACGAAAATGGGAAGACTCACGAAGATGGACTCCTTCAGGTTTGGGAGCCTCAAGTGTACAGTGGAGCAGTAACAAGTAATAGTTATTACTGTAAAACCCTTAACATTAATGTCCATTTATAATTTAGCATTTTACCATACATGACTTATTAGCATCCATTAAATTTAGCATTTTGTTGTAAATATGTGCATGCATAATAATAGCGACCATAAATGATATCGCATTGCTAATTTCGCTAACATTAATGGCGCACTAATATTAAGGGTTTTACAGTATATTGATAGTGCCTAACACGTATGATAAAGCTATACATGTAGTAGTTATACCACACTTGAGTGTGGTATAATTAATATATATCATGTATGATTTGAATCAATTGTAAAGGTGATGATAAATAAACATGAGTAGGCCTACTGGTGATATAATATTTATCACTAGTTCAAGTGTGAAATATAAGGTTTGTAACACCCCAGATATCACCCGGTTGCCCTGGTAACGTGATATATATAATAATTATTAGTCATTTTTATTATTATTAGTAGTAGTAGTAGTAACTTCCTGTAGTCCCTGTACCACACTTACATTCCAACATCACAAGAAATGTACATCTATATATGTACATACATCTAGAGTCCTCTATCATATTGACACAAATTCTGTGTTAAACATTGTAAATTGGAAACGAATTAATGTGGGGAATAAATCCTTAGATAGCTAATTTTTATGTAATAAGTGATCCCAGGCTTACTGCTCCTGCAATACTACTTCAAATTAAGGTACGAACACACATTGTTAACGACTCTCTTTCTCTCCTTTCAAAGCTATGTCATCTGCAAAAGCTGTCTCAGTGTATTGGATTGTGGATTCACTATCAAACTACAGGTACGCCTCTTTCTGCCCTATCATACTAATTTAAACTCTTGAGTGTCTGGTACTCTTTGTTTCTCTCCCTTACAGATCCTTACCAATGGATTCATATTTACTGAAACCAAAATAATGATTTTCACAATGATTTTAATAAATATAAATTTTCTGTACATTGATTGAATTATATTGTGAATGTGGTGTATATACGCTGCAAACAGTTGTGGTTTTGGTTAATAATATTTTGGTGATTGCGTCATTCAACCAGCTGATTCGTGTGTTGAACGTTTAAACAGAGGTGAGTTTCCTTTTCGCTTCTCCATAGCTTTATAGCCACCGCACGGCCGTAAACATATGGTGTAGGTACCACTTTATGTGTTATTGAACACTTAATTCCTTGTTTTAACATATAATTTGACCGATGCCTTTTTAACGCCCTTTATGTAAAGTTGTATATAAGATAAAGTTCGCTTCAGTGTCCCTACACAAGACGGTACATCTTTTTCAATTATTATTTACTCTAAGTGGTGGTGCGTTATATTCCTACGCAATCGACACTCCCGGTACTAATAAGTAGCTAGGTTATTGGCATTCGATGATGCTCTTAAACATATGATATATAGATCCGTTTCTTAAATTATTTTGTAAGAATAGAACATTTTGTGTGGAAAATGTATGTAAAACATCTTTTTTACATCTGGTGGATTGAACTATAGTTTATTGCACAGATACTTGTAGTTTAGATCTGTCATACCCAACGGTCGTGTCGGATACAGTGAGCATGTAAAGGTTTTCCTCATAAGATATCCCAGTCAGAATGATGCTAAAGGTTTCATTCTAGAAACATCCTAAACTTTTGAATAAGTGGTGTTTTAGAGACACATTTTTATGTTTCATAAGTATTATGTGAAGCCTTTCAAAGTATTTCGGTTCCTCTTAGGATTATGCCATATTATGAGGTAAACCCTGAGGATATTGATTTTTATGAGCAGTTGGGGGCGGGTACTTATGGATCTGTGTACAGAGCTCTCTGGAAATCCCAACAGAAAGTGGTAGCTGTAAAGAAACTCTTGGTCTTGGAAAAAGAGGCAAGCATTATATGCCTGTTGTCGTCATTATCATGTAGACATCTTTTGACTGTACTTCTTTCCACTTGTATGGTGTTGTAGGCAGAAGTTCTTTCCACACTAAGTCATCGCCATATTGTCCAGTTCTATGGAGCATGCACTGTGGCACCAAACTTCTGTATTTTGACTGAATTCGCAGACAATGGCTGTCTGTTTTACTACCTGGAGAAAAACATTATCAACTTCAAGCAGCTTCTTCTTTGGGCAAAGCAGATTGGCCTGGGATTGAACTACCTCCATATGGAGGCACCTGCTCCTGTGATTCACAGAGACTTGAAGTCTAAAAATGGTAAATTCCAAATCCTGAATGGCTTTGAAAGTGTTGTGTTGTGAAATGGAACTGAGTTGACTAGCTTGGACCCCTTTCTAGTTCTTAAGATGCTGACAGTGTTAAAGTCATAATTTGGAACCATGTACTATCTCATCACGTTTGGGTTCTTGTTCTCAGTTGTAATAGCAGCTGACTTGACTGTGAAGATTTGTGATTTTGGCTCTTCAAAGTTCCACAAGAATACCACTAAAATGACATTAACAGGGACCTTCCCTTGGATGTCCCCTGAAGTGAGTATAACCATGCACAGCTGCTGATGTGTGAAGTGTATACGTATGTACAAACCTGTCAAATAGAAAATGACTAAAAATTGTTACGTACATGTATTGAGCAGTAGATGATTAACGCTACTGTGTGTTATAAGCAAATACATATGTACTACATTTATGTAATTGACAAATTTTGTCACTCACATCCACTCTGGTTTGAAGGTCTTACAGCTAACCTGGCTGCAAGCTCATTAATATTCCCAAGCTAGTCTGGTACTGCCAGCCCCTCTATGTAAGTGACTGCTTTTCTAAAATGTCTGCAGATGATACAGCAACTTCCAGTGTCCTCTGCCACTGATGTGTTCTCCTATGGCGTGGTGAGTTGTGGAATAGCTACTACACAGACAAGTGAATGCACAGTTTTAAGAACCATGTCTTTAAAAATACTATTCAAAACAGCTTATTGATTTAGTTCTTGCAATCTTCACACTTGTGGTTACCCTTATCTACGTATGTAGGTACTATGGGAACTGCTAACCCATGAGGTGCCTTTCCGAGGGCTCGAGGGGCTGTCAGTGGCTTGGCTGGTTGTAGGAAGAGGTGTAGTAAGTGCTACATGTGATGTGTGTGCTGCATCAACTTACGTATCTCTCCACCCATCCATTCACACACAAACAAACACACATACACACACATACCTTCCTTCCTTCCTTCATTCTCCTTATCCTTAAGAGGATGTAGGGCAAGGTCGGATTACAGTACACCATGCAGAGATCGCTCCAGCACTACAGATGCCCACTCTGGTATAGCTCTTAGATCTCTTAGAAGACACACACACTCACAAACACACATGCACACTCTCTCTCTTTCACTCACACACAGCCACATGAACATCCATCCATCCATCAGTTACTGTTGTTATAAATTACATATATACCTACATATGAGTGTTGTTATGTATTTGTGCATGTGACTTCATCCAGAGGTTAACTATACCAGAGTCATGTCCTAAGCCGTTTGCCACTCTAATGGCAAAGTGTTGGGAGACAGACATAGCTAAGAGGCCTACCAGTAAGGACATACTAAGTAACCTGGAGGTGATGCTGAAGTGTGGTAAGTGTAGCACAAGTGCGTGTTTATTGGTATTTATTCACATAGACACATACGTATGTACATACGTATGTCTACGTACTCTGGTTCACGGTACTGTAATGAGAAATGTTCCTTTTTACAGTATCTCTTGAAGAAGAGACAGATATATTCATAAACAGGAAGGAGGAGTGGAAGTAGGTTTTATCTCTGCAGTGAATGTGTATTTTTAAGTAGAAGCTTGTGGATTACTTTAGAAAGGAGATTGATGACAAGCTCGTGGCTCTGAAGGCCATGGAGAGGCAGCTGAGTGACAAAGAGAAGGAGTTACAAGAGGTTAGAAGAGCTGATGGAGTGTGTTTATACCTGATGACCACTGATGACCTCTAGTACACTCCTTGTGTAAATGTTATTTTTGACACAAGATAATGTAAGGTATGGAAAGTTGAGTTGTTTTTACAGAAGCCATGGAGATGTACAGTAGAGATGACTGAAAAAACATGGCTGCCCTATGCAATATTATCACCACCAATAATGTGATTTTTTATTTGTATTGTGTTCATGCACTTGCTTTTACTGAACTGGTTGTTATTTCAGAAAGAAAAAGAGCTCGAGGAGAAAGAAAAGAAGTTGAATGAGAAAACCAAAAGCAAGGTATTCATTGCATGTCAAAAGCCTACTTGTGTTACTGGTGTAATTAATAATTGATATTTTTATAGACGTATGAACCTTTTGATGCAAATGGCTGGAGTGAAGAAGAAGTGGTGGGTCCACTCATCCATCCATCCTTCCATTCATCCACTCATCCACCCATCCTTCCATTCATCCACTCATCCATCCATCCTTCCATTCATCCACTCATCCACCCACCCATCCACCCACCTACCCACCCATCCATCCACCCACTCACCCACCCATCCACCCACCTACCCACTCATCCATCCACCCACTCACCCACCCATCCACCCACCTACCCACTCATCCATCCACCCACTCACCCACCCACCTACCCACTCATCCATCCACCCACTCACCCATCCACTCATCCATCCACCCACTCACCCACCCATCCACCCACCTACCCACCCATCCATCCACCCACTCACCCACCCATCCACCCACCTACCCACTCATCCATCCACCCACTCACCCACCCATCCACCCACCTACCCACTCATCCATCCACCCACTCACCCACCCACCTACCCACTCATCCATCCACCCACTCACCCATCCACTCATCCATCCACCCACTCACCCACCCATCCACCCACCTACCCACTCATCCATCCACCCACCCACCTACCCACTCATCCATCCACCCACTCATCCATCCACCCACTCACCCATCCACCCACCTGTCCACTCATCCATCCACCCACTCACCCACTCACCCATCCACCCACTCACCCACTCACCCATCCACCCACTCACCCATCCACCCACCTGCCCACTCATCCATCCACTCTATGTCATGTAGGCTGACTGGGTCTACAACATTGGATACTCAAGTGGTAAGAAGCTCTTAAGCTGTGAACCAGACCGGTGGCCTACGTACATTAGTGTGTTTGTATATAGAATCAGGACCGGGTGAACTGTCAGCATACGCAGAGCTCTTTAGAGACCATCACATAACAGGAAGAAGGCTTTTTAGGCTAAACGGCGATGATCTCTTGCAGATTGGCATATTTGCTGTTGGCCACAGAAGAGATCTCTTGGTCAGTACATACTGTATGTAGCTGTTTGATCCAAATATATTACATATGCCAAAACTACATATAAACCTAACCTCTACATTATATGTGTTTATGTAAGAGCCTTGCCCTTCCCTCCTTTAGGATGAAGTACAAAGTTTAAAGACCAACAATCAACGGCTACTTCACTTTCCTCCTCTCAATACCACAGATGGTGACGCTGATCATCCACCCAAGGTACGTATGTACTTAGCAGTACACTGTGTTGTGTGTATCCATTTGATGTCTTCTCTTCGGACTAGCCTCCATCAAGGTCAAGGTCTTGCTCTATTAGAGGCGTGTCACTCACCCTTGTGTATGGCAATCTGTTCAGAAAAGGGAAAAACCCCAAGGTGTGCCAGCCGTGGACCTTATCCTAGCTAGCTAATTGTGTACTTGCAACATAACGTATAATATAATATATATATATATATATGTATGTATATGTGATCTACCGTTGTATCCAGGCCTTGTAATACAGTCAAACCTTGTTTATGTAAACATTATTAGCCATAAAATTGGATATATGTATAGTGCAATGTGCCCTTTACACACATTTTGTGATACTATGCAGATTTGTTTACAATTGTTTAGTGCAAAATACTGAAAAATCCAAATACTTCTAACTTATTTATTGTGTACAAATGGTAAATATGATAAAGGTTTATTGATGTTCTAAACACATCGGGTATACCGGGCAAGCACCTCGTCTAACAGATAGAATTCATGGAAAAGGAAGATGAAAGACTGACTTACCAATTTCCTATGCAATTTATTTAACAAATAGTCCTAATTATAAGAATTGCTCATTTTGGGAGGTCTTGTTTACAAGATTTGACTGTATTGATACATTCCAGTAGGTACATATAACAACACTTTCCATTGGCTAATGTACGTACATATATAGTAATGTACGTATACTAAACCATGTGTTCTTGTATTTTAGTGATGTCATCAGCATCAACTTCAGATTGGGTTCCCTAACAGCCTAGCTAGGTCTGCTGTCGTCTGCAATCTTTGTATTTGACTACATCGCCTGCAGTTGGCAGTTCAGATCTTTCAATGATGGCTATAGGAGATAAAGGTATTCCTGGGGCTGTATTGTGTGGTTCAATACTGAAAGTAAATGCGAGCACCCTGTGCTCATATTCATAACACAAATCTGTTGTTGACACCATTCACTTTATATAAGTTGTACCTTGTCTTTTTCAATGCATGGCAATGTGGCCGCAAAACTGTGGAGATATTAAACACAGAAGCATTAAAAGGACATGCATAAAATATTCAATCACTGGGAATCAAATAAAGGTGGTACAGTCCTTTTTTGGGTCGGTTGTCCAGACCAGTAACTCGCGACTACCCAAACTTTCCTACTAGCATGCGGCAATATCCTTTTACAATTACCGATTGCAATGTCCAGTCTGGACAACTGACCCAAAAAGATCTCCACATCAGGGGTGTTTAAATCATGGCCCTCCCATTTTTTAAGAGATTAAACAGAAATTTACGATACAATAGTGAGTATTCTTATAATGATGTTTCTATTAAATTTGTCACTTGTTTTTCAACATTTCAGGAGAACAAATGGAAGGTCTTTGTAGACCCAGATGGAGACACTGAAGCTAGAAACTGTATCAACAATGTTGTCTTCATCTTCTCCAAATCCATCCCTGAAGACATTTCGACCATGTTACAGGTTAATGATCAACTCTTTAGTAAGAAACACATTAACCAAAGATCACTGATTTCCTCAGCTACTGATTAAAGATATACAAGCTATGTTAATACAGAGTACACTATGTACCCACATGTACGTACGTACAGTACATATGTGTTAGATGATAGAAATATGAGGTTTTAGTAAGTGGAGTCACTAATGTAGTTATTTCTATCATGACAACCACAAGCTTTAATTGAAGCAACTGAAATAGCTGCCTGTTTGTTCCCACTCAATGGTGTCATTAGCATGTGTATGTACTTTGTTAACAGTCTGGTATTTGCTATACATCTGATTTGAGACCAGCAAACTTTCCTCTATCTTGAATTTCTATAGTAATTAGACTCTACTGTGTTTGCCTTTAATGCTGCTCATTATTTTCAGGTTTTTATGATGGAGTCTTTCATACAAGTAATTAATTATAATGACCTTTCTTTCTTTACATCTCAGCCTCCCTACATGATGGAATCTTGGAAGGTCACGTCTCATCCCGGACTAGTTGAATGCATTGTTCAATACAAAGTATGTTCTAATATATCACTCTTTTGTGCCAGCACCATAGCTAGCTGTAGAACAGGTTTAATGCCAGTCTGTTTTGCTTAGGAACATGTTTTCAAACCTAAACGGACAAAGTGGTCATTTAGTCCTCAGGAGAACTGCTTGCAGGAAGAGATTACAATAGAACTTGAGATAAAGCATAGCCTCATTTCGAAAGAGTTGCATACAGTAGCCGAGGCCATTCCAAATGCTCCTGGTATCACCAGTGGGCTTCTTGTTCCCATGGGAACCAGCCCTCCAAAGCTACATGGGAAATGGAAGGACAGGGAAATATTCCAAATGGCACCAATGAGCGAAACGGACATCTGCAGTACGACTGAAATCAGTAAACATCCAATGGAGAAACCATCAAGAAGTGTCAGTGCAGGAGAAGGTTATCGGGGACCAAACCTGAAAGGTGCTTGGGCTGTGGCCTCCGGTGCTCAAGTACTGAAGATGGACAAGCAAGTGCAGCCTGTTCAGGAGCTGGGATATCCACCAGCACCTCTTGTAAGGAACAGGTACAGTGTGCATGGAGAGCTGATGTGTGGACTTGTAGAGAATCACTCTGGAACACCCTATCCTATCCAAGATATGGGGACCTTGTCTATTTGCAATAAGTGTGGGCATCACCAGCAGGGAAATCCCCAGGTATTTCATCATCCTCCTGTCACCTATTCTCCAGTCAGCATACCAAATTCGTTGTCCAATGTGTCTTCGTTGTCACACCTCCATCCTGTGCCTCTGAGTTGCCAGCACATCTCCAGGGAGAGCAGTAGGGCCAGTAGTCACTCGGGGTCCTACAGCAGCCAAGAATCACTGGTCAGGTAAGGCAAGAACTGGCTGCACAACTGGCAAGCTTGATTTATTTCAGATGATAGGGATTTCTTCTAACTGTGCCATGTGCTTATCTTAGGATGGTTTATCTTTAGTCTTTTGAGCATCTAGAGACACAGTTTATTTCTTGAGACACAGTTTATTTCTTGAGACACAGTTTATTTCTTGAGACGCAGTTTATTTCTTGAGATGCAGTTAATTTCTTGAGATGCAGTTAATTTCTTGAGAAGCAGTTAATTTCTTGAGAAGCAGTTAATTTCTTGAGAAGCAGTTAATTTCTTGAGAAGCAGTTAATTTCTTGAGAAGCAGGCATTTTAACCCTAGTAATCTTCTTCAGTGACTGTTGATGTAACTTGTTTAGTATGAAATGATAATGTTCTCAAAAGAAATTTCCCTCTGTGCATGTTCTAAAGCTGTTACGATGGTTGATATATTCCATTTGAATATAATGTAACTTAGCCACTGTGTGTGTGCCACATTGTCTGATTTGTATATACATTCCAAAATGGTCATCATAAATTTAACTTTGTATCCTATGTTTGTAGAACACCTGAAAAAGGCTATGTTAGTCGTGGTGGACGTAACCCAGCCTATCGAAGACAGACAACTGGAAATTTAGAAGTGCAATTCTCCCGTGCTACAGGCTACCAACACAATCAGCGTGATGCAGCACAGATGCATGGGGTTCACAGGTCACAGTCTGATGGACAGTTTGTCAAACGTAATAGCTATGCTGGCACAAATGACTTCAACAGGTCTCAAAGTGACAGAGCAAGCGGTCCAAACTCCAATCCTAATCGTCAATCTTCAAGAGAGCAGGGGAGAGGGGGGAGAGGCGGGAGAGGTAGAAGACGACCAAGAAACTATAGGGAGTAACATATTTGTGGTATTTTAACCCTTTTACAGTTCTTTTAAGAGAACCTTTGTTATTGTTTATAGTTGTGTTTTGTTGTGTTGTTTATGTCATACGTGTCAATTTCGAAATTGATTGCACAAGGTTTTAAAATGGCCGCGAAAGTGAGCTTTGGAAGTGAGTTTACAAAATACGAAATCGATTTATTACAAATTTTGCTATATGCATATATACGAACTTAATAATATTTGAATTAAATTTAATGTACATAATTTCTTATTCGAACGCATTAAGAATAAGTCAGTACGAGTACGAGTGGTAATGGCCAACCTCAGAAAGGAAGTCTTGAGAGTCTATCGGGATATTTTAAGAGTGGCTAGATCCTGGCAGTCAGGTACGCAAATGGAATCAGCTACGCTTGAAGAGCGCGAATATATCAGACAAGAAGCTAGATTTTTGTTTAGAAAGAATTCATTATTGAGGGAGGAAGAGGAAATTGTTATCGCGTTACAAGAGGCCAAATCAAGATTGCAAATGGCGCTCCATTACAAGTCAGTGAATACCCAATATCTGTTTCTATAGTGTAGTCTACGCATATGTAATAATTACAAAAACTCATACAGTGTATGAGTTAACCAGCCGATTGCCCTTAGTTTAGAACTTTGTTCTTCTATTCAATTAAAAGAATACAGTATTGTGGTAGTTTATGTACGTACATGTATACAAATGCTTTACCCTGGCACTGCAATTACATTTCTGTGAACATATAGTATTACTGTACATGTATGCTACTACATTTTATTTGATACAGAAATCCTTATCCAAGGCTAGTGAATACAACTCAGACATACGTCCCAAGTGCCAAGTTTTTAAGGAAGGAACAGAAAGAGTTAAAACATTCAAAACCTGTATATATGTATTCCAAAGAGTGATGAATTATTTTACCTTTCCGAGTATATAACTACACATATTTTGCAGTTTGAATTATTGACAACATGTCTACATGTGCTGGTTGCCTATTATAATCCAAACACCATTACTTTGGATATACAAAAACAGATATTGTTAATTGTGTGTTAGCTAACCACGTGATAGTTCCCGCGGTCCAAATTTTGCAAAAATGTCTGCCCTATTTGAAAGTGGAACTGTAAACAATCAAGATATATAAGAACACTCAGTCTCTACACAATGATGTTCTTAATGCCATACTCGAATTTTCTTCTTGTAAGTAATGATGACGCAATTAAGTGGTCAAAGAAGGATGCGAAAGTGGCAATTTGTACGGAGAAGCTTGTGTACGTGTTGGTATCCTCTACTCCAGTAGTGGCTCTAGGTCATAGTAGCGTGTATCTCCTTGTCTCTATATTGTTTACCTTAACTAGACTACTGGTAGTCGCCTCCTTCAATATCTGAAGTAAAGGGGGGAGGCACTGATATTCCTTTTTCACTGTCACTTGTCGATTTACCAGAAAACATTAAACACACTATTGACAGTACACCTCGGTCCAAAAAACAGATGATACACGAAGATACAGACAGTAAAGGTATTTAAATCCTCCATCCAAGCTTTGTGATAGGTAGTTGCTTTCTGCTGAAGGTTTCGGATATCATCAGTGCTGATCACATTTGATGTTTTATGTCTTTATTACTCACACACCATTTTCTGACCTTGCTAAATATACATTAAACTCAATTGCTATGTGCCAGGACTGTAATGTGTGTATCTAAAGAATGTGAGATTGTGAGTTTTGGCCGCATCTGCAATCTCTTGATGTACATTTATTTGACACCTAGTAATTCCGTATACTAGTCCCTACACCTTAAGCTTCATCTCACATTCTTTTAATCACTTATATATACCTATAATTTTGATACATTGTAATCTTTTATCCTTGCATTCGATTTCCTGATATACGATATTAATATTTAAATCATGGATTTCCTGATACAGCCAATCACTTTCCTTAGGCAATGCACGGTCAACCTTCTCAAGGTCTGTAGAGCCTTGCTATAATAATGTGGTGGATTCAGGCAAGTTTGTGACCTGTGAATGGTCCCCCCTTTTGGGTAGAACAGGTTTCTACCTCTCTGCTCTGACCTCTCATGGGTTCCTGCTGATATTCAAGTGTCCAAGTGACCTGAGAAGGAAGTGGGACCTTGTAAGCCATCATATCCTAACGTGTTATGTGACTCACCCAAGTGTATATAATGTGTATCAAAAGAGAAAAGTTTTACTTTCAAACTAGAATACTTCTAGACATGCAAAGATTGCCTAAAATTGTCATGCATATGAGTGTGAGGGTGTGATGGTGTGAGAGTGTGAGGGTGTGATGGTGTGAGAATGTGAGGGTGCGATGGTGTGAGAATGTGAGGGTGCGATGGTGTGAGGGTGCGATGGTGTGAGGGTGTGAGAATGTGAGGGTGCGATGGTGTGAGGGTGCGATGGTGTGAGGGTGTGAGAATGTGAGGGTGTGAGAATGTGAGGGTGCGATGGTGTGAGAATGTGAGGGTGCGATGGTGTGATGGTGTAAGAATGTGAGGGTGCGATGGTGTGAGGGTGTGAGGGTGTGATGGTGTGTGGGTGTGAGAGTATGAGGGTGTGAGGGTGTGTATATTCACACACAACACAATTCTCAGTGATATTACACTGTATCCATGTGCTTCGGGGTTAGATTAGGTTTCTTATTTATACTGGGAAGGCCACTAGCCTACCGGGCTACTATTAAGACACCCAGTGAGTGCTTTAGGGTGGCTGTAAGCTTCAGTATGACTTTGAAGAAGGAGTGCCACTGTTTATATATTTTTTTCTGTTAGTATTTACACTTAATGGGCAGGTCAACACGCCTAAAATTACAATTTTAATCCTTTTCAATGATCAGAAGTCATTTCCCTGGAGTGTTTCAATAAATAATTTTCTTCAAGATTATCATTATGAAAGACCTGTATAGGTATGTACAAGTACAATATGAGGACCAGTTGGATAAGCAATCAGCTAGAATGATCCCAACAAGTACCCCTTATCATTAATCTAACACAACATTTTTCATACATGTTACATCTACTTTAGAGTAAAGGCCTATAGGGAACTAAACCTAGTGAGAGTGTTGGATGAGGATACAAGAGTTTTCTCCTTCTCTTCTTCGCTACTTGGCCAGACAGCTGTTTCTTCCTTCTCATCTGTGACAAGACTGAGTTATGTACTGTGGTTAACTACTGCAGGTGTGCAATGTATCAGAGGTGTATCTGGACATGTACTGTCAGAGAGAGGAGGCTACTGAGGCTTTGCAGTCAATAGTACAGCTTGCTTCAAAGAGATATTGCACATCCTTCAAGCATTTTGAGACACTGAGACTTCAGGCAACATTTACAGGTAAATGGTGCTGCAAACATCTCGAGTTTAGCTACCACTCCTCTCCTGCTATTAAGGATCACACAACCTTCCCTCACACAACCTTCACTCACACAACCTTCCCTCACACAACCTTCCCTCACACAACCTTCCCTCGCACAACCTTCCCTCACACAACCTTCCCTCGCACAACCTTCCCTCACATGACCTACCCTCAAATGACCTACTATATATCTAAATTTATTATCTTCCCTTCTTTGGCTCCACTGTTAGCACATTCTTGGCAGGAGATTGGGGGATGTACTGAAGCAAGATTAGCTGTGGGAGCTAGGTTCGGTAGTGTTAGTGTTGTCAGTGTTTCGTCTATTCCTCTCTCCAAAGAAGACCAACTGAGTATTTCTGTACTTTGGTCTGGGAAGATAGACAAAGCTTTGTCACATGAAATCCTTTCCATTGCATGGAAACAGGAAAGAGCTTTGACTGCTTCAGGTATACAGAATGTGCACCTTATCTGACATGCTACAGTATATTACATGTGTATGTGGATATTTGGGTACTGGAAATAGTACATTTTGCTGCATGATTTGAGACTGTACTTTTCCTCTGTCGTATTAGATGTATCATTTGCTGTCGGGTGTTCCGATGGATCAGTGTACCTATTCAGCCAAAGTGGAGCAGTAGAGGATCAGCAATCGCTGGATTTTGTACATACTAAAGTGATAACAGCAGATTTTATTCCAGTTTCTCAGCTGAAGTGGTGTCCAAGGTACTCCCACTTTCAAGGCAGCAGTCAAGACTGTGACACTTCAGAGGACACCAAGAGGAGACCAAATGGCAATCCAGACGAGGAGAGTGGACTTCTGTGTAGCAAGAGAAGTGCAGTTGCAGTAGTTATTTTCAGACGAGGTGTCACAAGTCAAGTGAAATATGTCAGTGGATTACACACTCTGCCTATTTCAGGTGCATATTGTATATACTGTACGTACGCAGTCATTATACTTTTGTATCCAGGCTAATAAGAATCATATCCAGGCTAATAAGAATCATATCCCGGCTAATAAGAGTCCTATCCAGGCTAATAAGAATCATATCCAGGCTAATAAGAATCATATCCCGGCTAATAAGAGTCCTATCCAGGCTAATAAGAATCCTATCCAAGGCTAATAAGAATCATATCCCGGCTAATAAGAGTCCTATCCAGGCTAATAAGAGTCATATCCAGGCTAATAAGAGTCCTATCCAAGGCTAATAAGAATCATATCCAAGGCTAATAAGAATCATATCCAGGCTAATAAGAGTCCTATCCAAGGCTAATAAGAGTCCTATCCAGGCTAATAAGAGTCATATCCAGGCTAATAAGAGTCATATCCAGGCTAATAAGAGTCCTATCCAGGCTAATAAGAGTCCTATCCAGACTAATAAGAATCATACACAGTATACCCTAAAGGTGTCAGCTTGATGTGCGCATTACAATATTTAACAAATGTTTTCAGGTATAGCAGTTCATCAAACTGTGAAGGGTATGGTTGCCATGACTACAGCCAAGGATGGCACCATGCAATCATTCTACCCATATGCTGAGGACAATGATTCTTCTGATGGACAAAATATAATCAAAAGTGTCAAGAGAACAGAGATAGCATCAAGCTCTTTCCAAGGGATTGCATCATCACCTAATGGTTGCTATGTGACAGTATTAGGAAGGTTAGTAATGTCCTTTGGTACTAGTGTAGTGCTACGCACATCAGTTGCAAGCTCTCTCCTTCTGTAGCACAGAACCTCAAGAGGCTAAATATTGGCCCACCAACCACAAAAAATTACCAAGGATTAAGGTACGTACATCACTGTACATTGTAGTCTTCTATACTTTTATTTTGAAACTTTATTTAATGTTAGTCATTATAAACATAAGTACGTAAATCATTACTGGTGATTGTGACTATTGTTCATCTCCGAGGCTTCTGTATTTTGATTGTACCCATTGTAGATTGATTTTGTAACACTGATGGAGAGTTCTGATGTAGAGAAAGCAGTAGATTGTAAGTTTTATAACAGCCTGCTAAGATAGGGGTTGTATATTTAAGTGTAGCATACCTATATAATTGGTTAGTAGACTATATTAGCGTGATTACAACTAATTGCCTTACATACAGGGTAATAACTTTTGTACTTTAATTAGTCTGTGTTTCAATATTTATGAAATTGTGACATACGTATTTAACATACTTGTGTGACACTGTAATATACGTAATATTGACATATTGTGCGACATTGTGACATATGTACGTATTTTGTGACATTGTGACATAAGATTACTGACTGCCCCAGTTTGTGATGTTACAAATTCTCTGATGTTTCCTAGGTTGGTCATATTCCCCAGGTTCTCCTGGTACTTGTTTGTGGGATTTGCTGTTGCTTGTATCTTCTCACAAAGATATTATGCATCAATATTATTTGGCCTGTAACGTATCAAGGTTAGAACAGTCATCGCTTAATCTTCAAAAGTTGAGGATACTACTACAATTGGCCCACCTTTTGAATATTAAAGTAAGTTCATTTTGGGTATTCCCCTTGACTCTTACTATTGTTTGTGATTGAGTACTTCTGGTTTGGTTTTCACTAGTCTCGAATCCAGCCCCTGTGCGATTGTGCAATAGTGACGCGCACATGGAGGATAAGGGCTGGATTCAAGACTAGGTTATCACCTATTCGATTTTCAATTATGGTCTCTAATTCTAGAAGTATATCTATTGTGCTACATCCTTTTGCACCATTGTAGTTTAAAGCATTTCCTTGGAGGATATAAGCATTCACTATGAATTAAATCACTGTCTTCATTCTGTACACTCTATCTAATATTTCTTTCCATAAAAAATCACTGTAATTAGGTTATTTTCAGCATAGTCTTTGCATAAGCTTTGTGCAATTAACTGCCCCTTTTATTTCTTTCAATCAATAGAATGAAACAAATAAATTGGAAAGACTAATTTTAGTGTATCATGTTAAAAGTTGCATTCAGTTTTGGTTGACACATTGTCAAGGAGCTCATAAAGTGCAAGAACATCACATTAAAGGTACAAACATCTGTGTATCAAAGTTTGTACGAGTCCAGTTTTGATTTGTGTGCTTTTGTTTGAAGACAATAGTGTCATAATTAACCTTGCAAGATGGCTGAAACGCACATCCGAAGAATCTGAGACTCTAGCTGACCAGGTATAACAAGAATGTACGACTATAATTTTTGTCACTGGTTTTATTTGAACGTCACAAATCTGGGTAATCCATGACAATCTAAAGTACCTTTTTCCTTATAAAGATGTGGTTAACATTAAGGAAAATATTTAGAAGAGACTAGTTTTATACTTAGGGAAAGCGAGTTAAAGCTTCAGATGAAGATACATTCCATACCAATTTCTCTTTTTACCACTAGGCTAGACAGCTGTTTTGGGGATATTACCTTTCATTGGTGACCCTTGATAGCCTTCTTGTCTATGTTCTTCACATACACTTGTTTACTTGTATATACGAGAGCCTTGAGCTACTAAATACATGTGGTGTTTTACCTATTCACTTTGGAATTATGGTTTTTGGGGATAATGAATGCTGCACTTCTTGCTGGTGTATTGTAGGTGTTGAGTCAATTTAACGGAAGTGATGTCCCGGAATTAGAGAGATGTGTTATATGTAAAGCAGCAATATCTGTTACAAAAAGTGATGAAGAAGACACAACTGAACTGGACACTGTCTGTACCAATGGACATATGCTCAGTATGTGCAATACATACAGCTGAATTTTGCTCACTTTGTAAATGTTGTTTCTTAATCATGTACATATTTATAGTAAATAACTCTAACAGTGCTGATGCCACTACCTACATAATTTGATTCTTCGGCCATTTTCTTAGGTGTTCCTTTTAACTATCTCTGTTTCCCCTCCCTAGGTCGATGTTCTCTGTCACTTGCTATCCCTGAAAATCCTGTGCATGTGAAAGAGTGTTCTCATTGCGGAGTTTACTTGGATGAGGCCAAACTGGTGGCAGGTACAGTAGAGCTATGATAAAACCTTATTGTACTCTTTCACAAAACAGCTACATAGGACATTAATTCACTCCTCCACTTATGCTAGTAATGTATGTACAGTATTGTAGTTACTGCCATTTTTACTAATTTGACAAACTAACCAGTGAGTCAGATGTACACATTTGTATCCTTTTAGATTCATGGATGTCAAAGTATTTGCAACCATTGTGTCTGTTCTGTGATAGACCTTTCACTTAAGATTGACAGTCAACATTTACATGTCATTAACACTCTTTGTTAACAGCTGTTTTTAAGGGTAGAGTATTTCTTCATTTCAAGCATTTTATGTGTACAGTTTACTACCAAACTACAAGCAATGCTAATTCTATATACGTACGTATGTATGACATTTTATTATGTAGTAATATGTGCACAAAGGCATCTGCTTCAGATGTACAAGATAAGGACCGCAAACTACACTCTTTTATTTTTACCGTTTTGCTTCCTACGATAACATTGATTTTGGTGTACCTGTATGCGTAGAAGTTCTGTAATTATTACTGGCTTCTACCTACTTGCTAGGAAAAATGGAAAACATAATTGCATCTTAATTACCACAGACTAGCACCATACGTAATACTGCATTTGTTTTGCAGGTTCATCTTCCACTTAGATTATCAATCCATGTACCATTTGCTTAATGTATACATATTTACAGTGTATGCCAATCCTGCTTTGAGAGGAATGCATGCTGTATACCTTCTGGTTATATTATTATTATTGTTGACACAACACACCAGTGAAGGTGCAATTAGTAGATTAACTGCAAATATACAGTATCTGCTGTACATGAGATGATGCATGAGAGATAATAAAAATATGCCACATTTATGATGTATATATCCTAAAATCTTGAATAATTTGCTGGCTCTAAATTTACACAGGAAATCTTCTATTCAGAGCATTTGAATTGAACAATTGGTTAACTTAATTGATATCACAAATATCCTATAAAAAGTTCTCTGATTTTCCGCATTATCAATTAGTTGGTTCTGTTAGCTCTGATTTTAAGATATACAGCTAATTTTTAGAGCAGTACGATCTTGTATAGAGTACTGATTATGAGGTATCTGGAAGACATTATTCGTGATATGTATCCCAACTTGCTTCAAGAACTGTATCTGCAACCCTTAATTCCAGAGTTATACTCCCAAAGGATTATTGAACATGATACAAAGAAGAAATTGGAAGAATTACTTGAGAAAGGACAACATTCTACAGCTAACAAACTTTTTCTGGATTATTTAATAGAAATAGGAGATTATCACACTCTGGTCAAGTTTTGTGCCCTCTTAGAAGAAGAAGAAACTTACCCAAAGAACAGGAATCTTGCTTTGACAATAAGAAAGAGAATTGTTTCAGTTTCTTATTCATCAACATACACCTCAAGGCATAACAGTGCCATAGAGGACATTGAGACATCTCACTTTGACTCTAGCAGTACTTATGATTTTCAGGTACTAACAAATTTAAGTAGCCAGTATTCTGGTTTGCCAGAAGGCTCCCACAAAAAGTATAAATATCAAAGAAGACAATCTCGGGAATGGCATGGTAGAAGCAGTGTTAAGCGCCATGCAAAAGTTGCACAGAAGAGAAACAGCTTGGGAGTGTTCCACAACAATGACCGATACTCCAGGGAAAGCAGTCAAAACAGAAGTAAAAGTCAGTCAAGAAACCTTGAGGAAGAAGAGTATGATACCGATGGTGATAATGTCTTTCCAAGAATTTCTAGACCTCACTCTCACCATAGCTCACCTGTTGAAGGTGAGAAAGAGACCCACGGTGTGGTAGTGAATCTTGCCCTATCATTTGAAAAACTTTTAACCTCTACAAAGAAAATGTTCAAAAAAAGGTTTACAAAAGACAAGTCCAGAAATCGTCCCACTAGAAGTGAGACAAATCCATCTGATTCTAGAAGGAGACATCATAGTAGCCAACCGCAACTGGAGCAGCATTTTCCAGAATATATCATTAAGCATCATTATGAAATTGTATCTAGGATACCCCACTTGGAGGATCACTACCGTGACAGCACACCCGAGTATTCATCTCCCGAAGGTTCTCCTCAGGCTGCAAGATCACATGGGAAGTTGTCACCACGCAAACATCCACACCAGAAACACCACAGCTCTGCACATGCAATATATGACTCCCATTCCCTCTATGCCTCCATGCCAAATTTAGCACGTTATGATAGAGCTGGCTCATACGAGCAACCTTACTACAGGCAGTAATTCTTTATTAAAATGTGTATACTAATTATAATCATTTTGTTTAGTACATATTTTACGTTGCTAAGTACGTATTTTTTAGTTGAATGCATAATTAATAGAGAGAGAGATACTTTAAGCAGGGGTTGTTGAATGCATATAATTAATAGATACTTAAGCAGGGTTTAATCTTGTTCTATGTATATGTATTATACCTTTACCTTTACAATGTATTGCACCATGCATGACCACCCATAAATCTTAGTTTAAATTCTATTTGGAGTTTTTAAAATACAACATACATACATATGTACATATGTAATTACCACTCATGCTACTATACATGCAGATACTACTTCCCATGCAAGAATCAGTCTAACTTACTGTGATATAAAATGCCAAGAATTTTCCTATTCCTACTGAATATATAGTGCTTATCAATAACTATCATTTCAAACAATACAAAGTTATTCAGTAACATTGAACCTAGGACAGTGGTTATGACCACCAGTGCTCTGTCTCTGAACTATAACATCATATACAACATACGTACGTATGTTACACAAATATATATTGATGGGTAAAAAGTTCAAAGTATCAGCAAAGAAAGTATAAAATATAAATACATAGGCAATGATGTTAATAATTGAAAGTATTTTGAAGAATTTTCTTGACAGTAAAACCAACAGATTCTTCTTGAAGTTGGTATGAAAACTACTCGATAATGAATACAAAATTGGATATACAGTACGTATATATATAACCTGTTCTTAGGTAGATGTTCTCATCACATACAATGAATAGGTAATGTAATAATACACCCTCTAATTCATACTTATCCATCCATTCCTAATACGGTATGCTATCCCCTACTTCCTGCCTACGTATCCCATTCCTAATACGGTATGCTATCCCCTACTTCCTGCCTACGTATCCCATTCCTAATACGGTATGCTATCCCCTACTTCCTGCTTACGTGTCCATGCACCTTATCATAAATGAACTTACTTTGTGCAGGTAAGGTTGAACATGTTGAAATCTGAGGTCATACACATTGTCTATTTCATCACCACGAGGTGATTTGGGTGTGTATTCTGATTTGTTAATCAGTTCAATGACATTTAGAATCAGACCACTCAAGTTGGAAGACAAACTAGCTCTGTGTTGCAACCATTCTACATAAAAAAGGAATACTCCATGACTTATTGAAGTGATAATCAAACCACAAGTAATTATAATCATCTTCAAACATCACAAAGAGGGAAAAACACGAGATTCTGTTGGTACCAAGAATGCCACTGTATATTAAAAGGTCAAACTAGTGAGAAAATCACAATTCATATACATACCTTCCTCATTTTTCAACTTTACAACAGACACATTGATCTGCCATGCTTCCCAACTCACAGTTTCCCCCGGTAATAGCCATCTACCCTTTTTTCTCTCAAAAAACTCCAAAGTTAACTAGATGTATGTATAAAAAACATATGAACACGGAGTCCCTATAATAGCATGTACAATTCAATTTATATGTGCATTTTGCCAGTAGCATACAGAATACACAACTATTCAATACATGGGTCAGAGCCATAGATAGTGTGGGAAATTGTAGTTGTTAAATTTTTTTCTAGTCGGCTCACACCATGAAACTTCCTGATTATGGTACATGTACAAGGATTCACAGAAGATCAAGATAAAGAAAAAGAAAAAGACAAAGACTCCCAGGATCACTGATGAAGGGTGGAATTCCCAGAAATGGCTGTTTGACCCAGTGGAGAAGAAGATGAAAGAAAGGAAAAGAAGGAAGAAAAGACTCCTGTCTCTCTTCAGGTTCAGGTACAACTTTATACTTTATATAGAGTAAGGCAGAATAGGTATTAACACATATCTTAATACTAACAATAAAACAAGCTGTATGGCTACAAGTTGACTGCATGGTAAGGCTAACATTGAAAACGAGACTGAAATACATACAAACACACATGTTAGTACATATGGTATATAAATATGGATGGAAATACGTAGTCCTTACATTCAAAGTTTGAACTTTGCAGCATACATCAATGGAACTTCGATCTACAGTATTTCGAGCCATCTTTGCAAAGTTCAAACTTTGAATGTAAAGATTATGTATGACCGTCCATATATGTACAGAAAAAAACATTATATACGTACCTTCATACAGTCGCGAACAAAGAACATACCAACGTATTATGTACAAATCCATACCATCCTGTAAGTGCTCTTACCTGTCCTGTTATTGGTAAGGATTGCTTTTGGCTCAGAGATGATGTGAAAGTGGCAATCTGGCTGGTAACCCACTGATCCAAGTCGGGAGCCTCACACTGGATCTGCATGGCATCGTAGATTAGTGATGAATATGCAACTGACACTGGAAGTTAAGCACACAATTACAACAAACATTGTCACTCTAGTGTATTCCAAACCTGGTTACCAGGTCATACGTATACAATCTACAGTACTTTTTGGGTTGGTTGTCCAGACTGGACGTTGCAATCAATGATTGGTAAAAAGGATTATCGCTGCACGGTGACATCATTCTAGTGGGAAAGTTTGTTCAAATGGTAGTCGCGAGTTGCTAACCGATTACCGATTGCAATGTCTGGTCTGGACAACTGACCCAAAAAGTACTGTATGAATGCATACATTATACATTCAAGTCAATACAAAGACAGAACAAATTGATAATCACAGTCCAATGAACAGACCTCAACAGAAGTACAGCTAGAACCAACACCTGGAAACCATCATCATACACAATCTGATAAAATCTGATCTTATCAACGTGGATGGATTAGACAAGCTAACTAAACAACAGACACATAGAACACTTACATAGGTAAGGTCAATGGAATGGCACTCCACTTCCTCAATCCCAACTGTGCCCACAGAGAAGGTGTTGTCTTGCTTGTATATGTGCTGGTGTACGTAGGAGGGATGAAGTAGAGCCATCAACCTTAGTTCGCTCTAAGCCTACACTATTACAGTACCTTGCCTGTGGTCCTGTGGAAGAGTATCGTGTGAAACAGAGCTGTGGAGAAGAGAACATTGCGTATATATAGCTAGAGAGAAGAACTATTGTAATGGATTTCAAAGAAAAGAAAACAATTGACGATAAATAAATTAAACCTGGGATTTTACTCTTAAACCTCACCTTTCAAAGCTTCCATAACTTCTCTGTCCACAACAACCTATAAATACAAGTTCATTTACAGATAAGTACACTTCTTCCCAGTGTTCAGCTGAAGCTCCCTGATATAAGTTATAAACATACGCAAAGGTACAGTGGTCTTACTAAGTTAAGCTTATACGTGTTGAAGTTCATCCCTTGATTGTCATTCAAGTAACATACGTATATACGTACAGTACCTGTGGTACATGTACAGTAGTCTACAAAGATATAAACAATGAACTATAGCCAATTTCGTTTTGGAATAGAAATTGAACTTGGAGTGGCGTGAGGGGGTTGAAATCGGCGCCGCGCCTAATCTAATAGTTCAAAGGACTTGAATTCACTTCCCTGATATTTGACAGAGGTTGTCGGTAGGAAGATGGAGAAGAGACTCAAAATAGACATACACAATCACATTCTCCCTGAAAGGTGGCCTGATTTGAAAGAAGTAAGTTTCGAGGCGCTCAGTTTCTCTTTGACCAGTGTTACGTTTGGGCTGTTTTGTAGCGTTATGGATATGGCGGTTGGATACAACTGAATCATCACTGTAAGGGAAAGGCTAAGATGATGAAGGATGGTCAACTGTTTAGAGTTATTGATGAAAACTGCTGGTCTCCAGAAGCTAGACTAAGGGACATGGACAAAACAGGTGCGTTATGTAGTACGAGTGTGACCATCTAGTGTTGTATATTTGCAAGAACTTTTAGTGTGTTTGGGCGGGTAAATGTTGGGTCAGATCATAAACCATCGTCACTTAAGGCTACCAGGCCATCCGCCCAGGTACATAGCCCGTAGTAGTGGATGGAGTACTGTGCTGATGGTTACCAGTGTATTGCTGTATGCTAGCCTATGTCTGTCAACATATGAATATGTGCCTCACTTTAATGGCAACTATGAGGAAATCTTGTTGTGATAAAGTCTAACAATACACAGTCAATGCCAACACCAAATATGAAAGGAGCTATTACTATGTATAAAACCAGTACATCAGTACCCTGCCACCACATTGTTATGGTAATAATGGTGTCACATACATTTCATGTGTACTGTATGTGGCAACATGGCTGCACAGCTTAATTAGTGGACCTAGCAGAGTACAAGGGTCCCAGGGCTAGGATAACAGAATTTCGTGGTTTGTGAAACAATACAAATGTGTCATTGCCTAGGTAACAAGGTTACTTTATTGCAATCAACTGCTTATTAGCTTATGATACATCACTAGGATTAATTCCCTAATAGGCCTTTTAGTTGAAAATGGTGTATTTATATACGTATTTTTGTGAAGTTTTATTTGATGCAGTGTTTCTAAATGATTGATATCATGATTGCTAAAGATAGAATTTCCGTTTATTTTAAAGATTTTAATGATTGCTAAGATAAAATTTCCGTTTATTTTAAAGATTTTAATGATTGCTAAAGATAGAATTTCTGTTTATTTTAAAGATTTTAATGATTGCTAAAGATAGAATTTCTGTTTATTTTAAAGATTTTAATGATTGCTAAAGAATTTCCCTTTATTTTAAAGAGATAGGCAGTGTGTTATAACTCTAGTGCTGTCCTGCTATGTTTTATAGGAGTGACTGTTCAAGCATTGTCCACAGTACCAGTCATGTTCAGCTATTGGGTAAGCACCAAGATCATGCTACTGGCTCTATTTCTACTATATTGTGTAAATATCATAGGCCAAACCAGAGGATACTTTGGACTTGTGTCAGATTCTGAATAATGATTTAGCAGCTACTGTAGGGAAATACCCTAAAAGGTTTGTTGGTCTGGGTACTCTACCAATGCAAGCACCAGAACTTGCTGTACAGGAAATCAGGAGATGTGTCAAGGTAGGTGTGTTTAACATTTACTTGCTTCAGATAAGTGGCCTGTACATGTTGTCCACTACTGATAGTCAAACCACAACTATTATTTTTGTGGCCCTGTACAATGATTGTAAATTACAGAGCTTTTTAAAGGTTGTCATTTTGTGCAATACCTACACCTCATCATCTTATAGGAATTGAAGTTTCCTGGAGTTCAAATAGGCTCGCACATAAATGATTGGAACTTGGACGCTCCAGAACTGCAATGTGTTTTTGAGGCAAGTAGTTCTGATGGGTGTGTGGAGTATGAATGCTTCGAGTAACCACATACTGGTACTTACCATGTATTCAATTAGGCTGCTGAAGAGTTGGGGGCAGCCATTTTTATTCACCCTTGGGATATGCAACTGGATGGTCGAATGAAAAAGTACTGGTTGCCATGGTTGGTGGGGATGCCAGGGGAGACGGCAATGGCCATTTGTTCAATGATTTTTGGTGGTGTACTGGAAAGGTTTCCAAGATTGAAAGTCTGCTTTGCTCATGGAGGTATGCAGCTAGTTCCTAGATATGTGTACAAGAACATGAAAATCTAATACACCATTTTCCTAAATGCTATGCCTATTCTGTAAAAAAGTCTATAGGGAACTAAACCTGGAGAGAGCTTTGGATAAAGATACAGGAGTCTTTTCTTTTCTGTCTTCTTTTCTTTTCTTCCTTCGGCTGTTTCTGGGAATTCCACCCTTCATCAGTGACCCTGGGAATCTTTATCTTTTTTCTTGATCTTTTTTTTCTTTTTTTTTGTGAATCCTTGTACATGTATACAGTAACTTGTAATTTTGATGTTCACAACATATACCTACGTACGTAACCTTATATTCCTCTGCTAATGTGGGGTAACTTGCTCCTGAATTATTTTCTAGCTGGGGCTTTCCCTTACACCATTGGAAGAATAGAACACGGCTTTAATGTAAGACCAGATCTCTGTGCTACCGAAAACCCTTTCAACCCAAGAAAGTACCTCGGACAGATATACAGTGATTCCTTGGTGCACGATGAAAAGGCACTGAAATATCTTACTTCTATTCTGGGAGAGGTTGGTACAGATCTAAGTGTTGTTGTAATAGGCCTGCTCACATAGCATACACATGCGTACATACAGAATACATCAGCAGTATTGAATAACAGGATTGTGTCATAAGTGTCCTTTGATTAGCTTTTGGGATCTCTGAAAGTACAGCTATGTGACAACAGCTAGATTTGCTTGTGTGTGCATTAATTAGACATTGTCATGGCAGGCTAAGGTGACCAGCTAGTACTTACATATGACCTAACAAGCCCCAGTCCACACATTCTTGTGAAGGAGAGAGACATATTTACTTAACTGAAGTGTGAAATGCAACCAGTAAATGTATTAAGGGGCTCAAAAGCCATTTGTCCAATTTTGTGTTCTTATCGTCATTTTATTTATTCATTCAGAGTCGTGTCATTCTGGGAAGTGATTACCCCTTTCCACTGGGGGAACATCACCCTGGCAAACTGGTGGAGTCAGTCACAGACTGGACTGAAGAACTAAAAGTAAGCAAGTCACAATATTAGAACCAAAATGTGGTTCATTGTGGAATCGGCTTCTCTTAGGATAAGATTCTATCTGGGAATGCATTGGAGTTTCTTGGTTTGGATAAAGATTTCTTCTTGGCAGGTAAAGAAAGAAGTGGGATTACAGAAGAAGATGATGAGACAATTGAACCACCTGCAAAAGTGTCTAAATTGATGTCTGCAGCATGATTTTGAAGTTGACCTTTTAATACGCACTTCTCTTCTTTATTATTTATATACATACTTAAACCACATCCAGTAACATTAGGTTAAATATTCAGTTGATCATTGTGTTGTGTATTGAAGATTTTGATCATTGTTTGTATCTAATGTTCCAAGTTCTTCTAATATTGAATATGCTGCTATCTTTAGTTCTTCGATGCCATCTCCATTTAATGCTGACATGGGAAGCATGTATCTAAATGTCGACATCATTTTATTCTGTTCCAAGCTGGCCTTAAGATCATCATACTTCTCTTTGGAGTCCTTTGTGTCCATCTTGTTCACTGCAAGAATGCTTGGTCTCTCACACAAAGCTTCTTGATAGTACTGTAACTCCTAGGGCAATTTAATATAGAAAAGATTAAAAAATGAAATTGATGTAGGGATGTCAGTACCGGCCTCCAACAGTGATTGACCCATCTGGATATAATATTGAAAAAAGAGAGTGATCATATGGTAACCATGCAGAAGTGGCATACTGAAACTTAATCATATCACTTCTATGTTTGGGGCATCAATATATAGGGATGAAGTAAAAATGAGGAATTTTGGAATAGGGCCTGTTTCCGTCTAACCACTTTGTGAATATTTTAGAGCATCAAAACAGGTTTTTGCATTTAGACAAGTATATATGACTGTAAATAGTCAAATACAACCAATGTTAATTGATAATACATACATTTAATAGGACGGCCATGTTTTTGGCCATCCCTACTCTCTGCATGATAATATGCTGCATACAACAGGAGTTCCTCAATCTAGCAGCTACAATGGATGTCAATATACAGTACCTAAATACAATAGATTTAGTATGGGACATTTACCAAACTATAACGAGAATAGCTGCATTGACCCCTAGGAGTTCTGTCACAGTTCCCCATGTAGACCCCTAGGGTTTTGCATGCATCTTAAAAACAAATAACTGCCTTCAGATGAACCAAAAGGTCATGTTCATAATTCTAGAGGTAAAATGTGCCCACAATTTGATTCAGCAAGATTACCCTGAGGGCCTCATAAGAATTAGGTTTACTAGCTCAGGAAACTGAATGTTCAGCAACTAGGGAAGCATTTTTTCAAACATGGTCATCAAATACTGCCTATATACATATGATTTTGTATGCTCCAGAAGCCTTAGATGTGGCATGCATACCTTATGCAATAGTTGTACTGTTTCTAAAGCTGATCTGAAGGGATGCCTTTCTGAGAGCTGAAATCCATTTATATCGACAACATAAATCAGTGCTTTAGTCCTTTCAATGTGTCTGAGGAATCTGTGTCCCATTCCCACATTCTGATGTGCACCCTCCACCAAACCAGGCAGGTCTACTACAGAAAACTACAGCAGAAATACTAACATAGGCAGTGATGCAGTATGAACACATGTACGTACCTACAATCATGTACTTATAATCATGCGCCTATAATCATGTGCTTATAATCATGCGCCTATAATCATGTGCTTATAATCATGCGCTTATAATCCCATGCTTATAATCCCATGCTTATAATCATGTGCTTATAATCATGCGCCTATAATCATGTGCTTATAATCCCATGCTTATAATCATGTGCTTATAATCCCATGCTTATAATCATGTGCCTATAATTATGTACCTTATTTGCACAATAATTACTGTAGCAGTAACTACATGTGTCAGTTTTTATTCTTTAATTTTGAATCCACATGTCATACGTACATTTATGTTATGTGGAGTAATTCTATATATGAAGTACAAAATCCTATTACAGATCCATTGGCAAGTACTACTAGCATATGTCACAGTTGCATCACAACTTTCACAGTCTCAATAGATGGTCCAGTTTACGTTTTTACACTTTGGAACATGCCATTGAAGTTGAAAACATTATGGCATTACATATGTATCATATTCTCTGAGTAAGCAAATCTCATACCTGTTCAATTTGCTGACCAATCCTTTTCATTGCAACATGACCTAAGTGGGGTCTGAGGGTTGTAACTATAAAAGGAAGATGGGGCAATTACATCACATGTATCTAAATATAGTAACATCATGAGTTAGCTCACATGGATAATCAGCTACTTTGGGTGCTGTGTTTGAAATTTTACCCAAAAGTGTAGACTTTCCTGCATTTGGAAATCTAGATTGTAAAACAATTTACGTTTTGATATAATTGGCACAACTGAATATAACCCCTTGAGGTTTTCCTGTCTCACCCCAGCAGTCCAATGTCTGCAATAAGCTTCAATACAAAATTAACAACTGTGCTATTTCCTTTAGATCCAGACCAGTTTGAGGTATGATAGCTCCCTCCTGTTCCACCTCTTGCTAGAGTGTACTTCTCTCCCATCCTATCAAGGTCACACATCACCCGCCCACTGTCATTCACCACTGCAGTGCCGGGCGGGACACCAATAATGGTGTCACTTCCTCTCTTACCATTCAACACATGAGCACTAAGTACACCATTGAACACAGCAATACACAGGTACACAATGCAATCTTGACTCATTGGGCAGACATAAATTAGCCACTATTTTGAATTGACTAGTTATCAATGTATGTGAGCAATATCTGTGAATATTTAAATGTTCAAGTTACAGGGTTTGAATTATTGAGATTCCATTGTAATATTGTTATGTATTTATTGCAAAGGTTTTGGATATAACAAATTAAGTGACTAATTACAGTAAATTAAGGTTCACTTTCTGTTAAAGTTACAAATGTAACATTACCTTGCATTCTGCCCGTTTCCTCCTACAAATCGCCTGTGCTCTCTCCTTGCAAGTTCTGTAAGAGACGACCTTCTCGCTACTACTAAAACATTTCCACCATCTCCTCCACACCCCCCTATCTTCGGGCTGCCTTGTCCTCCCCCGCCCCCTCTGACGTATACGCGCACTTTATCAACTAGTCTACCCTAAAACACGAAACTGTACTATGTTAGACACATGGCGAATTAAATTAAACGTACATATCAATGTATCATTTATTAGCACAAACAAAACTTCTTTTGTTTTCAATAAATAGTTAAAATTCTCACTTTTACAAAAGTGGATTTCCATTTAACATTTCCCCCTGTACAATTTAATAGCTGCTTCATTCCAGCATCTACGATTCCACAAAAGGTTGCTATTTAGGGGAATCCCTTTTGAAATTTTCTAAATATAGAACTGATGACGTTACCCAATGATTTTAGCCAATAAATGGCCGATTGTGAATTCTTTGAGGGCTAATCTTGAACTTGAAAAATATAGATTATTATCAAGCACAGCTTAATATAGGTTCTATAGGTATCTAACAAGGTGAATATTTTCAGAAGACAACATGGCTGTTAGGAATGATCTACCTGTTCATAAAGTAATCATGGTAGGAACTGGTGGTGTTGGCAAGTCGGCGCTAACTCTGAGGTTTATGTACGATGAGGTAAGGATACTGTCAACACGTAGCAGGTTAATCTCTCCATCATTATACTGTAAATGGTGAACTTGGGAATTGTGTTAAATGTTGTTGGTTGGTGAAATGTGTCGTAATTGGGAATGTTTTCCACTTAAAGACTACGTGTATGGCCAACTAGTCTTAGCGATAAATCCAGACGTATCATACTCTGTATTTACTTGGTTCGTTATAGTACAGGTACGTACAGATAACTATAGCACCTTATAGCCATCCTACGCGCTGTGTATTTAGTCTATCTCTTAAGCCGACGCTTGTGTCGGTGTATCATTTTCGGTTAATATTAATGTGCTTTTCACTGTTGTAATATTAGCAGCATATACAGTGTTTTGTAATTACCTATGAAATGTGCTGTCATGTATACCATACACTGGAAGAACGTTAGATAGATAGAGAATTTTAATTTTCAATGTAGAAGAATGTTACCCTCCAGCATAGCTGGTGTACCTGACGTTAAGGGATGTTAGCTCAGTAGGTATTGTATCTTAGAATGGCCTCACCTAGCTATGCTTATAGGATTGTATACTTATAGTTAAAGCCTATAATCTTAACTATCTTTAGAACTGTACATTTCTTTATAGAAACTTACTAGCAAGTTCTTTTCACAAATTAAAGTGAAAGGCTGTATGACTTACAAGTGTGAAGTTTAATTTACCATTAAATGTGTTAAGAGCAACTGAAAGCCATTTATAATAACCTTGAAAGGATTACACCAATCCAAACAGAACATAACAATGCATTGACACACCCTTATGTGAATTCATACCAAGTATGTACCTCAAGGTTGATTTCCATACCTACATATATAAACCTCTACGTGAAGGCTGTACAACTGCTTGCCGATGTATGTTGGCTGGGGAGTATCCACACACCTGATATGCAGTGTGTGTCACATTTGTGATGTGACCAAAGGTCTAACAAGATGATTAGGCATTTGAGACATGTGTTTGTGTCTATATCTCCAGTCAAATTGTCAGATTGTCAGGTTGAAATAGGATAAATTACATATAGGTACATTGATATATAACCCAATGTGTGAATTGTGGTTAGTATTTGTATAGTAGTATTGTAGATAACTTACAGTCTGTCACTATTTAAAGCAAAGGTGTAAAATTAACAAGCAATGCTAATTAGTGTTAGTATTGAGTATGGGTGGCCTCATTGGACACGGAATGCACACACGAGTCACCAAAGCTCTGGTACAATGATTACTTTACTGTAAATTATGTGTGTACAGTTTGTAGAAGACTATGAACCCACAAAGGCAGACAGTTACCGGAAGAAGGTAACCCTCGATGGAAATGAGGGTCAAATTGATATTCTTGACACAGCTGGTCAGGAAAGTTATGCAGTCATTCAAGACAGCTACTACAGAAGCGGTGAAGGATTTCTCTGTGTTTTCTCTATCATTGATAGAGAGTCTTTTTCAGTGATGAATGAATTTAGGGAGCAAATCCTAAGAGTGAAGGTGGACAGCCAGACGCCCATGATCTTGGTTGGAAATAAGATGGATTTAGAAGATAGGAGAGATGTTTCAAAGGCAGAAGCCGAAGAACTCTCCAAATCATGGGGTGTCAGATACATTGAGACTTCAGCCAAGACAAAAGAGAATGTGGACACTGTTTACTACATGTTGATGTCTGAAATTCAAAAGAGAAAGGGTCCTGTTGACGTACCCAAAAAGAAACCAAAAAAGAAGAAAGGCTGTCAGATTTTGTAATTGAATTGACTTAGATTTTCTTCTCACAACAGAATTTATTATTGTACTGTTTGTTACCCAATATTCTATGATTGACTGATTGTTTATTCTTAACTCAAGTCATTTGTCAGACTACATATACTGTATAATATCGATTTCTTATACGCATACCTAGAGAGGGTGGCTGCAAATTTCGGTTGTCATGACAACAAAATTGGCCTCTAACAAACATGGCGACGGTAACGCACGGTAGAAGAAAAGGTTTAACGAGGTCGCAAGCTGCTGGAGGTAAATCATGAGCTTTGTACAACAATCTAAACATAGAGATAACTTTCGCCTTTCTACCTCAGAGCGTTCAGATGCAAGAGGTTATCATCAGGAGAAGGTGGGTACTTTGAAACTAGTAATGCCAACCAGTTAATTATGCTATTTCACAGACGTTGGTGATTCCGTCCCGAGAATGGAAAAGGATTGAAGAAAGATTGTCAGGCCATAATGCTGAGGCGAACCTGACTAAAACAAAGCGAGACGAAAGAGAGTCTTTGAAGGAGACTTCCAAAGCGATAGTGAAGAACTGGGAAAACACCATTCAGGTAATATCCATCCACAGTATGCTTTGAGGAGGCGCTGTCCTAGCTTGCCTATACTTCTGTTATCTTCTTAGGGTCAAAGGTTGAAGAAGTTGCAAGCAAGGAAAATTCGCGAGGAAAAAGAGGAAGTGAGTAAATTCTACTACTTGTAGTTGTCATATGTGTATCAGCAAAGGCTAGTGAGTGTGGTCAATGTAATTTGTGATTGCTAATTATGCAAAAGCATACAGTACTATGTACGTACATGTTACATCATGTATGCAATTATTAGTAAAATAATCAGTACATATGCATGTGTGTTGTATTGTACTGTATTGTGTACATACACTGGCAGTTCATAATAGATGCAATATTATCTGTGCATGTTAATTTACGTAGGAAGAAAGGGTAAAAGTGGATATTGAAGAAGCTAAGTTTCAAGCAGAGCAACGGAAGAAAGCAATTGAAAGAGCCAAGACTTTACTTTACTATCAGACTGACAGAGTGAAGAAGTTTCATGTGAGTAGTAAGAGCTTCTTTTCCAAGCACATACGTACACTAGTCAATTTCATGTGAGTAGTAAGAGCTTCTTTTCCAAGCACATACACTAGCCAATGGTA
This sequence comes from Chondrosia reniformis, assembly GCA_947172415.1. Lineage (NCBI taxonomy): Eukaryota > Metazoa > Porifera > Demospongiae > Chondrillida > Chondrillidae > Chondrosia > Chondrosia reniformis. The sequence continues at coordinate 4,498,658 of OX359199.1, read as the reverse complement.
ACCCATGTATATACGTACGTATGTACTGTGCTTTGATGGTTGTGCTGTACCTGCAGGGTGCTCTACTGCTGTCTGAGGTTCTAAGGGAGAGAGAGGCCCAGATTTCCTTGAAGAAAGAGAAGGATAAAAGGCTGAAGTACATAGACAACCACTACATCCAAACAATGGAGGAGGTACGTACATACATACACATATACGTACGTACAACTGTTTAGTGTGTGCTAGCTCAATATGCTTACATGCATTGTCCAACAAGCTCTGTGATTGGTCATCACATATGTAAAAGCAAGTGATGTATATACAGTGTACGTATGTACTCAGCTGAATAGAGCAGTCAGCTCTGACAGTTCTTAAAGGCCCAGCTTTATGTACTGCCCCTTATCAGTGAGTACGGCAGTACTCTCTAAGTAGGGATGGCAATACATAAAGCTTTATATAGCCACAAGCCAACCACATTAGGGAGGTTTCACTGTACATACACAAGTTATATAATATACTTGCCGTAGGAGAGATGCAAGGGTATCCATGAAGACATGAGGAAGGCTCAAGAGAGATCAGAAGAGACAGCAAAACTGTCAAGGTTTCACATTGCTCAGTAAGGCTTAACAACAGGACAAATGTTGAATACTATAAATATACGTACGTAGCTCCAATAAGTGTGGCAGTGTGTGTGACCCAAAGTACATACTTCAATACTGTAATTTATCTTTTATAAGCAATAAGCTTCACACCCTCACATACGTATGTACGTATATACGTACGTATGTAATTTTAGCACACACAAACTGTAAAGTTAATACATGTTGCTTACTTTCAATCACAGGGTACAAGATAAGATGAAGTCATTGTCACTGCAGAGGCAGGCTGCCCTTGATGAGCAGAAGAAGATTGAAGAGGAAGTGGTGGGTGGATTGGTGTGTGTGTCAGTATATGTAACTATGTATGTACTTCTTCCCTAATAACTGCAGAGCCAGTTCAAGAATCAACAGAAGGAACTGGACGAGAAGAAGAAGGCAGTACGTATACCTAGGTAGGAAGATGTGTACTTCTTAATGATGAATGTTTCAAATGTCTTATAGGAGATGGAGGCATATAGAGAATCCTTGTGCAAATCCTTGGAAGAGAAAATGGTATAGTCTCCTTTGTTTGTTTGGCAATGTGTGCATCAGTTGAGTGGAGATTGCTGTCACAGCAGAGTACGTATTTGTGTGATTTCTTGTATTCAGGCCTATCAAGCTGCCAAGAGTAGAATGGAGGAATTAGAAGATCAGGAGATTCAACTTTTTTCTGATGCTAAAAGGAAAATGACTAAACTGAGAAAGGAAAGAGAGCAAGAAATCTTCATGTAAGTCACATCTATCACACACACGCACACACACACACTCACATACACATACTCATACACTCATGGTTACTTTCAGATTATTTTTGATTTGATGCGCATAGGGAGTTCCAGGCTCATCAAAACAGAATGACTAAGGCATTGGAGGAACATTTACAAACAGTATGTATTTATATGAGTAGATCCAGTTAATAAGTATTGATGTGGGATTCCCCAGAATATTGATTCATGGCTAGTTAGAAGCAAAGGTAGCTCCATTTGTCTGTGAGGTTAACAAACTCTTATACGTATGTGCACACAGCAAAAAAGCAATGAAGATGAACAGATAGCAAAGGCTGTAGCTCTAGCAGAAGAAAAGAGAATGGTAAGCTATCAACATGCAGCATATTCCATGAGTACTTGTAAGGTAGTATGTACATGAAGTTACAAGTGCCATATTCCTCATTGGCACTTTCTGTACAGTATGTTTAATGACACATGTACGTATGTACCTGTAGGCTGGGGAAAGAGAGAAAATGTCAAAGAACATGGAAATGCTGCAAGATATTAGGATGCACAGAGCACAAATGGTATTTTGACATAATTTCTGAGTGCTTGTGTTAGTACAGTGAGTGACTATATTACTTTCAGATTTATGAGAATGAGATGAAAAGGAGAGAGGAATCGGAGAGAGAGAGACTCCTTCTGCAGCAAAGAATCCTACAAGATCAGAAGGTAGACAGCATAATGACTGCCTGATGTTCACTTCTGATGTTCTAGGTATACACTTTGTGTCTGCCTTTGATGCTTTACGTAGTTCCATGCCCAGCAGATGGAAAAGGACAGTAAGATACACAGAGAAGCAGAAGAACTTCAGCATTTCCACAAGCAGCAAATGGTAATGAAATTATTAGATCCTGTAGAATGTAACCAATCAAATAAGTCTTCAGAGAGATGGGTATGCTGTCACTCTATTCCTTGTGACTGTATAATTGTACCAATATACGTAGGCAGAGAGGGCTAGATTAGATGAAGCTGTCAAGTTGGAGGATAAAGACTACAGCAATGAAAATATTGAGTTTCAGAAGAAGGAAGAGGAACAGTTCCAGCAGTACACTAAGAAGGTTATCGATGAAGCAAAGAAGTGCAAGGCAAATACAAAGCCCCTTAAGAAAGCAGCAGTTCAAGGTGCTGGAGGAGGACATGGTCCTATCTTTGAAGGGAAGGGCGGGGTCAGGCCAAGCTACATGGCAGCCGATGAGTGGGCAGTTCAACTGCCTACATACCAGTCCAAGTGCAAGGGAAAACTGCTCAACACACAAAATAGGATTGGATTTACATGGTGACATTTCCTCTTATCCTGAGCTGTAACTCCATATTTGTTCATTCCGTATTGCCATGTCCACTGGCACAAGTATACCATTATATCTCTATATATATTATATCTATCATTATTCCTACTATACACCATTTAGCCTGATAGTGTACATTAATTATTAAACTATAGTAGATTATTAATGCCAAGTTCACAGATATACGTACAAAGTGAAAATGAAACCTGTCTATGAAGCGTTATCTCTAGTTCCCATTAGGCCCTAGGCCTGATTGTCTATAGGAGTCATCGGTGTTGAAACATTCCCAATTAGCACAAGAAATGCGGGCCGGAGCCCTCATGTAAAAGGTCACTCACCCTGGGTACACGCAGGTACACACGTGCCAGCACACGTGGATGATCTAGTTTTGGGATAATTTGTTTTCTTTTATATCTGCACAAGTAAGGGAAGTTAGTCAGAAAACTTCCTCAATCATGGCGCTTAAGCTACAGAAGATACTTATCACGGATAAAACTGATCCATCTTGCGAGGAGATACTGAGGCAAGGGGGGCTCGCGGTAGATGTAAAGCTAAAACTACCTAAAGAGGAATTGTTGCAAGTGATTCAGGTAGGTATGAACCCGCTTCGATTGAGCTAACGATTGTATATAGTCATTCGGAAACTGCGTGATAGAGATCCAGTATATAGCTCCTATCGTATGAGCTACCCACGCCCACACACCCACCTATGAACACTATTTCTTCGCCTGCTTATTAGAATTACGACGGCTTGATCGTAAGATCAGGTACCAAGGTGACTAAAGATGTTATTCAGGCGGGTAAAAATCTCAAGGTGATTGGACGTGCTGGTACTGGAGTAGACAACATTGATGTAGATGCAGCTAGTGAGCAGGGAGTCATTGTAATGAAGTATGCTCAGTTGAAGTGTATAAATGATTTGGACTATTTCTTGTATTCGTAATTTTAAATTTGTTAATCAGTAATTTAGCATCAACAACAACTGGTTAATAGAGTAAGGATTTCTTCTAACTGTGAATTGAAAGATGTACCATCTAAAGGATAATAACTGATTATTATCCAAGCTATTAAAATAGTTCAATAACCTGGTCGGTCAAAAGGTTTTAGAAAATTACATGACTGATACACAAATCGACCAAGGATAGTGTACATATATAATAGATGTGTTATGTCTAAGTTGTTACAGCAGTTGCCATGGTGATGTTGTTCCTACTTGTAGTACTCCTGCAGGTAACACCATTAGTGCAGCGGAGCAAACGTGTGCCCTCATAATGGCAACAGCACGCAACACGGCCCAAGGCCACGCCTCCCTAAAACAGGGAAAATGGGAAAGAAGTCAATTTATGGGAGTTGAGCTGTATGGAAAAACTCTGGGGATCGTGGGTCTGGGCCGAATTGGCAGAGAAGTTGGCACGAGGATGCAAGCTTTCGGCATGAAAGTAAGGAATAATGTTCTAACAAGCTAGAACTGTACATCTGATGTGTCTTCTGTCTTGTAGACTATAGGTTATGATCCTCTTGTACCTGCTGAGGTAGCTGTCAAGTTTGGGGTCGAGTTCATGTCCCTTGAAGAGGTTTGGCCCAAGGCGGATTTCATTACTATCCACGTCCCACTACTTCCGGAAACTAAGGGAATGTTCAACACTGAAACCTTTGCAAAATGCAAAAAGGGTGTGCGGATCATAAACTGTGCTAGAGGCGGGATCATTGACGAAGCAGACTTAGTAAAGGCAATCAACAATGGTCAGGTAGCAGCTGCCGGTTTGGATGTCTTTGAGCAGGAACCTCCAACTTACAAGGAGCTGGTAGAACACCCAAAGATTGTTACAACTCCTCATTTAGGGGCTAGCACAGTTGAAGCTCAAATCAAAGTGGCTCAGGAGGTAGCTGAACAGTTTGTGGATGCCACAAAGAACAAGCCAAGTAAAGGGGTCATCAATCCTGCTGCTTTAAAGGCATAGCCAAAACATTTATTCAAATATATGGAAGGAGGAGTTTGTAACATGTCTAACTCAGAGCTATCCTGTTAAAGTAGAGAGATTTAGGCTCAGTTTGATTAATTGGTTTATTGTAGAATTGTTCAATGCACACTTGAAAGTTTGTTAATTTTGATAACTTATATGCAGCAATAGTTTCATTATAAGGATGATCTCAATATGAATGTCTCAATGTCCAGGTTCTGGTATATAGGAGTGCATTTATGTATGATGCCCATCTAATGCAGTGCAGTTATTAAAATTTGCAATATTTAGACTTGTTCCAAGAGTTAGAGTATTTTGTAATAATCTTTAACTGATTGATAAAGTTATAAAAAGCTGGCTCCTATACATAGGATAACTGTTTGCAAATGTGAATATGCATGCAGCTTTTATATAGAAACTAGGTTATATACAGTACATATGTACATACGTACATGTAAACTTCAGATTCCAGCCCGTAGGTGATGGCAATCTCCACCAAAAATGGTGGATTTCTTGTGAGTATTGCTATAATATTATTATTTTATTGGCTTTTACATAGCACCAACTTGCATATATGATTTCCAATTAATCGAAGTCATAAATTATGTACATCAATTATTACAACTTTATAGTTTAAATGTACCTTAAAAACATATGCATATAATGTATGATGTTTGTACCCAGAAACCTTCCATGATATATACTTGCCTGCATGTTCACCCTATAAAAAGTATAACAAATACTTATATACATGCATGCAGCTATAGTAATCATTTTATAAATAACCAATAATTAAAATATAATACACAGTGCAAGTTACAAAATGTTCTCACTCCAGGATAACCACAATCAAGTTAGCTAAATGTTAAATATTGTAAATTAAAGTAACTGCACTGCATTGAGCGGTAACATAAAATGCACTCTTTTACCAGCAAACCTGACATTGGGACATTGAGATCATCACATACGTATAAAACAGGTCAGATGGCCAACTGGCCAATAATTGGTTTGGTTCAATGGCAATTAAGTTCTTATTGAACTGTGGCTATTGTAACAAATATCATTCCCTGTCATAGGACAGTTACTGAGTTGCTTTACACTAGACCTGCCATTGTTCTTTGCTATTCTCCATAAATGGTCATAACAATAATCTGAACTTTGTTAGAATGTTCTAACATTCTAACAAAGTTCTCTATGTAATAGTCAATCACAAATAATCTGAAATGATTATCACACAAAGAATACAAACTGACATGCCCTACTTTAAACTATAAGGTACCAGGCCCCATGACTTTACTTTAAACTAAAATTGGAACAAGGATCACTATGAAACCCAAGCAATTAGCTACACTTCAACAGGAACAGCCAGATACCTGGGGCATGCATATATTTAAACTAATTGTTGATCTATTGAATGGCTTGTACATGGCCAAGGAGCTCTCCAGCTGAGCACTGCCACATTTCTGGTTTGGCTGGAGAACATTAGTTATGGACTAAAGCCAAACTGTATGAAAAACAAGTTCGGGATTCCTTTGGTTAACCTAACATTATCACTTTAAGATACAAAAATTAAAACCTATAGCTAGTGTTATGGAAATAAAAAAATGAAACTCACAGTAGTATGAACCTGGGAATAAACATGCTGAAAATGTACTATTATTATTGGCCTGGACTGATATAGACAACTATAAGAAGAATTCTTATCATTCTAGTCAGACTTGAGGAAAACATGCCTGACATTTAAGAACAAAAAGTTCATACAACCAACCAAGTACCAATTACCATGGTTACATCTAAATGACAAGATTGCCATAGCAACAGCTGCAATCCATGCAATCAATTCAGGCTGCAACTGAACAATTAGGATATTAACTTAGCTGGTAGTACAATATCTTTTAAAGTAAAAATGAACTTTATTAAGAGCATGAATGATTCCCATGTAACTATGACTGAAGTTGTCTACAGTACTTATTTAAGAACATGCATGATTTCTAAGTACCAAAACCTCACAGAGCTGTGCATGTAGCATCTCCCATCATCTTGTCCATTTATTTGTCACTTTCTTAGTCAAACTTGTCATCCAAGATAATGTCCAGGACATTCTGATAAGTCCTATGAGTTCATAAAGGAGTAAAATAATTAGACAAGACAAACAAGCGCATACAAAGCTGCTAGAATGTGGCACATACATTAAAGTGAACAAGAAGGGAACCAAATAACTTTAATTTTAAAAGAAAACGTTTTAATAAGGTTTCGTCTTTGATAGCAAACAACCTCACTCTACTGCCATTTTAAAAATCAAAATTGCATATTCACATCTGATCTTGTAGTCCATTCATTACACATTTCTCTTCCACTTCGATTATGGTGTCAATTAAAACTGCATGTGTGTTTTATGATTAATATCAACCTAGATGTAGATTTAATAGTTTGTACATGTAGACTTTGCTAAGATGTACATGCATGCCTCTGCCATACAAGTATTCTTTGAACATATGGTCAGCAGATTTATATTGCTCAGTTATAAGGCTAATTGACTACTAGTTAGTAGTTTGGCTGGAGAATGTTTGGATTTTGAAGGTTAACAGAGTCCTAAGATCACACTTACATACACTTTATACATGTATATATACTGAGTTGACAAGTGTTCTGAGTTTGAGACCTCAGGAGGCTAAGACAAGAGTGACATCAAAAACGGATATCTTGCCAAATGTCAATGTCACACTGCGGTCTGACTAACCCGCCAAATTGTCCTATAAAAGTTCAAACAATAATACACTAACTCAAAGGGATTGTATGGTTTCATAGCCAAATAGCAAGGCAAACTGATCTATAAGATACAAAGAACCTGTTAATCATGTACTACACACTTCCCCTAACTGAATTACAGTAGCTGGGAGTTACTAGTTACTAGGGACTGGTATGTAGACATGCTAAAATCTGGTGGTCCCATTGAACAGATGTAATCCAGGACCTTTACAGTTGTTATACAACATATTCTTTTACTATCTTTTCCTACCTGAATGGGTTAAGCCAACAACTTTAATAATAATTGCACTCCTCCTTGTTTCTTAATTGGACATGTTGCTAGGTAACTGATATTTGACTTCCATGTATAGGCTGCATAATAAGATGCTGATTAATACGTATGCTAATCATAAAAAGAAACATTATAGACTTCAAATAAAGTACGTAGCTATACATTTTGTCTGATTCTCTAAACAAGATGACCTACCAATGAGTGTAGTTTAGGCATGGACAACGTCAAGCGCTTAATTGCGATTTGAGCAACGGCCATTTTGGATTCACAAATTGATTGAGCAATAGCAGGGATCCTAAATAAGCAATAGCGCGAAATAGCGTAAAAGGTAATTGTAATATAGTCTAGTTGTTAATTCATGCGCTTACAAGAGCTTGTGAAATAAAAGACCACTGCTGAAATAATCAGAGATCCATTAAGATACTGAAATAATCAGAGGTTCATTAAGATACTGAAATAATCAGAGGTTCATTGAGATACTGAAATAATCAGAGGTTCATTAAGATGCCGATAGTTTGTTTATTAATTAAACATTTCTATTCATTGGGTCACTGCACATTTTATGATTTGCTTCGCTGGATAGCCATGATTGATTTCTAGTCGAAACTCAATAACAATAACAACTTGCTGAATAGGCCGGGTTATGTTCTGCATGTTGTCTATTGTTCTTGAATAGGACCTCGAAAACAATTTGGTTTCACGATTTTCCGCCAAGTTCACGATGTTTCCCGCCGACAATTTCTAATAAATAGGCAAGGAAAATTTCGGTCTTTGGCCTCCGGGCTATCAACTCTGGAGGTCTACCTTGGTGTGGATCGATGCGAAAACCGTGGTAGGAGCACGACCATGGTACCATGCGACAAAGGGTCATCGGTGTTCGTATAGTGGGGTGGTCTCTCTACCTATGGGTTAGTGCCTGGAGATGTATCTCACTATTAATCAACTTTGTTGGTTCTCACTATACGACCCGTACCTGGAGGAGCGTGGGTCCAGTGCCACTACGTAGTCGGTCAGGAACCCCTGTTGTAGGCTGCAGCTTCAGGTTGGCTTGGAAGGCATTTGCATTTGAAATTTTCGTATCTATGCATCAATGCAGTATTTCAATGTATATTGTATATCATGTATTTTCATTTCTTTTTTATAGTTCATTGAACTGATGGGTCCCTACTCTAAAGCGCCTGGCCGATCCCAATGAGCTAAAGTCTGTGTACAGTGTTCCCAAGCTACGTTGTGTGCACATGATGATTCTCATTGGTGGGAGTTTGTGGTCCGCCAGGGTCGGGCTTGTTCTGTTCGTAGCGTGACAGGCAAGACTAGTAACTGGTCACAGGTCGGTCAGGTACGCCGGACCGTTCCCGAGCAGCTTCTCTTACGACGCAAGTAGTGGAAGTGTCAAACAGAGTTGAGAAACCGGAGGCCATTTGGGGCACGAAGTACTTCTACCTCCACGTGGTGTGCCCTGGGGTCACCTTTACATCAGTAAAGTGATGCGAAACGAAGTACTGCAGCACCGTTCCAGTAACACTTAAAGAAGAAACAGCATGGTTTCTTTACAATCATAAAGAACTTGTTTAAGAATTACATCGTTTGAACATTTTTTTTATTTAAATCCATGTACATGTATATATTTCAGAATTGTCAAACCAAAATGATCGTTGTGAAGTGGTTAGCTATATATAATTCATGATTGGTGTATTAAGATATAGGCATTAAATAATCCAGCTCATCGCAAATGCATACATCTATGTAAGCATTCAGTATACTCTTGTAAATTATTGCATAACAAGGCCGGCCTAGATTGCTGCAATATTGCAGGGCACAGATATGTCAAAGAAAACGAAAAAGGAAGAAAGTAAAATGAAAAGAAAAAAAGGAAAAAAGAAAGATGCCTTCTGCATTATGTGTACTCCAGAGAATAAAAAGAGAGGGGTAGTGTACCAAGTCCCTTGCAAATAACTGTATAACAGGACCTATATAGGTGTGATGAAGAGGACTCTTAAGGTGCATGAGACTTGGGGAACACAGACAGGCAGTGAGAAGAGGTGGTAGAAAATGGAGGACAATAGACTATATAGAACCTATAGGAAATTTATATTAAAGCAATGTGTTATATTGATAAAAATTCCAATTGGTCAGATCTCTGTGAAGCCAACATTATATGGTACATGCATATGACAAACATCTGGTGTACCTGCATGGTGATTGATGGAGGTCTTACTTGGTGATTAAACTAATGAAACAAAATTTACAGACAAAATATTCAATTTGAGTAATGTCATGAATAGAATAAGACATACATAATATGTATGTCAACATATCACACAGAATGTTGGGAGATGGTCACACAACTGCTGCATGGCAGCAATTATGATCTTTTCACAATCTTGAGACATTCCCTTCACTGGATGCCAGGAGAATATCTGATAGTGCGCCATTGTAACTAGAATTCATTGATCCATGGATTGCTATGATGGCAGACTGGAGCAGTCCAAATGAGATTCTGCATCTCAGCCACCCTAGAATGACACTATATTTCTTGTCAATGAGATCTGTAGAGAGCGCTTCTTGTATATAGAAGGTTGTTGTCTAGATCTCATGTGACATGACACCACTAGTTGACAGGACCAAAGGGGTAATATTATATAAACACAGTGTGTTCAACCTCACACCATGATCATGCATATATATATAAGGGGGAGGTAAGGTCTTTTATGTACATACAGTACAGGTGTTTAAATATAGGGTATCTTTTTATATACAGCAATGACAGCATTGCAATTGTTGACATACGAGGGGTAAATTAAAGTGGTGCTAAAATTCTGGCTACTAGACCATTTTGTATTTACGTATATAATATAGCTACATTTTGTAACATGCATATTTTTCTTCTGCAGCAGGCCCGGATCTGGATTGATAACATATATACCTGTTATGATTCAAGCATGTTTCAATTTTAATAATTTAGCTGATCACATTAATAATGTATAAAAAAATCAATGAACATGAAAGTGATTACATGCAAAAATATATCAAATAATTAAGGAGTACGCACATAAAACTCATAATGAAGTTTCTTCTTCAGAGCAGTCCTTGATGGTACTTCCAGAGCTCTGTGGTGTAATGGCAAGCAATCTAGAATTATTTGTCTCTGCTTCTTCTAAGTTGTCAGTAGTTATATCTTCTTCAACAATGGAAGCACCTGAGATAGTTTGAGTCAGTTCTCTTTCCACATTTTCTGAAGTAGAAGATTCTCTTTGATCCTTTGAAGGTAGCCTCTTTGGAGTTAGGTACTTTTCAGCCTCTTTTGACATGTTAGCGCTAATCTCAACAGTAGTTTGACCCTGAAATCGTTTGTTAGCCAAAAGAATGTCATCATCTCCACTGCTTCCCGAGTTTCCAGATGTGGCCTTGTAGTAGGGTACCATGTCCTCATCAATCTCGGTCACTTTTATGTATTGATCGGGTTGGCTCTTCATCAAGAGTTCATCAAATTCCCCTCTTAACTCAGCAAAGGTGGGTCGATCAAATGTTTCTAGAGCCCAACTTTTGAGCATGATCTCATAGCTGTAACAAAATTTACAGAATTAGTGAATTAGTACTATAAAAAGTGCAATAAAAGAACAGTTGGGAACCAAGTGCTAGTTCCCACATGCTAACAATTTCATTGTAATACGTTATTAGCAAGTACAGTTGGTTCATGTATAAAGCGTGGAGGCACGCTCACATTTCACTGGAGCAACTCTCTGGTTTGTCCATCCTATATCCAGCCAAAATCATTTGAAGGATAGCCTTGTTGCTAATAGTAGCATAAGGATAGCCACCTAAGTATGTGGAACAAACACACAATCACTTACAGAAATAATAATAAAAACATCTTTCACCCTTTTGTGAACTACTACATTGGGTCACTATAGTGCAAGGTATATGTATGCATTTGAACAAAATAAGTGGATTTTATCCTACTAACCAAGCGTGCAGATCTCCCATACAGTAACTCCAAAGGCCCATCTACAAATAGGTATTCAAGTAAGCATATAATATAACATATTGCAACACTTTAAACCAAATAAATGGCTCTCTGTAGTTGTTTACACTCACACATCAGATTTCTCAGTGAAGGTTCTGTCTATGATAGCTTCCGGAGACATCCATCGCAAAGGAAGTCTACCTTGGGAAGAAGAAACATACGTTTCTGTCTCCCTTGAAAGACCAAAATCTGAAATTTTTAAAATCTTATTTTTATCCACAAGAACGTTTCGACAAGCAAGATCACGATGGACAATTCCAAGAGATGCCAGATATTCCTAAAAAAAAAGAATTTTACTCTTACATTAATATTAAAAAATAAAAAAAAAAATAAAAAAAAAATTGGTCTTACTGAATTTGCTTGTTACAGAGTAGAGAAATGATTAATAATACGTATCAAGCTATGCATTCAACTTACCATTCCACTAGATATTTGGTAGGCAAACATCATCAGATTCATAGATTCAAGTTCGCCAATATCTGGGTAAGGTTCGGAAATAGTGGGTTCTGAGTAGAGTGGGTTAGTAGCCTGACTAGGATTAGTGCTTGTGTGGTCCTCCGACTGCGTATCCAGTGTCACGCTGGCATCATCAGCTGAAACATCAACAATGGCAGTTGAAGGTTGGATGTAGCTTGCAGGCCTATTGTGACCTAGGTCAGACTCTGATGAGCTGTGAATTTCAATGACTGGCTCCTAGGAAGAGCAGAAATGTTGGAAAAATTACAGTATATAGTAAATATACACTTGGGTGTCTAGAATTAATACAGCAATATATAGTAACATATGTGTCTGATAATTGTTGACATGATGTTTAAGAATATACAGTAAAGTATAGCAATAAGGTGTATACGTATATGTAGGAGTACCTCATAAGGAGACACCGACTTGAAGTCATCACGAATATCCAGGGTAAGCCCCCCATTAACCTAGGCATGTAGTAATACAGTGTTGAAGTATAGTAATGTAAACTAAAATATTATACACGCATCAATACAATATGTACATATGTAAATTGATTCCTGAAGCAATGCATTCCAGAAAGAGCCATCTGCTCCAAGCTGAAGCTTCTGCAATGCTCATTACTGTAAAAATAGAAACAGCTAGATATGATAAACTAACCGGGCTGTAGTCATTTTGTGCAGCTGTCTCTTGGCCAGTTTTGGGTTTCTACAAGACAGATAAACAGATCATATTAGAAGCAGTTAGACACTTAATGATATAATTCAACAAAGAGTACACTAAAGTATATGGTACGTATATACGTACATGTATTGCATTATACTTCTATACGTACCTGTGCTATTATACTACATATACATACCTCTATACATCTATACGCATCTGTTGTGCCTTCTACTGGCAACACTCAGATTATATAATAATTTTCAGTACACTAAACTCACTAAATGACTGAAATAAACTTTGAGTTTTTCTTTGTCTTCACTTCCATGTAATACAGACTTCCTCTGCAGAAACATTGATAAAATGTATTTGAGACTTTTAAAAGGCAATACAGACATTGCATGAAATGTAGCAATGTGATAGAATAGAGGTGGGTTGTTGCATTGTTGAGATGATAGGAATTAATTATTGAGCTTCCCATAGCAGCATGAAACAAATCATTTCTTTATAATCTGAAGTAAGAGATGAAGGTTTATTGAGCTTCAGCAACATGAATTGGTAAATTCTGAATGTTTCAACCCTCAGGTTTTCATCAGCAATATATGTATTGTATTGTATTGTATTGTATTGTATGTATTGTATTGTATTGTATTGTATTGTATGTATATGTATGTAATATATATATTGCTGATGAAGACCTCAGGGTCAAAACATTCAGAATTTCATGTTGCTGAAGCTCAATAAACCTTCATCTCTTATAATGATCGCAACAAGCACTTCCAACTCCTTCATAATCTGGAGTGTACATTAATGTACGTAGAGCAATTCAGCTGATGAAGGTCTGTGGACTGTAGATATTCTGAAACCACTTAATTGCTGTGTACTGCTACAGGAAGCTGAATAACTAATCCATAATGTGTTGCAATTACAAAATATAGAGCATTGGGTTACGTAACTAAAAAGTATCTTTTAATTATATTATATAAAATGGTAACATATAGTAATAGTGGAAAAAGAAGAAATAAAAGTTAGTTGTATGAAACTGTCATCCTCATCCAAAGACCATTGTTATTAAAGAAAGCATTCCATTAAAATGGGTGAAGAAAGGAATTGCTAGGCATCTCAGAAAATGTAGCAAGTCCTTTGAGTGGAATAATCCTTTTAATTTTAGCAACCTTCATTGAGCCACCAGCAATACTGTCACCATGCACATTTGTGAAAATGCCAAAAACTAACAGATTTGCTGCTTTGCTATCTATTATATTATCATCTAATGGATATACACACATACCAGATAACCACTACTGTCTTCACTGTTAATGGAATCCATTGACATTTCTTCAATAGGTGTTAGTGGAGGTTGGAGGCTCTGTATTAAATTTATAAACACAAGTATAATCATCCACTCCATCAATCAATTAGACTATCTAGCATTCTCACTCTATTATACATGCAGTACAGTACTGGCTCACTATGAAAGAGCAGCTAATGCTACCACATCTACGTATGTATGTATGTCAACTTTGTTAAATAAGAAGGTTCACTCAATAGCAGCGATTCTTAACAGCTTTCTATACAGATCATTGTACATAATTAAACTTAAAATTCATTTAAAAACGTACGTATAATATACAAACAAGCAAATCTTCCACTTACTTGTTGTGTACTTTTAGACTTTCCAGGAGGCTCCTATATATGTAGGTATCAAAAAGTATATTCCATGTAAAGGCTTTATAAGGTGAGACTAGAATCATCCTATGGAATACTAGAATTATTCTATGAAATACTAGAATCATCCTATGGAATACTAGAATTATTCTGTGGAATACTAGAATCATGTTATCATTAGAAATTGTGCAGCTTGTAAGAACAATGTCACATGACATAATCAACATAGTTAAATTACATTACAACTAACTAGTTTGCCCTGTTGGATCAACTTCTTCAACTGTCTGCGATGTTTTGACTAAAAAGGATATAGGGCCCAACAGTTGACATATACTGCACATGTAAAAAAGGGTAATGTTCTAACTGACCAGTTCCCTGTTAGCTCGCAGGTAGTCCAATAGGTTGCCGTAAGGTACATATTCCAGGACAAGAGCAAGAGGCTCTTGGATGGTCACACAGGCAACCATCTTGACAACATGGATATTTTTACCAGATGCCACTTTTTTCATCATTGCTATTTCATTGTGAAAACTCTGTCTCATTTCTGGAGGAGCACTCTCTACAAAGATGATATAAAATGTTGAGTAACCAGATTGGTACATACATGTACAGACTATAAGTGGTCCTATACATACGTAGTACAGCAATTATACATACATAATAGTCATATGTATGTATATATACAGTATACCACATACGGTACAGCAGGACTGAAATGATGTGCTCTATTAAAGCTATGTATTTTGCCATAAATAGATGGAAATATCTGGGAATAATATTCAAATTTCAGTAAACCATTAATGATACTTTGTGAAAACGACAAAATCCTTCAAAGCAGAAATATTGCTTTTTATAAAATACTACTGTCCTAAAGTATATAATTGCAATACAACTTGCCAAACAATCACTGATACTCAAACATGGCTATCTATTTAGATGGATTACTAAACTTCTTACTTTTTAATAACTTGACTGCTATTGGACACACATCATTCTTGCTATATGCTATCGTGTCATTCTGGTATTTCTTGGCAGTTGTACATTGAGCCAATTCCTGAGACAAGGAAGCCTTGAAGACATCGCCAAAATTACCTTCTCCCAACTGGTGTTCTATAAGAAGATACTTTGGTTCAATCTCCCACTCATCTGGTGTGCGGAAGGACTTAGTGCGTCTCAACAACGACCTCGTTTTAGTTTCTAGCCAATCACTCTATAAATATATAAACCAATAAGCATAAATATATTAAATCACATATCTTACTTTTTAGTGAATCCGTACACTTAGCTTAAAGTTAACACATTAAGTTGTTCTAAAACACCATTCTCCCATACACTCATCTATTCTACAGCAAAAGGCCTACAGGGAGCTAAGCCTAGTAAGAACTTGCTACTGTATTCTGTTTGTTCTATGTAGCTGCATGCAGTTACGTACCCTGAAGTGATGGGATTTTGCCAGTTGTTTCCTCTTATAGCAGCAGTAGCCGATGATGGCCAGGACTAGAAGCAGCATAGCCAATAGGATGCCAGCGGCACATCCAATGATAATATACTGGATTGCAGCTTGTGAAAGACCGGAACCTTTTGAGAATCAGAGAGAGTACATAAAGACATCACAAGAGTGATTTTGTGTCGCTGTCATCAATCATATATTTATGGGATGTCTTTCCTAAAGACCGTGAATGCCAAACTGCATTCACAGACTTAATAAATTAGTGATAAAAACTACCACAAGCTTTTCTTTGTGCATGGACAAGTACATACGCAACAGCTTACAATTGAGTAGACTTAAAACACATGTGCATTAATATTATAGAAGTATCAATATACATAGTATACGTAGAAGAAGCTTAAAGTGTTTTTTGGTGAATCAAAGAGGCAAGGATACTTACTAGTAGGGGAGGTGGTTGAGGGTACAGGGGCGGAAGATGAGGTAGGTAGTAAGTCTGAAGTGGATTGGAGCATCCTGGTAGACTCAACTTCTGTACTGATAGAAGTTGGAGGGATGGATGTTACTGTAGGTTCGACAGTCACTCTGAGACAGGTAAGATTTGAACTCCGCCCCACAACACTAGGGCCAGTCCTCTCATAGCTATTCATGCAAGACATTCTGATCTCTGGTAATGATTCATTGATGGATATCATGTATTGACCAGTAAAAATCAACTCATCATTCTATGAGAGGTGAGAAAGAGAAGTGACTTAAATGTAAATGGTACAAGTAATGTATATTTCATAAATATCTTAAGCTTACTTGCACAGTGTGTGTCCTTGGAGAAGATTCTTCAAAATTAAGCGTTAAGGTACAACCTTTAAGCTCCCCAAATATAAACGTTGGAGGTTGCCAAGATATCTCCATTGTGAGGTCAACATCATTCACAATGCTGCAATTTGTAATAGCAAGCTGTGCCACTCCTCCAGGAGGTAAAACTACACATTTAAATAGATATTCAAAGGTAAACTCAATATTGATATTTACTCAGATACTGAGGTACTGTATCATTTACTAACTGTCAAGATCCTCAATTTTTACTGTCCAAGTTGGAGGAGGTTGTAGGAAAGCTCTTTTTAGACTAGATACATTAAATCTCTTTGGTATAGCCTGTGGAGGTTAGGCAAGTACACACATTTATATAGGTCACAAATCACATGTGTAAAATGATAATTCTCAAGAAGCATTATAGTCTTAGAAACACAATATGGCAGTGTAGTCCTTTGCATCACCATTAGTAGGTCATTTAGTGCAGACAAGTAATTGTTAATAGGTAATTAATTCTAGTGATATCATTCTGGTGGAAACAAAATGGATGAATGCTCCCAATCGCCTCCAGTCTTACATAAAGTGCCAACTATGTAGATATGTATATCATGGAGACCTTCTGTTGATACAAAATGTGCACACCATTCTCCATCTTATATCGTCCTAGTTCGCTCAAGGCATTATTTCAACTGCTATGTATCATAGAAGTGTATATAATCTATGAATTAGCTAATATTCCAAACTGTAACAACTGTCTGTGAAAGGGTGCAGCTTATGATTAGCAGTAGTGATCACCCCTACTAGGTATCTCCTTTCCGGTATCAGTGTAATATATATAAATGAGCCCTCACCTGTACTAGGTATCTCCTTTCCGGTATCAGTGTAATATTTATAAACTTCTGTGGCACTCTAACTCTCATTTCACTTCCAGCCTTAAACTATAGGAGTGAAAAAATATAAATCACATAATACATGGGACACACCCAAATGCCGACACCCAGACTCATATATATACGTAGATGAGTCCACGAAACTGGGATTCCTTGATTGCAGACACGTTGTAATGTACAAACAATCAAACAATTCACCCCGTTTCAAACCGAGGAAGGCAGACACCTCATTAATCTATTTAATGGACATGTACAGGACAAGGTCCATCGATTATCAGTTTTGCAGAAATTTGTGGTCCTTACATGGCTACGCATTTATAAATTGATAGAAGTATGGGATATGACAAAAATGGAGGTCTAATTGTTGAGATATTTGTACATAGTGATGTATTGGTAGAGGTTGACACAAAAAGTTACAAGTACAAGTATGTTGCAATACGTAATGCTTGATTAACAAGTATGTTGCAATACGTAATGTTTGCTTAACAAGTATGTTGCAATACGTAATGTTTGCTTAACAAGTATGTTGCAATAAGTAATGCTTGATTAACAAGTATGTTGCAATACGTAATGTTTGCTTAACAAGTATGTTGCAATAAGTAATGTTTGCTTAACAAGTATGTTGCAATAAGTAATGCTTGATTAACAAGTATGTTGCAATAAGTAATGCTTAATTAACAAGTATGTTGCAATACGTAATGTTTGCTTAACAAGTATGTTGCAATAAGTAATGCTTGATTAACAAGTATGTTGCAATAAGTAATGCTTGATTAACAAGTATGTTGCAATACGTAATGTTTGCTTAACAAGTATGTTGCAATAAGTAATGTTTGCTTAACAAGTATGTTGCAATAAATAATGCTTGATTAACAAGTATGTTGCAATAAATTATGTTTGCTTAACAAGTATGTTGCAATAAGTAATGCTTGATTAACAAGTATTTTTGAAAATTATAGTGATAATACAGCCATATATAATCCTTCTCAAACATCATTAAGAGGAAAAATGACAACTACTCTGCCACTGAGGTACAATTGCCACTGCAATACCTCATCAATCAAGCATATATACATACCTACAACTGGTCAATCATCAATTAACGGTCATCAAAACAATCTGAATATCATTGACTTGTTATAATTAAATCCACTCAAATTACAATCCTTAAAAGTAGCATAAGGAATTAGAGACTTTTTATCTGACACAGCAGAGGAAAGAAAGACAAACATATCCATACCCCCAGATGCTCTTATAGTGTGTTCATTCCAAACTGTGGTCTGGCAAATGATATTTTAGATAATTCATGAAAAAGATGCAAAGATAAATCACTTTGCTACAATTTCATAAATGATTGTGGCTGACTCTTATCACAGTACTCACTGTTTCCAGAGGGAAGAATTCCTGGATTTCGTCCTCAAGTATGTCATTTACAATTTGACCAATGGTTAATTCCACATGGTCAAAGCTCTCATAGAACTGATTCTGAGCAGGGACTAGACGACCATATAAATCTTGAAATGTATAATGTCCAGCTGACTGAGGTTCTCTTAAAAGGTTGAACTGCAATTGTGGAACTTCTGGTGGTTCATCTAATGAGGATACAGATATATAGTAATACTGGAACAATCCTTTCAGATTTGGGAGTGTTAAGAGAATTCTTCATCTTGAACGTTTTGACCCTGAGGGTCGTCATCAGATATATAGTGTTTTAGGTCATTCTACGTAGCTTCTGTAAGCTTAGTTCAGCAGAATCAAATAAACATTGGTTATTACTGGGTATTGTTCAACTTACAAATAACATCAACAGGAAAAGGCACAACTCTAGTGTAGCTCTTCAAAAAAGGTATAGGCACTGTATCACTTTTCCACCTGAGCGTTATCTAGAAAAGATGTAGACAGACAGGTGTATAAACAGTCGACTCCTGATATAACGAACACCAAAATCCCAGCATAATTGTTCATTATAAAAGAAGTTTATTATAACCAAATGTACTTTATTTGTATATAATTATACAAATAAACTACTCATCAGTGCAGTATGAATACAGTAAACAGCTGTAGAATGCTTAAATTACGTAAAATATGTAGTATACTAATGGTACTCAGGGTGGACTTTGCAACCCTTCTCCTTCCTCCCTTTATCCACTTCGTCCAGTAACTTCAGTTTAAGATTGATAAATAAAGCCGTTTTTGGCTTCACACATACATAATCATAAGTTAACACGTTCGTTATAATAGAAGTTTGTTTGTTATAAACAGAAGGAATTGAATGGACAGGAAATTGTTTTTTGACAATCGTTCGTTATAACCCAAAATTCGTTATGAGCAAGTTCGTTATAAGTGGAGTCGACTGTATTTGCACATGTGTACATACATACATAAGTACGTATATACATGTACCTGTAGAGGTACATAAACAGTCAACATGACAATCAAAAAAAAGCCACAACTGTTTAATATGAAGCAACATTTAAAGGTAAACAAAAGAGAAGGAGCTGCCAATAATCAAGCCTATAGCAACTGGTATTAGCCACCTGTTTTCTGTCGCTGAGCTACAGTAGTCAAAAACTTGAGTGATACAGAAAATTATGGGACTTGAAGATCTGAAGCTGATCTTAAATCTTTGATGTTCATAATGATATTCATAATCTTTTGACTCTTGATTTACCCCACCCACTCATGTCTCCTGAGGAGCACAATGAGCTAATTGATTGAGACCAAAGTTCACTAGATGGGAAATACCTACGAGCAAGTAACCCTCAAACTTCCATTACACGACATACCAACAAGGCCTACTAAGGATAAAACACCTGTCTATGGCTTAACCATCTCTTTGAGGGAGGAGACTCTGGTTTCCGTAGGTGAACTATGGCTCCACCTGTGCCCCTCAGGAGACATGGGTGGGTGGGGTAAATCTAGGATACTTGAGTGACACTCCCTCCTTATCTACCACAAACAGTAAATGTGCATCTTGTAACTGCTTCACAATAAACAATGCTCACAACTGATTAATATAATATGTTAATGAAGTTAGAAGAGATTAATCACTGCTGTTAAAATAATTGTCAGTGTTAATGAAGCATTGTATTATATTATGTGTTGTAATTGTGCTAATGTAAATACAGTACAGTATGTCTCAAAATAGCATAATGAATTCACTGGAACAAGTGCGTATATGGAACATAACCATATTTAAACACTTACTGTAATGTCATATTGACAGTGGTTTGGTTCAGGAAGCAGTTTTATGTTTCCATGGTCTCCTGATCTGATAGTATATTTATAAGCCATGGGGTTAACAGTCACATTACCAGGAACACCGGGAGGGGATGGCAAGCAGAGGCGATCCAGTTCATTTTTGCCCGACTTCTTGTACTCATACACAATCTCCATTAGATCCAAATTAAAGTTAGGATCTAAATGGAACGTTGTAAAAGGTAAACAGCGAAATATCAGTTAACTTATCACTTTGGCAGATGTTACTGTTTGTGTGCTAGTAGGTGTGTGCGCTAGTAGGTGTGTGTGCTAGTAGGTGTGTGTGCTAGTAGGTGTGTGTGTGCTAGTAGGTGTGTGTGCTAGTAGGTGTGTGTGTGCTAGTAGGTGTGTGTGTGCTAGTAGGTGTGTGTGTGCTAGTAGGTGTGTGTGTGCTAGTAGGTGTGTGTGTGCTAGTAGGTGTGTGTGTGCTAGTAGGTGTGTGTGTGCTAGTAGATGTGTGTGCTAGTAGGTGTGTGTGTGCTAGTAGGTGTGTGTGTGCTAGTAGGTGTGTGTGTGCTAGTAGGTGTGTGTGCTAGTAGGTGTGTGTGTGCTAGTAGGTGTGTGTGTGCTAGTAGGTGTGTGTGTGCTAGTAGGTGTGTGTGTGCTAGTAGGTGTGTGTGTGCTAGTAGGTGTGTGTGTGCTAGTAGGTGTGTGTGTGCTAGTAGGTGTGTGTGTGCTAGTAGATGTGTGTGCTAGTAGGTGTGTGTGTGCTAGTAGGTGTGTGTGTGCTAGTAGGTGTGTGTGTGCTAGTAGATGTGTGTGCTAGTAGGTGTGTGTGTGCTAGTAGGTGTGTGTGTGCTAGTAGGTGTGTGTGTGCTAGTAGATGTGTGTGCTAGTAGGTGTGTGTGTGCTAGTAGGTGTGTGTGTGCTAGTAGGTGTGTGTGTGCTAGTAGGTGTGTGTGCTAGTAGGTGTGTGTGTGTGCTAGTAGGTGTGTGTGCTAGTAGATGTGTGTGTGTGCTAGTAGGTGTGTGTGTGTGCTAGTAGGTGTGTGTGTGCTAGTAGGTGTGTGTGTGTGTGCTAGTAGGTGTGTGTGCTAGTAGATGTGTGTGTGTGCTAGTAGGTGTGTGTGTGCTAGTAGGTGTGTGTGTGTGTGCTAGTAGGTGTGTGTGCTAGTAGGTGTGTGTGTGTGCTAGTAGGTGTGTGTGCTAGTAGGTGTGTGTGCTAGTAGGTGTGTGTGATAGTAGGTGTGTGTGTGCTAGTAGGTGTGTGTGTGCTGGAAAATCAATGCAATGAGAGCAGTGCCCCTCTAAAGAAAGGGATAGTGTTCTATTATGGAAGTGTTCTCAGTGTGTTGACTAACCTGAGAGCCCTTCACTCCAGGTTAGGATGATACTGCCCATACTGGGATTAGAATTACTTCCAGGTGCAATGACCACAATAGGACTCCAGACGTTTCCAGGAGGGATATCCAACCCATACATACCTACAAAACAGAATCATCCTCAATCTGTAAGAGACTCCTTCCATGGGTCACTGATGAAGGACTATATAATACTCCCTGGGATACAGGTTGGCCTGTACGTACGTACATGTGTGTACCTGGGATACAGGTTGGCCTGTACGTACGTACATGTGTGTACCTGGGATACAGGTTGGCCTGTACGTACATGTGTGTACCTGGGATACAGGTTGGCCTGTACGTACATGTGTGTACCTGGGATACAGGTTGGCCTGTATGTACATGTGTGTACCTGGGATACAGGTTGGCCTGTATGTACATGTGTGTACCTGGGATACAGGTTGGCCTGTATGTACATGTGTGTACCTGGGATACAGGTTGGCCTGTACGTACATGTGTGTACCTGGGATACAGGTTGGCCTGTACGTACATGTGTGTACCTGGGATACAGGTTGGCCTGTATGTACATGTGTGTACCTGGGATACAGGTTGGCCTGTATGTTGTAGCTTCTGAGGCTCCAAAGGGATTGACCATCTTTATTGACATGGACACATCAGTGCACTGAAAAAAATTAAGGAATGTTTCCAAACTTTTTTCACTTTCTCCAATTAATTCTGGATCACGCTGTTAAGAGAGAAACAGTATAAAACAATTATTTTGACAAACTAAGAGCGTAGTATCTGCATCACACAGGCATAGTACAGTATCTCAACAGTATTGTTCCCTAATTACTGGTTTACAAGCTTGTGATTACACATATACAATAAGTATTAATGCGTATGTACATCATTATTAATTCAGATATAAAAATTAATGAACAAAGAAATAAGAAGTACATAGTTTAAATTATCAAAGATTGTTCAAACTAAGGGAAATGTGACAGCTACACTGGCAATTCCTACAGGAAGTACATATTCCCACTTACTGTGTACAACACAATATTAGTAACATAAAAGGAGGAGAATTACATAGATGGTTGATTCATTACTTCTATTTTCCCATTACAAGTTGAAGTACTAATTTGATTTCTGTTCTTAATAGTCAGGAAATTAGACTTAATTGTCCCTTCTAAAACGAACATACCAACGAATACCATATATCAGTAGCTGAACGCAAAGTAATAGACAGCCACTTTTCCAAATTACAGGTACGTATAAGTAAACATTGTGGTTAGAAGAATGCAAGATAAAGTTTATACTGACTTCTATACGGAAGGTGTCAACATAGATTATATATACTTATGTACCCGTAAGTATATATATTGTGTCTTCAGCATCAACTATGTAACCATTTTAATCATTTTGCATTTGTCTTTGTTCTTTTTGCACCTTCACTGGTGTGTTTTTCAATAATAATAATAATAATAATAATAATAATAATAATAATAATAATAATAATAATTATAATAATAATAATAATAATAATAATACTACTAATAATAATAATAATAATTGCATGATTCCATACATTTTCATATTATTATCACTATTATTCATTCATTTATTGTAAATTTAAATTTTATGTTAAGGTTGTATTTTAATTTCTGATGTTAGTATATTCCCCATTTTATTAATTTATAATAATAATAATAATAATAATAATAATATTAAAAAAATATAAAAATAATAATAATAATAATAATAATAATAATAATAATCTATGGTGTCACATCGGGTATCAAAAGAAGGCAAAATTTGCAATCTCACATTCTTTAGACACATGTATTCACTTCCCTATATACAGTATCAGATTTTATTGGTTAACTGTCTTACCATTGAGAAGGAGTATATCACTCCACTGACATTGAACGTCACTACAATACCAGTGACTGCCTTAATGGCTGGCTGAGATGACATGTTGGAGGTATTCAGACCACTTGATGGTGCACTGGTGGCCCCTGTCAGATCCGGTTCCACTGCTGAGAGGTTTAAAGAGATAACCCAGGGCTTATTACTTGTTGGATCAAAAGAGATTGGTGGAGTGGCTACTGGTGTAGCTGGTACCTGATCTGCATCTGCAAAGAATTACACCACAGTACATGCATACATTACACACTGTGCATATAGGCAAGCTTAGGAATACATAGAAGCACTTACTGTATTTGACCATAAGTAACGAGATAGTGGAGTTTCCTAGTTATGAAGGCATTCAACAAGCAACAAAAGTTCTCCAAGGTAACAAGCAAATGGTGATTACTAAATATGGGGTGTCTAGTAAATCCTTAGTATTTCAATGCTAATTCATTCAACTAATAGATGGTTGCAATGATTACTGTATGATGACTATTGACATAAACAGATGTAACTACGTACGTATATCCTAGTCCAAAGCTGTATAGGTTTTCTTTTAAGTTCGTATATCTTCTTAGATTCATATTGAACTCAACCATATCTTTAGAATATGTTTTATATTATACATGAAAACATTTTCCTACATGCTATGCCTACTGTAAAAAAGCCTATAGGAAACTAAACCTGGAGAGAGCTTTGTATGAAGATACAGGTCCTGGAGGTATGCACAATAAAATTTATAAAGTGACAATAAATGAAGGAAAGTGCTAGAATCTTACCATATGTCTTATTAAGATCTCTGCCAAGGCCACATCCTAGTGCACAGGCCTGTGTATCAGAAAAATGAATACTACGTTAACAGAGGACAACTTGCTATGCTAAGATGCCAAGGTTATACGTAGGTAGAGAAATTTGTGTTTACAATTCCAGCAAATACATAACAAGAGATTGTTACATCTATGAGTGTATGGGTGTATACACAGACTTTTAGCACCAATTGATCTACAGTGCATATTTGATCGGTAGATTTCCAACATACAGACCTCAAAGGTCCACAAAGATAGGTCACTGATGAAGGGTGGAATTCCAAGAATCAGATCAGTTGGGAGATAAGGTAGACTGCGTCCATACCTTTATAGGCATACCCTAAGTCTTTTATATCTATTGTTGGTGCTATATATTGTATGATTGCCACAGCAATACCAGTATGGGTTTTCCCTTACTCCAATTGAGTGCAATTCAATTAGGCCATCCTATGGTAACCCCGCCCATTTCCTGTGGGAGGGGCTATCTAAATCCATTGATGGATCATTGCCTCCAAGCAACCAATAGGAGACCTCAAAGTACAGCATACTCTTACATCTCCACCAACTGCTTTTGTAGCGGCCATTTTATTTTTTAAACTCATAGCTGCTAAAGACAAGTAAGGAAAAGAGATTGGCCTAATTGTAATGAAATTTGGAGTCTTTATCCAACCTGGGACTCATGTTAAGATCAAATGTACCTGTATACATACACTGAGTGAATTACCTCTGAATTGCCTGACGTTGGACAGAAAGTGAGGCAGACAGAATGAAGAGGGGGGCTAAGAGCTGTAAAACCACAGAACTGCTCACAACTGGTAACCTAAGACACAAACACGAGCAATGTACATACTAAATACAAGTACTGCACCTGAAATACATACTGTATAAAGGTGTTACTTACAGCAATGCGCCTTTCATCTGTATCTGATAGTTCACTAATACTGAAGTAGGGCCACACTGTGTCATTATGAATATTCAGCTGGAGGTAAGGACATTCATACCACATGAATAATCTAATATTTTTTTAACATGCTACATGCATTAGAGTAAAGGCCTATAGGGAACTAAACCTAGTGAGAGCTTTAGATGGGGATACAAGAGTTTTCTCCATCTACTTCTCTTCTTCTCCACTGGGCCAGACAGCATTTTCTGGGAATTCCACCCTTTATCAGTGACCCAGGGAATCCTTGTCTTCTTCTTGATCTTTTGTGAGTCCTTGACTCTCCATGCTAAATCTAGGGGTCTTATATATGTAAGTTAGGACTGGTGAAAATATAAATTGGGCACATACAGTAATACGTAAGTATGATAGATAAGTTTATTGGAATAACAGGAGTTGAAAATTGAATAAAATACCAATTCAATTTTCAACTCATGTCACTTTTTCTATTTAAACCAATTGCTGTAATCCTTTCCTCATTATTGCTGATGAAGACCTACGGGTTGAAATGTTCAATCTAGCTCGATTTTCGTTGCAGATACAGTACAAGTCGAAAGAAACTTACAGTTTTCCGCAAAATTCCGTACGTATTTTTACGGAATCTCGGCGTACATCTGTACTGCTATCCTTTTCGCAGTACCAATAATAATAAAATGGCAATATTACAATAATATAGATACGTATATAGTAAGTAGTTTCAAGGAAACTGCAGAAAACTGTAAGTTTCTTTTGACTTGTACTGTAACTCCAATAAACTTATCTATCATAATGAACGTAACTAAAATTACTCCCTATCAGTAATAAGTATATATGTACACACATACATATGTATATGAAAAGATATATAATCACTGTAGAGGTACAGATGTCTTCATATTCCACTTACTAGAATACATGATGGGATATACGTATGTAGCATATTAGAGGCTTTGTGGTTAAGGGACTAGTGACACATTTCATATTAGCTACCTTATCTAATAAGTCTACACACAAGCCATTAGACGGCTTTAGTCTCACGAGAGACACTGGCTAAAGCAATTAAGTGGTACAGATACTAGTGCCAGCCTAAAGTTGAAAGGTAAAAAATTATATCAATTAAAATATCTTTTCAGTTTTTTTGTATAATATTGAGTAAGCCACACAAGGACCTCAATAGGTAATGCTTTTGTCTTGCAACAGTTTGAAAGAGGATGGCAGGAAAGTATCAATACAGTAAATAGACCTTAATGCACTGGTCTTAGTAGCTACTTATGGCAAATCTCCCATTGTGAATTCAGGCAGTTGTTCTTTGATCTGACTGGGTTATCTGCCCCATGAATGACATAAAAACAAGTTGTCAGGTTTCTGGCAGTTGTGAATTAGGTCACCTTCCTGACAAATGACAGGTAGGACTTCAATCAATAACCCAAGTCCATGTAACAGTCTGATTAGGATAAAGTGACTCATCAAGCAAGTCTTTGCTTTCCCTTTCACTTGAATATTTGTGATGGATGGACCTTCCTCCCATAATCATTCAGGTAAAGAGCTGTACTTAGGTTAGAAGGTTGTACTTACGTAAGAAGAAGCCTTGGAACATGAGCCATCAACTAACAGAGCCCATATACAGTACTTGAAACTATTTTTATGTAGGAAGGTAAGCTTTGAGTTACTTATTATTAGTTCCAACTATACAAGTGGTCAAATTACCAGAAATAGAATTTTAGGCAAGAGTTTTTTCAAAGAGCA
Source organism: Chondrosia reniformis (assembly GCA_947172415.1). Classification (NCBI taxonomy): domain Eukaryota; kingdom Metazoa; phylum Porifera; class Demospongiae; order Chondrillida; family Chondrillidae; genus Chondrosia; species Chondrosia reniformis. The sequence goes on along the minus strand of OX359199.1, from coordinate 4,471,103 downwards.
AATCAAATATGTATGTAGAGGTACGTACTTGCCTTGATCAATAAAAATATTGTTACAACTATTGGGGAATCATGTCACTATTCTGTAATGAACACTTTAATGTGCACTTTATCAAAAGGAAATACTAAATTGATACACAATGAGTGATGAACACACCATGAAATAACACATCCTATAAGGTAAACAGAGTATACACAGCAGGGTCCACCCAAATGCTTGGCTGGACAGTATGGCCGTTTAGGTCATCATATCTAGGTGAACTACATACATGAGCATAGTGATGAAGTCACTTTGCTGAGGAAATATTTTCAACTGACTAAAATACACTTTTGTATATGCTGTTCTGTTTGTCACAATTGAGTGAGTGGCATGCAAGGAGGGAGAAAAAGAGTTACAGCATGAGAATTGATCATTAAAGAGAATAATATAGTACAATCAAGGGTTTAAAGTTATCTGTAACCATGTTATACATCTTTAGATGTGCTTTTAGATTTCCTATAGTTGTATCACATAAAAGAGTATGTACTTTAGTGCAGTTACATCACCAGTTACATAACAAGGTTGAGTGGTGATGGCTAACCAAGCATAAGTTCTAAGTGTGTTAAGCTAAGGAGGTATTATGTATTGGAAGTTGTGTTTATTATCTGAACCCCTGTCAACTTACTCCTTGGTACATCAGCTCATCCTAAATAAAGAGAGAGAGAGAGAATTGTATTATGTCAGACGTAGATAACACTGGAATATTTTTACATTGATAAACAATCAAAGGGAATGTTTAATCTTAATCTGGAAAGTACTAAATGTTTAATCTTAAACTTGTTTAATCTTAATCTGGAAAGTACTAAATGTTTAATCTTAAACTTGGAGGTACTAAATGTATAATCTTAAACTTGGAAGTACTAAATGTATAATCTTAAACTTGGAAGTACTAAATGTATAATCTTAAACTTGGAAGTACTAAATGTATAATCTTAAACTTGGAAGTACTAAACTGAAATGTGAATTACACAAAACTTAACTTGTCAATAGTGTGAAAGTGCTTTATTAGTCAAATATCCCTCAGAACTAGGAAAATCCTCTATAGATAAGGTAGTACCCTCTGTTGGAACACACACTATCTTAAAGTGCAGCCAAGGACCATAGAACATATTTTAAAGTTGACAATACCATGGTAACTTTGCCATAACTTAAAATTTATGGTGGCTTCATATGGCTTCATATGACAAGTATGAACTACGTACTTCCTTACACATGCATACACATGTCAATAAGTGTATTCATATGTTTCATTGCTGTACATACACATACATATATATGGCCAATGTCATATTCTACTCTACAGAGGTAAGTATTCCTACCGACATGAAGGAATACCGTTAACTAATCTTCAAACAGACCACACTCAGGGTATGGGACATGATGTGAAGACATGAAAATGCTGTTCAATATTAATAACAAGCACAGATCCTCTTTGCTTCACTTTCAATACCACAGACAACAGTAAGTACATAACAGGTACAGCTCTTGGTCAGTATGTAATCAATTCTACACATTTAATAGCTATTAAGCTCCTTGGCTACCACCAATTATGTTCTAGGGTGCAAAGCCGAACAAACTCTCTTATGATAACTTCAAAACTCTAGGATTACAAAATTTGTGTTTGAACTATGTCTTCTCCCAAATTAGATTTTGTGTCACTGCGGTACTCCATGCAAAGGTCTACTGCTGAACATTTAACTGCTTTTAGTGTTCTATGCTACATTAAATAGGAAACCTACAGATTACCTATGTGATGATATGAAGAGAGAGCTAAATAGCAGTTAAATGACTTGTTATCAATACATGATTCCTTTTATGAACTCACACTATCAGTACTTGTATGCAGAACAATGTCTGACAAGAAATGAATATTAAAAACATGTTAAGCTAAGTCGCAGTGACAGAATGAATAAACTCTGAAACTGTACTTTGTATGTACAAGGAAAAACCAGGCAGTTCAAAGTATACATCCGGAGAACATCTTAGACCTGGATGATTTCTTAGCCACAGGACAATACAGCTACTGTTAAGGGCAAGACTTTCAAGTTGAATAATGGAGATAACAAGTTGAAGGCTGCTCCAAATAATGAATTTGATGTATAGGTAGACATTTTACATGAAATCATTTCAACCACATCAAAACCACAGGAATATACACATGGTGCTTCCAGTGCTAACAGATCATAGCAACAGGCCACTAGACTATATCTTATCTAAACTATTAGTATAAGAACTACCGGTTTGGTCTCTAAATCTTAAAGTGACATGCAAAATCTAATACACCATTTTCCTACATGCTGTGCCTATTCTATAAAAAAGCCTATAGGGGAATTAAACCTGGAGAGAGCTTTGAACATGTATATACTATATACACTGTATGTATCCCTACTTTGGATAATAATATATATATAAAGAGAGTTAATCTCTGTGTATCCCTTCTCTAATAAACTCAATGACCCCTACCCCAAATGAGCACACCCTTCCATCCTCTAATCCTGCCAACATGAGAAACATTTACATAAATGCATGCTTCATTAAGCAGAAACTGTACATATATATACATGACATTCATATAACCACCTCTACCAGTGTTCCCAACCTCTACCTGTGTTCCCAACCACTACCTGTGTTCCCAACCTCTACCAGTGTTCCCAACCACTACCAGTGTTCCCAACCTCTACCTGTGTTCCCAACCTCTACCAGTGTTCCTAACCTCTACCTATGTTCCCAACCTCTATATGTGTTCCCAACCTCTATATGTGTTCCTAACCTCTATATGTGTTCCCAACCTCTACCAGTGTTCCCAACCTCTACCGTATATAATATACACGTATTTGTTAATCATTATCACAAATACCAGATCCCGATTACAACAGGACGCGGAATAGCACAGAACATGTAAAGAATTTACTAAACTTACACTCATTATACACGAAGTGTAGCAACGAATTACGTTTTCCTCTAAAATACTACTCGGGTTAGGTGGGGCTCCTTCCACGGGGTTCGGACAGGTAACACGGGGTGGGGATTCTCTGGCACAAAACTCGTCCTCGACTTTTAGAAGCTGACCTATTACATTGCCTTCTAATAATAGCAAAGCCCACAGTAAAAGGGGCACTCTTAAAATCATCCCAGATATAAGTGCGATTCACTCTACACAACACCACCGGGTACTTCACTGGGGCCGTTGAATCGATACCTTGAGTTCAAGTCCGGCTATATACTACTTAGCTAGTAGACGAGAAGCCAAAACAAATCTGTGTATTTATATTGATACAAAGCATAGCACTGTATAATAATTTTGAATAATTCATAAATCTTGTGTAAGCATTTTAGGTATGCATACACTGCGGTGCAATGTGGTATGTCATCTCAGAGAACTGGCTCTCTAAATAATTGTCTTCCCCACTCGACCCTCTTCAGATCAAGTTTCTTTATTGTCATGTGATATTCTTCATTCTGCAGCCAAAAAATATACAATAAGATACCTAAGATTCAAATGAAGTTCTGTACATTTTCTATCTACTGTACACGTATACATACATACATACATACATACAGACTGTACTGTATGTATGTACATAATTCAAATACCATTCCTGTATCACCATGACAACTGAGATATATACATCAAACTATGTATCATCCAATCACAGCTGGCTCATGTACATGTTTGTTTTACTTGGGAAATACTAACAAATGTTTGTATATACTTTTTGTCTACTGGGCATTGTACACAAACATCATGAATACAGTTACAGTACAATTTGTAAGCATATTGAGCCAACCCCACAACACACCAATTTTTTGAGTCCCATTTTAAGATTGCTTCTGAGTCTTCTCAAAACTAGTCTATTTTCAAGTTTGCTGTCATTCTTCTCCAAAACAAGACAGAATGCCTTTAGACCCAAACTAGGAAATATAAAAGATTGGTTCATGTTAACATCAATAATACCATTACAAAAACAAATTGTCACACATGTCAGCTATCGCTATTTCAACAGTATACAATCAAGAGTAGGTACATACGTAAGTGGAGACAATTATCATTTACTGCATCAAAACTTCAAAACTGTGCATTTCAGATGTCAACCATAAAAAGTATATTTTATAAATAGCATGAATTGAGTGAATATGAAAACCTATCAACTGCACCAACACAAAGTGCTTAAGAACTGATTGTAACTACTCACATGGCAATTAGGGAAAAAGCAGGTATCTTTGAACACCTTTTCACCTGGAGAAGAAAGCACCATAAAATTGATAGTACTAGAGGACAGAATTGTTTCTCCTAAGACATTTTACATTGAATGTAACAGTTCCGTACTCACCCCCACTCCTACCCCCAGAGGCTCTCCACCCCTACCCCCAGGAGGCTTTCCACCCCTACCCCCAGAGGTTCCCCACCCCTACCCCCAGAGGCTCCCCACCCCTACCCCCAGAGTCTCCCCACCCCTACCCCCAGAGTCTCCCCACCCCCAGGAGGCTTTCCACTCCTATCCCCAGAGGCTCCCCACCCCTACCCCCAGAGGCTCCTCGCCCCTACCCCCAGAGGCTCTTCACCCCTACCCCCAGGAGGCTTTCCACCCCTACCCCCAGAGGTTCCCCACCCCTACCCCCAGAGGCTCCCCACCCCTACCCCCAGAGTCTCCCCACCCCCAGGAGGCTTTCCACTCCTATCCCCAGAGGCTCCCCACCCCTACCCCCAGAGGCTCCTCGCCCCTACCCCCAGAGGCTCCTCGCCCCTACCCCCAGAGGCTCCTCGCCCCTACCCCCAGAGGCTCCTCGCCCCTACCCCCAGAGGCTCCTCGCCCCTACCCCCAGAGGCTCCTCGCCCCTACCCCCAGAGGCTCCCCGCCCCTACCCCCAGAGGCTCCCCACCCCTACCCCCAGAGGCTCCCCACCCCTACCCCCAGAGGCTCCCCACTCCTACCCCCAGAGGCTCCCCACCCCTACCCCCAGAGGCTCTTCACCCCTACCCCCAGAGGCTCTCCACCCCTACCCCCAGAGGCTCCCCACTCCTATCTACAGAGGCTCCTCACTGCCATCTGTTTACTTGGGAACTTATTCAGCTACGTCTCACTCCTTATCCATTGGGTTACATACTTAAATTTACCTCTTTATTCTTCTTGTATATTCCACTATAGAAGCCTCTAATGATAGAAATAATTATTCCTAAAGTAAAAAGATATTGCATATATAAATAGTTATGTACGTATGTGCAAATCAGCACTATTCACTTCTATTGATCACAGGTAAGCTTATATATAGTGTAGTTCACTGGTGCCTGCATACCAAATAGTTGTAGGTTGTATTTGTACAGCTTCTTCATGTGCAATTCAGCAACATAGGCAGTATACTTCATAGCCAGGACTGTAAATGTCTGATAAACATGTAGCAAGACATGTTCTTGTGAGTTTAGCTAAAGAACAAGCCAAAAAAAAACAACATTTTCAATGAAAGAGTACTTGCATTTTGGATCCTTTATGCTACTGTTTTTGATTTTTATATAAAACAGTCTACTTGTCATCTTTGAAAGGCACTACTTTCAATCTTCAATGACATTGAGCATATAAAGACACAGAACAAGTCATTAGAGAATATCTTCTTGTCAAAATGTCTGACAAGATCTACTTGAAAATTGCATCTTTAGACACTCAAAAAAGATCTGAAGATGAAGCCTCTAAAAAATATTTAAGCTCGATAAAATTAGAGAAAATACGTACTTGCTAAAAAGGTGCTACATAGATCAACATGGCCTAAGAGGGTAGTCTTCAATATGTCTGACTTGTGGCATACAGTAAACATGAAATTGAGCAAATAGTTTAACAAGTATGGTCTGATAGGATAATTAATGTCACTGTCAGTATGCTCTAAGGAATGGAGTATGAGCACAATGAAGAATTAGCTAATTCATAGGTAAACACAATTTAGTAGTACATAATACATAAATGGAATAAGAATTCTTTCCAGCTGCATCAGTCCTTAAAATGGTACATTTTCCAAATATTTAGAGTGTCTAAAGTTGCAGTTAGTTTTTCTATCTAGTCAAACATTTAAGCCCTGAAAGCTGGTGATGAAGATCTTCTTCTTCAAGACATTTGATAATGAAGAAAAACAAACTGCATCCTTAGATGATCTAAATTTCAGAAGATGTACCATTTCAAAGATTATAGCAAAAGAGTAGTAGTTAAGAATTCTACAATCTCACTTCTACATCTGTAAACACAAGATGAACTGGTTTCAATTTCATATGCCTAAATGTATTGAAACAATAATTTAAGCAACTTAAGTGTGTACGTAATTATTGGATTCTGAGAAATAATATACAGAAAGTGAAAGAAAAGTGAGAAAGATGATAATACTTTTAAATACTCAATCATGCACCTATTTATACAGTATATTTGATAAAAGCTATACAATATCTAATACATACGTACGTATATCCTATAGCTTTACAATAAAAGACTATGATAGGTTCTGATTCTATTGACAAACCTATTATGTACAGTGAGCCAGGGTTGTATATATATACCTATTACATTTGCTGACAGTTGTCAACTACGTATATACGTACGCATATTCATAGAATGAATTGTACGTATCTTGTTTCATTATCTAAAACATTGATAACCCATTTGCCCTGTACACTTCATTCATTGTGGCAGATAAACACAAACATTGGTGCACACACTGCAGTATGTACGTAATAGGCAGATTACCACATCAGCTTCCTCCTCAGATTCCTTAGTGGATGCTTATTTCGCACAACAGTCAGCGAGTCTGCCGGGTCTAATGGTAAGGGAAGAGTGGCAGAGGCAACCAACCAGTCAGTACATAGGTCAGAGAACAGACCACATACCTTGGTGCATAAACCTCGAGTAATCGCATGATATCTCAAGAGTGTTGGTGTCGATACACAAACCACACCAGGACATTGTAGTAACCCCTACAAGTAAGTTTACCAATACATACATGTACACTTATGAATGGTATGCCAACAGAAGCTAGGTTTTCCTACATATAATTCTAAGCTACTAAGATTAATATGGGGTGTTTATATATATGTATACGTATATATTGTATGCAGTTGAAACTGTTAGTATATAATATGACAACATGCATATATTGTATCACTCTTCCATCCACTTCTCCATCACCTCATGTAGTGAGGTATTCAGAAATATTGAATTCCACAATATACAGTATTACGAGGTCATATTTGATAATGATAATAACAAATGCTTGAAGGACTGAGATCATTTTAACTGCTATCTTTTGAGAGAAAGGTCACAAGAGGCCACAGGAGGCCACAGGAGGCCACAGGAGGCCACAGGAGGCCACAGGAGGCTACATGAGGCCACAGGAGGCTATAGGAGGCCACCCACAGGAGGTTATATGAGACCACAGGAGGTCACAGGAGGTTACAGGAGGCCACAGGAGGCTACAAGAGGCCACAGGAGGCTACAGGAGGCTACAAGAGGCTACAAGAGGCTACAGGAGGCCACAGGAGGCTACAAGAGGCAAGGAGGTTAAGCAGCGATATCAACCTGGCCATGAGGTATGGATCCTACACACCTCTTCACTCACAACATTAAATAGACTGCCAATCTCACAACCATACTAGTAAGTCAAGACATACCTTCTTTAAATGCTAGTGTACCATCCTCTAAAACTTTAAAGTTGGTTTGAGTTTTTCTGTGACTTATATAGCAGTTATACTCTTGAATTCCTACATTCATTTGAATTATGGAGAAAACTTACAGTAATCAGAGATAAGAAATATTACTTTAAATATGCCTAAGAAGTATCACCATGGAAACACTCAAATTGAGACTAACCTTTAGAGAGAGTGTGAAGGAAGTTCAGTGCAGTCTCCCCATCTTCTGTTACAAGAAGAAAGTCATCAAAGAACCTCATCAGCAACTAGAAAATAAACAACAGGTGGATGTGATTGCAAAAGAAACTAGCTACAACATACTCCTCTTTTTGTCGAAACATTGGGCAAAACTTTCCTTTCCATGTCTCCATAGAAGAAACTAAATAAATGGACAAAATTAATAACTTGTAGACAAGGTTGATAGAGTTAAGTGCTCAGTTACCTGCAAAGCAATGCAGATACAGACGAGCCCTGGGGAATTCCCCAACCCTGTCTATAATATTTACCTAAAAACTGCACATAAAAAGAAAAACAATAATACAGTTACTATAATATTTTGAAATTAATTTTTCGGAGACAATGACTTTATTATAACAGAGATAACTTCAAAATTACAGATCTATAAGTTGATTTGAAAATGCAATAAAGTAACTAAATTACATAATAAACTTCCTCAGGCTCCTACTACATATAAACATGACCTGTCAATGATGCCAAACAGTTAATCAGAAGTGTACATACGTATATACATACATAGGTTGATTGACCACAAGTCAGTTGTTCCTGATGTGCAGTATACGTGTACAGGAAGTAGCAGCTTCAGTATATCAAAGAGACCACCTCTTAAAGAATAACAGACTATAAATCTCTAAGAAAGGCATCTGCAGATACGCAGACTCTACTGCAGTCAGTCTCGTATGTCTGATGTACCTTATGCAGGCCAAACCATACCTTGATAACATTAGCTTGAATCAGTTTCTTTAGATCCTTTAGTACCGTCTCCCTTGGCAAATAGTGATGTTTAACTTGATCAACAAATATGGAGGAGCTGTTTGACTTGTCTCCAGCAGCCAGTTGTTCAGCAAAGTCAACAAAACAGCCATGTTCTAATACAAATACACACACAGGTCATATACTATTACATGCTACTAGTAGTAATTATAGCTACGTACTATGACTTGGTACTTTGACATCTACGTATGCACAAATAACTCGATTACTAAAATTATTTGATTTAGGTGTATATACGTATGTTTATTGTACAGAATCCTTAGTGATTGACCATTTAGAGTGGCTTTCTTTACGAATTCTCTTCTCACTCTCTTATCACGGACACTAACTCTACAGAATCTCTTCACTGGATACTCCTTCTGTAAAGTCCAACAGAGAAAAATATGAAGACAGCAGTATAATTTGATATACATTATACATTGACTGGATTATATAAAAGACACAATATAACTTCAGCATAAACGATATACACTTAGTAATTAACTGATAATCAGAGTGAGAGTACATTAGTAGTAGTATATAGCCAGTGGCAGAGTGCTGGCGATAAATTCACTGGTCAACATCATCATTGAACTCTGGATATTACCCCTGCCCACTCATGTCCCCTGAGGAGCACAATGGTAATATCCAGAGTTCAATCATGATAATAAGTACACAATTACTAAGGGAGATAGCACATTTATAACAGCAAGGTCTGGTTATCACAGGGCAGTGATACAGGTAACCCTCACTCTATTAATGGCATTCTCCATAATCTTCATCAGTTTGTCTTGAGGAATAGAATCATAACAATTAGAAATGTCCATTGATAGGAAGTATAGTCTCCTTACGACAGAGAATAACAGTAGCAGTGATGTTGAAAAACTACAAAAAAGTGTATACATCTTATTTAAACCACACATCAACTGACCTTTGATTCTGACTGGATAGACCCTTTCTCCGCATAGTTACAAACTTTTTCCATTTTGAATATACATCATCAATACCAAACACAGCACTACCAATCAGATTCCTCCTGGTAGACTTCAAAATAAATATATAAATATTCAAAAAGTATGTTCTTTGTGGCATACGTATATAATGACCCTTACTGACATCCACCATGCATATCATATTCAACTTACTTTCACATAATTCAAGACCAGAAAAAGATCTTGTAGCTGTTGATTGATTGACAGCTTAGATTGCTTGCTGCATTGCTTTATGTAGAAATGCACAATAAATAACATCACATACAGTTAACATATAACACACTTATAAAACACATAGATATTAACTGATTGCATCTAATAGCAGTGTATAAACATCAATTAATGTTATTTCCATATAAACTACAGTTTGTGGGAGGGGCCAACAGGAGCCCAACCCACAGTGTGTGGGAGGGGCCAACAGGAGCTAGAGAAACATCCAAGAGGAGCTTGCCTTCTCAATGGCATCCCTCTTTTTGCTACCAAGATTCATAATTGGTCTCACTCCAGCTCGTCGAGGAAGGAGACGCATCACAGCAACACCAAATGTCTTCTTTATAGTCACATACAATTCAGCTGTCTCCTAAATAGACAGGAACACAAGTCAATTTACTACTATTGCATTTACTACCATTCTGCCAAGTAACCTACCCGTTTCATTTTTGGCAGCAAGATCAACTGTTTCAAGTCTATTGATGGCAATAAAAGAGAAGGACCCTCTCGACAACATCATGTTAACAGCTTACCTTTTAGGGAGAGGTCAACAATTCTTCTCCAAACAAGTTTTCTGTAGTAGAAGATGTGATTCTTATGTTCAGCAGATGCAGTTATGTAAAAGTGACTCTGAAAAAGAAAACAGACAAAAACATTAAATTTTGACATTTGTAATATTTAATCTTTCTTTTTTTGATCACAAATTTACATAAATCTTATTCAGGGAATATTTTAGGCTTACACTGTGTGTATGTATGATTTTATGTTACATGAATTTTGTTTTTATGGTATGTAAGTATTTGGAACTCAAAGCTGTCCAACATGGTATCTTCAATTGTTGTCCAATGTGTGCAGTACAGATAACACTCAGTTTCACGTTCAAACCTTTAATAATGGCATAATGAAGAAGTTCATTATCCACACCAAGAAACACTCAACCATCTCCACCTGCTTAGCAGAATCAGACAAGGCCATATGTTTAGCAGAAGATCCTTTCTTCCTAGCCCAGTGACAGCTTGACACCTGAAAGGAAGCATTACTGGAAACCTGAGCATACTTATCTGAACTCCTAGAGGTGTGACTGTCTCTAAGGTTTCCCTTTATAGGAAATATTATATACTGTGGTTTGACATTTAATATTAGATGATAACAGTGAAACCATTAAAGAGACTGAACCTTGAAGTCTTCCATAGCTTCTGCTAGGGAATATTGCTCAAAGTACCTCAGAGAAATAAATCTATTGAGATCTGGGATTCTTAAGGAGAAAGCCTCTTCACTTGAACAAAGTGTTATAAAGTAGAAGCAAATTCACGTGTAACAATTGCTATGCCCATGTCCTCAGTACACACCAACAACCACATTCATCCACATACATACATGTACCTATCCACTCATACACATCTACACACACACTCATACACATCTACACACACACTCATACACATCTACACACACACTCATACACATCTACACACACACTCATACACATCTACACACACACTCATACACATCTACACACACACTCATACACATCTACATACGCACTCATACACATCTACATACGTACTCATACACATCTACATACGCACTCATACACATCTACATACGCACTCATACACATCTACATACGTACTCGTACACATCTACATACGCACTCATACACATCTACATACGCACTCATACACATCTACATACGCACTCATACACATCTACATACGTACTCGTACACATCTACATACGCACTCATACACATCTACATACGCACTCATACACATCTACATACGCACTCATACACATCTACACACGTACTCATACACATCTACACACACACTCATACACATCTACACACACACTCATACACAGAAAAGGATACGCTTGTAGAATACATTCTTATTCTCTACTGTTCCCCAAAGCTCCATTGGTATGACCTTTTCACAGACCGAACGCACAAAGTTAAACACCTAATATGGAAGCAGGTGTAGTGATAACATACAACTACTAAACAGCAGTCAGTGACATTTATAATTTGTTCCAGTTTAAGGGAATCACCTTATCACATAGCTAGTGTATTATTCCTACTTCCTAGATGGCAGTTACTTCTCTAAACAAACTGTCAAACCATAAAAAATTAACATTATACCTATTCTATTTATAGAAGCACTTGAATAGAGAGGAAATATATTATAACAACAAGTAGGAATTTCCTTTTGACCTAAATGTAATTGATTTATATGTAACTACTAAATGGAGGGGTTGGTGATCCCATCCTCGTGAATAACACAAAGCAAACATTAGGAATGAAGAGGGAAAAATGGAAAGACACGATTGCAGGTGGCTTTGACCACCAGTACTCTGCCATTGAGCTACAATGGTCACAGTAAATGCTTCATTCATGTTTCCCTCTCATAATTTATATTTATCAGTTCAAACTGATAATCAGAGATCCAGGGGCCATCTTACCCAAAGGATTTCCAGTGATCTGACATACCTTAGGTATTGGAGTGTAGGCCATCACTAAAGAATGGAATGTCATATAGCCAAGTATTCCAGTCTCCAATTCTTTGGGTGTGTCCAGAGCTTTCATCAGTCTGTCCCTAAAAAATCCCTTTACACAAGTAAGAGCAGAATATACATTCATTATTCCTCCGGTAGAGTGTATATATATCAGCACAAGAAGAATGGTGGTGTGTCAGCAAGCATGAATAGTAAGCTTGAGGGCGCACCAGATATACATATAGCCAAGGACTTAGAAGAAGACAAAGATTGCCTGGGTCACTGATAAAGGGTGGAATTCCCAGAAACGGCTGGCCCAGTGGAGAAGAAGAGAAGTAGAAGCTATATCCTCATCCAAAGCCCTCACTAGGTTTACTTCCCTGTAGGCCTCTACTCTAAAGTAGATGTAGCATGTAAGAAAAATGGTGTATTAGTTTATTCATTTGTCTGGTGCAGTATTTTTCATATCTGCCACATTCACAGTATAAGGTTACTTTGTTATACTAAAGGAAGCTGTATTGTTGAATAGAAAACTGTGTTTCACAATGAGTGGATGAGTGGATTGCACAACCATTTGGACTTGTGCATATAAGTACGTATGTAACCACAACAAACACTTATGTAGCTATATATGGGACAATACAGCTGCAGGTATGCCATATATCTGTAATCTAAATTACATCCCTGATTAAAAATGCTACCTACATATATCAGGTGAAAGCTACTGCATATACGTACATACATACGTACGTAGCTCCAGTTCCTTAGCATAATAAGCCTTAAAGTGATAAATTACACTGTTTTCTTGCTCTTACATTTGGCAGAGGACAGTGGTGTGCCAATAGGTGCTTGTATCGACATCTCCTACAAGCCATCAAGGGTAAGGTAGAGGAGTAAGGATATCTCACTTCTGATCAATGGCACTTTACCACTTATCCAACTTACTGATGGCTTTTTAGCAAGCGACGGAACGGCTGAACTACTCCTTTGAGCCTACTGGTGAGCCTGCAAAGCTGAGGAAAGTGGCAAAGCCCTCCATTTAGTGTCAGAACTGGTTAGCAGTAGGACAACCAATTCAAGCAACGTAGAAATGTTGGGTGTGTATGTACCTTGATATTAGGGTTGGACCACGAGCGGGGGTCCAAATGCTTCCTCACAGTGAAACACTGCCTAACAACCTCCTTAACAGTTGCAGTATTCAACTCGTCTCCTTTCTGTAAATCTATAAATAGGCAAGTGTTCCAGAGTACTCGGATGAACAGAAACGTATATGTACACATGTACTTGTACAAAAGGTATATGTATCAACTGCTAGTTAAATCCACAATTGTTGTATATTTACATTTGGTACAGAAAACTTACTCTGAAATACAAATTTTTCACTCATTGACGAACTGTGGAATATTTGATGCCTTTTGAATAAAATATCACTTCTATCTCCATAATAAAAGAACACAATTAGATACATATATGTAGATAACGGTGAAACTTAAGAACACATTCGTATGCTATAGCCCACCTCTTACAAGTTGTTCCTCTTTTGCAAGACTTAGCTAAATGGAACATGCATCCTTGGCAGATACATATTGCATATATAAGGCACTGTTTAGACTTACAACACTCTCTATCTGTGGAAGTAATCTTCTTCTTTGTGCTATTTCTGCTCCATTTCGGATTTTTGTCTGCTGGCTTGTTCTTGTTGATAGTTCGGGCCCTCTTGGAGGTTGGTATTACCTCACCATAGCAGATAACCTGAGCTGACCTCTTACCTTTCAGACAGGAGTTAGCAGTATTTGTGAGTGTAGGAGTAGGTTTCCCTACATGTACGTAAATGCATACATGTATGTGAACCAAATGTACACACACTGTATGTACACTGTAACTTCTCTAAAACAGACACCTAATAACCTAGAATTTCCTTTAATTCTCATATTCCCAACTTTCAACATATACAATTAATACAAAATACCTTAGTAAACCAGACCCTTCAAATTCTGAAAACTAAATAGATGTTCTAGTCTCTGTTAATAGCTCTCAGTAAACTGAACAATATTTACCAATATGGAGTTTATTAACGTTTATACAGAAGTGGTGCTACTAAAATATAAAGTTATTGACTCTACCCTCTTCCAACTTTGGAAGGAAGACATTTTTCAAAGGATCACAGATGTGGAATTCAACACTTCCAGAAACAGAAATCAAGTCCTCGGATGCTTTTATATCAGCTGTATGTTCTCACAATATAATTACCAACGAATGCTATAAACATCTATTTTTACTTTTTTTACCAAGTTTTTTATAATTTGAATATTTTTCCCTCTTTTTCACTTTCATTTGCTTGTACATTATATTCACTGGATGTCTTAACAGTAGCCCAATAGACTAAGGCCTACCCAGTCTAGAAGGGGAATACCTAAGTACATAGAATGATTTGGATAGACTATACAGGGCTGTATGCAGAACTTGGGGCCAGAGGGGGCAAAATGAAAATTTTCAAAATTTAGGGGGGGGGGGGGGCAATGGTATGAGTGTGTTGAAGCAGTTTAGGAAAGTCTAGGGGGGCAAAATCAATCCAAGGGGGGTGCCCCTTCTATGCAGCCCTGCCATAATGTGCTGGTGGTTTGAATAATCAGTCTTAAATTCTATATTGTACGTATATCAGGTCCTCCAAACCTTTGTTTTTGGATTGCTTAAGCCTCTTGGGTTCAGGTATCCCACACTGAGATGGCAATGATTTTGGTTTCCTTTTGACTGAAGGGGAGTGCCTTGTCCACAAGTTGCCACTAAAGAGAGGTTCTTCATAGGGCACTTTCTTCACAGGGAGACTTGCTTCAGAGCCAAATCTGATATAAATTGGTATTCCTGGGAAGAAAATGTAATACATATACGTACACACTCAAAAAAATCAGACTTATACAACAAGTGACTCACCTGAAACTTGTATGAAACTGCCATTTTGAAGTGGATAAAACATTGAACATTTATGCAGTAAAAAATACAGAAGGTCGTCCCCTATCCTAAAGATAAGAAATTCCATTGTAAACAAGCCGGCAACCATTTAGGAATAAAGAAAACTAGCTTTAACTGTTATATTTACTATTTTCTGTTTAATTCACTAAACACATACATGCATGCACTTCAACAGTAACTGCAAATATACCTTAGTATGTTTGGAACAATAAATACAGGTCATGTGGTCATGTGATGAGTTCTATGTACGTACATATGTCATGTTTAAGGATTTGCTACCCCATTGTCTTACGAACAAAAGAACTTGTAAACATGGCATACTTTATATGCAGCCACTTCCAGAATTCAGACTTCAAAAAGGAGTAGATGGAATTGGAAGAAATGGATAGAAGATTAGGAAATCCTCTAATTTTCAAAGCATTGTCTGTGACTTGTCTTTTTCCGTAAGAATCCTAAAGGGATAGTGTCATTGCTAGAATCAGAGATATAAAGAGATTACCTGAAAGTGTCTGTATATACCTACCTTTACAAATCCAGTTGACAAAACTGACTGAGGATATTGAGTACATTCAACCTGAAATGTTATTACAATGAATTAAATTAGATCAGCACAGTATGGCTTCATATGCCATGTCTTTGATATTGTTAATCTGTCAAACACATATATAGCAACTATTCTTCATTAATTCAATGACGTTTCCACCTACTTGCACCACACGAGTCACCAATTCTTCCAAAGATGAGTTCACTTGTAAACTTCTCTTTGCACTAGCAGTAAATTTTGCAAATTCCTCTTCATCTCCTCCAACCAGTATATCATTACATAGTTGCAGGTTATGTACAGTATCATTGTCTTGATTGCAAGCTAGCCATGATGGCTCTAGGTAGGTCAGTGTTTCAGCAAGACTGCTGCATTTGCAGTAAAACTGCTTGATTAGAGCGGCGGCCATCTTGCCGATTTGTGACGTCATGGAGAATAAATCGGATTGGTCTGTTTGAAATTTCACACGCGCTGGAAAATTTTAGTTAGCATCCAAGACTGATTGAAAGATGGCTACAGCCCTACTGGCTGCATTCGATGATTATATTCGCGCCCAGGCGGTTCTTATCGCTCCGACAGAAGGAGGTTAGTTTCCTAAAGTTTCTTTCCTGCTTAAGAAGGGTCCTAATGCAATAGCCTACTTTCGTGTCCATTTGCTTGGCAGAGTTTAGCAAGTATGTTGACTACCAAGAAAGAACGTTTAATCGAGTATCTCATCTGAAAGATCTTAATGCCAAGCTTAAAGAGGAAAATTCCAAGCTTAAAGTATGAAATGGTTTGGCATACTGTGAAATTGTGCTTTCAAAGCACTTACTTTTTGCCAGGCCGAGAATGACACCAAGGATATTAAACTGAAGCACGTTAGAAATTCGTTTGATGCAGAAGTTAAGAAAAGAATGGAAGTCGAAGATTTATTGAGACAATACGAGTCTCAATTTGAAATGATCAAGGAAGTTTTATCTTCCAAAGATCGCATGAAAATGTTAAATGATGAAGAACGTCAAAGTCTTTTCAATTTCGGAGATAATAACTCTCTCATTTCAGCAGGGTAAGAACGTACATTAAATGTCATTCTCAATTTATAATGAAATTATTCCATTTTCCAGCAATTCATATTCAGTTGCGCTATCTCCATCAGAAGTCAGTGTAGATCCTTTGGATGAGGATGAGGTATGTTATTGCTGAAAGCTATAAGCAATTTTGTTGAAAGCATTTGTGATCCATTAGATTTTTTCATATACTGTACACTTCCTATGGTCAATTCACCTAAAATGTTATGACAATAACATGTAGATGGTTAATTGTAGTTCTGAATGTCAATATTACCCATCTACAATCATGTAAATGCTCTATATTAACATTTGCCACATTTTTACGCTTGTGCATAATACACAGGAAATATCCATGTTGAGGAATAAGAAGAGATGGAAGAGAGTGAGTTGACTACATATACATACATTTAGCATGTCCTGGTAATGTGCACTATACAAGCTCTTGTGGTTTATTGCTTCAGAGGAGAACTAAAAGTAATGACCAACAATTGGAAGATGAGTTTCCTCCTAGCAAGCGTCTTTCTAAGGTAAACTGTTGCCCTTATCCATGAGTACCTCTGGATTATCAGTTACATGTCTCTTTGTGAATGTTTGCAAGGTCATCTTATTTGTTATCTAAGCTTAGTGTACTATTTAGTTTAATAATTTGAATGTCTTGTCTGTAAGATGGTGTACTGTCTGATTGGTGATGCCCTGTCATCTTTGACTGTTGCTTTGTTCTAATCACCCAGGAAAAGCAAGAAGTTTGCCCTCCTACTGTTAAAGAAAAGCATATGACCCTCTCCAGACCGCCACCTAGTAAGGGAAGAAGGAAGCCCTCAAAGGACTTCTTGAAAAAATCATTCTCTGAGGCCAATCTATCTGGTAAGATCTGTATATTATAATATACGTACAGTTTGCATGGCTTCTGTGTTAATTTGTTTCATTTTCACAGAAATGAACAACTCTGAGGAAGACAATGTTAAGAAGCCTCTTGATGAAGTGGAATTAGATGACCAGCCACTCAGTGCTCCAACTTCACCCTCAGCCCCGCCCCTCCAGCCAGATGGGCTGTACCCTAATCTGGAGGATGTTGTTGGCAGTCCTAGTGCCTGCTCGCCAAGGAAGTCTCCTGGTTGTGTCTCGACCTACTCGGGTGTGTCAGAGCACATGAAAATGAAGGTGATTTATCCTCTACTTGTTAATCAAAGCCACATTGTACTGTATTTAGACCCCTTAGCTTCATAAGTATGTATGTACATACATGTATATATTAGTTTTATATGTACATATACGTATATATCAATTGTCTTCTAATAGTTACATTCTTTTGTCATCAAGAAAGTCATTAAACCAGAGAGTTGCCATGTTGTAAGTCATGTAATACACATATAATAATATGAAAACATATTACATATGTATGTACATATGTACAGAGATCTATGGCTCCGTATGACTATAACTGTGTAACTTCTTAACAACTTGTAGTGCAATAGAAGAATAGGGTTCGGTAAATCTGCCCACAAATGTAAAGGTACGTACGTAATAGAATATAGTCATGTGATGTGTCTCATTAATGTAATGGTGGATGTATTGTATTTTAATGCCTGCATTGTTCAATGCTTAGATTGTCGAGCTGTTTGCCATGCTAACTGCAAATTGAATCTTCCTACACCATGTGTGCCAACTGTACCTACACCCAAAAGGGCTAGATATGTAAGTAGACGTGTATTATCATGTACATGTGTGCTGTCTGATAATGATCATGTTCTTGTTATGCAGCTTCTTCATTTCCTCTATTCCTCTGATTTAGGATGGTGATCTTGCTTCTTACTGCCCAGCAGCCACACCAAAGGTACCAGCCCTTGTTATACACTGTGCAAGGGAAGTTGAGAAGAGGGGGCTAAATGAAGTTGGAATATACAGAGTCCCAGGGTAACCATTACTGAACACTAAATATGAAACCAAAGCAATACTAATAATTTGCCATATATTGTTGCTATGATATGATTTCACCACCTACTTTTAAGGGTTTTATTGTCAAACATGTCTTTAATAGGAGTGAAGCCAAAGTTAAGGAAGTGAAGGAGAAGCTCTTGAAAGGAAAAGGTTACCCTAACCTCAGCAAAATAGATGATATCCATGTCATCTGTAGTGTTTTGAAGGACTTCCTTAGAAACCTCAAGGAACCCTTATTGACCTACACACTCCATGGAGCCTTCACTCTAGCTGCTGGTGAGGGTTAATTTGTCTCATTTGGTGAAAGATTTTGATTTCTCTTAAACTGCATGATTCTAATGTCACAATTTTTGTGTCTTGTGTTTATTCTTCTCACAAAACATCATTGATATGTATGTACATACGTATGTTCATATGCATTGTGGCTGTCATCAGAAGTTACCATTGATATATGTATTAGGATAGCACGTAGTTGAGACCCTCTTCTCTCTTTTCCCAAAGATATGGAGAATGATGAAGAGGCTTTAGCACAATGTCTACAAGCAATTGCTCAACTCCCCACTGCAAATAAAGATACCCTAGCATTTATCATCCTCCATATTAAAACGTAAGTCTAAGCCCCTTTCCATGTAAAGATTTGCTTACTGGTGCCTCCCTCTCTATAGTGTAGCCTATCATAGCAAAGAAAACAAAATGACATTGGAAAGTCTAGCCAAGGTCTTTGGCCCAACTGTGGTAGGACACTCATCAGCAGAACCCGAAGCAGCAGTGATTTGGCATGACACTCAGAAGCAACCAAAGGTACTACACTCTGCATCCTGAAGGGAATCACCTTTGAATGTTCATACGTACGTATGTACGTATATAGTACATACGTAGGTATTATTACAGAAATACCTACATATATGGTATAAATAACTTACCTTGGATACTGCTTGTACTGTATGATATGTACATATACATAACAATGAAGCTTACATATGTACGCACATGCTTCCTGTTTCAATTCATTTTTATTTTTGGGAAAATCCTATATTGTTTTTAAAAGGTGTACATGTATGTACATACGTATATAGGTAACTTGTATTTATGTACACTTTCAGTACTGATATGGTCAAAATTCAATAGGCATGCCAGGCACCCCCAAACTCTAACTCTAACTCTACTTGGTGGTTCTTAGATGTCCGATTAACCGATTCCAGTCTTCGCTTGATTGCCGTCAATTTCATAATATTAGTAAAGGTGGTTTCTAAATCCTCTTTGCTGATTCAATGTTCGACTCTAAAGAAGAGAAAGCTAATTTTAAGTTAGCCCCTAAAAATTCAAATGCTATACTGATAGCTTAATTAGTATTCATGTATAATAATTGTACAAATGGAAATTGATGGCCAGTACACATATATATGTATGTATTTACGTACTTTTTTCAACCTTGCGCAGGTAATGATGAGGTTGTTGAACATTTCCAACGAATACTGGGAAGAGTATGTTAATCCCAGCGAGCAATTTGAACTAATCAGGTCTCCTGATTTTACTGTGAAAAGTCCTACTCCTCTGAACTTAGGATCTCCAGTTACACCAGAGGTTACACCTAGTCAGTTAAACAAAATGATTATTACCTCTTTTCTGTATGTATATTTTACCTGATGTATCACTATATGTATAATAGTTCCAGAAAGTCCATTTTTTGGTCCGTGTACCTCCCCAAGAAGACATCAAGCTAGGGTACATTTCTCTACCAAGTACGTAGGTAGCTATAATATATGTATGTACGTATGTATGAACTGTTTTTGCCTATATGTACATTTTAGTGAATATTTGATTGAATGCAGTCACAATCATGTAAATGTTTCTCTTTGTATCTGAACAGCAATGCACCAGCCTATGGTCAGAAGGTTAAAAGAAATGGACCTTTCTTTGCACCCCTAGATTAAAGTTTCTGCAAGGAACATTTAGAACTACGTATGTATGTGCTGTCTGTCTATTATATTCCAATGTACACTACCCATCATCAACACTATGTGCCTTGTTAAATAGCTCTTAAATTTTATTTTGCATGATTTCGGTTTTCTTGTGTACAAATTTATTCTGTTATAATTAATGCAACACCTTCAATTTTGACTAAGTAAACAATATATTATGTTGGTTTACAAACTATATTGTTTATACCATACAAATATGTATGGCAGGATGTGATTTTTGTGTCTATTTTATATCTATAGACATATATGGTACACACCTTGTCAACAGTGCATATTAGGTAAATGCACTAATGCCTATTATTAAAAT
This sequence comes from Chondrosia reniformis, assembly GCA_947172415.1. Taxonomy (NCBI): domain Eukaryota; kingdom Metazoa; phylum Porifera; class Demospongiae; order Chondrillida; family Chondrillidae; genus Chondrosia; species Chondrosia reniformis. The sequence goes on along the minus strand of OX359199.1, from coordinate 4,449,929 downwards.
AAGGCAACTTATAGACCCTAAAATAGTAACTCAAATTGAAATTAAGTGTAATGTTTGCACTTTTTGGCTTCAAAGTGTATATATATTATAAGTAGTGTCAGTGACTCTATAGTATTTCATTTGCACTGAAAAGAAAGGAGAGATGGCAAGAGTGTTATTTCTGGCTGTAATTAGTATTCTAAACTTTTGGTATTCCCAAAGTTTCCACTGTAACAGCAACTGTGGTCCTGATGGACTCTTTCCTGAAGAGCTTCCTGCAGTCTCCATCCCAGTTTCAGAGTTGTCCCAATGCACCAGACCACAGTTCTGTGATGACAGTGCTCCCAGCACTGGGCATCAATTGGTACTGGAGCAGAGCCTCACAGAAGCAGCAATATCAGTTGAGCAGTGCTACAGTCTATGCTTTGTAAGGCACAAACTTTATAATTTAGAAGAAACCAGGAACCTAATATCCAGCTACGTGTTACACTGTAAAACTATAATTCTTTTTTTTTTTCAAATCAGCCAGAATGCATATAGTTTGGTTAATATCATAGGAATAAAGATATTCTAGTATATCCTGTATAGAAGTTTCTGTTGACTGAAATTTTATAATCTATACACATAGAATGATACTCCAGAAACCACAGGAGAAGAAGGCTGTCCGCAACTAGAGGTATAAATATATACTTTAGGTATCATGCATACATGTACGTATGTATAATAGAATGTATAATATAATATGATCATGAATAATGTGTGTGTGCTGGCTATTTTTACACATTGGCAATTATAGAATATGCCTTGTATTTCAAACTTATACTGTATGTATTCATTTTTCATAGGAATATATGTGTTTTTCAGCCTGTACTCTTCTCCTCCCAACACTTGAAAACGCCACTCAGGAATCCTTGACAATGGCCTGTAGAAACCTATGTAGTGCAGACACAGGGGTGAGCTAGGTCTCCAAAGGTGATCCCATTCTGTGGTCTCCCCAGAATTGATTAGATCATGGATGTAGTTGCATATCATTCTGATGATATCATTTCTGATGATATCATTTCAGCTGCAAAGTGCAGCAGTTATAGCTATACTGTTTATATGCCCTTCTTTCTAGTGGTACATATAGTCTTAATCCTTTAAGTTAGTTTATAATATTCTTCATTATACTAGACTCAAATGTACTCTTTATATACCAATGACCTTTACTGTGCTGTATATAAACTTTTTCGATCGAAATCGTCACTTCCACCTCTGCGCCGTTTCCACTGTCCCTCATCTTTGGGCCTCTATACTGTCTTCACTTTATATGGCTCCCTGTTAATGACTATTATCAATAATTGAACCAAGCTAAAGCCTGCACAAAAGGTTTTATTAGACTACTTGTCCATTGTCCAATTACAATTAGCCTTCACTCTCAAAGCTTTATACAATGACATGTGTAATACATATACACATGCATTATTAAATATCCTAAGTTGGCTAATATATTAATTCATATATAGTCTCCACTCCATAGTTATACGTAGGTGTGGCTAACTGTTTCTTTAAACCTTCCAAATTGGTGTGTATGTATATCCTTTGAGCACTTATGTCTGCTGACCTTCTAGTTAAATAAACAATTGATATTCAAAAAAGGAAACCAATTTAAAAACATTGTCCTTGTAAATTAGCTGTTAACACCAAATATAAATACCTGCAATGTCATATGTTTATATATGTATGTATATATAGAATGTAATATGTGAGAAGGCTTTTCCAGAAGGTTATAAGCAAAGCTGTTCAGAGCAGTGCTCAATGTCGTGTATGAATTCTTGCTCTGTGTTGGTTGAAAAGTTTCCAAACTCGACAAAAGGTTTGTCTACACATACAATTCTCTTTATGTGCAGTGGCTTCTTGGACAAGCTTTAAAAGGAAAATATTACAAGTTCCAATTATGTCCTAGTCTAGTCATTATCTATTCTTATCTAATTATATGATCATATGATGCAATAAGTATAGTACATACATTAACTTATGTAAAATGAGGGTTTGAAATTATGATTACCACTGGAGGCACATAGCCTTATCTATAATGGGAGACCATGCAAAATCCTATTAAAATGGCAACTATAGTGATCACCTTTCAATCTTCCAACGACTAAATCTACATATTTCCTGACCCTCCACAATGCAACTTTAATGCCATACAGTAATGCATGCACAAGTACTATACATATTAATATCTACACATTACGTACTGTTATGCATTGTGTACGTATATAAAATAGGTTCTATACCTTCTATCAACAAAACCACACTTCAGTTGTCATATTCAGATGACCTTGATCAGAAGAGAAAAGGAGTCATGAAATATGTAATATCTGGTCCTAACTCTAGTGTGACTCTTGGAGTTATTTGGAAAGTTACAATTCAATCAGAAACGTATTACATCTCTCAGGTATATGGAATAGTGTGTAGCACCTATATACAGTATAGATTGTGATCATATACCCATTCTTGCTTAACATATAACATGGTAACATTCTATCACATACGAATATGTATGTCTAAAGCAGCTAGATATCATTAATAATACATATTCAGCAAGTGTTAGATTATAAATATAAATGCCTTTGTATATATAGTTATTGTTAATAGTATATGTATAATTATATATTGTACTTGCACTGTATATAGATGTAGCTGATTTATAAAGCTGTAAAAGTCAATATTAAAGTGCTGCTGTTTTTTGTTTTGCAACATTACACTTCTGCAGTATAAACACTAAAATTACTTCAATTTTTCAATTAACACACTGTCTGTTTTAAATGCACAATTGTAAATCCCAAATGGTAAATATCAAATGCCATTTAAAGGAATTAATCATGCAGATGTAATGTCACAGTATAAGGTCTATCCTCATTCCTGTAGCATCTTCCTCTATTGTTGAATCAGACTGAAGTAGGAACTCTCTATAGGATTGGCTCCAACTTGCTGGCTGTACAGCAGTTTCAGTGTCTACCTGATGTAATGCTTTCCTATGCATTAGTGAACAAGTATGGGATTTCACTGTTCTCACAGCCAACAGAACAATGCTTCTTAGGTATACTGCATTTTTGTTTTATTGACTTCTTTAGCTGCACATATCTTGTATATCAGACTAAAACATTATAAAAGTTATGGTAGCTCTTCAAAAAATAGATCTAGATGTAAATTAAAGGGCACATATGCCATCAGCTATTAATGTATATAATAAGTATAAGTTCATGAATAGATAATAATTGATTTTTGTAGGAAACTGGTTTCCTACTCCTCCGACTGGTATTCAAGTTGAATTTGGATTTGTTGAATCCACTGCTGACTTAAGACTTGGAATTAAGGTGGAAAACCTTAGTACTGGTAAGCAAAAGGTAGCAGTATACGTATGTACCTATAATTATATGGTTTGATTACCATAATCTTTGCATGCCTTTTCCATAATGTTATGCAACTGATTACTCTGTATGTACATACGTATATGTACATACGTATGTAGAGTGAGGTAAAAGGTTATATGATTCATTTCATATATAATGTGAAACCTAATGTTATATATATATATATATTAGATGATGCTCTTGCGGATGGTTATGGTGTTCAGGTGTTTAGAAAGAGGAACAATGTGCTTTCACTTACAAATGCGATCCAATTTCCCAACAGGGTAATGCATACCTACATACATACACAAATAATCTTAACCACTATATAGGTACATATGTTAGGAGGATAATAGTAAGAAAACGAAAATAATAGCTATTTTCTAGACTTACTATATACTAAGAGAAAGCCTATAGAGCTTTTGGATGAGGATACATTTTCATACCAACTAGTACACTTTTTGTTTTTTTTCCTCTTCTAGAAGGCTGTTTCTGGGAATTCCACTCTTCATCAGCACGTGAACATATTTATGTTATTTTTTAGTTATTAACATATATATTACTAGGTAATTTTGATGTGTATGTATATATATATATAAAGCCATAAGTATCTATAAGATTTAGGTATAAACTCTTATTATGTATATGTATATGTATTTAAATTCATATGCAGGAAGATTTAGACCTCAACATAGCTACAACTGCAGAAGTGGAGAGTTTCTTGCCAGTATATGGCACAAATGAAGCAAACGCTTATGTTTTAGCAGTTAGTAAGAGTTCACAGTAATAAATTTTATACATACAAGACCACTCCCACTGGAAGTGGGCTGGGTCATTGATTATCAGTTTGTCTGATAAAGTGAATCACTAATTAATGCCAATACACTGTAATATGTACATATCTTATAGATATAATATCTTATATATCTAGCAACATATTCATGGTCACCATAAAATGTATAGCTATAATATTATAGATCATCAGAATTCGTTGAATTTTAAGGACAAATCAGTAATTGATTTATAGGTACATATATAAGTTGTCAAGCTATCTACATACATATCTATTTTGTATAGGTCTACAGCTTGCCACAAAGAAATATGAGTCTCAGTGGTCGCCAAATCTTCCCAGCTAGCAGTGGAGTGGCAATTGACATTACAGGTTTTTATAATATATAGCAAATATATCATGTCTTACAAAACAAGTAATATGATATACATTATGTATATGTATGTACGTATTTGTATTATTCTTACTTAATCTCTCACTAATATAGCTCCCGATTTTCATATTATTAATGGAAATATCAGTTATACTGTTGTACGAGATCCCACATCTGGCAGAGCTAATCTTACAGTTACATACACTGTCCTGAGTGGATGGAAATCTCTAGTACCTATCGAATCTGTAATGGCAAGTCTTATTCCTCAAGAAATAAATGACTTTGGTATTCATCAAATACTACTTCCTATACCTGGATTTACATATACTTCATTAGTGAATATTACAGTAAGCTATATACGAACATGTATTATCATGCATACAGAGCTACATAATTCCTCTTTTTGTATAATGTATAAATATGGAGCCATGCGGGATTTGAAAACATGCATTGGCCTTGTTGACACACTGTTTTGCATGCATGTACATACGTGGGTTTGATTACTATTATATACTTTGTTATGTAGATATACCATGTACGTATGCATATACGTATATATAATGAAAGCTGCATACATAAGTCAATTTAAAGGCTCATTATTAAGGAACTCACTCAAAATAGGTATTCATGATTAATACAAAAGTTAAGCTCTCTCTATATATTAAGTTAATGGGCATAATCACAGTAATGAGCCTTCTATTATTAAACTGTTTTAGGTTTCATTAGAGGTTGCATTATATGTTGCTGTCATTCAATAACTAAGAAACTAGAATTTTAAAGAACCTTTTCCTGCATGTTATATACCCCGGCCTACAGTTTTACAAAATTAAAGATTGAATAGACTCTTAATTACTTCACTATATGCACTTGTAATTTACATTGCATCTCATGATCAGGATCTGCTCTTTGCGTTATTTTAGCCTAGTGATATGGAAATCATATTTACTTTTGAAAATGTGATACCATCTTATGACTCGGAAGAAATCAAATTTCAAGTAAGTTAAATTAATGGATTAACCCTTAAATAAAACTTACACAAGATATATATATCCATGACAATGCATTTTCATATGTGTAAACAATGATAAGCAATGAAAATTTACTGATAATTCTATGTACGTATATATAGGCAACTCTTAACAGAAGATTTCAAAGTATTCACATTGCTATTTTATTGCCCGGCAGTCTTATTAATCCTGTGATTCCAGGTAACTTAAAGTGTGCCAATTAAAATCTAATACATAAAATATAATAGATAGAATGTGCTGTCATACTAGTACTGTTATGTAGTGTTCAACACAGAAACTTCATATATATGTGTGTGTGTGTGTATGATATAAAAGTAGTATAAGTATATACGTAAGTATATTGTATGGTATGAGTTAAACTCCACCATTAAATAGTCAAGAGTATAAGTGCATATATACAGTAGCACGTTGATTATCCGAACTTCAATTATCCAAACATGTCAATTAACCAAATGTCACCAATCATTGCACAATTGCCACATTACTAATTATTAGTGTATCTATAGTTTAATTTAGCAGTTATGGCTACAGCTGATAGCTCTAATGATCGAAGAAAAGCGGACTCCTCTTGCAGACAGCAAATAAATGAGCCATTAATCAGAAACAGGCAACAATTAGTGATTACTTTAGTGGACTGCAAGTGATATATTTGTATGTACACTATATAGGCTCTTTAAATTATCAAAACTTCAGTTATCTGAACATTTCAGTTATCCAAACACCCTCCAGTCCCAACGAGTTCGAATAATTGACTTCCCACTGTATATCTACTTATGCATATTTACATTATTATACATATATATACTTATGTATACATATCCTTTCACGTAACAGCTCTTCAACCATCACTAATCAGAGGCTTACGAGTTTGCATACAAGCTTTGAATGGCACTTATGCAGCTATTGAAGCTGCATGGTATCCACCCTCCCGACCACAAGGTATGGTAACTGCTTATGAATTTCAAATCAAAGCTGGTCTTCAAGATTTAATACTGGCTAATGAGGAACTAATGACTGATGAGGTTTGTCCACAGCTCAATAGATTAGCTGCAGTTACTATATAAAACTTGGACTATTAATTATTTAAACTTGTAATTAATCTAGAAATCATTATCAGAGCATTTTGTAATTTGTGGTGTGTAGTACTATATACAAAATATTTTGCATGCGCTGTATATACATATGTACATATATGCAAAGGATTGTTTATTTATAAATATACATATTTTCTATATGTTTGTATATAGAGCTCTGCAGTCATCTCACACAACACCACATTTGATATTAGTAACGCGTACACAACTCCAGAAGAGGAGATGCCACTGCAAGTTAGAGTAAGTATGGCATACAGTACATTTATATGGATTATAACTTGAATATATATATTATGCATGTAACTTAGCATTATTCTTTTGGATGTTTCATCTTTCAACATTTTGAGCATCTAAGGACAAAGTTGGCTATGGGCCTCAAAGGGTCTTCCTATAGATGCTCAATTGCAAAAAGGTGGAAGATGAACCATCCAAAAGATAAGTTAACGCAGTTAGAAGAAATCCTTATACTATTATTTCAAGATTTCATGACTCTTAATAAGTGTGTTGCAATCAGATCCATATATTTCTGGCTGACTAATATGTGTAATTATCGATAAATAGGATCAGTAGATGTAATTATAGGAGAAGTAATGAAAAGATATTATACTGCAAAAATTATACTGTGAAAGTTATATATACGTAGGTATATCATGCATGTTCATTTAAAAAATAAAAAATTAAATATTATATACAACATGCTACAGTAACTGTAAATTCATTAGTTTATCAGGATTCCGTGTAATTTAACAGCAGACAGAAGAGATTTATGGATGTATATATAAACATTGCTTTATAGTTTAAAATTCTCCCCATAATGCATTGTATAATGTATATCCTATTGTACAAAACAGGTGAGAGCAAAGAGTATAACCTACAATGCTGCTAAATCAGTTCAAGGAGAATGGGTAGAATTTGATATTCAACTCAAGTCACGTAAGTCTGCAGTTGTTCACTTTGCATAAAACATTACTTGGCATATGCATGCATCCATGTATATATGTATGTGTATAGGTCCAGATACCACCAAGCAGTGCTCCTGTACTCCAATAGAGGATAAATCAGGACTTCTAAATGATTACTTCGAATGTGTAAGCTTCACACTAATAAATGTTTACCTGCATGCAAAAGTTAAAACTAGAAAATGTATTACGATAAGTGTCTTGGTCACTAGTTAGTCACAGGAGAGGATCCCTTCCAAGATATTATGTTTCTTATAAAAGTAAAATTATTATATTGCCATTGTAAACTCATTATTATGTATTCAATACATACTGTATGACCAGAAATTTTGGTGAGGAATTTATTTTGGCGGATTGGTGGTTTTTAGAGCAATCCACCAATATTTCAACTGACAAATTACACTGAACGTAAAAGAAAAACTGTCTTGTCAGTAAAATCACCAATATAAAATCTAAATACCATAATTTGAGCAACCACCAAATATATTCTTCCTACCAAAATATCTGGCTATATAGTATTATATATTTAATACAAAATATATACATTACACCAATATGGTTACTTTAAGATGTATATGCTAAAGTAATATTAATAAAATAAACCAATCCAAAAATAATACATTAATGTGTTAGTATATATAGCAAATACTAGCTGATACATGAACAGTAAATTGTTACCAACATAGTGAGAAGATTGTAAACAATTAAAGAATAGTTTTTGTGCTAGAGGCACCACTTCAAATACCTCTTCAATTTAACATAATTAATTCAATCCTAAAGTAGCACAATGCTTATCTCCCATATGATTTATGGATAATGTGCCACCATTATATATATACACCAGCTGAATCCATTTTCCTCAATTAGCACCTTAATTAAATTAAAAGTTGGTTAGTTTGGCACATTCAATTATAGACACCTGTGATGTTATAATATGCATATTTTTACTGGAAGTTAAATATTAGTATATATATATATATCAGATACAGGAAGGGTCATCTGGAATGGTACTCCAGTACTCACTGACTTGGATCATCCTGGCTGCTGTAGCTATGCTGTCAACGATTTGTTTAATGCAACATTAACATTACCCTTACATGCAGTGGCACTTTATTTTACATTATACTCATATACTCATATCTTGCTATAATTACACAATTGTACGATAGCTATATATATACATATTATATGTGCACGAATTGCCAGATTGTCATATCTTGATTTTCCTATGATCACGTGATTATGATTGTCGCTATAAAAGCTGTATAGTTTGTCGATTTCGTGTATACACTATCCTATTTGTTGATCATGGTCAGTATACACGTCACTGCGCATGCTCTCCTAATAAGCTTGGTAGCTTTCGCTTGCATAGCTCGGGCCTACCACTGCGATTCTCGCTGTGATGATGAGGGATTGAAGAGCGACCTACTCCTCTCCGTTCCTATTCCAGATCAAACCGAAATGACCAACTGCGCTGCGCCAGCATTCTGCGATGACAGTACGCCAGGAACGGGACACCAGCTTTTTGAAGAGCTTACTCCAACCGTTGTAGCAGCAGAGAAATGTTATAGTTTCTGTTTTACTAATGTGAGTTTCCTGTACACGTATTATAGTACTTTCATTCCGTTCAGGTATAGGGTAGCCACGGATAATGGTGTTTATATAGGAGTTATGTATATAAATCTCTCTAGATATATATATACACTATTATATTTTTGTTATATGCATGTATTATCTCAATTACAGTATACCCCAGATGGAATTAATTTCACTGCTGAAGCATTTTCAAATGTATACAATATAGAATGTTCAACAGCCCAAAATGTAAGCTGATCAAGATTATATAGTATAGGTTGCATTAATATACGTATTTATGCTATATATTAATAAAAGTGTCCACCCTAACCTTAATATAAACAGGATATATTAGTGAATTAGTGATTTATCATTTTCATTTTCAGGTGTGATTTAACTTATATATATATGTACACCTATACTTCGGGATGCTTATAATTGTTTGGCATAATATGTCCTTATTTGCATGCACATACAATAAAGCACACATATATATGCATAATATTTATATATACTGTAACACCATGCAGGAAGTATTTTTTAGGAGTGAGAAGATATATAATACACCTGTAGTATAATAATAACAAAATTATTAATTTTGGAGGTATTATTATAAAAAAAGAGCTATAGGAACCATATGTGTGTATATAAGTGTCCCTCACTTCTTTATATAACATGCATGCCCCCTTCTAGTATAAATCTGTTTTAGATTGATATATAAATATATGTGTTGTATTTAGTTTCCCACTTTTGTAGGCATATGTATGTCTGACCATGTGTCTGACCATGAACAGGAACAGAACTTTGATGTGCTCAGATCTTTGTCAACATGTAAGATAAATATTGTTATTTTCCTTATTAAATGTATTTCCTAAGTCTGAAGGTTGATCAATGATTAATAAATCAGACGAAATGTTATACTATTAAAGATAATTGGATTTATTATTATACGTATGTTGTTCTATACAAGCTTTGTAAGTATATAGAGATCTACGTATATAAGCTATAAATTTATTGTATCAATCTCTATGTATGCACACTTAATGAATAAAGTGACTAACTTCCAATAACCATTTCATGCCATGTCTAAGAAAGGTCACCTCTCTGCAGAACAATGAACACAATACAATGTAATTTACCCCAGAAATTAGAATTAGAAATGATTAAGAAATAAAGGCAATATAGTATTTATACGAATTACAACAATAACAGAAAATATACGTATGCATGTATGTATATCTCTTCCTAAATAGCCTTTCTAAGCTGACCTGTATAAAATGCCAAAATTAATATGTTTCACGTATACACCGCAATATACTTTTACTAACTTGCAGTCCCTCCATCCTTGTTTAACTTTTCAGCCGCTTTGAACAGTCTTTTAAAATCAGGACACTCTAAAAATTACAATGGAACATGTTTCAATGTTTTCCTTAAGTTTTATCGATTTTATTTTTAAATATGTATCAGGTATATATATTTTTATACATATAGTCACAACCCTATGTCTGTCAAAGAGCTTTCAGTGCATCGATACATTCTACTTTGACAAGTTGCAATCCAAATCAGTGTTCCATTTCAGCAACATGCAGTAATATTTGTGATGCAATTATCAGAAATGTCAATTTCACACATTTAAATGAAAATACAGTCAATAATTTTGGTAAGTATTTAGTACTGTAAATTTTATTGACTGTGACAGTAAATACATTATACCCATGTGCATGGTTCCTGTATATAGCCAGTCATTTCGCATATATATATATATATATATATTTGCGAGCATTTCACTCCCATATGTATACTAACTAATATACATATTACAACTTGTTCATTTGTATGTATAATATATAAAGATCAATGCATGCAGTTATATGTTAAATAAAGTAGGATAAATAGGTATATAAATGTACTGGTCTATATAGCTAGTGCCAATCTAAAAGTATTGTCATGATGCCATTTTTTTCATACATAAATATCCTTGTTTAATTGAGCTTCAGCAACAATTGCATTCACAAATTGGAAGTTTCGACCTGGGAGGTCTTCATATATACGTATATGTACAAACATTTACATAGTTTAATTTATACGTACACAGATGTCCTGGGAAACAACTCAAAGCTTATTTTAAAAAGAGCTTTTGGATCAAGTGACAAGGGAGGTTTGGAATTTGATATTACTGACATTAGACCAACCAACACAGCTTATGGAATAGTTTGGAGAGTTCAACAGACATCTAGTAATAAATCCTATTATATCCCACAGGTAGGTGGAGTATATTTACTTGGGTGCACAGTGTATACTTGCATGGGTGCACAGTATTTGCTTAAAATACTTCTTTGTGTTTTTGTAGCATCTGCCCTTCTTGCTGAGTCAAAATGAAGTAGGACCACTTTATAGGATTAGTTCCAACTTGCTGGCTGTACGGCAGTTTCAGTGTCTACCTGATTTAATGGTTTCCTATGCATTAGTTAACCAGTATGGAATTTCACAGTTCTCACAACCAACAGAACAATGCTTCTTAGGTGAGTGTGGTTTGCAAGCACCTTACAGAGGCTTCAGTAAGTATATATAGTTGATTTATGCATTTATGTATCACTTAGCAACCCTTTTTGTATATATCCAGGAAATGCCTTTATTCAACCTCCATCCAATATTGATGTGAAATTTAGCTTTATTGAGTATCAATCTGATTTGAAAGTTGAGATCACTGTGAATAATCTCAGCCCTAGTAAGATCATCTAATACATATACTTCTTATCCTAGTACGCATAATTTTAAAAAAATTCATTTTAGTGAATATAATGCTATAATTAGTGTTCTTTTTGCTTGTATATTCACACACACTATGTACATACTGTATATAGATCACAGTAAAGTTGAGCAGTATGGTTTTCAAGTGTTTAAGAAAGAAAAAAATGAGCTTTCATTCATAGCCAGTAGACTATTCCCTGATAAAGTAAGCATTTCCACGTATATATTACCAATCAATTAGTGACCAATATAAAGTAATCTGTTAAAAATATATTGTACGTATGCAGCAACTACATTACATAGAGGTTACAGGAGTCTTCTCTTCCTTCTATTGCTCTACTGGGCCAGAAAACTGTTTCTGGGAATTACACCCTTTACTGATGACCCTGGAAATCATTTTTCTTAATCTTTTGTGAATCCTTGGCTCTCTATGTATCTAGGGGTCCTAATGCACAACTTTGGCGCCAAAAAGTTGAATAAGGCATATACAGCTACTCCAATACACACCAAAGCTCACCTTTAGTCTGTATTGCATGCTCATTAATCCCTTCCACAACATGCATGACCATACTGGTAGTGCTAAGAGATATTTGACAGTAACTGATATATTACCTTCCCAAACCAGAAACCATAAGATGTGTAGTCATCATGGGGCTTATCGTATGGGCAACCTCATACATACAGTGTGTTATAATGATGAAATAATATATATTACCCATAAGAATTCCGACATGATCTGTGTAATTAATATATCTATAGATAAACCATATGCTTTAATAGGTGTGATATTTCACTATAATTTGCTTCCTAGAACTCTATAAATCTATCCACTTATCCACGCATATACAGGAGCATTTAGAAATGGAAATTGAGGGATTTGAACAGATTAAAGAGATATTTAATGAAGGGATTGACAAGAATGTTACTTATTTATTTGGCGTGAGTGTATGTACATATATAGTTTATCACCTATAATTCCTGTATTTATATACTATTATTGTATTTCCTGCCTTGGTGGTATTTGTTTATATACATAGGTCTATGCATTGCCTCAGAGATTTAACTCCTCATCTGGAAGAAACATCATGCCAGCAAGCTATTGGGAGACCATCTATGTTAACTGTTAGCATATAAGTCATATAATGTACATGTGTTTACAGTTAGACATAATGTGTATATATATACAGACAAGGGGAAAGCAAATATAGCTATAGTGCCAGTTACAGTGTCATATATGGATGGATGGATGGATGGATGGATGGATGGATGGATGGATGGATGGATGGATGGATGGATGGATGGATGGATGGATGGATGGATGGATGGATGGATGGATGGATGGATGGATGGATGGATGGATGGATGGATGGATGGATGGATGGATGGATGGATGGATGGATGGATGGATGGATGGATGGATGGATGGATGGATGGATGGATGGATGGATGGATGGATGGATGGATGGATGGATGGATGGATGGATGGATGGATGGATGGATGGATGGATGGATGGATGGATGGATGGATGGATGGATGGATGGATGGATGGATGGATGGATGGATGGATGGATGGATGGATGGATGGATGGATGGATGGATGGATGGATGGATGGATGGATGGATGGATTAAGTGATAGATTGATAGATGGATTAATTGATAGATTGATAGATGGAGATATGCTTAATTATAAGTGATGAATGTACATGCAGGCTTGATTTTTGGGTGATCATTGTATTACGTACATTTGCACTCTTCATTGCAGTTCCAGATCACCCATTTTTGGATGGTAACTTATCATATACACTGACTAGAGACCATATTTGTGGGACAGCAAACATGTCTATTGAGTATAAAGTTACCACAGGATGGAAGTCTTTGGCACCAATCAGTAAAATAACGGGGTATATTAAGTCATTAAAAATTATCACTCTTCCTTTCGGAGAAATAGAAATAGAGAAAATAGTTTTTTTTCAAGACCTAGCAACTAATGTGAGACTGCAGCTGTACATGTATATTAAATACTGGTATATTCCATTGTATATTGGTGTATGTATATATACATAAGCTACTCCTCTTGTGATGAGTTCCTTCAGTATATCATACTTATATAAGTACTGAAAATGACCATGCACACAGGTAAACAAATCTGAATATCATTATTTCTTCGATGGACTTACACCTTCTATTCAGCCAGATAAAAATGCAACCTATAAATTCACGGTATGTAAATATGAACCTCATATAAATGAACATTTATTATATATACAGAACATAGACATACGTACGTATATTAATATTTTTTCCTTCATGTTGTCAATTATTGTGATATATAAAATGCATTCTTGCCTCACACATATATAGCTTTCATCTTCCAGAAAATTTGATCTAACTGATGGAGCAGCTATTGGTGAAGAAGTGTCTATTCCCTTTACAATTTTGTGTGAGTCATTGAACAGCATACTCTGATTAAATTGACAGCAAAGAGTAGGTGCACATACGTATACATATATATGAATGGTATATGGAATAGTAATAATAATAATAATAATAATAATAATAATAATAATAATAATAATAATAATAATAATAATAATAATAATAATAATAATAATAATAATAATAATAATAATAATAATAATAATAATAATAATAATAATAATAATAATAATAATAATAATAATAATAATAATAATAATACTGTTATATATATCAAATATCAAATTAATGAGACATCATTTTTAATTTGTTTCAAATTAGCACTTGCTCCTTCAAAAGTGCAACATCTTAAAGTGTGCTTCAATGTTCTAACAGTCAATAAGGCTTTAGCACTTAACATAACAATCAGTTGGCAGAGTCCATTATATCCAGAAGGAACCAACCTTTACAGAGTTATTTTTGCATCAGATCATCATTTAAATGAACCTATTAATACTACAGATATTCCTGTGCAGGTAAATAATTATATCTAGATTCTAAAAATGTAAATATACATATATTGTATGTTGTATATACAGTAAGTATAGAATGAGTGATTGTATACTTAGAATCAAATAATTTATCTAAGAATTATACAGCTTTTCCAATATACAAATATACGTAGTTGCAACTTCCAAATGACAGACATGTCTTCCAACATGTTCTCCATGAAGCAGATGTTTCGATTTTTAAGTCAATTAGCATAGCTGTGAGTCTGTGATTTCACGTATACATTACATACTATACATATACATACATATAATTACGTACAATATTTCTTCTTTTCTTTCTACTTTATTGACATTATGTATACATATATGTACATATTTGTATACTATACGTACATACAGGTGATAGCTATTTCAAAATATTCAGCAGTTGGGGAAGAAGCAATAATTGATGTACCACTGGAATTTAAGGAAATTAAATCCACATCTGTGTGTGTAAGTTATAATCAGTATATAATAATTTTGTATAGGTATGTACATGAAAACCATACCAACTCCAATGGCATGTTCATAATGTATATACATAGGCTTGGTGAAATCACTTGTTAACACAACTGCTACCCTTCAACTAGCATAACCTTTATTTTTCTTCTTGTAGATTGGAGAAATAAACCTCAGCAGTTCTTCAAGTAGACCCAGCTTGTTTACTTACATCTTGCCTCTTTTCTTTGCTGGACATGTTTTCTTTAATAACTTAATAAACTAGATATGGATTGTGTTATTTCTTTTTCATGATATGTCATATACTGCTGAACTGGAAACCAATAAACTCAAAGTAGTGATGTTCCCATTCCCAAGTCTTAAAAGAGGCTATATTGATCAAATTGTGAACATCATGTTCACCTTATATATTAGTATCTTACGCGAGTTAACAATTAAAATGGCCGCCTTAAGGCTGACAGTATAGTGCGGCATTTAAAGTCTTAATGTGTAATGTTTTAAGGCGCCATTTTTTCGACACAGCGCTGTAATAAAATATACGGAACACCACTCCGTTCCTTTCCACATTTTAGTAAATAACAACCACCCAAAATTCACTACATGGGGCAATCGTCCTGAGTTCCGTCTCTTCGGCTGCAGGTGGTAACATATTCCCAATCGGTTTGTAAAAATTGGATTTATTATATTATTATTATTATATATTTAAGTGCGCCATGTGCAAAATACACACTATGCCCCATGCAGCACGCAGCACTAAACCAAAAGTTTGAAAATGAAAATATACGTATACATAGAGTGAAGCTCTGTCGGATATGGATTAAAGAGATTCCGGTTTTGTTAAACTCGGTTTCTAAGGATTCCGCTTCCACTGTACTCCATATTTCATAACTCTAGTGTGGTTAGGAACATCAAAATGACATATTAACTTTCAAGCTGTATTAATTTTTAATTTTGTGAACGTACAGTGCCATTAGGTCCTAATTGACCGCTTCCTACTGCTATCAAAACTGAAGGGCTACTGATCCGGAAGTGACTGTTATGACCGGAAGTGACTGTTATGACCGAAAGTAGGTTGGTATAAAGCATGGATCGATATCAGCCCCCATAAACGGTGACACCGTACTACTAGGTAGTTCAGTACACTATAGGAATGAGTACTGCAGGGGTTTTCGCTTTGACAACACTAGTATTATTGTTGATACCCTCCAGGTCGGCTAGCTCCGATGAAGGAAAACTCGATCAAAATGTGAACGTTATAGAATTACCACCTTCGGTTGGTCACTGCTCCGTGCCGGCATTATGTTTTACTAATACATCGGGTACAGGGCATGTTACATATGAAGATCTTACAGATGGAGTAATCACTTTGGAGAGGTGCTTCAGCTACTGTTTTAACGAAGTAGGTGTCTTGGAGCTACAGTAACTGAAAATGCTTCGACCTTACCGTACTATTTATTTTGTAGATAGATGTAACTTCTTTTCCCGACTTGGATACGAATGGAGCGAGTAATCGAGGGAGAAGCTGCCTAAATGAGTCCCTGGCTAAGGTTAGTATAATTGTATAATTTCAGAAAAACTATTTGTATTAACAGTTATCACTTAGATGCCTGCTTACCAATGCTGGTACTCTTTCTGTTTGTCTAGGCTTATATCTGTTATGCTGCTTGTGTGTTTACGGAATCAGCCCATGTTGTAAAAGATATCGCCAACCTTGGAGATATGAACCTTACTTGTAATGACTTATGTACAGTACCTGTAAGTCCACTTATGTGTATTAGATCAAAGGTTTTAATTGTTACCTAACCACCTGTATGTAGTTATCATGAGAAAACCAATTTAGGAAGTAAATTACCAAACAGTTCCAGAGTATGCATACATGCACATTTATCTAAACTAAAAGTCAATTGAATGAATCGGAGTATGAGGAATCTAATAACCAGGTCCCCAGTCTGTGTATTACTTCTAAATCAATTATATAACGTGTACATACTACGGCAGAAAAAATGCTACTTTAATATCTGCTAAAGTACGTTCATGGATGCTGTATTACTACAGAATGGCATATGTGAAAGAGCTGTTCCTAACACTGTTGAGGAAAATTGCATGGAGACCTGTAAAAGTACTGCTTGTTCTGAAGTATGTAATGACCTAAAGAACAATTTTCCTGATCTAGTTGAAGGTAGGTGTTGAGCTCATCCATGGTGACTTCAGACCCATTGGGTCCAGAAGGTTAAAATGAACTTTCTCTGGTGAAACAAGCATTAAATGTATATGGTTTGTCAGTTCAATGGTTGCTTTAGCTTTCAAAGGATTTCCCATTTTGGTTGTTACCTAGAGTGAAGAATGTTTATGTACATTGTACATTGTGTTAGTTAAATTCTGCTTTGTAATTTTTCAATTCTGAATCCATGATAATTGAATCAATAAATATTATTTGCATGTTAGCAAGGCTGAAGCTAAGAATGTAATTACAAACCTGTAGTTTTGGTTATCATTCCTTTGCTTTTTATTTTATAGATCAAAAGCCTACTCCTCCTATGTCTTTGCCTCATCCTTATTTGAATTATCCCAATGACTACAGTCTAAGAGAACAAGGTGCATTAGAATTTACTGCAGAAAAATTTCATTTTGCCAACTCTTCTGTTGGCATTATTTGGAAAGTTTTTGATGGAACCAATACCTCATATATACCACAGGTAAGCTTTATCTGTCACATCTTATGTTCATCAACTGTAAGCACTGAGCCATGTCCTATATATATACTACATTCAAACACATCACAATCACTAAGAATAAATTTCTGGAAAATAACATGTATCCTTGCAAATAAATTGATGGCAAGTTTGTAGCAATATATGTTGCAGTTAAGGCATTGTTACAGTAATTTGGAGCTATACCTTGGTAGCCCTATTGCTGCTTTACTATTTGGATGATGTACAGGCATACGTATACTAGGCGTAACAGTGATAGTCTAATAGTCTCCTTCTGATATGTCTATGTATTATATAAAGGTTATAGGTTGTTATTATGGTAATGTTGTACAGTCACATGATAGCAACGGATATTGAATAAAGTCTGTCTTTTAAAGTGGTCTCTGTATACCAACAGAATCCAATGATATGTTTGCAAAAATATTTAATCATATTATATTAAGCTGCAATTTTTTCCTTTAAAAATCTTGGGTAAGTATTTATTGCCATAATATTGTATGTTCGTGAGGAAATGTTTCTCATAAATGAAGATAGTTTTTACTTCCTGTTTCAACAATAGAGTTTGCCTCTGATTTTGCTAAAAGATGAGGTTGGTCATTTGTACAGAACTGGTATAAACTTATTGGCAATCAGAAAGTTCCAATGTCAACCTAATATAACTCTATCATATGCAATCGTGAACCAGTATGGAATATCACAGTTCTCAGAGACCAAAGAACAATGTTTCTTAGGTGAGTCAATATGACTGTGTTCATATGTAATCATTTATAGGCTAGCTTAGCTGAAACCTGAACATTAAGGGCAACCAAATTAATGAACAGAAAAATCTTAGTTTATTCACTTACAAATCATCATAATAATGTATGTAGAGATACAATAATTGACAGGGTTAGCTATACATGGATATGCAATATACGTATATTTCTGGTAGTAAATAGGCAAGCCTCTTATGCTACCTTTTTCAATTTGCTCAACAAATATAAAGGTAGAGCCTCAGTATACTTAATGCTCTACTGATTACAAGGGAATGGTACATACTTACATAGCTGTTATACTTGTGGCTTAGTGGTAGTATTATTAGTGGCTTCTATGCATTCCCTTTTTAAGTTTATGTAGTACATACGTATATACATGTTTCCCTTGTGGTCTACCCAGGATATGGGTAATAAGTTACTATCTAAATAAGGATACTTTTTGCATACATTGTGTGTAGTCTTACATCATCCATTATTATTGCTAAAATTTATCATTCTAGGAAGCTGGTTTCCCACTCCCCCAACCAATGTGTCAATTGTAACCGAGTTTCTTCTTGATGAAAATGCTCATTTGCAAGTTAGCATTGTAGACAATGACAGAAATCAAGATGTCTCTTCAGGTACTTATAACTACAGAGTAAACATAATCTTGGGAATAAGGAGTCCTTTCTACTTATCTACATGTGTTATTAAAGATTGGGTGGATACAAATACTTGCTAGAGCTTTAGCTCACTTGGTAACTGTACATATAGAATATACAAGGATGTTTGTACCATTGCACCTGTAAATGTACAAATTGACCAAGCTTTGTAGGTCCTGGAATATGTTATAATACAAATGTAAGTACTGTATGTATGTATGTAGGTTGTTAGTGCCATTTATATAGTGAAAAATTTCAAGTTACCTTGATTTTTGAAGCCATGAACATACCATGTACGTACTTTAGGTCCTTGTAAGTGTGACTAGTTCACACTTGCTGTGGGTAATCATTAGTCTGGTTGCCTTGGTATGTTTTCTGATGTCACTCTTTCAGTAGAATGGTTTCCAGTAGTAGTCCCCTGTAATAGATTTAAGTTCTTAACATGATGTAAGAGTTTATTTTGAAATCTACTTGTGAAGGTTCCTCACTCCATGAGGTAAGCCTGAAGTAAGGACTGAAGAGCTACAAATAATACATATTATGAAAAATCTAATATACCATTTTCCTATATGCTGTGCCTATTCTGTAAAAAAGGAGCCTATAGGGGAACTAAACCTTGAGAGAGCTTTGGATGAAGATACAAGAGTCTTTTCTTTCTTCTTATCCTCTCTTTTATCTTCTTCTCCACTGGGCCACCTCTTTTTCATCTTCCTCTCCACTGGGCCAGACCGCTGTTTTTGGGAATTCTACCCTTCATCAGTGATCCTGGGAGTCTTTGTCTTCTTGATCTTCTGTGACTCTTTGGCTCCTTATGTACAATATACTCAGAAGGGGGGGATTTCCATCTAGGAGACTTAAACTGTGAATTAATATTGTCAGTGTGACTTGGTCTGTTTGACTATGTCACACTTGTTTGACCATAGCAGTTTATAAACTAGAAATTTGGCTAGTTACATCAACTTGCTTAAAAGTTAGTTTGGTAATTAATGGTACAGCTGTATGTAACATACTGTATATACACAGCTTGGTAAATTGCTTGATCCATAAAATATCAAAATCCCTCTGCCTTCTTATAACTAGATAGGAACGATACATTTCCTAGGCAATGTGGAAATGTAAGTTTGATTTAAGAGCTCTGTTGGTTATGGAAATATAATATATAATGCATATCAAGTGCTTTATGTTATTAGGGGGATGTTATTGGAACAATTTTTTCACTAAGACTGATTTTTCTCCATTTTAGACTCTGTAAGGCCATTATATCACATAAATATTAAACCCTTAGCTGGGAAATGCCAAGAAGGAAATGGAAACAAAAATAAAATATATTCCAATGTAAGTTTGAAAGGCACATATACGTATGTGTCAGTATGTACAAATAACCAAGCTATGTGCATGTAATGTATACATAGTATTTATATTACATTTGTCTTATACATACAGGACACAAAGCTTCCACTAGTTGTTCAGGATAGTGAAGTTCGGAAACTATTAAATATCCCTGCCAGCAATAATGCAGTATTTAACTCATGTAGTTATGAAATTGAAGTAAGCAATCATAATACTCAGTTGGGTTGATGTACATATATTTGTTCGCTGTATGAATGATGATTTTATCCTTAAATACAGATTTCTACTCTGCCTCCTCAACCACTGGACCAGCAATTACTTGCTACAAAGTTAAATGTCACCTTTCAATGTAAGCGTAAACTATTATCAATGTAATATGTATGCACATACAGCGAAACGTGGCATGCAGCAATAGGATATAGTGTATGATACACTGTGTTGGTATGGTCTATTTAAATAAAAAAACTGTTTAGCTATATAATTAGCATGTTGCAGTGTTGCAGCAAGTATTATACAGGAAAGACATAGAAATATGAAATACCAACCTCTTTTGAGTACGTATATGCCATAAAATCCTCTGGTACATATCTTTTTTCTCTGAAAACGTTTGCCATTGTAAATGATTGTTAGCCAATTACTATATTTGTTTATATACAGTTTCTATGTGTTATTTACAATAGGCCTTTAGTGTAACCAGATTGTGGTAACAAAATTAATGCCTTCTCGGACACAGGGTACCCATACATAGCATGCAGGTTGTGTATACCATTATCTTGTTAATTTCTAATCACATATATGTACATACATATGAAAACATTTAATTTTATTATTCTTAGACCCTAATGTTCCAGAGTTGGAGTTGACTATAGGAAATATTCAAGTCCGCAATCCAACGACTGGTTTAGTAAACCTTTCTTGTGTTGTCAATGTGACAAGTTCTCTGTATAGTTTGGTGCCCTATAAAGACTTTCATGCTACTATAAGTGATGATCCTTTAACTCTTGGCCCAGCAACTTTCTTTTCTCGAAATATTAAGGTAAAGATGTAGTGATAAAAACTACTTGTAAGAATGTGTATAGTCACGGAATATTTAGTTTGATTTCATTGGCCAGAGTGTATTGGTAATTTCTGTTGTTACTGTATTAACTGACTTAGAATTTGTTTTGTGTATGTCATGCTGTAATGATGCTGAAATGTATACTTATTACCAGTAATTCAAGAAATGTCAGTAGCTATGCTGTTCTCTTGCAGAAAAATCAAACTGTCTACGATGGATACTACCCAGATGAGTTAACAAGATCAGATAGCCAAAATCATGCTTTTCAGGTAAATAAAATCTTAAATCTCTAACATAGGTAAATGTTATTATCTAATAATCTTATAACAGATTACCTTTAGTAGAAGGTTTAGTGATTATGATGTCAGGATCTTCTTTAGGTCTAACACATTTCTGATCACACGTAAGTTCTACCTAATGACTATGTAAAAACCTGTTAGATTTAGTGGAATAGTTGTACTGAACATATGCTTTTCATTATTAGGTGTACATCCTTCGCCAGTTCGTAACATATCCTTGTCAGATTTGGAACTGACAAATAATTTCTTTAGAGCTAACGTTTCATGGATTGGTCCGAAGGAGCCACAAGGGGCAGTAAAGGAATACAAGATTACTCTCAATTCTCCACAATTTGTCAATATATTTGAAAGGGTAGTAAAGATTGATGACTCCAGAAGTACTGATACTGAGTTACCTGTGGAAGCCTTTATCGAAGTAGAAATTGCAACGGATGTGTATTATAATATATCAGTACGTTAAATGATGTGTTGTGTAACACACGCTCTGCTCTATATATCCTTGTGATCTGGCTCTTTTAGATTGTGGTAGTGAGTGAGTTTAATCTCGAAAGTGATCCTGAGACACTTGTAGTTGATAGTATTCTGACAATTCCTCCGAGTCTTCAAAGTAAGTGAAGTGGCTACATTGAAGTAGTGGATGTACTTTTGCTTTCTACTAGGTTAAGCTTCCTATAAAGCTAATGCTCATTAGAATGCTTTATATACGTCACAGTACATGCATAACCAGCTCTCCTTGGTTCAATTCCCAACAATTGCTTCTTTCCCTCTTCTTGACTCGTTTAGAATGATTGTAATTACTTGTGGCTTGGTTATCACTTTGATTATTCGTGCATTTGAGAATCACACATTACATTAGTTTCTTTTAAGGTTCCATTGAGTGTTAATATTCTCAGCCTCTTTGGTTGTCATTTCAAATGTATTTATTATTTGCAGCTGGTGTTCCTGCATATATTATAGCAGTGGTAGTGGTACTATTGGTTATTTTAATATTGATTGTGGTTGGAGTATTTGCTGTCCTTTACTGGTATCACAGGAAAAATAAAAGAGTAGCCATCAATGTAAGTTGGTTTCATAATTTTTGGTACACCTGTTGGATATAAAGTAATTGAAATCATATCATACTGCCATTTTGTTTTTAGGTGCCTATATTGTACAATGCATTACACATACGTATAGTAAATAGAATACATTCTGTGGTTGTTATACATCTCTGTTGTGTGTTACTGAATTGATTCCATGGGGCTGCTTAAAATGGTTAACTGGTGTTTATTGATTATATAGCTCATTGCAAACATAACACTTTATCTTTTTTTTCAAGGATGACTCCATGTTTGTTGGCGGTGTTTTTATGAGTCAAGTAAACAATGATTATCAGGAAAATGTTGAAGTAGCACTACTGGGAGGTGATGAGTGGGAATTGTCACCAGAAAATATCATTTTAGATGGATTTTTAGGTGAAGGTGAATTTGGTACAGTGTATAAATCCCGGCTCATGGGTAACATCAGTACACCCCTTTTGGAAAGTTGTGAGGGATCTGTTGTAGCTGCTATCAAACTCTTGAGAGGTCAGACATTTTACTACATCTGTACAATTTTATTATCTTTGTCATTCATTATGAAGTACTAATAGTAAAAAATAGATAAATGTGAATCACACACATATTCAGATATTCTAAAAGACTCTTTAGAATTTATCCATCATTTTATTATTGTATGGCATTATAAATTATACAATGCCCTTTTCTTTCAGAAAATGCTCCATTGAATTTGCGAGAAGAGCTTCTGAAGGAGATTAACACAATGAAGAGAGTGACAATGGGAAGATGCCCGCATGTGGTCAATATGATTGGTTGTAGTACTTTCCAAGAACCCATTGCATTGGTGTTAGAGTACGTACCACATGGTGACCTTCTGAGCTACTTGAAAGCCAAACGAAGGAAGGTATGTATGGTTGCAAAGATACAGCCACCAAAACTGCAATTGAGTGGATTCAATGGTCAGCTAAATTTGATCTGTGGATTCTAGCGTAACAGAATTCCACTGCAGTACTATATATACGCCAAGTCTGTACATCACACATTGTGATAGTATTCCTACACTAGTGTAGGTAACATTAATAAGGCTATACCATTATTATACAACTTACAGCATATATACGTAGTTGTATTAATTTTACATCCATTGCTATTTAGACTTATACGTATGTATATACGTACATGTATGCCAACCACATGTCTTCCTTTTGATGTTTCAAACATAGGGCCATTATACTAACATGAGCCAATTTGAGCAGGGTGCCCTTGGGATTGATAATGCCTACCCTGAGCCTGTACCAGATTATGTTAACCCGACAAGCACCAGTGACCAGCCTCTTAGCCCTGTTGGCCAAACTAGCATTAGTGATGCGAAACCTTCTTCTCCAACCCAAAATATGAGAAAACAAGAGGGTCTCAGTGATGAACTGACTGCAGAAGATCTGCTCCTGTTTGCCCACCAAATTGCTATTGGAATGGTTAGCATGACTGTACATAATAATTGCACAATCAAACCAGCTGGTATAATTATTCAAATAGTAACATTTTAAACTCTCTTGTTGTACATGTGGTCCATGTGTTCCATGTCCCACATTTAAGGATTCTCATGACCACATCCTAATAAAGAGTACAGTTATTTAGGATTCTCTATATTATCTCACTGAATGGTTTCCTGAAACTTAGTTCATTGTACTAATTCTTAGATTAATTTGATAGACAGTAGGACATTGTACTACACTAATATATATATATATATATCACTCCCAGCTAAAAGGAATACTGTAACTCCCCTTAAGTGAACCATTCATAGTATATTCATATTTTTGTGTAAAATGCAAAATGGTTTATTAGCTGTTTTCCTTATATCATCAAAGGAGTTTCTATCCAGTCTTGGCATAGTTCACAGGGATTTGGCATGTAGAAATGTGTTGGTTGGAGATAAAAACCTTGTAAAGGTTTCAGATTTTGGACTCGCCAGAGAAAATGACATTTACATCAAGACCACAGATGGCAAGCTTCCTCTTCGTTGGATGGCCATTGAGTCTATAGTTGACAGAGTTTACACAACCAAAAGTGATGTGTGAGTGCCATATATAGATACTCTGTAACCTGTCAACAGAAAACATTGCAAATTTCTGTTCTCCACTAAGTGGATAGTGTCTTCTGAGAACCAACAAAAGGAATACTTTAAGTTTATTCTATAAAATAAATTGGCTATTTTTGGGTTTTCTTATCTTATGTCTTGTTTGAGTGTCTCTGAGATGCATTTGGGTAAATATTTTGTTGCAATATCCAAGTCTGGGTGTCTTCTTCAGTCATACAATTTTATAGAAGAAAGCTCGTAATTACCTACTCTATATGCTTAAGTTTTAATAGTTAGTCAGTGCAGTCTCATCCTTTCCTTTTTCTCCCTTTCAGGTGGTCATTTGGAGTAACACTTTGGGAAATTGTAACTTTAGGTACGTAAGTATGTAAGGGTATGTCATGATTTGGAGAACCCCATATCTGCTGTATGTACGTACATGTATTGTAATACATACGTATGTATACAGCATTTTTTGCTAATGCAGGATGCCATCCTTATCCTGATATTGGCAACAAGGCTCTCCTACAAAGACTGACAAGGGGATACAGAATGGATAAACCCAACAACTGCTCTGATGAGTTGTAAGTAGCCAAAATCACCAAGTTTGATTTTACTATACTTAATGGGAACCAGAATACCCTACAGCTTTTGAATATTATGAAGGGCAAACCCTATTACGTATATGTAGTGCACTGCCTTAATCCCCACAGCTGATTCAGGTAACATTTTGAGCTGGTTTAACAGAGCAGTAAAACATTATTGAATGATAAAAACTGCATTGATCAGATTGTTTTTTGGTCGTGAAGACCTTCATCAACTGATATTCATTCCCAGACCAAACTTAAACTTTCACCTTCCTTAGTTACTAGTGATAGTTTTGTTATAATGGTTATACCCACATATATATGTTACTTACTGTAATAGGTATAACATAATGATGGATTGTTGGGCAAACAAGCCTGAAGATCGTCCTAACTTTACAGAGCTGAGTGTATTAATTGAATCGCTGCAAAGCAAGCAGAACATTGAGCGATATGTTGACATGGACATTGACGAAATGTTGCCATATTATGATATGAAGCCAGATGACACTGAAGTAACTGATGAAGACCTTGGAAAGGTCAAAAGTGGGGAATATTTTGACAAGTTGAACACAAAAGAGGATATCAAAGAACCAACTATGAATCCAGACTATTATGATAAACTCACAACCCAAGTACAAAAGGTCAATGGAAATGGTGGTAGCAGTCCCTACTTCAATTCTCTAAAACCAGCTCCCAATTCCCCAAACGGGCAAACCCAATATTTTAACAAGCTTGATGAGACAAAATCCCCTGTAAGCAATCTGGCAGCTCCTACCCCTTATTTGGAACCAAAGCCGTCCACCTCCTCCTCCACTGGTAGCATTGCGAGTACAGACATAAACAGGCTTCAATCAGAAAGACAACATCAGATAGCCAATGAAAAGTTAATTGAATCACAATAACACTTGTATTAATGCTACATTTTGTAGAAATTTATATATACTATACTTATACATATCATTCTACAAACTGTTTCCTTATCAGCATACACATTATATTAATATACATTTTATCTCATCATTAGACTTTTGTCTCCTTATATATATATATTGTAAATTTTGATCCTGTTTCTCATATTTCTGGATTTAAGGGGGGCGGGGCAGGGTTATTGCAGTCAGTGTGTCCTGGCTTGATATATCAAAGAGGTGCTTGAAAAACACAAAGTGGTCGTTGCTCTGTTGTATATATATATATGTTGCAATCAGAGCTTAGTGGTTATGGTACTAACTGTCCTTGCAATTGCATTATGGTCCGCTGTTTGAACTCCAGTGATTGTCTGCTTCGATCTTGTTTTCCTTCTTACGTACGTATATGGTATGTACTAATTAACTATTTCAGATAGGATGGTACTAGTTTTTCATTGGTCATTCCAAAAGCTTCCTTTTTACGATGTGATAGAAATATATAAATTTGTTTATCAAATGTAAGGATATTTGTGGCATGGATTAATAATTTAAAAGAATAAATACAAATATACAAACATGATGAAAAATGTATCACAAACACAAGAAACAAATGTACAGATAATGTTTTTAAGTACTGGTAATTGTTATGTTTCCATGGTAACCCTGAAGCAGTGTACACAAGATCTGCCCTTGCATGAGAGACAATGCTCTTCTGCTGATAAACCTCAACCACAGATTATCATTTCAAAGATGAAGTAGCTGCAGCAGGAGGTCACATCAACTCTTGTTCAGTCGACCTCTGGTCAGTCTCCAGCTGGCATGGTCAAACCAGGGTATGTCAAAGGTACTAAAAAAGAAAATAAATCTAAATATAACCTATCACTACTGTTAATCCTATCACTACTGTTAATCCTATCACTATGTTAATCCTATCACTATGTTAATCCTATCACTACTGTTAATCCTATCACTACTGTTAATCCTATCACTATGTTAATCCTATCACTATGTTAATCTGAAAAATTGGCAGACTGTTAATAATACACTGTTTTATCAATTTTTCAGTTGATATACTTATGTATGGTCATTGGATGACAAAGGTGTCATCAGCTGTAAAAATATAATGTAGTAAGTGATTACATCACTCCTTTGATTTCACTAGCTAGCAAAAGGCAACCTCCTTCAGTCACCTTCAGCCACTGAAGAAGACCCTCAATATCTCTGAGGAAACCAAGGTTATCTCTTTAAACAAAAGACAACATGACAACAGAGAGCATTTTTGGGGTGCTGAAGGCAACCCTATATTGTTTTCACTTTTAGGTTTTTGTATGGCTCATAGCAACCACATACATAACTGTTGGGTCACCTATTAGTATTCAACCCACAGGAAGGCAGACAGACATGCCCACTTACTTTGATTCCACTACTGGAACAATGTGACCAAATGCTGAAACTGGCAGCTTTTCACAAACCTCAATCCTTTCCACTTCAAAAAGATGGAGATATACAAATTATACCGTGTATACAGTACATATTCAGCATTTATATGTAGTAGTTATACCACACTCAAGTACTTAGCTTTACACTTGAGTGTGGTATAATTAATATATATCACTATGACTTAAATCAATTGTAAAGGTGATGATAAGTAAACACCAGTAGGCCTACTGGTGATATAACATTTATCACTAGTTCAAGTGTGAAAAATATAAGGTTTGTAACACCCCAGATATCACCCGGTTGCCCTGGTAACATGATATATATATACGTATATACATATGTATGTGAGTGTCACCAGTAGAAAGTTACAAAAAATGGCCGTCATATATGTATCTTTGATACAGTAAAATGTATACGGATATTTTAAATTGACTACGTATATCTCCATCTTACAAAAGAGAGTTTTCACTCAGACTTGGTAGACATTCTCTAAGGGTCATGTGGACATTTGATTTTGGCTGTGGTACCAATTTCTACAATTTTTATTGGCATTCAGATATACGTATACAAAGTGGTAAGTAAGGTGTGTTGTTATAATTACATTCATTGATCTGGTTAATTCAACTAATAGCAATAAATTCAATGATTGCCAAGTCAAGCTTTTTCCATTTAGATACGTAATAATAGTTCTTTCTGTCCTCCATATTGCCAACAAGACAAAACATCCAAATCATTGAAATTTATTGCTGATAACTGAATCATACACACAAATAAGAATACTGGTACATACGTATAACTTATCACCACTTTCTCATAAAGCAAGGGTTACATAATACTTAGTCCTCTGAAGATAAATGTTGACAAAAAGGTGTACTTTTAGATGAGATTTAAATGTAAATTTGCCCATAGTGACTGCATTGGTACAGAACCTAGGATGTGTAACAATGTATCTTTGACTAGACAACCGTAACCCTGTGTCCGAGATGATCAGAACCAACAGTGTCTAGAGGAACACAAGTGAATGCTTGAGTTGGTACCTTCCTTCTTTGGAGGCCACAAGACCTCCTTCTGCCGCTTCTGACTGACATCCTGCCTAGTAACCACGCCCTTTTCGTGTATCTTCTTGTAACGTTTCATCAGATATTCGTGGTTCATCTGCTCTCTGGCTCTCTGCTGATCCCACCTGACACAGCCAAAAGTCATTTTGCATTTATCAGTGACACACAAGTAACTAACAGGTAATCAATATTAACAATCTTTTTGTGTAATGCCTTCTAAATAAATTGACATGAAAGTTGTATATGACACTAGACTAACAAATTCTACAGGATTGAGATTTTCTTACTACAAGATGGCTTTGATGTACTATTTGCAAATAAGAATGGTACATACATATGTGAATTCCTCAATGTCCCATAATTTAACAAAAGAACAAAACACAAATATGTATATTGAACATAATTTGGAATCACATATATACGTACCCACTACTTGAATGTACTCTGTATACCTTTGGGATGGTAGGTACATACATCCTTTGACTTTTTGAGCATTTAAAAACGCAGTTTGGTTTCATTTCTTGGTCAAACATTTCGACATTTCGGGGTCATCTTGTGACTGTGACTGAGTGACTGATCAGAAGAAGAAGATCCCCAGGGTTTGACCAAGAATCGAAACCAAACTACATTTTTAAATGTTCAAAAAGTTGAAGGATGTACACTATCCCAAAGAAAGTTCGATGCAGTTAGAAGGAATCCTTATTCTATATATTATATTATAATTAAACTAAGCATCTATTTAACCTCTTTCGTCTTCTTTCATTTTCTTCCAGCTTTCTATGTCTCCTTGAGTAACCTTCATCAGACAAATCCTGTAGAGACAACCATCACATATGTACATGCATACAACATACATCATGAAGCCATACAAAGCAACAACCACATACAGTACATGTTAACATAGACGCACCTCTGCTTGTTGCATATTAGCAATATGGTTTAATGAGGGTTTGATGTACCTGATCCTCCAGCTGGGTGCTACATGTGCAAGAGAGAGATAGTGTATATTAAATATGCTTGGTCAGAACAAATGAATTCAGACACCAGAAGATGAAAGGTCATCTAACTTTCAATATCTTTCTCTGAAGTTGTTGTACTGCAGGAATCTACTTCCATATTGGGAAATTTATCCTCCTCTTCTTGAGGAGTGATTGCCATGGGAACATCTTCAAAGAACAAGGCTGAGGGAGGATCCTTCATGAATACCTGACATTCCTTTGTTTGTGTTTCATCTGAATTTAGCATTGTGTCTTCAAAAAGTTGATTAAACTGCTTTTCAAGTTTTCTCTTTTTAAAAGGTAAATCTAATGTAGGGGCTTCTGATGGAGATTGGTGGGAGGGGCTTGAATGAAGAGGAGTGGTTGGGTCACTGGTAGGACTTGGAATGGTTGGTCTTCTCAGACTAGCAGTAGGTGTTGGACTAGCAGGGAATGTCTGAGAGCATCTACATCGAAAGAAATGCAATTCATACAAATAAAATCTAGACTTGATAATAAGAACCTCTTAATAGGCACAGACATTATGTACCTGTTTTTTGGAGTGAAAGGTGCAGGTGAAGGTTGGGTCTTCTGTAGCACTGTCATTCTTCTTTCCATTCTTTCAATACGAGATTCCAACTACAGAAGGCAATTAGAATATCAACATATACAAGTAGCATCTTCAGATCTATAATTAGTATTACTGTGCTTAACTTTTGTTTCAAAAGATTAATACGTATATTGCCTGGTATTTGAAGTCAAAAGTGGACATACTTAACCACCAAAGTGGTCTCCATAGACACCGAACAATGACATACAAAACAGAGAAACCTATTGGAAGTACATATTCTTATGGTATACGTATATTAGAAAGGTATGTGACAGTAATGGATGGTAATATAAGAAAACGTGGATTTCTCATCTACTGTATATACATGTTAAGCTTATCATCATAGCCTTTGCACAATTCAGTGTAAGTTAATTCGCTGTATATACATGTACATATTTCCAGAAAGAGTTTATCAAACAGGTTTAAACCTTTTTGCTCTTAAAGTACATGCTGCCAATCAAACTGAAAGTGTAGTTAATTTTGAAACATAAGGAGTCTCAATAATTAGTTGTATTATTGTAATGAATAAATTTGTTCCAGTAAAAGTTTACATTGAAACTACAATTGGGACAGCCACATATGATAAAATATGTGGGTGGATGGATGTTAAAACAAGGGCTTAACTAGTAATAAAGCATTTGTTTACTATGACATTGTTCTTGATAACATATAAGCCACATGAAAAAGAGGCAACACAGTATTCATGCTAATTACAGTATTTAGACACCGGCTCTCAGGGTCAAAGAGATTACGTATAACAACATACAAGAGAATCGACATACTGGTAAAATGTTTATATGTACTTGGATAAGCTTTTCACAGCACTAAACACACATATTACTGACTACAATACACATGAAAATCTATGTACGTACTTACATACCTGTCCTTTCTCTCTCAATAACGCTTCTATACTTCTTTCGTTATTGTATAGCTTCTCTTGTTGACTGATCAGTAATTCTGCCTGTAAAGTAACAAGCTCTCTCAAATGCTCAACGCCAGGCATCGAATTGTTTGCAAAAAGACCATCACGGAAGCTTAAAAGTTGACTATGACACATGGTTGGGTCGATCGAAGTTAACGCTACAGGCGGACTGTGAACGGCAAGGTTTTCGTGGCATTTAACACACAATCCCGCTCTTTCTTGGCGCACATAACAATGATCATGTTTTGTACTGTCTCTTGGTAATCTTATGAGTCTGTTTTCAGAGGAAGAAAGTTCTGTGGAAGGAATAAAATGGCGGTCTCTCTTCACATCTCCGGCACAAGAATTCTCCATCTTCGTTGTTAACACGACTGTTTTTATATCTCTATAACCGTCTGTTGCCATTGTTGAAGATATTACACCGCACTGCCGATTGCTATCCATACTTCGTCTTCCCACCATTATCACACGTGAAAGCCCCACATTGTATCGCACATGCGCGGTAGCCTATATAAATTGCATAGGCTAAATTACATAAAGTTTATGTTGCTAAATTAAGGGAATGGGCTGTAGACGGAAATTAATTGCATTGACTTTGTGCAAGTCGACTGAAACTATCTATTTTTCGGTTAATTTATATCATGCTCTTGGTCGTGAATAGTCAAGTTTGAGATTAGTTGACTAACCTGCAGGCCAAACCATATATCTCTTGTCTGATGAGGCAGGGCATAGGTTCACTAAAAATACAAATTATCAACTCATGGAGGCCATCTGAATATGTGAATATATCATTTAAGTTCCTTTGATTCTCAACTTGAATATTTGTATAAGCTTACTTCTTCAAAACTTGATTTAAGGTAGATTGGATAGGTGTAAGTGTATCATTGCTAATACGCATATAACTGGGACTGGTTAGTGGCTTGAAAAACAGAGTATGGGTTTTGTGATACTGGCTAGCCGAACCCCTGTGGTACCTGTGGTAATTTATCGACGATAAATAATAAAGTATCGATATCTGAACCCTAAATATTTTGTGGTCAGAGCTAGCATGGATATAATTAGGTGGGGACGACCCATGGAAAAATGGCGACTAAAGAAATTAGCGACAAGGATTTGGGACATGCCATTCGGAAATTGAATGTAGATGAAATAAAGAAACTAGAAACAGAAGAAGTGATATCAAATTTTAAAAGAGATAAACTCGAAAGGGAAGCTCAGAAAAACTGGGATTTGTTTTATAAACGAAATTCCACTAATTTCTTTAAAGATAGGCATTGGCTGACTAAGGAGTTTCCAGACCTCTTGCAAGCAGTTAAGGAGGTAATTAGTTTTATGTTATGGGGTTTGTAACCTTTTTATGCACCTTAGTTCAACCGTGTTTTAGAGTATTAACTCGAGAAGGCTTGTTCTGCTAGAAGCTGGATGTGGGGTTGGCAATGCGGTGTTTCCACTCCTTAGGGAAAGCGATCAACTCTTTGTTTACGCCTGTGATTTTTCTCCGAGAGCAGTGGAATTCGTTAAGGTATTAAGCATAAGATAAGAGGAAATTTGAGAATAAGTTAGTTATTGATTTTCCCTCCTTCATTTCTGCTATTCTGTAGTCTAATTCACATTATTCCGAAGAAAGATGTTTCGCCTTTCAGTGCGATTTAACTGTTAGTGACTCCCTTTCTAGCAATATTCCCCGAAATTCAGTTGATTTTGTATCGTTAATATTTGTACTCTCTGCCATCTCGCCAGAGAAACATAGAGATGTTTTGAGGAATATCGCTGAAGTTCTAAAGCCTGGTGGCCAGGTGCTTATGAGGGATTATGGCTTGTACGATCATGCAATGCTCAGATTCGGTAGAGGACATAAAATTGAAGATAGTTTTTACACGAGGCAAGATGGCACAAGGGCGTATTACTTCTCCACGGGTAGGCCTAAATATGTTACTTGAAATTATTCACTTGTCACTTTTCGAAATATTGTGACTAGTTGGTTTACTAATTTTATGGGGAAAGGAGAGAAAACTAGTGGAAGAAGTGTATCATAATTAGATAATTCCAAAAGTGCATTGGCTTATTAGGCTGCTGAGAACTATATCAGGGCAGTAGTAGAGAGATATACAATGGAATTATGTGGTTGTTGGTAGTCAGATAGGGCAGTGGCAAAGGCCTGTTTGACTCAATACTCTTTTCTTAGGACTCTTTCTTCTCACTCTCTAGTGGTTTTCTATGTTGATTAGTAATTGCAAGAGTTTGTTAGAGATTATATCTAGATCTCTTATGTAATTGTTAATCATCAGCTTGCTAATCAAAAATTATATATTTATACTCATTGTTTGTATGTGTAAACAGTCCATGTGATAGCTGTTAAACAGTTGTCTATAGACCATGTGCGGATGGTGTAACTAACCAGTAAAACAATCCAGTTACATGCAGTGAGTTCTGTCCTTCCATTTCTCTTTGCAGAAGAGACAGAGAAGTTATTTATAGATAGTGGATATGAAGTTGTGGAAAACAGCTATAAGAAGTCGGAAACAGTTAATCCAAAAGAAGGTATATCAGCAGTCAGAGTGTTTGTGCAGGGAAAATTTAGCAAAAAAAACAGTTTGAAATCAACTGAATAACAACACATCATTTTTTAGACTTTCTTCAAAAATTGTTCATGACTTTATGTCAGATACACAAGTTACTAGTTTTAATTGACTGCATGTTGAATTTTATGTTTCAGATGAATATACTCCTAATAGCTACGGCTATGTACATGTTTAGGGATTTAAAAGCTCTTCAGGTGAAATGTACGAGATGTCATCCCATGGATGTCTGTACAGTCCCTGTTTCAGCCTTCGCTGGTCCAAAAAGTGGCCAATAAACCCCACTGTCCTACCTAGCACAAAGAGTCCATTTAGAGCTCCTATTTCTATGTACTCCTGTGCTTCCTCACTGTAAGGAAGAAGATGCCAGATTGGAGCCACAGTCTTTCATTTAATTGTAGCAAGGAAAGTAAACTTACTCTGTGAAGGCCTTACTGTGCCTAAGGAGGTCTACAAAGCATGTAGCAATTGCACCATCAACATTCAAAATCAGATTAGGTTTCTGCAGTCAGAGAACAATACATAATAGACAGCTGTAGGTAGGTGTGTATAGTAAGAATATAGCTGTAAATCGATCCCAATATGAAAATAACATACATGTAATATCTAAATTGTCAGGAGTGAGTAACCAATCATCGAACCTTAAAATAGGAATAGTAAAATATGAGAGTCTTATGGGGAGTATTTCTGTGAATCTGGTTCACTCAATCACCTTTGAGGTAGTAATCTTTTCAACTTCAACTGCATAGTCCAAGACAGGGGTGGCAGGAAAGTACTTCTTAGCAAAGTCTTTTATAATGACTACTCGTGTATCAGGATTATTGAGCTGTAGAAGCAATGATTAACTGATTATCAATCAAGCATGCACACATTGAATAAAGACCCCTCTCTCGTACTTCTATCTAGACATCTTTATACTGACATACACCGTATGAGTGGCTTATCTCCACAAACTGTAATTCGGAAAATGTTTGTGTTGAAATATTTTGTGGCCTGGGGCAACCATAAACGTAAATTTTATACTGTTGGTCAAGAAAACATGGAGGAGGTTGATGCATTCACAGCATTAGGATATATGGGAATAGCTATTGGGAAAACGTTCGAGTTACTTAATTGTGTGTATTTGTTGTTGAAAACCTTTAATGCAGGATTAAAATTAACTATAAACAATTTCCCAACTACGATTATAGGGAACCAGAAGGTTGCAAAGATCTTAAACTAAGACTCTGTAACGATAGAGACTAAGGGAGACTTACAGATTTGATTCTGTGACCAATCCCCATTATGAGTTTGTTTTCCTTCTTCATCTTGTTAATAAATTCCATTGGAATAAGGCCACTATCGAAGGCAGAGCTGAACTGCCTTGCAGACTCATCCAGGGCACCTCCAAAGCGGTCTCCCTAGACAACAGACAAAACAGAGAGAAAGTTATTGGAAGTACATTAGAAAGGAATGTGACAGTAATGGGTGGTAATGCAAGATTTCTCATCTACTGAATATACATGATAATTAAGCTCATCATAACCTTTGCGCAAGAGATTAATCTATTGTGTGTATGCATTGGTAAGGGATAGAGATGAAGCTGAAACTGTTCATCAATTCCTACACTGTATAACTTAGATATACAGCATTCATAGTCAACAAATAGAAAAAGCTATAATATATGTACGTATGTACAGTACATGTGCATTGACATGTGATCATGAAGCTGAGAGGAGTATATAAACACTATCCTCAAAGTCAAAATGGATTTCTCATCTACTGTATATACATGATAATTAAGGTCATCATAACCTTTGCACGGCTCAATGCAATTCACTGTATATACATGTACATATTTCCAGAAAGTGTCTAACAAAAAGATTTAAGACATAATCATATATTGTAAATAGTTACTAGGCAACAACTTGGAAGAGTCAACAAAGCTTACAATTGTCAGTAGGCCAGAGGCTAAGGAGGAAACGAGGTCCTTTCCTGCCCTAGCTGCTACAATTGTGTTGTGTGCCCCTGACACAGCTGGGCCGTGGTCAGCTGTCACAATCATGCACATCTCAAGGAACTTGCAGGCATAGTCAGGCAACCTTGAAGAATGAGATATTAATATTATGTACATGTATTAGGAGAGACTAAAGAGCTGGAATTACAAACTTGCAGGATATAGTGGAAGACAAAAGGGAATGCCAAACTGTGAAACCCAATCCTAATCTGTGATGAAGTATAGCAACTACGTAAATCTTGCCCAACATACATGATGCACCAAGCGTAAAGAAGACTTAGGAGGAGGGACGAATGGGCACTATAGTAGCATCTTTAGCTGTCATATTCACTCTAAACCATATAGGGTACATACAAATCTGTACAATGAATCTACACGTCAATCAATTATTGGACATAACAGTATACAAACAGAAACAGCTGTCTGGTCCAGTGGAGAAGGAGAGAAGTAGAAGGAGAAGGAGAAAATCCTCATCCAAAGCTCTCACTAGGTTTAGTTCCCTATAGGCCTTTTACCCTTAAATAGATATAGCATGTTGAAAATGGTGCATTTATAAGCCATTGCAATAACAGTCAAGGAATGTATGGTCCAAAGCCCATTTATTAGCATATACAATGGTACCATGAGTGACAGAGGTGACCCATTGGACGGGACTGAGTCTCAAGTCTTTGGCTTACTGTACTCCTCAAGAGAGAAGAGTGCATGAGGTAAATCCTGTGGCACACATTAGTTCCGCCCACTTTGTAGGATTCAGTAAACTAAGATGCATACACTCTGCAGTCAGAGAAGGACATACATACCTCCTCTGGAACCAGAGCAAGCTGAGAACACCACCAATACCAATCTCCTCCTTGAAGACATCTGAGATGGGCATACCCGCATACAGCAGTTCTTCTCCTCGCTCATCACTGATGGAGGACATCATTGAAGCTGGTTTTCTGATGAGGCCTAGTTCCTGAGCCCACTTATAGTCCATGGGGACTGTGGGCGGCTCCTTTTCTGGTTGAGGCACAATGAGCTCAGCCTTCACAAGCTGGTTGTACACCTCCCTGTGGAGAAGGGAGCTATGAGTAGCAGCTGCAAGGGATACCTATACTTGCTTAATATAATTTCTGGTGCTCAAAACCCTAAAGTGCCAAATACTCTACAGACATGCAACATCTTAGACACAATTAAATCACTTTGTCACTTGACTGTTCATATCTATGTTTACCTATATACACAGTTCAAAGGGCAAGTGCTCACCCAATCAAAACACCAAGGGTGTCAAAGCTATCAGGCACATGGACTCCAGCTTCAAGCAAAGCTTTATTTTTGACCTCTGACGTCTCCTCCTTTGCATTTGCACAAGCCCCTGCATGGCCAAACTGCACTTCAGAGGAAAACATCTTTGTACATGTTCCAATGCACCAGGCAACTAAAGGCTTGAAGATGCGACCAGACTTGACTGCCTCACACACCTTGTACTCCTCAGTCCCTCCAACCTGCAGGAGGGCAAGGGTAACTTGTAAAACATACATAAGAAAGAGAGGACTACAGCAACTGAAGACCCGCAGGGTCAAAACATTCAAGAAAACAAACTGTATCTCTAGACGCTCAAAAGATTAATGATAAACCATCTTACAGTAAGATAGAAGGACACTTTGAGCTAACTGTGTAAGTACAGATGATACATAGTTACAGGTCCTTGTGTCTACCCACCTCTCCAAGTAGAACCAACATCTTTACATTGGGGTCGTCATGGTACCTCAGCAAGTGATCTAGGAAGGTTGATCCGGGGTATCTGTCTCCTCCGATGGCCACTCCTTCAAATACTCCATTAGTTTTATTAGCAATGATATTATTCAGCTCATTGGACATTCCGCCAGACCTCGATACATAGGCTACACTTCAGGCCAAAACAAAACACCACAATGCATGTCAAAATTAAAAAGTAATTGTTAGCATACATGTACACCTATATGAATGTACCTCCTAGCGTACATGTACACATATATGAATGTACCTCCTAGCGTACATGTACACCTATATGAATGTACCTCCTAGTGTACATGTACACCTATATGAATGTACCTCCTAGTGTACATGTGTACACCTATATGAATGTACCTCCTAGTGTACATGTACACCTATATGAATGTACCTCCTAGCGTACATGTACACCTATATGAATGTACCTCCTAGTGTACATGTACACCTATATGAATGTACCTCCTAGCGTACATGTACACCTATATGAATGTACCTCCTAGCGTACATGTACACCTATATGAATGTACCTCCTAGCGTACATGTATACACATATATGAATGTACCTGCCAGGACGATAGAGTTTGGAAGAGATAATGTTATCTGTCATTCCACCAGTGTTGCCGATCTTGAAGCAGCCAGGCTTAATACCACCAACAGTAGCAGGTCCAATAATAGTAACCTTCTTCTTGTTGGCTATCTTTATCAATACTCTTGTATGGTGCTCTGGAATGCCTTCAGCAATTATGGCAATTGTACGTATCTGCGGATATTGCATCACTTCTATGGTGCTCTCATGGGCTGATCTGAGAGATGCAAAGTTGATGACCACATCAACACTTGGAAACTTCCCTAGTGCCTCAGACAGTTCCTTGTAAACTGGTATCAGAACCTCTCTCTTCCCAAAGTAAAACTTCTGCTTGTGGTTGCCACTAACAAATAAATGAATAAAGAAACTGGTTCAACCGGAGTGTACAGC
The DNA here is from genome assembly GCA_947172415.1 of Chondrosia reniformis. Classification (NCBI taxonomy): domain Eukaryota; kingdom Metazoa; phylum Porifera; class Demospongiae; order Chondrillida; family Chondrillidae; genus Chondrosia; species Chondrosia reniformis. The sequence goes on along the minus strand of OX359199.1, from coordinate 4,410,820 downwards.
AACTACTGTCTCAGCAGACAATGTTCCTCTGTATTTTAAATCTGCTATAAGGCAGTGATAACAAGCTAGTCAGTTAAGATTATTGTCAAGGAACCAGAATATATAATGGTGCACTGTTTGTAACAAAATCAGTTCCTTATTACAAAGTCAAAATATTTATTTTGTCACCACGTACACTCTTACATGGATCCCAAATAAGGAAACCCTTATTGAGTGTCTATGTATGTTACTTTAAGTGAGCTAGGAGTGTCTTACATGATTTAAAGCTTAAGGTCAGGGGTCAAGTTGCTGATAAGCGCAAGGCGAAAAGAAGCTGAGTACTTTATCACACAAGACCCACACACACCCACACCGAGTGCTGGCCTTTCGAGCTTTTGCTAGAGTGCTTAATGGAACTTAATGAACATTCATTAAGAATACACTGTATAGGATTAAAAATCACTTTGATGTACTTACACAAGTCAACTCCTATGTATAACCCTAACCCTTTTACCCTAGGCCATATAAGAGCTTACATATGGTGACAAAATAAATACTTTGTCTTTATAATAAGGAGCTGATATTTGTTACAAATGGCGTCCCGTAAGAGCATTCCTTTGAGTGGTCACTCAATAACTCAATACATGCGTTCACCTGAATGGGTACACCATGGCAGCCACGGATGGAGTCTTCCTGGAGCAGAGATGATCAAAGTCCAGCATGCTCTGACAAGCTCTTGGCTGCATACCATAGATAATGGACTGTGTTTCTGATGTGAACAGCGAAGTGGTCTCAGTGAGAGCACTCTCCTGCTCAGAGCTCCAGAGTTGGACCACCACACGATGAGAAAGTTTTGGTGAACTTTCCTTGAGGTCAGATGAATCCTCCACAAGTGATCCCATTGATGAGGCTGGAGATAGCTGAATAGCAAAGAATCACATTAATTTGAAAAAAATGGAGAGGAAAAGGTAATTAAAAATTCATTATCACAGAGATATATAAGTTATACCTTCACTTATGACACAGGGAGAACCTAGTGTATGTTTCAAGTGGGAGACAGTAAAATGAATTTTTAGAACTATTGTTCCCTTTCTTTCCTATTTTAAATGCAAAGTAACTACATACGTACAAACCATTATTAATTATGCTTTTAGTTATGATATAGACAAGAGTACAGAGCTGGATTGACTGTTTCCCTAGATCCACCCTTTCCAACAGAAAGTGGAGAGATGCTGGACATATACGGATACATATGTACATACATGTGAACTGTCAAACTTTTACATCACTTTTGAATAAATTAAAAGACATCTTTGAGATGGTTCATCTGCAGTCTGTTGAGTGTCTAGAGATGCAGTTTATTTTTGGGGAATCAGACGTTTTGACCCTGGGGGTCTTCTTCAGTCTGTAGACACTCAAAAGACTAAACATGAACATAAGTTAGAAGAAATCCCTATCACCAACTTAAAGGAAGACTTTTAAGGAAATGACAGTATAGGAAGTTTAACATTGCAGTGGAGATAGAATATTAGTTTACCCTTTGTGAGAGGATGTGAGGCTGGTCTGGCACAAGAGACTTGGGAGTCCTCCTCTTACCGAGGGCCATGCTCACAATGGCCGTCATGTGGGTCTCAGGCCCAAACACGTGGACAGGTACCTCCAGCTCCGCTCCTGTGAGACAAGAGAGAAACACCTCCACATAGCTCAGGACACGCACAGGTACACTGTTGTGTGTAGGGCTAACACATGTACATATATATATGTACCTATGTTTGTTAAGAAACAGAGACCTACCAGGGCTGCATAGGGGGGCGGGGGGCATTGGCCCTAGGATTGATTCCCCCCCACCCCCCCAGACTTTTGGAACTCCCTAAACTGCTTCGACACCCTCATACCATTGCCCCTCCCCTAAATTTTGAAATTTTTCATTTTGCCCCCTCTGGCCCCAAGTTCTGCATGCAGCCCTGTCTACTGTACATAGTTAAAGACTCTGCAAATTTAAAACTGTTAAAATTTAGTAAATTTTAACAGCATATTTTGTACCCATGACCTCCTATGATTTAATTACTATATTTTAATTTTTAGGGGCTGCAGCAGGCAGCCCCTTATATTGTTTTCATTTGCCGATTACGTTGTATGGCTTCATGTTACGGAAAGATATATATATAATACGGGTTGATACGCAACTATTATAACACTTTATTTATACGTCGATATATATTTAATACAGGTTCATATATACGCAACTATTATAATACTTTATAATACTTAATTTATACATCAATACATCGTTTTGCAAATGGCGGCGTTCAGGAAGCTTTAGTTAACGAAGCTTTTCTGTCGCTATTTATAATGTTCAGGACACTTAAGCGTCCTCAATCGTTAGTATTACGAATATATATATTAAATGCCAACGATACGGCCAAGTAGTTCGAGTAAATTCGGGGGGCGGCAGCCCCACGAGTTTTTAAACTCGAACTACTTGTTAAATTATTTACATTACGTAGATTACTATAGTAACTGACACTGTATATAACAAATGTCACTATATATGTACGTATGTACTAATACAGTATGTACCTATGTATTGTATGTAAGGACACACTGTATGTGAACTCAATGCTAATATACGTATATTAGAGTGAACAGTACAAGTAGCATACAGTTCGCTAGTAATGCTAGACATACCAACATCCCTCATCACTCTGAGGCCTTCCTGATAATTGGGACCACCCCTCCTCACAAATATGGATATCTTGTGCTCAATGAGGAGATGTTTGTAGTCCTTCAATGCCCGAACTATTCCCTGTATGAATGAGCAAAATGGTCGTTAAATGTACTTTTGACTGAAAAGTTAAAGAAAAAATACAATACAATTCCTAGTAAAATACAACCACAACATTGATATTGTACATTTAAAAAATACAACCACAACATTATTATTCAACCATGACATTTAAAAATACAGAAATATACAAGCATGCGCAGAAGATACGTATACGTAAATTACAAGGTATGGCACCATAAAAGGAAGAGTACTTTGAAAGTGGCAGCAACATTAGTGAAATTAGCAATTCCTCCACCAATTATCAAAACTTTCCCTACATCAACAGAGATAGCATCATATGTTGTCAGCCATTCCGTAACCATGGATACCACTACTAATATACTTAGTTATATTACAAAAAGCCTTGGAGGGATTCTGTTTGTAAATATTTTTCTGAGCAACAAAATATCAATGTAAACAAACTACAACTGAAAGTAATATTAACAAAATTTCAAATAAAAGCTATACACACAGCAAAAGAGAAATTATAATATAATATATTTCACTTTATAATGGAAGTTATCCAAGGAATTCAAACAATGAGGTAAATGTAAAATACATTTCAAAGTTGCCTATTGTAGTCCTCAAAGGGAACTCATTGTGTCTGTGCATATGAGTAGAGCACAGCATCACAGTATTACTAAAGCAAACAAGCTTTCCTTTACTTTATCAAAATATTGATCAAAAAAGTCTTTTTAATTTCCTTCCATGTCATGACAGTAGCTACACGTATGTATGATGTACGTATCTGGTACCATGTAGGTTCTACCTAACATACGTACATACCTTGTGGGTTCATCTCCTTGGTCATTAAGCCTAAGATTGTTTTGGCGTATTCAAAGGTTTGTGATTCACTTGGGGCTCCGGAATATTCACCATAGTTGGCCAAATCCCTACCGCCTCCCAAATCACATATTGTGTCACTATATACAGAGATACGTAATGCAAAGAGTCAAGTTTCACTTCCAACAGTTGTTCATTCCACCTCCCCAGCCAATGAGCATAGCTGTACAATCCCATCTCACCTGTAAATGACGGAGGCTCCACCTCCTGCAACCATGGTCCATATGCGACCTTTCGGGTTGAGCACTGTTAACTTCAAGGAGGCACCGCTCTTAGCATCTAAGTCTGCTACATAAGCTTCCTGCGTCAAGAGAAGCCAAATTATGGGGTTCAAGTGAAGCTACAGGGGCAATCAGTATGATTTAATTGAAGCTCAATAATTTGTTATTGACATAACTGATGGATTACATTAGTAGCAAATGTTAACACTTAAGGAATGCACAGAAAGAGCTTTACATTACATCTGTCCTCACTTCTGGTAAGGCTTCTCTCCCAAAGGGAGGAGGAAATGTTAAATTTCCCCAGTTGAGTTTACATATGAATTCAGCTGTCTGGTCAAGCTTGGCAGCTAAATCCAACATGTATATAGATTGACCTATAATGACTAGATGATAACATAGGTATACACGATGACTAACACATCCTGACTGCTGTGACATGTACATTAATACATACATACACATTCATTGAACTGCAAGCACAATGCGTCACATTCAACAACCACATAAGGTGTATGAACTGACCTAACGGGTTGATTTCTAGGTAGGTAAAGTGAAGGTCAGTATAAGCCCTAAAGAGAGCCACTAGAAATTTGACTAACAAATCCTGTTTCTCTGCGGAAGCCTCCTTTACAAGTACTCTGGCTTGCTCCTCTGATAAGCTGTCTGAAATATCAATATCCACTTTGGCTGCCTTTAGAGGAGAGAATTCAGAAATAGGGCATTCATAATCAGTAATACATGTGTACGCATGTGTTACAATGTGTATTAAGACATAGAAAACGAAACATTACAATCATTAAACTGATGCACAACAATGGTGACAAATAATGACTTGCTCATGTACTTAAAATCAATGTGTACAACTGAGTTAATGGTAGCTATTTCAAAACTGCTTCTGTAAGGTGGTCTTGAACATAAATATTGACACATTAAAGGGATAATGAAGAGTCAACGAAACAAAATGGTATAAGCACAGTCATGGAAAGTGCAATGGCTTATAAATCTCAAGTTGAAGAGGATTATAATCAGTTGTTGCTGAACTACAAGTACCTTTGTATCCACATCCCCAATATCTACTCCTCCCTCGTGATGAAACAGAACTGTGTTGCCACTTCTGGTTGCATAGATACACGTATAAAACTCTTCATCCTATTGACAGCAAATACATACATTCACAGCACAACATCATAATGGACACATACACCATTCCATACATACGCACCTGTCCATGTGGTACAAATGGCTCCACTATGAAACGCTTTAAAGTACCAACGGCACTCCCGACCTATCAGTAGAAAGCCAGTGAAGGCATAAGCACACTGGTCTCTTGGGAGTTTAGAGATGGAAGATGGAGGCATGGTCACTCACTGTAAATTTTTTATTCATTCGTTCGCCTATCCACTCTCTAACTCCCGCCAAATCGGCGTTAACTTTAACAAGACCCAATTTACCTCTTCTTTTTATCAGCTGATCAGGTTTGACTACTAAGGGCTACATAATAGAGAGAGGCAAAGCATAACGGCTTTCCGAGCGTCTTTCACACAAAAGTCACACAAACAGGTTTACTCACTTCTGTCAATAACCACGGGTTGCTATCGACTACATCTTGAAATGACGAATGCTGATCTACCACGGCCGCTCTATGCGAGAGACTAGCGCTAAGGCGCAAAGCTTCGGGAACTTTCTTACCGATATAGTCTACCAAGATACGTTTACCATCCGCTTCGTAGATGGGCTTTGCTGACATATCTGCAGGTTTGGATAAAACAACTGTTCACGCACACTTACAGCTAGTTATTACATTAGAAGCTGAGAATGGCGAAATGCTGGTCTTCCTTCCTTTTATTCTGGAAATCATCCGATCGCGAGTACTGGCCACTCACGCGTGACAAACACGCCAAATTGGTCACATCAAAGGGCGTGACCTTTTTATAGGTACAAGGAGAGTTAACGTTACTATGATAAGCCAATGGTAAGATGGTAATGCGAGCAAATAATATCCATCAGTATATATTAATCCGAGAAATACTTACATATAGAAAATCATTCAGTAGAACAATAGAGGTATTAATTATCATTGTTAATTATGATAAATTTTTGTACAAAAGTACTAAATGCACATGAACATGTGTATGATTCTGCAATGACAAACTACAAAAAACACTACTTACATAAATCTATAAAGTTTGAGTGTGAGTTTTCCATTGGGCAATTCATATTTCAGTTTCTTCTCTATGAGGTGAAATACTTACTCTTGACAATGGTACAATAATTGGTTCATTTTCCACACTTTCCAAGGTCTTTTCTCTGTTATCCCTGGCATCAATCTGCATTGCAGCTGGGGAGACAACTTTGGACTTTGTGACATCCTTGTCATCCAACTCTGCAGGAGATGGTGGAGTTTGTTCGTCTACTTCATAGTAGTAGTCGTCTTCCTTGACTTTGATGGTACCAGTACCAGTGCCAGTAACTTGGACATGTATTCTTCTTGCTTCTGCCTGCTTCTCCAGGTACTTCTTTCGCATAGCAGTTTGACCAAAAAACCCAAACTAAGAAATATAATAACAAAGATAAAGTATGATCAGAATTGATGATACTATCCAACTTATGACATTTAACCAATATGTACGTAGCTCCATGTGGAGTAGTCAACTAGTGATACTAGAATTGTTGTTTATACTGGGTGCCTAGTATAGTAGCCAATGGCTAAAGGCCTCCCCAGTCTAAATAAGATACTTGACTTGACTTAACTTGACTAACTGGAGCTCCAGTATACGTACATGCAGATCGATACCTGGTAATGTTAAACCAAGACTAATACTATAAATGGGGCAGAAAGCCTGGCTTTCCAGTTTAAATAGTAACATTGTAATGAATTGAATAACCTTACCATACATACATACATACGTACGTACATATTATATACATATAGCACAATATTAACAGTAACTAGTATAGTTACTAGTATTATGAATATTGTAACTTACAAAAGCAAGGAGCAGTAAAATAATAAAGAATCCTGAAAATCCAATAAAAACTGCTATAATAGGAACAAATTCATTAGCACACTGGATAGCAAACTCTTGGACTGCGGCATTGATCTTGATTGTATACTGTGAACAGATAATTTTATGATATTCAATTGGTAAGCCATTATGTACATATGTACATACGTACGTAGGTTAAAGAATTTTGAGAAAAAAAAGTTGAAATAACTGAGAAAAGATGGGTAATGAGTAATGAAAAAAAATAACATCCTAACTTTTGTGTATATAAGATGTGACATAAATATATACCATTTCTGTTTTCCTGGGTGTAGTTGGTTCGTTGCCTTCATTTACAATGGTTGCCCACAGTGACAAATCAAAGTTGCGAGTGATGGAATAACTCTACAAGACACAAAATTAAAGATAAATCAATAAATACAGTTTGATCATACGACAACACTTAGGTCTAGCTTGAGCAGCTGAACATAGGACTAGCAGCCTACGGTCATAGTTAACTATGTATAGGTATGCAGTAGTCACTTGTGTCATTCAACAACCAACTCAAAAGGCTAAATGGAACTACAAGCTATCAAAGCTGCCATGCAGTTATATCATTTGCGTATTTGGTAGAGTACGTACCCACAATACAGCTTGTACAGTTATAGTTTTTGCTGGGCCAGGTGAAAGATTGAGAATATGACACTGCATTATTTCACATTCAACTTGCTCAGAACAAAGTTTTGGGTCCACTGGAGGTCCTGAACCAGCTTCTTTGTAGATGGAAATTTTCTATGCATTATGAAAGAAGAATTTTATATCAGTACTTGTTAATAACATTGAAAAATGGAGCAATGCTCTCCATACAGCAAATGATTGGGAGAAGATCCAAATCCAAGGGTTTGAACTCACCTGTCTATCATCATCCTCTGAAAGTGGGTTTTCTCCATAAAAAAGACATTCAATACTATCATCAGTAATCTAGACATAGAATATAACATATAGTCTAACACACCATTCCTCAATATGCTACATGTACTAAAACTAGTGAGTTGTGGATGAGGATACAAGAATTTTCTCCTTCTTCTTCTTCCTCTTCTCAAACAGGGACAGACAGCTGTTTCTGGATCCTTCATCAGTGATCTTGGGAATTTTTGTCTTCTTCTTGATCCTTTGGAAGCAATACGTACATGATGGCTAGTGACGCAAGTTTCAGTACACTAGAGTTGGTCATTTGTCTGATGCTGGCAGATAAGTTTGGTTCTCATTCATAGGTGAATGGATTAGACAGGTCATATTTATTAACAGTTATAGCAAGGAATGTCATGAGAGTGAAGTAACTCACTAATCCCGTAGGAAGGAGAAGAATATCCTGAATTTGACTGGAATTAGTGATATCTGTCGTCTTGAACTTAGTAGGCCAGTAGATGGTAAGTAAGCTACTTGCAATCTCAGATCCTTTGTTGCTATCAAATGAGTTTGCCACCTTGAAATACATAAAACTTGCATTAGCTGCTATGCATCCTTACAGGAATACTCAAAAAAATAAAATATTTATGTGATCTTACGTAAAAATGAATATTGGCATCTGGTCCTATATTCTCTAAAGGAAAGGAACTGTTAAAAGGAAATAAGCTATTTTCAGTATTATAAACATCTCTTGCTCTCAGTGAATCTCCATTTGCCCTGAATAATAAAAAAGAAATTAAAAAACACTCTTGTATTAATATAGCTTTGCGCAGTCATTCCAAACTTACGGAGATATTCTTAAGTTATATTCTGCTACTGCAGCAAATTGTAAGGTCATGTTTCTTTCAGTGTTTCTGAATGCAGAAAATAATTCATTTGTGAAATAAACATATGCATATACATGTATACATTAGGGAGTTTCTTTTAGAAAGTGTCAGAAGGGAGGGGGGAATACGATATAGTGTGGGAAAATCCGATTAATATGTTTAATTGCTATCAAAAATTGCCAATTTGACTTTTTTCAAAGCAGGGGATGGATAAATACCCCCACCTCCCCCTAAAAGAAACCAGAAATCCTATATCTATTCAGAGCTCATTCCATATAGCATCCATTATAATACGTAACCTTCATAATATGTACTGTACATATATGTGTACATAGACGTATAGGAAATCTATGTATGTATGCTAACGGTTGTATCATTCCAGATGAATCCACCATAGCAAAATGGATCCACAATCTTTCAGTGTCCAGTGCCAGCTGTGCATCAGTGGAGAATGTTATATTAAACTTAACCACATCCTCATTATTAGGTTGAATAGGGCTCTTCAGTTTACACAACAAACTCTCAGCAGTAGTGAAGGGACAACTAATTTCTGGCAGTGCACCAGTAGATATGGAGTTCTATAGTCAATAAATAGAGAAGAAATTCATGAAGAAATAACATGCCTTAATGTAAATGGAAGCATATGTACATACATACTGAATATCATATGCAACTAAAAGGGTCAATTAAACTTTGAATTAAAAAGTTACACATATAAACCAAGGTAGTCTCTTATTTCATCAGACACCATGCCATATTATGTTTGAGCTTGAATTGCATATGTATATCAGTGTGTATCAGATCAGGCTACTATATAAGATTGAAAATTACCGTATGCTCAATGCTGCATGTTACGTATATAACTAACAGAAGAAGATATTCCTTAGAATGACATGTGCTTCTCATGTCCTGTGTGCATAATATTTAGATTACTGCCAGATATACTGTACGTATTTATGTACCTCATTTGCTCTTTGTAGACCCTTTTGAGCTGTTATCCTGACCTGAGGAGCTAATCCAGCATCTACACCTTGGTTCTTCACAGTAACAGTAAAGGTAAAGAAATATCGTGGATTTATGAACAATTCCTCCGAGCGACTATACAAATGAAAAATAGCCAGTGGGTAAAGTAACACATATGCTATAGGTACATATGAAAAAGAGGAGTTGATTATGTACGTACGTATAACATCATACATACTATGAGTACAGCATTAACTTATTAACTCAATGCACACATACTTACATATATACGTACATACTTCCACCACATGAATTATTCCTTCCTATTCGTATGTGCCTACCTTGGTCCTTCCACATCCAAAGAATATACTGGAGTACACACATTATCATTCCCACACAAGTTTAGTACAGAAATCTACAATCAATGTAGCAACATGTATTATGCAAATGTAATATTCATATATGGATAGGAAAATAGAAAAAAAAGGATCTTTAAGCTGTAATTAGCTACTGAATGTTCGTACAGGACATGTATATGTTACATTAACGCTGTACATATATACACATATTAATAATAATAAATGTGTATAGAATGGACACGAATCATCTAATACACCATTTTCCTATATGCTATGCCAACTCTGTAATAGTGTCAAGTTAATGTTGTATGTACACATAATAATCAAAATAAATGTGTATACAATGTAGCTACGAACCTCCTTGGTCATCTCTAGTACTGCATGATCTGCTTCAGAGGACACGTTCAAGACTGGATGGAGCAATCTGCTACCACTGCCAGGAAGAGCATCTGGTTCACTCGCATCTTCAATCAATAGCTGAACCTTCATGTTTTCTGAGAGTTGTGTGACATCAGGCTACATGGCAGAATGTAAGTACAGGAATTATCAGAAGCACCATTTTCCTATGCCTATAGGATACTAACATTGTATATACAGTTCATGTATGCTATTTCCTAGTAGGCCTTTGGTAGAGCGTGAAAGCAAACATAAAAAATAATTCTACAAGTTACAGTCCTTACATATTTCTCCTATGTAATCTCTGCTACTGATTACATAAATTTTCTACTTTGTAAGTGAAATAGATTTGGATTGACTCACTCGAGCATAAAACCTTTCTTTTATGCATGTCTCTTGACGCCTGTTCAATGTAACATTGCCTTCCTTCACATTTCCACTGCTTGGGTACTGAGGATTAACCAAGACTCTTGGACTGCCCCCCGAATTGGCATCCACAATGAATTTCCACCGTAAGCCTAGAGAATTATATTATTCAATATAATTATTAAATTACTCAATAACTATGAACACTACTAATTAATGTTAGGCATAAGATCTATATTTACTTACGTACAAATCTGAAACTAAGAAATTCTTAAGAATTAAGATGTAATAAATTCATATTTCTGAGGTACACAAACATACGTATATATATGTATGTTTATACTTACTGAAAATTGCAATGTTCTTTACTTTTCCAAGTAGTACGTCATAGGTTAAACAAGCTTCAACATCAAAACTAACAAATAGAAATGTCATCAAATTTCATTAAATTGATTTGAGATGTGGCATATTTATAATAAGTTGGATCCATACTAGCAGCACTTACCAAGCTCTATAAATACTCTTCCCAGAGCTGTCCACTTGTATACATTCAGTTTTAACATTTTCTGCCAGATTAATCTCTTCTGGAATATTCAGTTTCATATCAACATTCACCTTTGGACTAGTATGATAGGTAAAAATTGGAGCATTTGCCTCAAAGCCAACACCTGAGACAGTGAAATCTAGTTGGAGAACAAGTGAAATGAATGTCACACCATGAAATATGAATCATAAATAACCAAACATGTGTTCCATTGACCAGCTAATTCTGGTCTCCATGAGATAACAGTGGAGAGTAGATTCTTGATGATTAGGATGCATGCAAGTCGAAAGTGAAGCTGTCTTGGCTGGGTTGGTTGTAACTCAGGAGAAGAGGGCTGGTGGCTATTGCCAGTGGCCCTGATTTTAATGGCCACTGACTTCACTAACTTATTTCTTCTTTTCTATTTACAGGGTAACCTCCATATAAAGGATACCTTTTTAATCCATTTTAGTGTACATTTGGGTGACACAATGAGGGAGAGTTAAAATTCCTATCCCACATTGTCACTGACTTTTTGTATTTGACAGGCCCAAAACTAATTACTCATTTCTTTACTAAATAACAGTTATAACAGAATGTTTTCTTCAGTGTGAAGTTACAACTTCAGAATTTTAGAGGTAAAATTATATACAGTAGCCCTTTTTGGGAAGTTCTGAAATGTCTGTTGAACAGAATATCAAGTTGGCTGTTATTGGGAGATCACTAAATTACAAAATGTATAGGAAAAGGAATTGCTTGCTATGTATTACATGTATTCTAAGCAGTATATGCCCATTGTTCTGTGTGCGTATTAATAGAGATTTCATTAAAGTCATAAAACTATGCATTAAAGCAGTTGTGGTTTGATTGTTAGAATGACTTTCATGTGCCTAGTATGTACCTGGAAATCCATTGTCATCAAGATCATAGCCAGCTCCATAAATTGAAAAGCCAAAATGGAATTTAGTGTTTGTTGAGGGTCTAATAATTTGTGAATGATCTTTAAAGAGTCCTTTATAAGTTCCTCGGTAAATTACAACAGCCCCTCTCTGATCATCAGCATAAGGAGCTCCAATAGCAACATCTAAGAGCAATGATGTAAGATGGTATCACAAGAATGAATCATTACATATCAAAGAATAGCTACAACCTCAAAAACCTATACACATATATATATATATATTAGTACAAGCTAGAAAAAAAACAGGCCAAGAAAAGTTGCAAATCCAACTAAACTTTACATATCTATAGCTAGTAGCTGATGACAGAACTACGTAGAATACCCTTTTTGAAGGGCCACGGATAGTTATTGAGAGCCTCAAACTTAACACACACCTTCATAACCATCCAGATCAATGTCTCCAATATTCTCAACAGTCATTCCAAATCTTCCTTGGCTCTCTATTGGAGAATCAATTTCTACTCCATTTGAAAACATCTGCAATGCAAATGTTATGTATCCATTAAAATATATATGAGTTTCAAAGAAATGCCTTACCACTCCTTGCATATTCTCAAAGAAGTAGATCCTGCCTTTTTCTCTATTGCACAATGGACATCCGACTACTAAGCTGTCAAAGCTATTGGTACAGAATATTATAGCATGGCCACGGCCCAACATGAGAATCAAAAGACATGGCACAGTGTATAAATCAGACATATTTGGCACACAAACCTGTCAAGAGTCACTTTGATGGGAGCAAAATCATGCCCAAAATAGCCATCAATCTGAAATGTACAAATAGTGCATAAAATGCATACATACGTACATACGTATGTACATATTAAATACGTATATACATATACGTATGTAGTATGTAACATTGAGAACTCATTCTCCAAGGTTGTTTATATGACTTACTTCATTTCCTTGTACTACTGCTTCATCTAAAATGTTAAACTGTCCATTCCTTATTTCCAGTATAGCTATCTGTGTGGTATTCAAAGACATAAAAGAATATACACTAGGTTCCTCAATAAAGGGTACGTACATACTACAAATCTGAAATCATGTGCAGATGTATTAATCAAAATGAGTGTTGGCTATGCATGCCAAAACATATAGCTAGGGCTAGTATACCGTACGTACATACTGTAGGTACGTATATAATAGAAAATGCCAGCAGCAGCATGTATGCCCGAAGCTGAATTCAAACTGTGATTATTAGCTAGTCTCTTATAATGCATACATAACAATATTTCACTTGATTTTTACATTTACATTACAGTAACTATCTAGAATAGTATTAGTTTAAATAAGCTTCAGCACTACTAAGTTTTCAGAGTTTTCAGAGTCTTCATCAGCAATAAATGATGAAATTTATTGCTGATGGAAGGAGAGTCCTCCGGAGAAAAATTGCATTACTGAGATATACTATTTTCAATGAACAACCTCTATCATTTCATTAACTACCTAATATACGTATAACTTTGACTGAGCTCTTAGAGGGATTAGCACATACGTACGTACACCTTAGATGACCACAGGCTACACATTGCATATCATTTACCGTTCCTTTGTGTTCTGTACTCCTAGGGGCACTAGCAGCAATTTCTACATCACAAGGGAGTATGCTGTGATCAACATGACATAATACAAGTGCAACTAGAGAGAGAAAACACTACTCACGATCTCTGTTTCCAGCAAAGTATTGCCCCTTTTTAATTTTGTAACCTATAGTGGTAATTAATCCAGATCACAGGGATACAAATGTAGGAATGTAAACAAAGTAACCACCTTGCATTAAGTGACGAAAGTACATACACACTTTTTTAATTATAAGTAATAAGATTACAGCTTCAAAATATCAATAATAGTAGTACTGACCCAAGTATCCATCATAACCTGTTCCTGCTGGATTAGCCTTAAGTTGAGCACTGTGGTTAGCAATAGGCTGCTGTGCAGTTAGTGTGCCAAATGGAGAACTAGGCGCTGAGGGACTAAAATCATTGAAAATCTGACCAATTACCAACATCTTATTCCCATCCTGTATAAGAATCAAAAATAATCTTGGCATATATAATCTCACATATACGTACGTAACTAATTGTGCCCTTATCTCTCTATACAAGCTCATTAAAAGAAGGTTAAGGATTCAAATTTAAGGAAGTAACTTAGAGTAACATTTTGATGTAGTATGACATAAATATGTTCACATAAGTACTGTAGAGTATATACACAAAAGTTCACATGCTAATTACAGAGCAATTGAAATATACAGTACCTGCTGCACAAACTCTGCATCTATGCCAGCAAGCCATACATCTTCACCTGCAGGTTCTCCTAATTAATCAATGCAAAGGAGGCTGACATTGGTTATACAGTTTTAAACACACAATAAACTGTACTCACCAAATTCTCCTCTCTTCCATTGAAAAACCGGAATGGACGTATCACTATAATCATCATTGAACACCAAACACCTCCCAAGTCCACTTAACCCCCAAATGTTACTTCCATCAACACCAGCTACTTGTTCTGGATTATGTTTGTATCTAGGGGCACAGGTCTGGAAAAAAGCCATTACAATATCGGTACAACAGTGAACATTGCATGCTTATACTGTATCTCACCCCTAGTTTTCCTTCACTTTCAAACATGGAGTATCCCAACATTTGTCCGTCTTGGGCTTGATTTTTACTAGCAAAAGGCAATCCTGGTACGATACTACCAAAATATGAATGATTACTCTCCAAAAAAATGTCTAAAACAGCATAAAAAATTGGGAAAATATTCTTAAAGGCATAAATAGTCAATACATGCATATTGTATACTGTAATACATACATATAATAATAAATATACAATTAGCAATAGAATCCAACCAATTTATATGGAAAGGAATACAAGCATTTTAAAAGGGATTTGCATAGTAATTTATCATACAGTGGAACCAGATAAATGACCACCTCAGTAAGGCGAGTACCTTGAAAAGGTGACTGTAAACAAATATTATACTTTGCAAAGCTTAGTTTGTTTGAAAATGCGATCGCCTTGCTATATTCCGAATTATGTAGGACGTTTTCAATGGTACAAAATCAGTATAATATGTTCCACACAAAAATGACCACTAGCTGCTTTTAAATTCAAACTTCCACAAATTCCAAATTTCTTAGTTATAACCAAGGCCAATCACTTGCTTTCCTTGTTTATAATAATATAAATAAAGCAATTTACATTTAATCATTCTCTTTACTAATACTTGGTATTGGGAAACTCTTCATACATAATTAAATTAGACTTCAGACCACTTTAGAATTGAGACCACCTTTGGTCAGTCCCAATGGTAGTCTTAATAGTGAGGTTCCACTGTATTTATATTAGTACTTCAAACTAAAATTTAACAATTTTGGTACGTATATACGTATATACAAATGTACCTACGTAGATATATACATAAATACAAATGTCAAACTGTCACTTACCAGTTAAAGAGTCAAAGTTGGACTGTCTAATGCAGACACCTTCATGAGATTTTGTACAAAGGTATACACCACCAGTTTGATTTCCAGTACTATAAGAATCTCTTGGGGCTCCTACCAGGATCCTGAAGGTAAGGGTGAAAGTACAGAAATTGCTTTTAAATTAACTTATCCACACAACACCTTATCGTAAGAGTACAAATGTACATAACATAATCATGGCCTAGGGTTAGTAGGATGACTCTATCCAGTTGTTTGCCTCAACACAACGAAAGAGACTCAGGATATAAAGCCACCATCTTTCAATATCCCCATGTTTGACATTGAGACAGTAGCACTGGCTAGTAATTCATGAATATCTGAATATTTATGATGCATGGTGATTGCTTTTAACAAACATGAGGCCTTATGGTGTGTTGTGTTTGTAGCTAGTAAACTAGTGTGTTCTACCTAATCTCCTGAAGTACAAATTGCATTGTAAATTTAAATGTAGTTTCTAGGAGCTGGGTGTGAGCTATGCAGCAGCAAATTACCACAGCAATTTGACTGTACAAACAGTGTACATAATAGTACAGTCTACTCCTACACATTGATCCTACACCATATACATATGAACTATCTTGTTAGTTTATAACTGTATTCCTTCACAAGTTATCTATATGCTTGACAATGTAGTACATGACATGAAGCAACATTCTCAAATTGTTGTTATTGGAGGCCCACAGAGCTAACTAATAGCCAAGTGGGCCTATAGAATCACTATAATCTAAAATTACTGTAACCAATTTGTTTAACTTGCAAAGGATGAAATGAAAGTTTCCATGTAATTAATGCAGCGATGAAAATAGGTTGTTTACCTAAATAGATTTCTATACAACCATTTTCAACTTGAGGCTAAATAAACTTGCTAATCCTGTGGCCAATTCATTACATCACATGTTACATAAATCCCTTGCATTGGCATGTACATATTTGTACATTATCCAATCATTTAGCTGTAACATTAATAAAAACAAACACAGGTTTTCCCTCATATCTATGTTGATAGCAAAAAGGATATCAGAAATATTTCAGACAACTTTGTGGTATTCTAGAAATGTTGTGCTCTAAATATTTAAACAAGAGTGCTATCTGTTCTCCAGTGCCAAAATCCATCAAAGGAGCAATGAGTAATAACATTGGGTGGAGGATATGATATTTTACAATAAGGACAAGTAATAGAATTCATGTCCCAGATTATCTGGAGTAATGAATACATTAATGTGGTCAGACTGAAGTTCTGTGTCAATCTTAACTTTGCTGGCATATATACAGTATACGTATATACTACAGCATATATTTTACTTATGATTAGTATACAGTAGTTAGCTACCTTCAAAACAGCACAAGGTGACAGACTACCCGTGTAAATGACACAACCTGTAATTTAATATCACCTGGTGAGAGTTCCCTAGATATTGATCATGTAAAGGAATTCCATGCATGCATAAATCACCAGATCTAAGTCTTTGTATCTACAAACCTACATATCTATACATCTATCAGTCTATCTATCTAGCCTATATCTCTCTATATATGAAACAAGAGATAGATGTTGTAAAGCACATGTGGACTACAGTAATCTCTTCGGGCTAGCTTTTGTTCTTCAGAAATAGCGGGTGGTGAAAACGCAGTTATAAACAAGTTAGTGTGCCGTTGAGAGTAATTTTAGCGAGAGGGCAGTTCTATTACACTCAGAACTAACTTAAAAGAAGCCTAATGAATTTAGGACTACACAAAAGATGAATTTTAATGCGCACGCTGAAAAAGAGGAGGGTCTAATTGAAATTTAAAGCATTTTGTAGTACTCTTCATTATATCAACTAAATACAAATGAATAACATGTTAGCTAACTAATGTAATGTGACTGATTACTGTGAAAACTAGCGGATGAAAGGTTTCTCCCGGATGAAGGTTGCTTACTTGTAGTCTTGGCCAAATGAATGCTGTATTATAGAAAATCCAAAGTAACTATCACCATTTGCGGTGGTAGAATCCGCTGTCATAATGTATGGAGATCTGTGGTCCACGTTGAAGCTATTAACCACTCTCCCCAACAAGACTATGACCGGTATTAAAGCAGCTCCTCTTAGCATCTGTGTAAGTGTATGAAAACGCAAGTGCAGGAGATACAGTCTAGACATATATATAAATGGGTTCATAAACGCTTTGTACAACGAACCGTGCTCCTTCTTGGTCGTAAATTCGGCTAAACACTTCTGTAAATCGCTCCGCCTTCATATGTGGGTACATAGTACATGGTGATAACACCACGCCCCTTGTGTGCTTGGAGATTGGATTACGCAACAATTGAATATATATTTCATGCTATTCATTTGCTACAATAGTACATATGTATAAAATTCTTTATACTATTAAAGGTAATTTAATATGAGTTGCGGGTTCTGATTTTGTCCTATGATGTTTCCTTCCCAGCATAAACCCTTGAGAAATTGCAGGCAAACACTCTTTATTTCCTAACTGTTTTGCTGAGTGTTTAGTACCTTTCACAGGAAATGTTCTTTGCCTGCTGGTGCTTTGTAATGCCAGATACAAAGGCTTTCTTTGATCTTGACCAGATTCTACAGTCTCCCTCTGTTCCTTCCTCCGATCTTTATAAAGAGGAACTTTGCTTGATGGAGCTTGTGTCCATGGGCGCCTGGACTTGTGTACTATTCGAATGTTACTGTCTACAATAACGTTGAGCTTATGCTTTGACTGGCCCCTAGAGAGAGTGTTGCGCATAAATGGAGCCATTTCAAATAAAGTGTTCTCATTAGTCCTCTTTGGGAGCACAGCTGGTGCAGTTGGAATTAAACGGTAGTAGCGAGCTAAAAAATCTCGATGGCGACAGTGACTTCTCCATGCAATTTGAATTTGTCTGGCAGCCCAATTCTCTTTTTGAGATTTTAAATGGATGTATTCCTCAGTTTGCATCCTTTTTGACTGAAGTTTCTTCTTCCAATCCTTGTATGCTCTTTGAATAGTAATCGCTGCCTTTTGTTGTGTTCTCAATAATGTGGTATGCATTGTCTTGTCAGTAATAAAGTAGTGACGTTGTTGGCTGTCATGTAATATCTTTGCTAACCGATTGGCTTCTAGTTGGCTGGCCTTGTCTAGTCTTCTTTGTCTTTCTTCGTTTCTAAAATGATTCCACTGCTGAATAGACAGATTACACAATGTCCTAAGTTTCAGTGCTAATTCTAATCTTAAATTTTGCTCAAGTTTGGCCATTTTGTATTCTTTTTGAGAATCCTGCATTCGGGAATTCATTTCTACAAGAACTTTATCAGCAGAAGAATAAGAGTGACTTGGAATGTTGGCATCTAGCACGTTTACACAAAACTCTTTCATTAGTCTTTCCCTTTCACGTTGCTTCATGTTATTTCTTAGAATACCTTGGTACCTCTTTCGAGCCAGATGTCCTCTATCATAAAATACAAAGAAAAATTTAATGCCTTGCTTACACACATATTCTTATGTATATAGGCCCATGTATAAAAGGATGTATATACATGTCACATTTGTATATTTTAGCTATATAAAGGGTAAAAGGTGTTGCTGACCATATATGTACATATATATGCAATATGGAAATAGCTTAAACTGACAATATAACCTAATTGGTACAGTCGGCAAAAGGCAACCATCAAAGGTATTGATAAAGTTAATCATCAAGAGTACATAAATAGTATGGAGTACAAGTATTTCTTATGTACATACATACCTAACTAGAGACTGAATTTTCCTAGCAGTTCGATATTGAGTTAGCATAACACTAAACAGTTTTCGCTGCTGATAGCCTTTCCAATATGCTGCTATAGTGGTGACAGCATTCCTTTCATGGAGGAGCCTCCTGTATAGTTTTCTAGCCCTACACGTGCATGTCATCATGAAAATGGTAGTCTGATGGTAAACCTATGTAGTTCTTACTATTTAATGATGTTTGAACACTTGTTTATGTATATGTACTAGCTACATACGTATAATCATTTGATTTTAATCATATGTGCATACCAAGGATTCACAGAAGATCAAGATAAAGAAAAAGACAAAGACTCCCAGGATCACTGATGAAGGGTGGAATTCCCAGAAACGGCTGTCTGACCCAGTGGAGAAGAAGATGAAAGAAAGGAAAAGAAGGAAGAAAAGACTCCTGTGTCTTCTTCCAAAACTCTCTTCAGGTTTACTTCCCCTATAGGCTCTTTTACAGAATAGGCATAGCATGTAGGAAAATGGTATCTTAGATTTTTCATACGTATGTATACTAAGCTCTTTATACTATTTGTTCTTGTATTTGACTGACCTGTACCCTCTGTATGCTGTTTGGATGAATGTAGCAGCGAAATGTTGTATCTTCTCTTTTGACAGTGCCCCAACTGTTTCCAAGAGTTCAATACATTTATCATTTCTGTACAACTGAGCCAGATCAAGAGCCGTATATCTACAAACAAGTACATACTGTATGATCCAGTCTCCTACGTATACTGTACACATCTAATACAGACAGTATTCTACATATAGAGAGCCAAGTACAGTTAGTACTTAAGTGGTTAACCATCCCTGATCAAATATGCACATACATATATGTATAGAAATAGTTTAAAGAGTCTCAATTTATTGTACAACCAAAATTATTTTAAACTTGCAGATTGTATCAACTCTAAAGTTTTGCTACGTATGTTAGGTACGTACGTATGTATAAATTGAAATGATTTCATACTTTTGAGCTGAAGATTCTGTGAGACTGGTTTGTGCATGATGGGATAAGAGTAGCTCTACAATGGCGTCCTGTCCCTCCATAGAAGCAATGTGCATGCAAGTAAATCCATTGGCATCCTAGGGTAACATGAACAACTCTTCATGTTAGTACTCAAAGTTTTACTGAATACAATCAGACTAAAATACTTTACACTCAGACGTAATGACTAGGGTATATAGTATAGGTTCACTGCTACATTGGTCGCATGATAGATTAGTATAGGTTTACTGTTACGTTGCTTGCATGTTAGATTAGTTAATCATCTAATGTACAGTAATTTACAGTTAAATTTGACATTACATGTATAAAAAATTGGATTGAATTTAAATCTAACTGTACCTGTACATTGGGGTTAGCATTTGCTTTAAGGAGGGATTGGACCAGAACATCAAGCTTGGCAATGGTGGCAGTCTGAGGTTGAGATACAGAGCAAAAATTGAACCAATTGTTCAGACTAGACCACAGGTAGCTTACATGCAGGGCAGCATTACCAGATCCATCAGCTATGTCCATGTTAGCACCAGTCAGGCCCAGAGAAAGGACAGCCTCTGATAATTTTGCTAAGAATACTTGCTGATCTTCTTGTTTGTAGTTCTTTGAGGAACTAATTCCAGCAGCTATCAGTGAATGAATCGGACAGTTGCCATTCATGTCAAACACATCAGGATCTCCTCCAAAGGACACAAGCTAGAGTAAAGTGGATAGTATTCCATGAGCATTCCATGTGCAGTATATCATGGAAATATGGAAGTAACTGGTTCCTATTAAGTGGACTTAGGACAAGGTACGTAACTACAGAGTCAAATGAAGACTAGCATATTATACTAGAAGAGTGATCTCATACAGAACACTCAGTCAGTGGCTTACAGCTTCTATATAGTGTGACTCTCCAATCACGACAGCTTGAAAGAGAGGAGTTTGAGATTCCCTATCTCTAGCATTTGGATCAGCCCCTCCCACTAGTAGCATGTTCACAGCCTCATTTGTAGATGTCTGACAGGCATAATGAAGGGCTGGACAGTGGAGATCAGGTACACCGTTGATATATGCATATTATATCTAGGTAAAGGGACCAACTAACCAGTTCTTCCATCACTATCATTAAGGTTAATGTCCTTCTTCACAGAAGTGTGCAGTAACAATTTCTAGATGTGAGAGACAGAATACGTATGTACGTACGTACATGTATGGAAAGTTACCTTAGTTGTATTTAAACTCTGTCTTACGTACGTACATGCTCATCTGGTTAGTTTATTACTCCCCACATGAGCATAAATTTATGATAATTCATAGTGTGTAGCCTGTAGAGTGTACGTACTTGTATAATACTTTCAGAGCCTAGTGTAGCTGCCCATATTAGAGGTGTCCTTCCATCCTGATCTGGGAGGTGTGCCGCAGCTGGCTGGTCCAAGAGGGCACACACAGAGTCCAAATTACCACTTTGTATGGCTAAGTGCAGTGGACTATAACTACAGAAATAAAGAGAAAGCACTTGCAGAACAAGGTCATTGTAAGAGATTTGTAAATACTGTATTATAAATTTTAACAGTATAATATCAGAATACTTTATTAGTAGGGATATGACATGAAAAACATGGCTGCCCTATGCAATATGTCGTGGCTTATCTACCTAAAAATTAGCAATAAATACACTTTAAACTTTTTAAAGCTCCCAGAACAACTAATCTAATTGTACAGAAAATACTAGATGGCAACAATAAATAAATTGTAAGTCATTTATTTTCCTGCCATACAAGCAGTGTAAAATTATAGAGATTGTCATAATGGATTTGTTATGTACCCTTGTGAGTCCAGTACACTGTCCACAGCACCATGCTTCAAAAGTGTTGCTACTGCTGCACCACTTCCTGATATGCAGGCCCAGTGGAGAGGAGTGCGACCAATATCATCTGTACAGGCATCCTCAATGCCTACAATCTCTAACAGTGCCTCAATAATATGAGAAGAACCTTTGCCAGCTGCGTGGTGAAGGGTGGTCGCACCAGAAAAGTCTCTATATCATGTGTTTAGAAATAATTACATAGGAATAGTATATGTAACAAGCAGCCATTTTTAATTACTTTTGGTTTAGCAGTGGTGGGTAGACATTCAATATAAATGTGAGGGCAGAGTCGTCTGGATTGCTGGCTGTCCAGTGTAGTGCTGTCATTCCCTCAATATCAACAGACGTAAAGTCAGCACCAGCTCTTTCCAGCAGCTCAAGGTGCTTTGGTCTGCAGTACTGTGCAGCACAGTGCACTGGCGTCATACACTCTTTGTCTTCTGGATCCAAAGTACCAAGTACAATTCTAATATAAACACATAACAAAAAACTGTCTGTTGTAGTATTTGCATTTCAAGTTTTGGACAATATCAACTCTTGAATATTTTTCAAATTAAATTATTATTCTTATGTATTGTCTAACCACCTAATCAATAAACTATATCTTATAGGAACTGGTAGACTAGGCTTTCTAATGTACATGTAATGCATTGAATGTTTGCAAATACGGGAGAATGACTGTACAGGACCTAGTGTATGTATGGGCATCCTCTGTAACAGGTCTTCCTATATGTTACCATCTTACTTTCTATGCCTGAGGAGGAAGTCGAGACATTTTGTGCTTGTAGGAATAATCGACCAATGGAGAGGTGTTCGACCAAACTGGTCAATTGGGCACCAATTACATGCATAATCAATTAAGAGCTGTAGTGCCTTCAAATGGCCAAACACAGCAGCATAGTGAACTGCAGTTCTCCCGTATTCATCAACCTACAAGGTAAAGATGTGGATTGGCGGGAATATTAATTCAGGAGTGCAGTAAATATAGTTTATCTTTATAGAGCTAAGAAAGTAATTTAAACTTCATTTTAACCTATAGTTAACCTACTGTTTCCTTTCTAGCACTCAAATTCATTAGACATTCAATTCCACTTTTGGAATCGCCCAGCACAGCATACATCAGAGGTGTACAACCATTGAAATCGAGTTCATTTAAGACTTGATACCCTTCAGATTGTACTATTCTCATCATACCAGCCTGATCCCCCAGACAGGCAGCTTTATGAAATCCAATCACCGGGTTGGCACCTGAATAATTGTCATAGCTGTATCATTAGCACAATAGCGGGTAACTTTGTTTTAGACCTACGTAAATATGCTACCTACAATACTATACTTAGCTAGCAATACCTCTTTCAGGTAGAAGTTCAACTATATTTAAACCATCTTTTCTTCTACTGGTTTGCGGTCTTTGTGCAGTCTTTTGATCCCAGAAAGTTACATCTCTCATTCCCCAGCTATTAAAAGCTCTTTCTGCAAGTCTTTCAGATGGCTCAGGAAGAAAGTTCGGTTGCGACATATCTAACCCTCTTTGTAATTCTATTATATACCATAGGTAACTATGACAACCTATCTACACAACCACACCCAAATTACACGGCTTATATAATCATTTACAAAATTCATACATTTTCCAAAATAATCTCGATTGATTTATAAAACATTAAAAATGGATAGATCTTTTGAACAGTGGTGGCTTTTAAAAAAGCCGTTTGAAAAGTTTAAGAAAGTTTACAATTCAACACTCTGGGATCCACCCTTTCCTCCAGATTTCTTTGGCAGGAGCACAGATTGAATGTTTGGAAGAACACCGCCCTGAGCAATGGTGACACCCGAGAGAAGCTTGTTCAATTCTTCATCGTTCCTGATGGCGAGTTGGAGATGTCTTGGGTTAATCCTCTGCTTCTTGTTGTCACGAGCAGCGTTGCCGGCCAACTCGAGGATCTCAGCAGTCAGGTACTCCATCACTGCAGCCAGATAGACTGGGGCACCAGCACCGACACGTTCAGCATAGTTTCCAGTACGAAGTAGTCTGTGAACACGACCGACTGGGAAAGCTAGTCCAGCACGGGCTGAACGGCTCTTGGCCTTAGCACGGGTCTTGCCTCCTTTTCCACGTCCAGACATAGTTGATTGCTTCTAATAGTAGAATCTAATGTAATCAAACTGAAGATCGAATGAATTAGAAATGTAACTGTTCCTTTTTATAGTGAACCTTACGGATATTGTTGCCGTTGATATTATCCAATCAAATTCTATGTTATCTACAATAGGGTCCGTCAAATCCCGCCTATTCTGCTAAATGCTAAATGACGTAAAATAGTCTAAACGTGTTCCTACGAAACTGCAAACAAGCTAACGAATAAACAAACGACATATTTTCAGGTACTGTACCTCTTGTTTACTACATGTGCATACACATATAATACAGCATTTTCGCATTTGAGTAACTACATACAGTAATTTTGGGTATGTGTAGATGTGAAGCATTTAAATGATATGGCTGAAACGAGAAAGGAAGGCGAGCTATTGGTAAAGGTCGAGCATCATCTGGCTCATACAGAACCTGAAACTGACAGCCCCTCGCCTGGCGGGCAAGTAGAAACGACTAGTGCTAACTTAAGAGCTTCCATCTTAAGCAGCCTGCAGTCGAAAATACAGAAGGCAAAGGTTAGTACTTTCATGGGGATTTCATGTCACTGTTTACAGCTGGTTTATCTACCAGCTGCTTCTACTTGCAGATTGAAAGATCTGAGACACCCCTTCAGTCTCATGTGAGTCTTGTTCAGATGTATAATCAGGTACTAATGAGAAATGCTAATATCACAACATGCAGTGTCATAGGTAGAATGGTAACTATCCTAGTTTCAGTCCACATATGAAATCAAATTGTAAAATTCAGATTTTATCTTAAAGACATATAACCAGACTTATCTACGTAGTGATTCAATTTTAGGAGATGAAGGAGCATCCTAAAAGACTATTGAAGGACATTAGAGATGGAGTACATACCACCAGGTTTGATGAGCTTAATGAAGACAGTACTTTTGTGAGCCCTCCTTTAAGCAGTCTAAATCCAGTGAGCTTTAGTGACAATATAGTGGAAATTATTAGACGTGCTGGTTTGTTGTTAAATTTGGTAATTTTTACCACACGCATCACAGATATTCATATCATTTGTGTGTGGGGGGGGGAGTTATTCATCCTACTTTGACGTGTATGAAATTGGAGTCATGAACAATAAGGGAACTTTAACAATTTTATAAGGATAGTTTGCCCCTTTGGTATTTTTCTAAACAAAGCCCACCCATGTACATCTTTGTGTCGTTGTTGAATTTATTTATGTAGAGATTTCTTGGCTCAAAAGCTCAAGAAGAAAAGACAGTGGCAGATCCTGTATCATTGAAATGGAAGCAGTTCGCAACTAAGGCCAAAATCAAATATAAAGAGGTAGACCCTGGGCTTGTATTGTGTACACTGCATTTGCTTCATATTTACTCCATCTCTTTGAAGACTGAAGGTTTTAATTTCTTTGTTGGAGAAGGAGGAGGTATTGAAGACTGTCAAGAAGAGCACGATCACTCACTAGAAGACCACTCTGGTGAAGGAGTTGAGCGAGAGGGGTCTGTAGATGAAAATGCTGATGCTGAGAGAGATTTAGATGATACACATTCTAGAGATGCTCTTATTGAGGAGGTGAGTCATTCCTAAGTCAGATATTGGGACCACAGTGCAGCATTTAACTAGTAAATATGTAGTGTGCTATCCTCTTAGTGTGATGTGTGTGATGTGATGTGTTTAGTATCTACGTACTTTCCTTTAGCTCCAGCAGTTGGAGGGAGGGGACATCCATCCGGTTGAACTGGATAGGTTTGGTGTCATAAGTGATAGCTTAGTGAAAAACAGGTACAGCAATATGTACATATTCGTAGTATGTGCGGACATGAGCTATATGTATCTGAAGCATGTTTATAAACTGGGATGGTAAAGTAGACTATGTTACCTAAGACAGGCTTTCCTCACCTGGGCTTCTACTCCTCCAGGCCACTACTCCCCTGGGCTTCTACTTCTCCAGGCCACTACTCCCCTGGGCTTCTACTTCTCCAGGCCACTACTCCCCTGGGCTTCTACTTCTCTAGGCCACTACTCCCCTGGGCTTCTACTCCTCCAGGCCACTAGTCCCCTGGGCTTCTACTCCTCCAGGCCACTACTCCCCTGGGCTTCTACTTCTCCAGGCCATCACTTTGCTGCACTATTCTACTGATCCAATTGTTACATACATTTGTTGTTCATTTTACTGTTTAACTAAATTCTTTGATCTTGTCTTTTAGAAGTCCACCAGTAACTTTTAGGGGCAGTCCCTTCTTCCTTGATGATCATTACTGGCTTGAAAGAGAGAAGGAAATGTATTTTGTTCCAAGCACAGAACAAGGTAACTGCAGTAATATTATTATTCCAATCACATGTAACTTCTGGCTTCAGTAATTCTGGCTTCATATTATGTAGTGCCTTCTGATAAAAAGATCAAGAGTGCAGTATCTCTTAGATATAAAGAAGATGAAGGATTTTATGTTAAAGAGAGGCCAAAGCTTAGCTGGACCAACTACAAGATTTTGGAAAACAGACTCATCAGATCAGTGAGAACTAATCCCTCTAGTATCAAATATTTGGTTCTATTATTTGTTTTTTGGACTGTTCATAACTTGGCCAGTAAATGTACTACCTGAGTACATACTATGAATCAGTGTCACTTTAATAACTACACATACCGTACAGTACTGTACAAGGACGAATGCCAAGGACTCAAAAAGATCAAGAAGAAAACAAAAACTCCCAGGGTCACTGATGAAGGGTTCAATTCCCAGCTGTTTGCCAAGTGGAGCAGAATAAGAAAGAGAAGACTCCTGTATCTTCATCCGATAGGTTTAATTCCCTATAGGACCTTTTACTGTAGAATAGATGTACAGTAGCATGTTGAAAATGGTGTGTGTTAGATTATTCATGTACGTACAGCTCTATTTGCTCACACAATACTAGTTCAGTGTAAGGTTCAAGATTGATCAATTATGATAATTATTGTAGGACACGGATTGGTTTGGAGAAGATGGTTTGGTACAAATGGCTGGGAATCCTTTGCAGGATGAAGCTCTCAGACCAGAGATAGTACAGTATGCGTCTAACAGTGAAGATAGGTCAAACTGTCAATCATTTCAGAATGTAAGATTGGTTGATAATTAAGAGGCTTGCATAATCACCTCTGGTGTTGCTGTAGGCTGTCTACTGTCCAGTATTGAAAACTCTTCAAGAGAGTGGAGGTATATTCTTTTGTGTAGTGAAATATATACGTAGTCATTGCATCACATGTGTATATACTGTGTATGTTGTTATAGGAAGTTGAAAAGATCTCTCGTAGTCTTAACGATTGCATGTGTCCTCCTCTACGTAGAATCTAGATATACGTAGCTGTTCTCGTAATTATATGGGTGTTTATACGTATGCACGCACATCCATGGAAAAATTGGCTGATTTCATTATTAATGAACAGGTAGCTATTGTTGAAAAAAAGTCAAGATTGTTTTAGCAGTAACAACCTACAGAAAGGAGTCACTACACAACTTTAGATTTGATTTTCTGAGTGCAGCATGCTATCATAAGTCTGCTCTCTATCTCTGGACTGCATAGAGGGGGGGGCATTTGCCCCCCTAGGATTAATTCCCCCCCTCCGAGACTTTTGGGAACCCCCTCATACCATTGCCCACCCTAAATTTCATTTTGCCCCCTCTGCCCCCAAGTTCTGCATACGGCCCTGCAGTCTACATTGACACATCTTCAATATACTGGTGCTCCCTATACAGATGCCTCGTACCAGCTAAATATCAGTCTTGGCTCATTGGAGTTTGATCATCATCCCTTGTTTAGTAGAGAGCATGTGTTAGCTGTTGAATTGAAGAAGCTTTATAGACAATACAGCCATCAAAACAGCCTTGAAAAGATCAGAGTTTTGAAAAATAAGGTATGTATTCCTTGTATTGATTTACACATGTTATTCTTCCTAATGGCAATATGTTTAGGCTAGGACAATAAATTTGTTTGACAAAATGTGAGAGGTTTTTGTCTACGGTTTAGGTCTAATGTTATTTGTTGGAAATGTCATTTTATGTTTTTGGCCACAGAGCTATCAAATACATACTTTGTACATCTGTAGCAGTTGTTATTAAATCCTTATAATGTTTGTAGCTTTCTGCTCTCAGAAGATCCATTTCATCTCTTGCTGAACAGAGTCAGGTTAATATTTTGTGATTAATGCTGTTATGACTTAATAATACCATCCATCTAATGATCTTTAGGACCAAATTCAACAAGATTTGGAACATAAGCTGCTTCAGCAGCGTAAAATGTTGAAGTAGGTTGGTGAGATTTGTTGTCTTTATATTTGCTTTGAAGTACGTGTATGTCGTTGTTGTAGAGTTACCTTACAAGAGAAGTTAAATGAGGAAGAAATTTCATATTCGTTACTTCAGAAATTGAATAGGTACGACCTTTTTATACTCATTATTGTGAAATGAAGTCATGTGCGTTGGTGGTGTAAAGGCTAGCATTGTTGCCTTCCAAGCAATAGATCCGGGTTCGATTCCCGGTCAACGCACTTTTTGACTTTTTTTCCTAGCTGCGGTGATTTTGTGCATTTTGACATTTTCTTCCATTTTACAAACTTCTCTCTTGATTGATCATAAGCTTGGAATTAATATAAGTAACCACATATGTACTGTTCATCCAGAGAGATGTACGTACGTGTTTATATTTATTAGTTAAATACTGTGTTAACCATTGCATGTCTATGCTTTCTTTTTGATCAAAAGTAGCAGTTCTGCATAGGCTTGATTCCCAGCAATCTCTTTTTTCTGTCTTGTGAATGTGATTACTTGCATGTGGTTAGATTACTCACATCAATGTGAATTTTATATACAGTTCATGGCAACGATTGAAGCAAATACGAACCACACAGCAATATTTGAGTACACCATTAAAATTGGTTTTTAAAAGGTAAGTGGAAAATTTACTTTTAGAGCAAATGTAGTAAAATATTATTTCTGCTCACCTTTATAAGTATGCCTGTGGACAGAGAACAAGAGAAGGTTGAATGGGATGATGATATTGCTGATGAGGTCTCTCTTCTCAAAGAGGACTACCAGTTCCAACTGCGAGAGGCCCAAAGACAGCACCAGACTAGAGTGGATATGTGGAGACAGTCTGAAAGAGAAAGAGTAAATGGATTACAAATTGTGTGAAGCATTTCACAGTTTAACTTAAATGTTTGCAAATGTGCATGCAGGAAGAGCTCATGGAAAGTATTGCAGAGAGTGGGACTACAGATGAAACCTTGTTAGAACCACACCATCTGGAGGCACCTCCTGTGCTGGACTGTAAGAGATTGAGAACATTGTACGTACGAATATATCAGAATGCTCCATTTTATATTGCTAATGTTTAGTTCCAGTTTTTGATGAAGAACTTGCAGTGCAGAGAATTGTGGATCAATATGAAAGGAAAAGGAAACCATTTGGTAGGGAAGTAGCTTTGTGTGGATTTCGTGAATAAATACTTAGTTGTATGCCTCATGTATACATGTACATACGTATACAGTGCAGGATTTTTATAGGAAATATCACAAAGGGGAGGCAAATACAATGCAGTAGAAGTTTGAGGGGTTAGGCTGTGCTGGACTGTAAGAGATTGAGAACATTGTCAGTCAGTCCAGCACAGTTTGAGGGGCAACTTGTTCAATATTTATTTGCTATTAAAAAATTGTCTTTTAACTTTCTTGAAGGGGAGTAATGCCCCGCCCACCTTAAGGCAATATTGTTATTGAAGAAGATGTATAGTTTGTATGCATATATGTACATACGTAGTATTCATTATATGTGCACATGTAGGTGAACCAGTTTATATACCAGTACTGGAGACTACAGGTGTAACTCCACAGGATCAGCGTGCTAGGTGAGGCACTGGTGTATAGTTAAGGACTAGGAATGTACATACGTAGGTATGCATGGTAATACATAGTCTTTGCTTACTTGTACTTGATAAACTGAATTTCTGTTATGAAGATGTTATTGGTAATGATGATTATAGTATTATATGTATATAGTTATAACTTGTTACAGTATGCATGGCTTACGTACATACATCTCTGCCTACCAAGTGTCTTATTTCTTTCTATGTATGATATTTAGTATACAGTACTTTTTGGGTCAGTTGTCCAGACTGGACATTGCAATCGGTAATCGGTTAGCAACTCGTGACTACCATTTGAACCAACGTTTCCACTAGAATGACGTCACCATTCAGCGATAACCTTTTTACCGATCACCGATTGCAATGTCCAGTCTGGACAACCAACCCAAAAAGTACTGTATACTCAAGCACTTTAGTAGTCATATACTGTATAGTATAGTGTAAGTCCTAGAAAGTCATGTTTAGATTATGTATGTGCAATATACAGATGTATGTATGTATGTACGTATATGTAAGTGTTTATTGCTCTTTTGCAGCGAGGAGAAACAAAGAAGACTTGATGTAGGAGCACTGAGATACAGAATTAGAATTTTTATAAACAACACACAAGCTGGTCACTCCTCTGAAAGGTTATATATTGCTAGTCTTCTTGTTGTCTCTCTGCATGCAATAATGAAATAATGTGATGTTCTACCAGTTACTGTACCTATTAATTTAGGTCAATTGATCAAAGTGACTTTATTGTTAAGTTCAAAGAAATGTTTCATGTAAAAGTCAAGTCACAGCCGGAATCCATCAAGTTTCAGGTATCAGCCAATCAAAACACTTTAATGGTTCCTACTTATATTAGCCGGGTGTGAATGGAACCCATCACATTTCATCAATCATTAATGAGTTGGCCAACCCAATAAATCTCTCTATTTTGTACTCCTTTCAGATATTTGAATCTGGTGGCTTTGTTGGTTCTCTACTCAGTGAAGTCTACTTACCAGTACCCGAAGAGGAGTCTTTGCAACGGCTGGAAAGTTTTCAGTTTACCTCTGACCAAGTCATCTCATTTGGTCACACAGCTGTGGGAAGTGGTGAGATAAGGATATATCATTATTTACTTTTGACCATAGCCTATGCACAGACAAACTGCAACTGACTTCCTCTCCCACAAGTTAAAGATACGTATGTTTACAAATAATTTTTCTATTGAGTTCAGAGACATGAGTATTTGAAGTGATCATTTCACAAGTGTTTAGTCAAAACACATCATTTTAGAGGAAAACATGAAGAGAAACGATTACTGGCAATTGAAAACCACTAAATGTTTATCACTTAATCCTGTACCTCGTTCTTTAGGTATACCAGACAGTATTGGGAGGACAATGTTGACTAGTGGCAGTATATCAGGTTGTGTGTGCTGGTCAGAGGACACTGATGGACACATTAAGTGTCCGCCAAATATTAATAGTAGAGCAAGAAAAGATAGGTAAGTATATAAGTAATAAACCTCATGCAGCTATAGGGGAAGTGTACATACCGTATATCGGGAATTGAATGCGAGAGTAAAAGATTGTGAATTACAGGTATAAATATACATTGTAGTTAAAAGAATGTGAGATAAAGCTTTAGGTATATGGGACGCGTATATGAAATTACTGAGGTGTCAAATCAATACGTATCAAAAGATTGCGCATACAGCCAAACTAGCAATTCGCATTTTTTTGACACTGCATTCAATTCCCAATATACGGTAGTATGTACAGTAACCTATTAATTAATCATTGACTATACATTAATGTGCCCATTTGTATATTGTTCAAGTATAAGACTCGCTAATTGTTTCCTATATTCTAATACCTTAAGGCTACTCCTTTAAGGTATGTATGTATGCTATATATAATAGAAAAGTTAAGAGAAGACTCTTGTATCCTCATCCAAACTCCAATTACGTAGGTTTAGTTTCCTATAGGCCTTTACTCTAGAATATGTAGTACGTACGTGCTGTATGTAGGAAATGATTGCTCACATGTATGTAGTCTATAGGTGAATCTTTCAATGTTTCTACTAGTTCAATGTTCCCAAACTACCTCTCCGCCACTGGGCCAGATGACATGGTAGCTGTCAAGAAGTGGATCGGTAAGGCTATTTCCAAGCATCACTTGTGCATTATTCACAGTGCTCTTATCTTCCAATGCTTAAAGAGGAGTCAAACCTGGATCCCAATGATCCAGGACATGCTGACTTAATGCACTTGGTACAGGTCAGTCAGTACTTGTCTGGGTATTGCTGCCCTGTATACATAAGTACTTGCATATGTATCGTATAAAATAATGTAGAATTGGAAGTTTTATACTACTTATGTACATGTATGCATTTCATTCCGGATATAATAATTGGATTTGACTATATAAATTCGTATATCTAAGTATGCTAGTGTTGTTCATTTCTAGCAACAAACAGCAGTAATGACATTGGTACCATTCCAACCTTTATTGTCTATATAAATAGAGTGTGTATAGCTTCATATGTATATTTGCAATCAAGTTAAACCCTATAATTAGGACACTTGGTTCAATCAGGGTGTGTTTCGGACTATGGGAGTATGCCGTAGTGTATAAACATGTATACTATGCATGTGTACGTAGTCAGTTCCTGAGGATGGTAGACTGCCAGAATACTTCCGTTTAAACCAAATGGACAGTTCTGTAAGATTTGTATCGGATGAAGCATTTGAAGGCAGCAAGCGATTCAAGTTAATGCAGCTTAGACAGAAAAAGGTAATATGTATAATAGTGTAGTTTCAGTAGGCTAAGTGGAGTTCTAGTATAGTAATGAGACATGGTACCTGAGTTGAACAACTATTAAGCTTTAGCCACACTAGCTGTTTCTTGAGGTTGAACGTTTTGACACAGAGAGTTCCTGATGGAAGATCTCTGGGTCGAAACATTCACTAACAACTGAGTTCAATAATGTTGAGTTCATGTATTACTGTATGTTAGTAACTCCATTTATAAACATTTCAGCATCCAGCAGCAAGGCACATGAGAATTCCTGCCAAGGAGGAAGAGATCACAGACAGGTTATGGATGGTAAGATCACACTGGCATGCTGTAGCTAAAGCGTGTAGCCTACTGAGAAGTACTGCACACACTTCCATGTGTATCCACTCACTTGTGCTGCTATACTGTGATACTGACTAGAGGTGTGTCTGATTTTGTTTCTTTTGCCTAGTCTGTACTGGACTTTGATATCAAGGATCCTTATGATGCTCCGTGCTTGCTGTTTGACAACTTTAGAAGCAAAAGAAAAGTTGAACAAAACAAGTACTTCAACGAGGTAAGTGGGAGTAGTCCTAACTTTGTACAACTTATTCCTTTGTGCATCATATACACCAAATATGTGTACAAACATGTGAGCCAAGGATTCACAGAAGATCAAGATAAAGAAAAAGACAAAGACTCCCAGGATCACTGATGAAGGGTGGAATTCCCAGAAACGGCTGTCTGACCCAGTGGAGAAGAAGATGAAAGAAGGGAAAAGAAGGAAGAAAAGACTACTGTATCTTCATCTAAAGCTCTCTTCAGGTTTAGTTCCCCTATAGGCTCTTTTTACAGAATAGGCATAGCATGTAGGAAAATGGTATCTTAGATTTTTCATGTACTGTTTTGATCTTAAACTGTGTACATGTATATAATGGTATCTTAGATTTTTCATGTAGCTTGCAATAAGATGTTTAGTTCTACAATTGTTAGTACTAATGTTGGTATTGCTTTTTGTAACTGTTTGGCTACTACGTATATCTAAATTTTAGATCAGAGAATCTGTGCTGGCCAGAGTGAGGCTTGCGTCACATGAATTGACTCTGAACAATATTGTACATTTTGAACTTATTCCAAATGTTATGTAAGTTCTGTCACAGTCTAATTTTGATATGGTTTGAAATGTTTATCATGTGACAGTCATGTGGTGTCCTTATTTACTTTTCCATTCTTTACTTTTGATTC
Source organism: Chondrosia reniformis (assembly GCA_947172415.1). NCBI lineage: Eukaryota > Metazoa > Porifera > Demospongiae > Chondrillida > Chondrillidae > Chondrosia > Chondrosia reniformis. The sequence continues at coordinate 4,376,487 of OX359199.1, read as the reverse complement.
TTTGCTAAGTACATTGAAGAACCTGGTAGTTGACTTTTTCTCTCCACGACGTCCGCTCCAGCCAAAGAGAAGAACTAAAAGAGACACCAAACCAGCTGTAAAAATCCACACATACCTACTTTATCTATTAGGGTAAAAGATAATGACTTTAATTGAATATCATTTCCATGTGGTGGAATAGTGTCCTATATATCACGTTACCAGGGCAACCGGGTGATATCTGGGGTGTTACAAACCTTATATTTCACACTTGAACTAGTGATAAATGTTATATCACCAGTAGGCCTACTGGTGTTTACTTATCATCACCTTTACAATTGATTCAAGTCATAGTGATATATATTAATTATACCACACTCGAATGTGGTATAACTACTACGTATCATCGCCTTGGCTACAGATTTCTATCTCTTAGTCTTCACATCTCTTTAAACTGCCTCTGTTTCCTTATATAGAGTGCACAGATAACTGACGCAAAGATTAATATTCGAATAGTAAGGGCAGTCAATGTTCCCGAAAGGATTAGTGAACAACTAACAGTTGCTGAGTGAGTTTGAGGTTTATGTAACTACTAAATATGTAGCTGCTAGTCTGTTCACTTACAATTTACTGTAAAGGAGATATGTTGAAGGAAGATCTTCAGAATGGACCAGAGAAAGGGAAGATATATTTGGGGATAACCCACCTGAAATTAGAACTTTTACACCTACACTAGATATCCCAGAACCACATGTAAGTTTCATGTTATTGTCTATCATTATTTCTCACCATATCTCTACTGATTTACCCCACCCACTCATTTACCCCATTTACTCATTTATAAATACCCATTCACTTTACAGGAGTGAGTGTGAGTTTGTTAAATGACAATTGTTTTATCAAGATCAAATTCTGATCTTAAAGTCCCTCATCTTCTTCAGATTTCAGTTCGGCCATTTGTCAGTGTGACATTTGATAATATTACAGAAAGAACAGCTGCTGTCACAGGATCCAATCCTTACTGGAATGAAGAACTGCTTTTACCTTTCATGTGAGGTTGAGTGTACATTTGATAGAAATTGTACAATGATATAAAGTTATCCTTATGTACGTACATACATAGGCCTCCAGATAATGATTTTTCTCCAGCAAATCTGAACAAAATCGACTCCTTCATTCATTTCAACCTATTTGATGAAGTGGTAGTTGACATCTTAAAGGTGTGTTTTCAAGTAATTAAAAATGTCTGAGCTGGGTCATAATACTAGTCTGGCTTGCCAGACCTTACATCCACTATGCGTTGAAAGGTCTGGTTTAACTCGTATTCAAGTTTTGTGCAAAGTGGGCGGAATTAGTGCTTGCTCATGCCATTTAACGCATCTGCACATGAATGGAGAATGGCCGGGAATCAGTGTGAACTGTATACGTAGATACTCTAGTAGTTTGGTAGCGTAGCGTCAGTGCAGGAACAACAGACAAATATTATAATTATATTCTTTGCCATTGTTGTGTTACAAGCGTTTTGCAATCTGATTGGACATTCCTTAAATTCAGATTCTGCACAAAACTTGAATACGAGTTAGACCAGACCTTACTTTCAACACGTAGCAGATGTAAGGTCTGGCAAGCCAGACTATTTTAATGCATACACATACGTACGTACATATGTATTTGCATCTACAATCTACGTACAGTAAGTGTACGTCGTTTTATAGGATGAAAGGCAGCGTGCTACAAATGTTCATCACAGATTGGAGAAGAGATGGCTAGGCAGCTATACCATACCCTTCTCTACCCTCCATTCTAATCCCTCTGTAAGCTAAATTTAGATATATCAATTCTTTAAAATGTTATTCAATTTATTTGGCAACTTCCACTCCTTCAGTTTGAAGGTACACTAACCTTGGACGTTCCACCTCTGTTGCTTGGTTATGCCAGAACCAAGGGGATGACCCAGAGGACACTCTCTGGATGGAATGAACTCAAAAATCAACCAAGGACCTCACTTCATGTGTTCCTCTCCCTTGATCCTCCCCTTCCATTGCTTCCTCCAATTGCACAAAAGGTGAGGATGTGTAGAGAAGGGTGCTAGGGATACTTCTAGTGTGTGTGCCTGGGCAGATTTAAGCCTTGACTACAAGCTCACTCTAACATACCAAGGATTCACAGAAGATCAAGATAAAGAAAAGACAAAGACTCCCAGGATCACTGATGAAGGGTGGAATTCCCAGAAACGGCTGTCTGACCCAGTGGAGAAGAAGATGAAAGAAGGGAAAAGAAGGAAGAAAAGACTCCTGTATCCTCATCCAAAGCTCTCTTCAGGTTTAATTCCCCTATAGGATCTTTTACAGAATAGGCATATAGCATGTAGGAAAATGGTATCTTAGATTTTTCATACTTTGTATTATGAGTAGTAATGTTCCAAGAGAGACAACTAAATGCTACAATTGATATACCATGCACATTAGTTAGTACTGTTACAGCAGCTTGATTCAAATTCAATGATACGTATAACATGTAATATGATGTGATGTACGTATTTATGTATTGTAATCATTTCTTTGTATAGTTTGACTCAACGGAACCCAAAACCCTTCTGTTACAAGCTGATGCGTGGCAAAAGAAATTACAAAGTAGATTTCCCAACAGACATTTTCAGGTACAATCACTGTATACGTACACTGTACATCATGTACATGCTAATGTCTACAAGTACAAGAAGGTTACTGTATTTGTCTGAATAGAGGCTCAGGCCTCTATTTCATTCTGATCATTTTTGACCCAGCCCAGCATCTCTTGGTATCTACACCCATCTCCCTAGCATTTGCTTGTCTTCTTCACAGTGCACTTCATGGCTTATTATTTGAAGGAGACATTGTAGGACTTTGGCATTGCTACTGCAGTAGCCTAAACTGGTTAGACATCTGATTGGTTCATTCCTTAAGCCAGTGTCTTGATTCAAGAGACCCTGGCCTCTATTTACAGATAGACTAGCTGACCTCCAGCCTCTAACAAGACAGGCTTCTACGTATATGGACAAATCAATATGTACCTTCTTCAAAGCTATAATAATGAAGGAATATCCTATATCTGTGATGTGTTTATAACATAGTGAAGTATGTAAATTATGACGTGCATCATTGTATTTGCAGGCTACTGTGTTGAATTTAGAGGGTAAACATGTGTTTGTGACTCGCTATGTACGGCCACAAAATCCCCCACAAGAGTTTCTGGATGATACTAATGCTACAAGACTTGAACAAATGGTTAGAGGGACACTTGGAGCATCTACATACCTCAAGAAGTGTACAATAAATTATATAAAAAAGTAGTAAAGCCGAGTAGACAATTGTCACTTGGTTGGTTGGCGTAATTATCCAGTGTTGTTTATTATTTGCAATAAATTATATAGTATCTGTTTAGAATTTATTGTATATTCAGACATGCTTTACTCTTAATGAATATCAAGATTAAAGGGTATATACTGTACATGGATAAAATAATATTTTTGGATGATGAAAATGACATACAAGTATACCACAGACCCTTTTTACAGTCATGTTAATTAACTGTTTCTACACTTTTAAACTACATCTATGGTTAAGGATTACTAATGTAGTTAAACATTAGGATGTGCTATATTTTTATGCAGGAAAAACTGTCTAGGTTTGTGGCGTTAATACCCTATCTATCTGACACAAGAGCCTTCATGAGAACCTGTGATATTTGGACCTCCTCACAAGTAGGTGTCATCTGCTAAACTAGTGAGAGCTTTGGATGAGAATACAAGAGTCTTCTCCTTAATCTCTTCTGCTCCATTGGGCCAGACAGCTGTTTCTGGTAATACCACCCTTGTGGTACCACCCATCAGTGACTATGGAAAGGGACTTCCCTAGGTCTTTCGTTATCCAAAGGCCCCTTCTTAACCTTGAAGTGCTGCTTAAGTAAGAGGGTACTTGTATTATTGTAGCTTCTCTTTCCCCTCTCTTGCTACAGCAATTTCTGAACATGCTAGGAGGAGATGAGGAGGAACATGCTGTTCTACTTTGTAATTATTTCCAGTACATTAATGTCAAAGCCTGGGTCATACTTGGGGAAGGAATCCCAGAAGGTATCTAAAGTGTCTCCAATCACCCCATTCACCTTCATATGAGACACACTAACAAATCTCCCATTAAAAATCTAAGATACCATTTTCCTACATGCTATGCCTATTCTGTAAAAGTGCCTAAAGGGGAACTAAACCTGAAGAGAGCTTTGGATGAAGATACAGGAGTCTTTTCTTCCTTCTTTTCCCTTCTTTCATCTTCTTCTCCACTGGGTCAGACAGCCGTTTCTGGGAATTCCACCCTTCATCAGTGATCCTGGGAGTCTTTGTCTTTTTCTTTATCTTGATCTTCTGTGAATCCTTGGCACAGTGTCAGGCTATATGGCCATTATGTAGACTAATTATTACTTACTGTACATCATTATAGCCTAAATACATAGGTGATGTATACATTATATTGTGAGTGAGGAATTGGCGTAGTAGATACATACATGTATATTACAAAGGTGACTTGGATAATATTTGTTGATGTAATAACCATTATTACTCTCCTTGCCAGGTTCTACTGCCTATGTTCTAACAAGGATGTCAGATTCAGCCGCCTTTCTGTTGTGGAATCCTAACACAGGCAGGCATTATGAACAGTTTGATCCACATTGTCCATTAAAGACAGTCAGTTGTGTTTTTAATCAACAGAATGTAAGTTTTGCAATCATTTTGATTACCGCTTGACCACTTTCCTATTCTCAAGTCATTAGTATGGCACTTGTTATCTGATTAGGTTTGGGGTAATATTCAAGAATTTGATGACTCAAGCAGGATTAACTTTGATATTTCTAGCTCAAAACAATGGCTACCATTATTCAAGAATACTGAGGCCCTGGCATCTTTACAGGTACACTTACATACCGGTACAAGTATGTAGATGTCAGTATGTATTGTGGAGGTGTAGATGTCAGTATGTATTGTGGAGGTGTAGATGTCAGTATGTATTGTGGAGGTGTGAATGTCAGTATGTATTGTGGAGGTGTAGATGTCAGTATGTATTGTGGAGGTGTAGATGTCAGTATGTATTGTGGAGGTGTAGATGTCAGTATGTATTGTGGAGGTGTAGATGTCAGTATGTATTGTGGAGGTGTAGATGTCAGTATGTATTGTGGAGGTGTAGATGTCAGTATGTAGTGTAGAAGTGAAGGTATAGTGAGCTTCCTATTCCTGTAGTATGATGTGCTCGCATATGAAGAAACAGATTTGCAACAAATACAAGAGATGGAAGAAAAGTTTGTGTTTGTAACTTAGCATCCAATATACCTTTTGTGGCCCTAGTATCATCCCTCTGCTTTTTAGGAAGACGTACACGAGTCTTTGTATCAATGTCATCAATGAGTCAATGTATTTGTTTAATATAGCACGCCATTCTTCATTCAATTCTGTGATATGTATTGTATTAGATTGGAGAGTCTTCTCTCAAACAGAATCCAAACATGGAGAACTCAGAAAGCCTTGATTACAAAATGGAACAGACATTGTTGTTCAGTGCTAAAGACAGCTTTGAAGAGGTAACAAGAATCATGTATAACTGTATCCAAGTAACCACCTAAACAACTTCCTCATGGAGTCACAAAAATATGGCTGCCATTTTTCTAATTTTAAGTTTATTACATATTATAGTTTATTAGCTAATAATCTTAAGATTCCAAGCTCCAGTGAATATGGCTGCCATTTTTCTATTTAAATATGGTTTATTTTATTTGTTTTTTTTTTGTGCTTTAACAATTTACTGTATCAGTGTGTTATGTATGTAATTGTGCTATATGCAACTTACTTGAATATTTGCTGTTTAATATGCTATGCACATAGTCATTTCCACCCATACTGAATGTGAAGTTAATGTATTTTTTAAATATTATGTTACGTAGGTGCGAAAGTGATTTTAATGTTTCCCTACATGTGGAGCAAGTTGCAGAGATAGCTAACCTGTTAGTAGCTTATAAGGTAAAGTCACTTGGAAACTATTACCGTATGCGTACAAATTTTCGTGGGACGTAAATTTCATGATTTTCACGAATCAGCATGGGTTCATGAAAATAAAAACGCGAAAATTTCCCCATACCTAGGCCTTTCACGTGTGATACAGAATGCCCGCAAAGACATTCCTCAGCAACAGACATGTTTTAGACATATGTTTCTTTCACAGGAAGTGATGGTAGTTGGGGTAATTGCTTTAGTTGAGCATAAGCAATGCTTGTAGTTCTCTTAAACAGAAAAGTTGAACATTTTGACATGTATGCGTATGCGTCTTCTTTGGAATTGAATGCAGAAAATGAAGATACACCCAACTTAAAAAGTTGTGATATAGTTACTGCTGAAGGAGATGAGACCTTTAAGTGCACACGTCCATTTTTTTTTTATTTAGAAGTACTAGTATAGCTGATGCTCAACCAAATCAATTATACCCTGCTACTATGAACACAGCAAATACTCCATGTCATTAGTGATATGGTGAATATTTTTGCTATACAACTAACCTATTCCTTGTATTGAATGATTTAGTAGCTGTGGTAGTTATGGCTTCTCCAGAACAAAGTGTTATTATTAATCAGAAAGCATTATTTGTACTATATACGTATCAGTGTTTCTTTCAGAGTATTTAGCAAGGGGGGGGCAAACATTTAGTACACCAATGTTTATTCTGGCACGTTTATAGTGTGGAATCATCTATATAATATGGGTTTTGGGTGCATGTTCTCCAGAATTTTAGTCCCTCTAAGATTGATTTTCCTGCATTTTGAGAGGTATTGCAAGGTTTATAGGTGTATGAGTAGCAAATTGCCCCCTCTGCCCCCATGAAAGAAACCCTGTGTATAATAATAGTACGTATGTACATATTTTTATCTTCCTGGTATACAGATGAATGGGTTTCCAATACACATGTCCTACAATTCCGCTGAAGAGATTTTAGAAAAAGTGAAAAGTACTGGTATCCACTTCTGTGAAGATGAGAGAGTAGAATTTGCAAGAGCAGTTTATATTCATCCATACCCCAATGAAATAATATCAGTTTGGATTTATGTAGCAACACTCTTCAGAATGTAACTATAAAAAAGAACAATGTCTATATGACAATTTTTAGTACTTGCTTCTTGTGTATGAATAATAGTCCAAATTTTCAACAAAGGTCGATTTACATGTGTGATGTTGTTGTTATTGCTGAAGTTGTGTATATTACATGGGTTCATGTACCATATAATGCCTCTCAATAGCTGCCAACTTTCAGCAGTAAAGTAGTATACAAAACTTTTGTACCTGGTACCTATAAACAGGTATAAGAGATATAGCCTATATATTTCATTTGGAATGAAACCAAAATCAATTGAGCTATAATTATAGAGTGTTTGAAGGATTATCTAAAGTTGGATATTCCCACTTCATTCTTTTGATCTTACAATGAATGCAAAATTAGCCATATCATTCTAGTTTGTCAAAAGCAAGTAACTTCATTGCTTTTGTCTTGTACCCTTATGTCCATGCAGAGGATAATTATACTAAGCTATATATTTGTATTTTGTTTTCTCTTATAAGTTATGCACAGATGGCTATTATATACACAAATATATGGTTATGAAAAAATGACTTGACCTATATAATTGGCCTATAGCTACCTTTTTCATGTTCTCCTACTAAATATATATATAGAAACCATGCTATCTGTGCCTAATATCAACTATAAATATAGAATTGAAATATAGCCTATACATATATACAGTAAGCTACTCTATGTCAGCTAGCCTTTGTTGAAGGTATTAATTTCTCAGAAAAGAAAAAAATGAAAATGTCAAAGCTCGTCATGTATGTAATTTTATGAAATCAGTTATAAGAAGCATTATTCTTTTCTCAACATTGCTCTCTTCTTGACATCAACATCTGCGATACTCTCACACCCCACTTTCAGAATGAGTAAATTGATTGGCTGCTTCACAACAAATATAGGTAAGGTCAACATTGTTAACAAGGACCATACACCAGCCTTGTAGCCAAGAAAAGCAACTAAACACATTAGAAATGAATTAAAGTGATGAACAACATACGTACATAACTACAGCACTGCATGACTGAAATAAGGCAACAATTATGCATACCATAATGATTATTGCCTATTGCACTTTGCATTTTTTCTCAAATGATTTAAGGAAGACAGCAGATTGATTTATATTTCTTCAGGTTTATGATTATCATATCTAACAATCTCAACTAGAATTTGGACAACAAACGCTGCATACATGTCTTGGCAAACAATAATTTAACACACAGCTATGAATGTGTACCCTCATAAATACATATTATGCTGTGAAACCTCACTTAATGACCATCCCAAATAGAAATTGGTGAAAGTTTAGAAACTAATAGAAATCCATGAAAATTATCAAAGGCTAGCTGGATGTAGAAGATCATCAAACAGCCTAGCTAAACTGCAACTTTGCAAGTTAAAAATGAAAAGCAGTTAGTGTTAATAAATATATAACAGCATGTACGTAGCTTTGATGATAGAAATTAATTCTAAAAATAGAATCTAATACAGTAACAAGCAAGCAATGAAGTGAGATATAATCAAGCATTAAGCATTTTATCAAGCTATTTAACTAAAAATCATATACGTACCTTCAGGTCCTGCAGTATAATGAAGCATGTACAAAGATATATAAAAAATCTCGCAGCCATAGCCCAAGATATTGAGGCCAATCTGCACAAGGTAACACGTATATATTTAACAACTCTCAGTATATAAACTCTACAACAATTTCATTGTGTCACATATGACATGTGACCACATGCAGAAATTTATGGTTTATATAGACATGTATAAAATACTTAAATATTTGAATTGTTACACACAATACCCAAAAAAATAATACTGTATGGTATTATGTATATATTAGATAGCAGAACTTGGAATAATTGGCCAACACTTTGACTCTTCGTCAGCAACAAACTTAAACTGAGGATATCTACATCTATGTATGTACGTATGTACTAGATACATACGCATTTCATTCTTTTCAAATGTTTTTATTCCAGTTAACTTATAATAACCTACATTGTGATAGTAAATCTTCAATAAAGCATATCCTTGGTGTGACTTGTGATTGGGTTCTCCTTGAAGGGCAGAACTAGTGAAAAAGGTGGTAAAATAGTTTTTCAGTACCCCTACCAAAATTTCAAGAAAGGGGTGCAAGATTTAAGCAGATCGAGGGGGGGGGGCAAATACCCCCCTCCCCCCTAAATGCATCCCTTAAGAAACAGAGATTAATATGCGTATATTGTATAACACTATACCTATATACTTTTATCCACATCCTTAGCATATCCAAAAATCCATTCATTTGTATCCAAAATGCCCACTTGGGATACAATATGCAGAGATACATTAGCAGAACCATTGTTGTCAGTCTATAATAAATATATACATGCATGTAATATAAATGGATTCTTCTGGATCAAATGCACCATATTCAAGTACTCATCCCTCACTAACCAAACTTAATGAAATGTATAATTCTAAACTAATTCTAATATAAACTACAAATTTGCCAACAACTACATATACGTACATACACCCAAATCAAATATATAATATACTGATGCATGGTCTCATTTCAGTTGGCAGCTGCAGCATAGTTACGTCTTCTTGTGGATAGGATTAAAGAAAAGAAAAAATAAGGATTCCTTCTAACTGTGTAAATTTATCTTTTGGATGTCTGGAACATCTGATTTGTTGTTAAATTTTATACAGTCTATTATATTCTTCATGTTCCTTAGTAGACTATTATGCTTCATTATGTATACCATGTTACTATGCACAGCATGTATACATAAAATTAAAAGGATGTACAACCAACCTATCAATGACAACATCAAAGACTGCACCAAATTGTGTGCCTATATAATATAAGAAATAAAGTATTTGAAGGATTTATTATAGCAAGCAGTTAAATGTCTTTCATAACAAGCATTACACTATATATAAAATCACCACTGCATGAGTTCACAAATCACCCCTATATATGTATATACGTAATCGCGAAGTGGGATTCTGGGTATATAGGCTATTAATATTATAGCAATTCTTTCGATTCCAACCAAGTGATTCAACAATTCACAATAAATTAATTACTAACATTGAATCGTAAATAGATCATAAATAGTACACTAAATCATAAATAGATCATAGATAGATAGTAATGTGTATATAAACCATGCATATAGGGCCATATACGCATTAGACAAACCTTAATTACCCAAGTGTATACATACAAATATGCATACATGACCAATTATTCCTAGAAACTATATCACAAATCAGGCTTACACTGATTAAAATATCTTGCAGTCTTTCCATCCACTTCATCCAATACAATATTGCTTAATATGAAAAGTACAGCTGCTTTGTATGGAGCAGATGGCATAAAAAAGCAGGACCCAATTGAGCACGCAATACGAACGTACCCTTCAAGACAAGTAAATAAAATTTATATCAAAGTAATTAATATATTATAGTCAGCTTATAAAGACTGTGGGTTGAGACACATAGTTATATATACATAGAGTAACGGCACCGACCAAGTTATAAATTAATCTATAGCTGCTATACAGGTTTCTCTGCTGGTCACCTACACCATGAACACGACACTTCTATACACCCATATTTTCAATTGGGCTTTTGCATGCCATAGCCTGCAATTTTGGGGCTATTATATGCTATATGTAAAAGTGCCCAAAATTAAGGCTATTCCTATATTAACACTGTAAATGAATATCATCTTTAAGGCTGTAAAGATGCTTAAAGAAATCCTTAAAGATAATCTTTACTGTGTTTAAGTAAATTTAAAGACAGTAAAGTTATCTTTACAATCTTTAAGTTAGATTGAAGACAGTAAAGGTATCTTTATAATCTTTAAGTTAGATTAAAGACATGCAGGAAAGATTATCTTTCAGATCTTTAAGCAACTTATCAACATCTTTAAGGATTGGATCATCCAGCTAATTGCTGCTATTATTAGAACACTCCAATCCATGAATATGTGTGTACATTATCAAATGCTATACATATATAGATTGATAATGCATCATTTGCTATCGCTTTGATATATACAAAGGCACAACATGTACATGTAATTTATATAAGGGTCACGAGAAGTCAAAATTTTAATGACTTCCAATACATTTCTTAAACATCAATTGAAGCAATTATATATATAATAAGAGAACTGCATGGGCAATGGAGCATCATTATTATTATGATTAGTGCATGGAATTATAAACTATATATGAATTAAGAATAGTGTTTCAGTAGAAATTAGGTTATTTTAAATGCAGTGTTTCTGTCCTAGTGGAATACCAACTTCTGAATGAGAAGCTGGTCTTATGAAGTTTTTGGCAGTTGCAATGTTGCAAAATATCCTTTCAACAGGCATGAATGTTGCTGGTCCTGGAGGAATGGTATTAATTTTCCTTATATTTATTAATGGCCTTTTGAAGGGGAATTCTGTTTCAATAGTTGAAACCTCTTTGAACCATGATACAACAGCAAATATCTTCTCCACTTTTGTTGACATATCTTTTAGCCTGAAAGAATGTTTTAAGAAATGCTGTATTTGCCCTGCTCTCAAATTATAACTCGTTACATTAATGGTTCCATCTTCATTGGCCCATGAAGCAAGTATGAACGACCTGTCTGGATATTGAGAAAACGACCCAAATACCTGTGATGCTATTTTAATGGACTTAAACTTAAAGCATAGTGATGGAAGGTAATGTTTCACTGTAAAAAAGGTGGTGGCTATTTACACCAAATATGGTGGTAATAGCCACAATCCTAATATCCACCGTGGTGGAAAATATTTTGGTGGCCATTACCATCATTTTGCCAAAGTTAACCACCAAAAAAGCACTATAGTGATGGGTATTACCAACAGTTCAACCAAACGTCATGCAATATGTCACGCATGCAAACATGCAGTTATATGGGGTATCAATGCATGGTACACTCCATTCTCAAGAGATAAAAAAACTAAGAAAAAAGTTACCCAAAGCAGACATGATATATACATGCAGTCAATAAAACCTTATTATTGCTCGGGGCGTGTATGCAGGTCCTGCGTGTGCATGGCAGTTCATGACACTTTGTATGGTTCCACTTTGTATGGCTATATGTATATATATATATATTATAATGCTATGCCAATTTTGTTTCTATAGATCCTTTCTTGGAGCCATATGAATTATTTAATTACATTATTTAGATTACCTTAGTATATTGTAACTTGCACTGTATATAGAAAGAAAGAGCAATCTTTCTAGAACGCTTAGTATATATATTAACCTTGCATCGCTGGCTACCAGCGTTTTGGCGCTTATTAGTACACTTCAATTATAGACACGAATATGTCGACTTAGGAGCTTTAAGTCTAATAGCCAAAGACATCATACATGCAACGAACACACACATTATATAGTTTTCCATGTCGTGGAAGGCGAAATTCGCTTTTAGTTTTTTAAGTGCCATAAGTTAGGAATTTCAACTTTCACCCCATGGTAAGTTTAGGGCAACTTTTGAAGGTAAAAATAGCCACCCCGTTTAATCCATGCATCATATTAACACAACACTCCAATAATACACATCATTCACACGTATACATATCAATTTACGTGTGACGTTTAGTTCAAGATGGCCGATCAGCGAAAGTAAGTTACAGTTACATCGCCTTTAACTGAAGCGAAAAAGACTGAGGAGCATAACGCTTTATTTGTAATGACATGTAATGCTTATATTTGACCATAACTCCTTCTTAGGCCATTAGAATCACCCTCAATACTTATATTGTATTTTGGCTAATTGGTGTCCTTGTCAAGTGTGTGTGTCAGAGTATATGTGTATGTGTGTATATTACTGAAAACTTTGGAGTGCCATGTAGGAATTCCTTTACTTAACATGTAATGGAGTGTTGTGTTAGTTGGTCATAAGATGATACAACCAACTTGGTGAAACAACATTTCATTGTTGTGCTTAGTTAGGTAAAATAATTTCATCTTTTCACTTTAGGCTCTAATGTGATTAGATTACATATGGGAAGACTTCAAAGTTCATGGTAATGAGCCTTATTACTTTTCAATACTGAAAAGGTTTTCTCACGCTCAGCTAGGGATTGTGAATGGTACTGGTTGTCTTTATTGCCAGCGTATGTGTGTATGCGAGTTTTACTGAATAATAAGGTCATTTACCTTGTAGTACATGGATGATAAAGGTTGTCCTGTGTCAGAGTACAGGTGCATATTCATACTTAACAATAAGGTGCAATGTTTTTGGACTGGCTTATTGTATATGTTTGTATAGCACTGGTTCATTAGATTACAGGTCCATATTGATCCAACTAGTTGAGGAGTCCCCAGGGAGACTATATACTTACAAAGTTAATGATTATATAGTGTAAGGCAGGCTAGGGCAGGCCCTTTAACACTACATTTGGAGGTTTAGTTCCTTCTCAATGGTCAACTTACAAAGTTGAAAGGCAGATTTGTGGCACACCTAGATCTATTTCATTTTGTGGAACTAAAGCCTTTTAAAAGTCCATAATGGGATTGCTTAAGTTCTCCAGAGGAAAAAGATGTGGTGAATGTAATAAATACAACTTCATGAGAATGAGCCAGAGTTTTCAGTTGCATGTGGTAGTCAATAAACACTTTGATGGTTTCATTTTACTCAGTTGTAGTGGCTTTCAATACTATAGTTTATGTACTTTCATTATACAACTTCCAATGAGTATACATATATCACTGAAAAACAATCTTTAAGATATGAACACAAACTCAACCACTGCATGAGTAATCAATAACACTAGGTTTACACAATTAACATTCCAACCAGTCTGTTAAACACTCATCCCACTCCTTGTTGCCATATAGTTGTGCTGGCTTCAAAACAACCTTGCACTAATCAAGACTCAATGTCTGTACATTATCAGAGAGTACGGTAGTACTCTCTATGTAGGGATGGTACGGGTTGTTTCGTTTTCCCCATAATGTTAGGAATTCCTACTCAACATCACTGTTAATGTGTCATCCCTTCCGGTTGTTATTGCTAATTTGCAAATGGCGGCATTCGAGAAACTTAAGCTTCACTATCGTTCGTTTTAATTTTGAGGACACTTAACATCCAGAATCGTTAAGATTACAACTAAATATAAGCCCATGCAACAAAGCGGCGAAGTAGTTCGTGTGCGGGGAGATTAGTGAGCGTGTATTATAAGGCGGGTGTTTCCATGCGTTTTCCATTCCGGTATATGACTCTTCCTTCCGCGAGCATGACGTAACTATTATTTATGATTTAACCTTGAGAGTCGAGCTTTGGTTTACTTTTGTCCTTCAAACTAAAACTCTTCTTACTACTTTGATTTTCTATTCTATACCGAGTTGTGGTCTCTTTTTGTGTAGAGTTAGGAAGATATAATGTTGACAAGGATGATACGGTTTGCCTATGTATGGAGGACTAGGCCTACCAGGCTAAATGTACCAACAAATTCTGAAGGATCTAGGCTTACCATTAGGGGTTTTGGCAACTATAAGGTCCCTCAAGCGGAGCTAATCATTGAAGATGAGCCAGCTGAAAAGCAAAAGAGGATTCTAGGTTTGTGTTTTCCCGTGTTTTAAGGCCGCATTTTTAGTAGCCGAAAAACAAAACACGGCTGCTCTATTCAATGTATTACGGATAAGAGAGTTCACCAATGTAAATGAGGAATTATTGCTGTGTTTACGTCTTCATTGTATAGAACAAACGAGAGAGAAATTTAAAGAAATAAAGAAAATTATATCTGAACTAAATGAAGGAGTGAGGGAGCGAACCAAAACCACACAAGAGAAATTTTCTGATTGGTATAAATGTCGTGGTCAGTCCAGTTTATATACATTAGAGTAGAAAATCAATTGCTTATTCAAAGGGGCAAACCATAGATTAACAGAGCCGCCAACCCATTAAAGCAC
Source organism: Chondrosia reniformis (assembly GCA_947172415.1). Classification (NCBI taxonomy): domain Eukaryota; kingdom Metazoa; phylum Porifera; class Demospongiae; order Chondrillida; family Chondrillidae; genus Chondrosia; species Chondrosia reniformis. The sequence continues at coordinate 4,361,426 of OX359199.1, read as the reverse complement.
CCATCAGTATGAACACTAAGGGAAATCAGTATAAATTGAATATCTTCAGTATAATATTACGTACATAAACCATGTAATTTGTTTCTTAAAGGAATGAATTAAACACAAAAATATTAGTCATGGGCAGAGTTGCATTGCTGTTTTCTAATCGATTTGAATCTTCGGTAGTAGTAGAACTTGTGTGAGTGTCTGTAGAGGTAGTGGTGGAGGTAGCCTTAGGCACTGGAGATGGTGTTCCATAATTCGCTCCATCAGACGACGCCATATTTCCTCTGCAGATTCTCACGTGTACGCGGAGTTGTTCACATGGCTAGTTTTTCGTAAATAACCGTTCAGGTCCGTACTACCATACAGGACATCATAAATCCGTAAAAATACGGAAGAATTCGTATGGTTGGCATCTATAGATTAAAGTTAAGGTAGTAGGGGCTACTGTGTCGAAATCAAAACGACACGAATTTTGGTACAGAGGTTGAGTTAGAGGTCTATTTTTCATAGCTGGATTTTTAAACCCGTCTGTACTTCTAAACTTGAATTATTAAAGGAATAAGAAAGCGTTATCTTGTGTTAAATTTTAAGCGTTAATTGCCCACTTGATGTTGAGCAACTCTCTTCTTTACTTTCGGCATGACGGATAAGGTCTGATTTCATCAGACTAATATAGACCAGTACCGTTATTTATATGCATGTCCACATAATTAATTTTTTCTTTTGCAGATAACTTCATGTTTTCCCACATGGAAAATGTAACAGCTGCAAGTTACTTTCCATTACTAACTTCGGATCAGGCATGTTTGCAGGCAATGGCAGAAGATGATGAAAAATCTTTCACTGCAGAGTTTGATATATCACTATACGAAGCAATACTTCCGGATCAGGTCTTGTGGATGTACCAGAAGCTTATTCAAGAAGATTTGATTGACTTGAATCTACCCTTCATGTTGCCACCCTGGAATCCAGAAAAAGAAACAATAACTTCAGAGTACTATATAGATAAAGTTGTAACGATGCTGTTGAGAATGGGTGTGGATATAGCAAATACTATGGAAAATTCACAGTTATACCAACTTAAACACCAGTACCCCTTGTTGAAGAGAACCCAAAAGGTCGATCACATTATAGCAATAACCAATTTGCTAGGCCTGCCAATTAAGGTTGTTGTTGAAGTAAAAGCTGCTGGTTCACTTGAGAAGAGAACTGCATTAAATCATGCTTTAGGGCAGGGAATAGAATATGCCAAGAGAGCAGCTTATCTTAATCACTGTATTGATGATACCATTGAGAGTGCAGTGGATAGAGTTGTCTTACTTGTAACTGACCTAAGAGATTGGCATTTTATTGAAGTGGAGCCCCGTGATAGTAGTAAAGGTTATGCTGGGTTTGTTTATGATTTCACTCGGTATGAAAGTTCATCATATAGTACTTTCAAGGACATATCATTTTTCTATGGCAAATATCTTTCAGCTCTTATTACTCACATTCTGAAGAGAAATTAGGTTGACACTTTGAAAACTATTTTTTGGACATGCATTACATTATTATTGTACTATAAATTCACTTTATTGAATGTTTCATTCTGATTGGGAGATGACGTTTTGTAACACGTGATTAAGATGGTTTAGTGGAACAAAGAATGTCTTTTCATATCTAACTACTAACTAGAGGTATAGTCACTGGGTTAAGATGTGCATCATGGCCGTAAAATAAAACCACTAAAGTGTTTATTGACTGCTGAACAAGGCAAGTGGAAAACCTTCAAATGTAGGAAATTCCCACTGAGGATATAAGTGTTATAGGGCCTGCCCTAGCCTGCTATGTTGTAATTCTATTAACACTGCAGTAATGGTCTTAGTTACTATCCTAAGTGGGCTGCTACTTATGAATAATTAAGGCTGTATCAGGTGTGGTGTGACTATTCATGTCCAATAAATCACAAGCTACTTTATTGTCAGTATTGAAAGTAAATATATAAGGCTGTTACCACTATATAGGTATGTATACCACAAAGAACTAAGTCTTGCCACAACTAATCTAAAGCATTAGAGCATATAGCCAGTGAAAAGAAAAAAATATTTTACTTAACAATAAAACACACCTTGTTTAGTTAAAGTTTAGCTTAGCTTAAGTTAAAGAGCAGTAATTGCATCTCATCTTATGTCCTATTAACACATGCAACAATCCATTAAATGTTAGGTAAAGGAAATACTATATACATGGCACTTCAGTTTTTGATAAAACTCATCACTTACACACATATACACGTATACTCTGACTATAGTATACATGCAAACTGTATATGACTATATGCATTTATCCACATGTGTGTCGCAGCAACTCTATTTATGTGTCTTATTTCTACAACTTTATAACTATATAGTAGTACACCACACTGAAGATGGCTATGAAATGGAGCTCATTTATATTAACTAAGGCAACCAAGTAAGAGTGTGGAAGTCTAACCTCCTGGTGGAGAATGTTAATTGTGTATAAGTTATGGTATAGGGAGGATGATGCAAGTAGCTGCTCAGGTCAGGATCATGTTGCTACAAAGTGAAATCATTTTCTCTTTTCACTTATGGCTGTAATGTGGAAGACTCCAAAAGAGCCTTATGGTATAGTGGTAGCATAGGAGGGATCAGAGGTATACCTATTCTGATATATGTCTATAGATATATAGGGCTGAACAGTTGATGTGCAAATGTAAAAATGGCTGTGCATGTAGACCCAATGTAGACTGCAACTTCAAGCAAATTGATTGTGATCTCTGCCACAAACCTCTGAAAAGTTTAGTTACTAAATTGGAGTCATTTTTTGACTAAATTCTAATAGTGGGAACAAGTTATATATACTTATACAAATTTGTAACCTTTTTTATTTGGATTTGAATGTGTAAAAACAATAAAATCAAATCCAGCTGTCACTGACAACCTGTACCATTTATTGGTTCAAAGTTTACATGGTACTAGACAAAAAGTCTTTCCAATTGGCCAGATTACCTAATACACACAGTGGGTTTTAATTAGGGTTATAGGAGTGGGATGAGTGGGTTGGAATGTTAATTGTGTATATATAGGAATTGATTTTTTGAGTTGTTGTGTTTAAAGGTCTTCTGTAACTTTCAGAGAGACAACCTGACTATATGTACTGGCAACAAGGAGTGGCATGAGTGTCTAACAGACTGGTTGGAATGTTAATTGTGTAAACCTATGAATTGAATTTTGAGTTGTTTGTGCTGTTCATTTCTTGCTCAGTGGCTGAGTTTGCACATATACATGGAGTAGTGTAATTTAGCTATTGAACCTGGACAGTTTTATGTCATACATCTTTTTCCTCTGGAGAACTTCAGCAATCCCTTTAGGGACTTTTAAAGGCTAAAGTTCCACAGAACAAATAGATATACAGGTGAACCCCTAATCTGGAAAAGGTCAATTGTATTCATACTCAGGTGACAATAGTAAGTGGAAAACCTCCAAGTGTGAAGGGCCTGCCCTAGCCTGCCCAACTTAAACCATAGACTAACCATATATCAGATATATGGTTAGTCTATATGCTTAAACTACATCAAGGGCCCAAACTCACCACTCCTTATATAGTCTTCCCAAAAAGGACCACAATGACCAATATATATGGACAGGTAATGATCCAGTGCCATACAAACATACAATACAAAAACATTGTACCTTGCATTGTTAAGTATGAATAAACATAAAGAGTATTCTATATATTCCAGCTGTCACTGACCTTGTTATTCCACAAAACTATAGCATACACATGTACACTGGCAAACAGAGACAACCTGTACCATTCACAATCACAATCTGAAAATGAGAAATATTGAAAAGTAAACTTAATTTACTAAGGCTGTTACCACACTATGTATGTACCACAAAGATATGAGTCTTGCCACAACTAATCTAATGCATTAGGGCATAAAGCCAGTGAAAAGATAAAATTATTTTACCCAACTATAAAACACACCTTGTTGTTTAGTTAAAGTTAAGCTTAGCTTAAAGAGCGGCACTTGCATCTCATCTTATGTCCTATTAACACAACAATCCATTACATGTTAGGTAAAGGAATTCCTATATACATGGCACTTCAGTTTTCGGTAAAACTCATATACACATATATATATATACTCTGACAAACAAGGACAGCCTAAGTGAAAGGATAACACTATTTTACTAATCAAAAATCTGCCTTTCACCAAAATGGACATGTAACCTAATAAACCAAACATACAAGTCAGTACAAAAAACATAGCTATATTATATAGATAGTGTGCACTACGCGGAGGCGTAAGTGTGGAATTTTAAATTGCGGCCATTTTGGGGGTCAAAAAGAACTCGTACGTATGTAAATCGATAGTAAAATCCTTTTTAGGGGCTGCCGCAGGCAGCCCCTTATATTGTTTTCATTTGCCGATTACGTTGTATGGCTTCATGTTACGGAAAGATATATATATATATATATATCTATATATATAATACGGGTTGATACGCAACTATTATAACACTTTATTTATACGTCGCTATATAATTAATACAGGTTCATATATACGCAACTATTATAATACTTTATAATACTTAATTTATACATCAATACATCGTTTTGCAAATGGCGGCGTTCAGGAAGCTTTAGTTAACGAAGCTTTTCCATCGTTATTTATAAAGTTCAGGACACTTAAGCATCCTCAATCGTTAGTATTACGAATATATATATTAAATCCCAACGATGCGGCCAAGTAGTTCGAGTTAATTCGGGGGCGGCAGCCCCACGAGTTTTTAAACTCGAACTACTTGTTTTTGTTTTTACGAAGTGTAAGCAGCTTTGCAAAGCCTTATTTCGTCTTAACAAAGGTTCTTTGTTGATTAACAAAAGGCGCGGCGTGCTCAAAGAAGGATTTGAGTTCAATATTTGGTCCTTCCACCCGATAAACCCTTCTTTTTACTGTTTTGGCACGGCGCAAAGCAGTATTTATGGGATCAACACGATGTATGGATTGTCGCAATCTTTGTCTTTGTATGCGTAATCCTACTCTCAATAGATGTGCCTGCATTAGAACTTCACCATCATTAGGGTGGTCACGTTTGATTCTTCTAATTGTTTCATCAAGATCATGGTCTGAAATATCAGTATACTTCTCCAGTTGAGCATCCTTCATGTGCCTATAGAGTGTTGATCTGCTTACATTTAATAAATTAGCAATGTCTTCCAAATTGTAATCAAAAGCCAAAAGGTACTTCACTTCTTCTAAGTGGAACTCTTTAGTAGGACGGCCTGCCATTTTATCACAACATGTGCAAAGCAAAGCAGGTGGTACAGAGCATGCTCAGAGTGATTGCAGCAAGTGATATTGCATTATTAATTAATTAGGGGTTCATCCAAGAAGTTCATATCAGCTTATGATATGTTTTCATATCAGCTTATGATATGTTTTAATATCAGCTTATGATATGTATGCATATATATCAGGTCATGATATGTTTCATATCAGAGCCTGATATCCCTAACAGAGAGAATGCTACATTTTGACACGTTTGGCACCCCATACTCTATTTCTTGTAAGTTTACACAATTATACATTCCCAACTGTCTGGCTACCAATTGTTGCCATAGTTGCAGTGACTTCAAAACAATAAATATTGCACTCACTATGCAGTGTTAATAGAATTAGAATAAGGCAGGCCCCTATTAACACTTGCACACAAAGGTACATTTATTAGAGGTTTTCCAATCACCAGAGTATGGGATGACATGGGAGTGTTGTGTTAATGGGACATAAGATGAAGGTGTATTAGATGTATTATTTATGTATACATTTAATTTAAACAAGTAGTTCGAGTTTAAAAACTCGTGGGGCTGCCGCCCCCCGAATTAACTCGAACTACTTGGCCGCATCGTTGGGATTTAATATATATATTCGTAATACTAACGATTGAGAACGCTTAAGTGTCCTGAACTTTATAAATAACGATGGAAAAGCTTCGTTAACTAAAGCTTCCTGAACGCCGCCATTTGCAAAATCGATGTATTGATGTATAAATTAAGTATTATAAAGTATTATAATAGTTGCGTATATATGAACCTGTATTAATTATATAGCGACGTATAAATAAAGTGTTATAATAGTTGCGTATCAACCCGTATTATATATATAGATATATATATATATATATATCTTTCCGTAACATGAAGCCATACAACGTAATCGGCAAATGAAAACAATATAAGGGGCTGCCTGTGGCAGCCCCTAAAAATAGAGGAAAATGTACTAAAAGGGTGCCTATATATATATAGTATAAATGCACCAGAGAGTTGACTATAAAAACTAATATATAGTTATGGTAATCTAAAAAGTGATCCTGTTAATTTGCAAGTATTTCTTGTGCAGATTTGTATGACATTAACCTGTATAATGTCCCAACCTGGCCCACAGCTGTCTGAATAATACTGGCATGTTCATGTTGTCTTAAATCAACTTGTATGGCTGTATTAATGATCAGGTACATGATTGAGCCATACACTATGGCATGTACAGCTTTTAAGGACCAACCTTTACTTGTGTTCACAGCATCATCTCCATGAAACCTGCCAAATCTTTCTGGATTACTAAGCTGATAGGACACTAAATGCTGATGTCTTCTTGCAAGTGTTTTAGGCAGATTTTTATAGTTTCTCAGTGCACTCGTCATTCTCTTAAAATATTGATGTTTTGCTTCATATCGCATACACCAAAAGGATACCAGTGGGCCATATCTGCACATATACATAAATATGGATGTATTAATTTGCAAACATGTGTATATATCTGTCTTTATATTAAAGTACATGTACTGTATAAAATTTTTAATATACCTTTTAATGCATTTTGGATAGTGTATCATGTAGTGCTGTTTGGGTATCAATTGTTTTTCAGGATAGCATTCTTTGTAACTTTGATGGTGACTCTCAATTAATGCTGTGAGATATGTTAATTGCTCTTCGGTAACATAAGGTGAAAAACAAATGTCCATGATGTCCAATAAAGTTAAAAATGTCTCCCAGTATGTGCAGTCTTCAGGAATCTTGTCTCCAATTATCAGAGGTGTATATCTTGCCAAGGTCCAAGTTTGCATGGCTGTATAGATATAAGCATGTCCTTAAAAGATACTGCTGTATAGCAGACCATATGCATGCATGCAAATTCACATGCATGTGATTTGTAATAAATGTCTGAAAACTGGTACATGATTTGTATATTTCTTACCAGACTGTTTTAGGTGATTGTCATTGCCTGTTAGAGTGTTTGTAAGAATTAAAGATGGCTTAGCTGTTTGATCTGCTGCATTGTATCTGCATTAACCAAGCATGCATGTATTATATTACTCTTACGTATGTATGTATATACGTATATTTATACAGTACATGCAGTTGTACTTTTGACGAACTTACTGAAAGTATGTCATCCTGTCATTAAAGAACATTAGAGTAAAATAGTGTTCTTCTGTGATGCATTTTTTTAGTAGACACTTAATTTCACATGGTACTGCTCCTTCAAGCAAGTCATGCATTATATCTGGAGGTAGTCCATCGTTTACATGGAAATGTTGAATTTTATTTAATCCAGCCCTGTGGGTAATACCATAGGTTTTGGCAATATCCTCCAATGATCTAGTATCAGTGCATATCTCCAATAAATTACAATATTCATCATAGTTGGTCCTTGTGCGTGGTAGAATTTGATGTTCATTGAACTGTAGAAAATGTATGTAGTGGTCACGTTGAAAATTAACGGCCTTTTCACACTAGCAAAATGAATACGCATCTTGAATGCACTTTGAATGCGCATCGGACAAAATGTGTATCAAATGGTGCATTCATGCACCTCTGTTCACACTAGCAAACTGGTAATTAGAGGCTTCGACCATAAACAGTATTCTGATATGTATAGATTATCAATAAATGTCGATAGACTGTGCAAAGGACGGTAGCCAGTGTTTTTTGTTTTTGTGTTAGTCAAATGCGCATTGACAAAATGCAAGTTTGAACATGATTAATGCTCATTCAGTTTGCCAGTGTGAAAAGGCCTTAAGAATATTATCTCAGACTGAAGATATATATATGCATATATATATATATACGTATATGTTAACCTTTTCTTGTACATCTTGTTTTGTTGCCATGCAAAATCTACATTTTCTAGTGGCTGAAGCTAGCTGCTTGTAACCTCCAATTAGCTGGCTTGCAAGATTGTCAGCTGAGACACAAACCAGTGTACCAAATATAGTTGTAGGTGTACCATGCACTTTAAGAACTATTCCCTACAGATTCATACATATCAATACATGACATTCATGGTATATATGTACAGTTACTACATGTAGCATGCATGTATTGCCTTGCTTGGACATGTACTTATACAGTACTTTTGGGGTGGTTGTCCACGCAGACTGGGCGTTGCAATTGGTAATCAGTAAAAATGTTATAATTGCATGGTGACGTTATTCTAGAGGAGGAATGTTTGTTCAAATGGTAGTCACGAGTTGCCGGTTGCAACATCTGGTCTGGACAACCTACCCAAAAAGGTACTGTATATGCATGCATTTTGTTTTTCTGAGTCACCTTTTCTAGCTGGTTTATTTCCTGAATAAATGGTTCCAAAATTTTGTCAATGCCATATTTGTTGAGATATGTGCTCTTCACAATAGTGAGTAACTGAATTGTAGCTAGGTTGGACCTTAGCTCAGGCCTTATGTTAGCAAGATTGAAGTAAAACATGGCTGTAAATCATAACATTGTTTAAATTAAGTCTTGTGAAATGATGCAATTTAAGACAAGACCTACCAAGTTTGTTTTTTTTGGTTTTTGATCCTAGAGGATTGCACATCTCCACATCATCATAGTACAGCATAACCTGCAATGCATTGCTGTGGGCTCTGAAGAAGGAATGATCCTTATAGTACTGACCATCACAGATATCATGCAATAATCCATTGGGTGTTGCATGATCAGTCATCTGCATACGTAAAGTAAATCAACATGTCTTATAGCTATAATATATAGGTTCATATGTGCTTAATACTTGTTCCCATATTCTTTTATTGTTTAAAAGTTGTTGGAGGGAACTCTTGAAATCAATATCGTAGGCACATTCCCATTTATAAATTAATCTATTTTGCAGTCTTTCAATCACTTGTCCTAATCGTCTCTCTGTTGGTTCCTGCATGTATATGTTATCATAAAATTACGTGCGTATAAGTAGTCAAAGTTATAAACATACTATAAGTCCAAATTCTTCCCTGAAGTATTGTTTTTGGGCATACTCTGTTTCCAATTCCTTGAAAGGGTCAGGTAGTGCCTCCTTGTCCAGTTGTTGATAGATGTCACAACTACTTACATCTACTCCAGCTGCTTCTAACACAGTCCTAGTTTCCTGTTGATACTGGTGCATTACATATCCATACAGTTGGTTGACATCCCTAATCATTTCATTAATGGTCATCTGTGGTAGCCTATGAACCTCTCTAGCCTTTAAAATGAATCTTGCAGATGCTTTTTTGGTAGCTTCCTTTGCAGACATCTGACTATCTGCATTGGGTGTTGCCATATGAGTCATAGTTTCATCAGTACTTACCATTCCATCAGAAGAATCCATAATTTGGTCTGTAGAAATTTCAAAGCTTTCTTGTTTATGTTTTCTGCGGATATGAGAGCGCAGACCCTCTACATTAGCATATCCTGCTGGACATCCATCAATTCCACATTTAATGTAGTATGGTTCAAATCTATGATCTCTCTTTATGTGACTTAATACTGATAAATATCTTACAAAGCCATTACTACAAAGTGGACACTTATACCTACTAGTAGGCATTATTACTGGCAATGTAGCTCTGCATGCACCTAGCGCAAAACTGCGTGCCCATTTATATAACAACAAATGTTCTTTATATAGTAGAAATATTATGTCACCAGTGTGTAGTAACTATTTAAGCATCTATATATAGTAGATGGTAAGTATATGTATCTTTAATTATAGGTGTTGTGTATACAACAATATGCCTGCTTACAATTACCATGAAAATGCTAATAACGTGCAGTTTAAACTATATGTTATGCATGGTCTCTGTTCAAAATGGTATAGTATTTTAACTTTATAACACTGCAATAAAAGTCTTCACTTTGTTGCTAAGTTTGGTCTTATTTATTTTTGTCTTTTCCAGATACAAAGTCTCCAGAAACGAAAACACTCCATGAAGGGATTTGGGATACTGTATGTTGAATACATGATACGCTGCTAACAGTGTATGTGCAGCATCCTGCTTTTTGCAAGCAAACAGCATTTGACAGTCCACCACTAGATGAGCATCTTCAGCTGACCACACAAAAACTGGTGTCTTTAAAGTAAGTTCTTCACAGTATGCCGTTGGGTTAATGGAACTCTGTAAGTATATAAGAGGTATATATATGGTTTAATAAAAGCAATTATGTTGATGTACATATAGTTTAATTTGTACATGTGCATACATGGCATACCGGATATTGCAGGCAAATAGTCTTTGGATCTGCATGGCTTCCCTTATTGCAAAGCAGATAGCAAAGACATTGTAGTGCAGCCACAACCTTGTTTTCATCTGTTGAGGCATAATTGTACTATTAAATGCTATTGTTGGCAAATTGTAGATGTTTATATACGTACCTTTAGTTTTGCTATCAAAGTCATTAAATGTTTCTAGTACCAATTGAATATTCTTAGAATGATCTTTTTTAGCCATTGCTAAAATTTTATCTGCATATTCTGTAGAAAAAAGTCCCACATTGACTTTTTGACCGGCTAGGCGTTCAAACTCCAATAGAAACTGCATCATAAATATGCATGTATTCTGGTGAACATAACATGCACATGTAATAGAAATGTTAACAATCCACTAACTTCTTCTGCATCACTTAAGAAGGGGTATTTGTTAATAATGCCAATCACATGGCTAGGATTATTCTCAATATCCTTCCTTCTATAAATGTAACTTCTTACCATCAAAGAACCTTTGTATAATATATTGGTACGTACTTGCAATAACACTGTTGCAACTGTACGTATATACATGCATTTACTTATCAATGCTCTATTCTGTTCCTTTAGCCTGAATTGATCTTGCAAAGTCTTACATATTCTTGAAAAAGCTGCTTCATCATCAGCTGTCTCAGCAAAGGTAATCTCCACCTGCATGTATATATCCAATTACAAAGTTTAATGGCATGCTATTTCAGCATGTGCATAGTATATATGTATATGTACTCTTTTGTCAATTTTTCTTTTCTTTAATGTTGGAGTAGTGGCCTCATCATCATCAGCCTTAACAATTGGTTTCTTGGTCTGTATACAATATTTTAATAAATATATATCAACAAAGAACATGCATTGTATATCCTTTAAACTTACATCTGGAAATGGGCTCTTTTTGAGTATACCTGTTCTGGGTCGTCTATTTAGTTCCTTGAATCTTGCCCTTATGGCTTGTGACATAGTTTCCTTCAAAACACATATACAGCTAGTTGTAACTGAGAAATTCGTATGTGTTATATTCCTGCGTCATGCATATATACATACTGTGCTCCCTAGCAAGGGATACTTATTGAGGATGTCTTGTGCCACCCTTTCCCTGTCTGCCTTGCTGACTTTGCGAGAGTAACCAAACATTTTCTGGCTTACAAATTTAGCTACTCTGTTGACTGTTTTAAGGGACACTATATTGTTTGATTTCAGTTCCAACTCCAAGTCTAATGGTAATTGACAATGGAAAGGTTTAGGCAAAGGCTCATCCTCATCTATCTCAATCACTGCCTGTAAAAGAGTATATAGATACAGTTTTCATGCATGTGAATATACGTATGTCAAATTTTGCGTGCAGAGTTTTCTTCTGTACTTTATTTTGTTCCAGTACTTTTTCTTTTTGGTTAAATTCCTTTTTGCAGCTTACAATTGTAGTGTCATCTACTACGTAGGAATCCTGCATGTATAATATTGTGAAACCTTTGGGTGAAACCTTTTATATCCTTTCCAAATTTTATATATACGTACCTGCAGGTCCTTTGTTATTGTTGAGTTATACTGAATATCCTCTGCATTTTTATCTTTCTACATATATACAAAACATTTTTATTTGACCTTTGTTGCTCTATTATATATAGCTTATACTTCTGTAATTCCCTTCACTGCTTTCCTCAACTTCAACCTGTCCTTCAATCTTGGACAGATCCTGTTAAAATCATCAGAGCTGGAATCTTCTAATAATTCCATCAAATCAGTTCCATTCACATCCTCACCTATATACATGAATTTTATATAAGTGATTTTTATAAGTATAATGTGTCTTGCAGCTATACAACCTGACTTACAGAACAGGGCATCAACGACTTCTATAGAAATGCCAATCTCAGTGAGCCATTGTTTAACTTGATCACTACTCATAGTAGTTAAGCTTGCCTGTGCCATTTCACCAGTTTTGAATGTAACTTTATATATGCTTTCTATAGATACACCCTTTTATACCAGAGTATGACCTCAAGCTATATAGGACATATAACTAAGTCAACTTATATATTTACATGGCATGCCATGTAAATATATAAGTTTTATACTATAAGCATGCATGCTTATAGTATAAAATATCCCAAATTTATACTGTCTCAGCTATATATAGCAAGTTTATATATGAAGTGATGGATCCCCTACAAGGACAACATAGACCATGAATTTAATTAACTGTCCTTATATAGAGAAGTATAGTTATACAAACCACCAGTCTGCATGGCTAGCTCCATGTGTGGTGGGGGTTCTAGGCAAGGTGTGTTATGTATGTGTGGCTCCACTTAAATGAATTCCATTGAGTGTCCCTAGAGGAATACAGAATTTATAGCTGGTCATGCATGCCAGTCTTCAGGACTCCACTTATTGGAATTGCAGTTATATAAGATCCACCATGCAGTCTGTATGGCTCCTGTGTGATTCATGAGTTGAACTATATTGACCTTTTATGCAGGTGTGATGATATAAGGTATGCCATGCAGATGTTTCACCTGTGTAAATGTTTATTTTTCTTTGACTTGCAGCTCTATATGCATGGGAATCTGCATGTGCATGCATGAATGTGGGCGGGCGAGTAAGATGAATTTTTAGATGACATTTGAACCATACTGACCTTTTTATGCAGGGCGCAGGATGATGCAAGCAGCTGAACAAGTCAACATTGATGTAAGTCTTTCTCATCGACATGTATATGTTCCCATTCATATCGTTGTTTCAAACTTGTCAGTAAAATCTGTACTTTTTATTGGATGCATGGACTACTAGCTGGGGAGGAACAATGCATGGAAGCTGCATGCATGATGATATAAGGTATGCCATGCAGATGTTGCACTGAAATGTTTATTTTTCTTTGACTTATAGCTCTAGCTATATGGGAATCTGTGCATGCATGAATGTGGGCGGGCGAGTAAGATGAATTTTTAGATGACAGTTGAACCATACTGACCTTTTTATGCAGGGCGCAGGATGATGCAAGCAGCTGAACAAGTCAACATTGGAATATATCAGAGACTGTTATGTAAGTCTTTCTCATCGACATGTATATATATTCCCATTCATATCATTGTTTCAAATTTGTCAGCAAAATCTGTACTTTTTATTGGATGCATGGACTACTAGCTGGGGAGGAACAATGGAAGCTGCATGCATGATGATATAAGGTATGCCATGCAGATGTTGCACTTAAATGTTTATTTTTCTTTGACTTATAGCTCTAGCTATATGGGAATCTGTGCATGCATGAATGTGGGCGGGCGAGTAAGATGAATTTTTAGATGACAGTTGAACCATACTGACCTTTTTATGCAGGGCGCAGGATGATGCAAGCAGCTGAACAAGTCAACATTGGAATATATCAGAGACTGTTATGTAAGTCTTTCTCATCGACATGTATATATTCCCATTTATATCATTGTTTCAAATTTGTCAGCAAAATCTGTACTTTTTATTGGATGCATGGACTACTAGCTGGGGAGGAACAATGGAAGCTGCATGCATGATGATATAAGGTATGCCATGCAGATGTTGCACTTAAATGTTTATTTTCTTTGACTTACAGCTCTATATGGGAATCTGTGCATGCATGAATGTGCTTGGATGTTAAGATGAGTTTTTAGGTGTGTATATGTTCATGAGTTGAACCATATTGACTAAACAAGTCAACATTGAAGTATATATATGAACAGAGACTATTATATGTATAGTCTTTCTCATCATTAATTGTTTCAAATTCAGTTGTTATAGGGAGGAACAATGACCTATTCAGGAAGCTGATGATATATAGCTACGTATATAGGTGGATGTAGATGTTCCATGCACTTAAATGTTTTTTTCTTTGACTTGCAATTGCAGCTGAGCTCTATAGGAATCCACTAACAATTTCTTCATATACTCTTACAGAAAATTGCAGGAATTGGAGTATGTCTTGTAACTATAATCATATATATACCTTCTTACTAATACCGAGCTTCTGAGCTTATCCTTAGCAAAAAATTCACAAATTAATAGAACGTTTCGGTCCGTGGACCTTCATTAGCTATAAGTAAATAACACGAAACCATAGTTCATTTTTAAAGGTGGGAAGTGACATGATTTGAATAGTTGTGAATGAAGTGTTGCCTAGTCATTCAATGAATGGGTGCCATACAGAGTCTTAAGTCAGTCCACAGTCCAGATTGGTATTGTCTGATCTTCGGATATGAATGGCCTCTAGAACCCTATACTTATAGCTGATGCATGAAGGTCCACGGACCGAAACGTTTTATTATTTTTGTGAATTTTTTGCTAAGGATAAGCTATAGCTCAGAAGCTCGGTATGAGTATTAAAATTACCTAGCAAATGAACCTCTACGATAATATACCTTCTTCTTTTATCAAACCCATGCTTTAAAGTCCATATTAGGATGGTTTGTGTTTATACAGGAGGAAGGTATAATGATAATAATAATGGTGTATATAACCACTAAAGCTGAATTTTGGTGGTAGATATTGGAGGAAATAGTGGTCACTGTTTTTTGGTGGTTATATACACCACTTTTTTTACAGTGTTTCCTGTATCCTTAAGAATTGATAGTTCATTAGGCAATATTGCTAAATAATTTCTCTCTAAAATATGCATATCCTCATAATCAAGGCATACCATGTTTTGTGACTTCTCTGTTAATTTTGGAGGCAGTTCTATCTCTTGGTGACACTGCCTCCAATTAATACTATTAACAGGTTTAGTTGCTGCAGATAGGAAAACAGAAGTGACAATGCGTGTTTTTTCTATATCCATGTCCATGTTGGAATACATTGTAAAATCAAGCTCTGAGGCTGTACCAACTTGATTTGTGGTGTAGCATAGTGCAGCAGAATGGGAAATGCTAAGGAATTTTACCATTAGTTGCTCCTCAAGATTTTTGTTTACATTTGTATAACTACCTAGTATGCCATTATATCTCTCAAATGAAAATAACCAATAGGCTTGAGGAGGTCCATAGTCTCGGATGCATTGTTTTAGATGACCATGTAAATGCATATTAGGTGTAATAAAAGCCTTTCCATAGATGTTTTCAGCTTTTTTGCAAAACTCCAGCAACAGCCCATCAGCTTTAACTACATCAGCTGTAGATAGAAGTGGTTGTACTAATATCCTACAGGCTAAAACAAAACAATGCCAACAGGCTAGATGGATCTCAGGCAATAAGCCTTGGAGGCAATAGAGAGAATAGATTACTGTCCAGTTTTTCCATTCTGCTGCTGTAAGGTTCCCATGATTTGTTGTTATCCCTACTGGCACTCTTCCCATACCCCCAACTATTTTTACATTTTCTACTCTTTTCTCTAAATTTTTAAGATGGCATTGCTGTATAATGTTATTTTCAAGCCAATATTGAAACATTCTCTTTGCTGTTCCTTCAAATATGTTATGCATCAAGTCAATAACATGGTATCTAACAGGATCAAAGTAAGATAAATCCAATAATGCAGAATATCGACACCCAATCCTTCTCTCAAACTTTTGCTTAGCTGTTTTGCTTATGTTAGATGGTATACTACTTACAGCTTGTCGATGTTGCTGGTTAGAGCGTAGAGGCCATGCTGACCTTTGAAAACCACTATAATCTGTTTTACCAATTGAACTTTGCCTGGAGAATTCCTTAAGACATTTTGAACATCCTAATCGAGCAGAGTGTCCCAAGAAACCACATAGTTTCCTAGTAGCAGGAATATCAGATGTGGTACATAAAATATATACTTGTGTTTTCACGGTTTTGCCCCCTATGCATAGGTCAATTCCCTTTTGAAAATGTTTTAGCTCATCGATTATAGGTTTGAGAAAAGTGTTCAATGAGGTAGGTTCCTTTGCTAAAGCTGGTAATAAGCCCAATAAAATGACATTCTCAGGTTTTTGCCGTATATTTCGGGGTAGATTCATTATACTGCAATAAAGGACACCTATGGATTGATTTCTTCTCTTATATGGTCTAAACCAATCACAGTTTAATATCAAACCTATGCGATTTTTACTGGAGGCAGAAACAAATTAAATTCTTTCCAGACTTGGCCATCATATATATCACCCAGGTATCCTACATCTGGAAGCTCCCTAGTTTCCCATTGAGTCCACTTGTCTTTCGAATCATTTCTGGACAATAATGACTCTACTGCTAAAATAATACTCCTGCAACAGTACAGCTTCAGTGGCGTGTATTTTATTATACCCACAGGTTATCTTTTTTCCTTCAATATAGCCTCATTGCATAGATAGCAAAACTTTGAACGTAGCAGTATTTCAGCTGATGTTTTTCCTTTATTAATATGTTCATTTCGATAAATTTGTCTAAATTCAAATAATTTAGTACATTCTGGATTGGGACAAACAATAAATTTGTTAAACTGCAAATCCTTATCAAATCCTACTGCATTCTGCAACTTCATAACATTCTTAGGAAAAATAGGCTTTTCTGTTGTGGATTTTGGTAAAATAAGAAGGAAAAAGGCACACAATATCTTGAGTAGGGCTGTGGTTGCATTATAACCAATACGATAAGCTATGGACCATCGGTATATCTGTTTAACCAAGTCTAGAATATTTTTTACCAAGCTTTCTTCCTGTGCAATGTCTGCACATGAACTGTGTTCAGAATTTTTGTCATTATCTTGTAGGCCTAGGTCTATAGGGTTGACAGATCTAGACTGAGTGTGATCCTCATGATCAGTGGTAATGTCAGAATTCCAGTCAGAATCACTACTACAATTACTGTTTTCCTCAGTTTCAGATTCTTCATGAGATAATTCATTGATATCGACAGCATCTCCCAATTGAACGCCTTCCAAGAAAGAATGGTCACTCTTTAAAAGAAAGAAAGACAGGCAATTTAAAAGTTAATATTTTTTAATTTTAGTCTGTATATATATAATATATATATACCTTTGATTTAGACATATTCTGGTCTTGCAAATTATCTTCCAGAGGCATGCATTCAAAATCTTCTGTAACAGTTGCTTTTGTCAATATTAATGATTCAGATGTTGATATCTATATATGAGAAAAGTTTATACTCCAATGATTAATTAACAATTAACAATTAAATTTATACCAAAACATGAGTGGAAGTGATGCAGCCCTCCTTATATACATGACTCATTAATGTTCGTGCTTGCTCCTACATATATATATGCTCTGCATGATACATAATAGCTATATACATACATCTGTCCTTGCTAGCTTTAACGGCACAGTTTCATCATCACTGGAGTTCTCATCAAAGAGGTTCAGTTCAGGTTTTTGATTTACTGAATACCCTAGTTCTGAAGTACTAGTGAGAGGAGAGCAAATTTTACCATGTCTAGTTTTAGTCCATCTTGATACTAATGCTCCTTTACACTTTTTACAAAGGCAAGGCACAGGTTTGTTTTCTTCCATATGCATGCCACACTGCATTAATTTTAAACACAAACACTATATGAAAGTATATATTAAGTGATATATATGAATGCACTTACTCTGTTCCTATATACTGACAGCCATTTTTATAACCATGTGCTCTGTTATGCAATCCTTCATGCTTATATCTTGAAAGAAATCTTTACCCACCAACTAAGCCAAGTGCAGAATTCACTATAGGTGAGGTAGTTTGTATGTATTTTTTGCATTATTTTGTCAATACATATATATAGACAGCAACTGCAGCTGATCTATTTGATTCTTATACTTTCAGCATATACCATTTATGTACTTCAATTATTGCTAGTCATTATATATATGCAGTCGCTGGAAAATGAATAGTGACGATCTATTCAGGGAAGGAAGCACTTCACCAAATCATGCAATCTGTATTGATGATGCTGGTCCAAGCTCAACACCTGAAGCTGCATGTGTCGAACTAAGCCTACCTACACCACATGTTACCAAACCTACAGTACCAGTCCATTTTTATTGCTCAAGTGATGATTCTGACTATGAATGTGACTGCAGTAGTGATTTGTACCATGAATACAGCTCTACCTGTAGCGAGTCAGAGTCATCACATCATTCTGAAGGTGAGGATGAAATCAGTATGCTCACTCTAAAGGAGGAAGCAATTATCCTGCAAGGGGAAGCAAATGATGACATTATCATTACTCACCTATTGAGCATTCAAGAAGCTGTGGCAGATCTTAAGCAAGAGGTGAAAACAATAAAGAAGGAAGTGATTAAATTAAGAAAGAATTTCAATGCAGAAGAGCGCAAGGATCATAATCAATCTACACCTAGTAGACGCATACACAAAAAAGGCAAGAAGATCAAAATTACCAATAAGCATTGTTCAGTGAGTACATGAGCAAAAGTTCTAGTTCATGATTTAGATGTACATATATGTATTATATATATAATGTTATCACTTAATTGCAGACTAGTATAAGGGCAGTATATAATCTTCAAGCCAAATCTCTTGGAAAAAAATGGAACCCAGATGAAAAGTATACATATATAGCATAATATGCCAATCATGCTAATTAAATAGTCATCATATCTACAAAATATATAGTTTTTCATCTGAATATAATCAAAAAATCTGTGAAAGCGTGATACAGGAAATGAATGAGCTTTATGGAGACAAATATACATCCTCTGATATGGAAGGTATGTATATAAGATATCAATATTATATACAAAATATGCACTGTATACGGCTGAATTGAGCACCATATATATATTCCAGTGTGTTTGGGGACCTTGACCCACTTGTGTACATGATTGCAGACACCTCAAGGTGTTAAATCGATTCACTTTTGTTATCGACATCTCAATTCACTTTCTTCACGTGGGCAAATAATCATGAAACAATTAACAATGCTATCTTGCCAAATACTAAGATAAATTTCAACTAATTTATGATCGATATCAGTGGCTGTAATTGTATTGAATATCAGCTATATTAGCTAAATATTGTGTATATATTTAGCCTTCAGCGATCGAGGCTTTTTGCATTTAATGTAATACCTATATACTCTATTATATATTCATACAGAAAATGCAAAGAAGATTGGATATTTTGGAATATACAGAGTGGGACCCAAAAGTAAAATCTGAACTGAAGAAGCTACTACAGAAACCTGAAGTTCACTCCAGCGAACACAGTGACGAAGATGAAGAGGGAAGAAGGGTCTTTAATATACAGCACCTGCCATGGGAAAGAAAGCGAATTACTTCAGTAAAAAAATTGCTTGATGAGGTATATATGGTGTCTGTACAAAATTTATTGACCCTTATATAATTATTTGTCAAGTTTCTAGTATGAAAATTTTATTGTCACTAATGCATACACATGTACAGCCTTTATTTTTGGCTTGGTTTGAAGAGCTTTGATTTGTATACGGGTATAATAATGCATGATGGTGCAATTCTGCATTCATTCAAGCACCCACATGCACATTCATGCAGCTACAATGTTCAACAATATGGATCACATGTTTCATTTTTATATAATGACAACTTATATAGGAGGGAAAAGTACTGGAAACAAAGAGGGCAAAACAGTTAAAAATTTTAAGAGTTAGAGATAAATCACAGGTGTCCAGCAGAAGAAAGCCAGCTGACTATGGCAAGTTTAAATGGGCCATAAATGCAGTGCCAGAAGGAACTTCAAGGGACAACAATGATATAAGTGATGTATCTGTAAATGGAAAGGAAGCACCAGTATCACAAAGCACACCAAGACATGCAGTAGAATAAAGAACATACTAATTGAGAGAACTTTTAATAGCTAATCTGACTAGAAATTTACTAAGTCTCAGTTTATATTTACCATTTTACTGTTGCTGCTTCTAATGGTGGATTTATATAGTGTATCACGTTTATGGGGTGCCTAAGGGCCCTTTAAATTGAAATATAGGGGCATACCATACAACATAGGGCGGTAAGCATTCCAGCTATATAGTAACTTACTTTTGGTATTTAATTGGTAGCCATTTTATGAACTATGATGTAATCTCTTCATTGATTGGTTTATTTATTTCAAATTGGAAATGCATCAAAATAGTGACGGTGAATTCTACAATGTAAGTATTGAGGCACATGCACTCTTTGTAAGCCTACTATTTGAAAATTCTATTAATAATATTTCAGAAAAGTGTTTCTATGTGATGATAAGTTTTTTTGATGTTGATTACATGATTATTTAAACACTCTCCTCTCTATAGCTATAGTTAGGGTATATTTGCCAAAGCTTTGAAGTGTGTGTGCAATGTTGATTTATTATCAGGATTATTTACTGATTGAAGCCTAGAAGTAAGTTTAACTGAGAGTGTAATGTTGATTAAATTATGTAGTTGGTGTCTTTCCTCTCTGGTAACAGGATTATTCACTGATTAAAGCCTAGAAGCAAGTTTAACTGTGAGTGCAATGTTGATTTAATTATGTAATTGGTGTCTTTCCTCTCTGGTAACAGGATTATTCACTGATTAAAGCCTAGAAGCAAGTTTAACTGTGAGTGCAATGTTGATTAAATTATGTAGTTGGTGTCTTTCCTCTCTGGTAACAGGATTATTCACTGATTGAAGCCTAGAAGTAAGTTTAACTGTGAGTGCAATGTTGATTAAATTATGTAGTTGGTGTCTTTCCTCTCTGGTAACAGGATTATTCACTGATTGAAGCCTAGAAGTAAGTTTAACTGTGAGTGCAATGTTGATTTAATTATGTAATTGGTGTCTTTCCTCTCTGGTCTGGATTATTAGCTGCAGCTGATTATGATTGAAGTAAGTGTACTGACAGTGTGTGCAATGTTGATTTAATTATGTAGTTGGTGTCTTTCCTCTCTGGTCAGGATTATTCGCTGCAGCTAATTGAATTCGAAGCTTAGAAGTAAGTTTAACTGTGCGTGTAATGTTGATTTAATTAATATGTACCTAATTGGTATCTTTCCTCTCTGCTACCAGGGTCACAGATTGAAGCTTAAAGTTTTACATATTTTGAAAATAAAGAGAAACTGAACTTTACTTTTATTAAACCCCTAAATTGTTAGTTTTGTTTAATTATTTTTGTACAGTGTATATTTATTTTATGGCACAATATATGAGTGAATATAGAAAATATGAAGGGTCTTTAAGCATACCTTTCCATAACTGTAAAGGCGCTATTACCTTTAAGTACATTTAAAGTGTCTTTAAGGTCACTGAAAGTGTAGCATTCCATTGGATAAGTTTACCTTAAATATGGAAAGATGCTCTACCTTTAAGGACCTTTACTGGATACCGGAAAGTCGCCTTAAAGACACCTTTACGTGTCTTTAAGGCCACCTTTCCGGTAAATTAAAGATGTTCTGCATTTACTGTGTTAATGCACCCAATTTCAATGATTTTGTTAACAACTTAAATTGAGTAAATACTACAATGTCATATACAATAAGAATTTCACAATCCAAATTATTATTATTATTCATGTATTATAAAGATCACTTTTTCCTGTGTAATTATTTAATGTTTGTGTTTTCCTGTATTATATCATCTAGTATTTTATTGCATATGGACATTTAGGCCTTTTCTTTTCTTAATCCTTTTCCTCCTTCATGATCTAATTACCATCCATCATGTATTTTACCGTAGATTTTAATGTATATCACTTAAATATGTAATATCCAAATTTTAATTCTAACCATACTTACCTATTATATTTGGTATAAAAAGAAATATATTCTCTTGCTTCCCCATGAATAAACCTGAGCTAATGAATAAAAAGAATACGTAGCACATGCACATGTAATTTCACATCATCTGTGTTGGTGCATGTCCGTAAAAATCAGACATTATTTTTGGACTAACTAAATGATGAAGGGTGGAATTCACAGAAACAGCTGTCTGGCCCAGTGGAGAAGAGAAGCAAAAGGAGAAAACTCTTTATATCGATTCTCATCCCAAGTTCTCTATAGGTTTAGGCCTTTACTATAGACGTAGCATATGACAGTATATGACGTAGCATGCAAGAAAATGGTGTGCACGATTTTTAGGGGCTGCAGGCAGCCCCCTCTATTGTTTTCATAACGCGATTTATGTATGGCTTCATGTTACGGATATATATACAATGCAAGTTACAATATACTAAGGTAATCTAAATAAATAAATAATATAATATAAATAATGTAAATAATTCATATGGCTCCAAGAAAGGACCTAGAAACAAAATGGGCATATCATCATAAAGTTTAGGGTATAAAACTCATTTTAAATTAAGGGATTTTTCATTTAGGCCTCTGTTTGTTAGAAAACGGAGGACAAAGTTTGCATATAAAAGGCCATAGGACTATAGAAAACCTATGGGAAATTTATATGCAAACCATGTGTTATATTAATAAAAAATTTCAATTTGTCAGATAACTGGGAAATCAACATATATCATGGTACATGTGTATAAGAAACGTCTGGCGAAGTTTTGCTTAATTAAATGAGCAAAATAATCAAAATATAATGAAGAATTCAAAGTTACGATTGCGCAAGCTGGTGATGTATTATGATGTTCTTCTAATGCGTCACCAACACCTTCGTATGTCGCTCCGTAAACATTTAGTGAATCTTGTGACGTTGCCAAAACGTCACCGGCTCGTTGCTAAAGAAGATCATCCTTTCGAGAACGGCTATGACAAGTCGACGCTCTC
The DNA here is from genome assembly GCA_947172415.1 of Chondrosia reniformis. Lineage (NCBI taxonomy): Eukaryota > Metazoa > Porifera > Demospongiae > Chondrillida > Chondrillidae > Chondrosia > Chondrosia reniformis. The sequence continues at coordinate 4,338,242 of OX359199.1, read as the reverse complement.
CTACGAGAAGGAGCTACCGAATAAGCGAGTTGTAGCGAAGGTTAGATAAAGCGTATTTGTATACGTTCATGTAAAGGTTAAGCCAGAAATGTTGCTATATATATAGCCTGAAGGACAATTCTGCCTCAAACTTAACGGGAACGTATACAAATACGCTTTATCTAATCTTCGCTACAACTCACTTATTCGATAGCTCCCAATATTGATGCAAAAGAAATTCGTTTAGTCGACCGTCTTAAAACTTCGGTAATTTAAGCTCTGTCTTCTCTTCTTGTGTTTTTTGTTCATATTTTTACTTGCAATTGTCCATGTTTAGGAATAAGGAGTGTTATATATTATGCATGTTTAAATACAATCAAGTACTACACAGTGCAAGTTACAAATTTATGCACGAATGCAAGTGACTCCCAAGATAATCACACTGAGGTAGATAATATAATACAGATGGAAATGACTCCCAAAATAATCACAATCAGGTATATTAAACGCTACAAGACTTTAGCCACACTGAAATTCTCAACTGCTGCATACAGAGTAGTACGTAGTCTCTACAGATCATATAAGGTTAAACGCATGGCCTTCCAATTACCTATATATATATATATAGGACCCCTGGTAGACCAGCCACTGGCTGAAGGGGCACTCCTGTCAAAATAATAATAGTGCTAGTGATAGTATGAACTATATTCCTCAGTGAACTTATTTGATTAGACAGTTAACTTCTTTCTTACCAATATTTATTTAGCTAGTAACTATATTTCTTGTGTAATCAATAAACTTACTTGATTCAAAGCAAAATCACCAAGGACAAACGTTGAACAATATACTGTAGCAATAGACTTCTTTTACTCAAAGGAGTAATAAAACACAGGGATATCTATTAACACAATGATAGTGTTAACAGTGGGCGCCCACGCGTTCTTATATTTTGCTATATACTTCCGATGTTCGTATATAATCGGTTTTGCAAATGGCGGCGTTCAGGAAGCTTAAGTTAACGAAGCCTTTCTGTCGTTATTTAAGCTCTTAAGCGTCCTCAATCGTTAGGAGTATGATTTTATATATTAAAGGCCAACAAAGCGCCCAAATAATTCGAGTACAGGAGGCGAAATACTTGTTCATTTAGACATCGATTTTTTCCACAATAAAAAGTGTGTAGCGTCAATAAATCATTAAGAAAACATGGCGACATCCTTACCAGAGAACATACAGACCGACAAAGGCCAGGTAAGGAATGTCTTTTGAAAACTTTGTAGTAGCATAACTTACAGAAGTGCCATATATTTTTACTTTTTATTTATCTTGTATTCCCTCTTTCTTTTTAGCTACTCTTAATTAAAAAAATGTAGAAAAAAGCTTCCTCTAATCTACCGTCTCTGTTCAAATCGTTTTAAAAGAGAAGCGTATTCCCCGGTTTGCTTTTGCACGGTCGCAATTAACGCCAACCATTCTGTGGTCAAACACCTTCCATATTTAGTAATTGGAATGTAAACATTGCTGTTCTTATCAGAGTACGCATATACGGTGATTATATACTCTTATGTAGAGTAATTAATGTGTAGGGAGTCTGCAAGGGATAGTAGTGATTATTTCGTTTCCTTATACATTTGCATAGGAGCATGTTTACTTTGGCAAATGAATGAACTTTGAAATCTCCCATTTATGTTTTTCTTGAGACACAAATTACTAACTGTAGACTTTGCCTTAGAATGTACCTCTAGAACTCAAACAGAACACACAGTCATATTCAAAGACTTTTAAAATGCTCTAAATGAGGTAATAGGTACACACGAGCCAAACCGTTTTTCTAGTTAAGTTACATATATACAACATGGATACATATATACAACATGGATACATATATACAACATGGATACATACACCCATAATGGATAATATGTACAAATATGGATGAATATAACATCGATACATACACCCATAATGGATAATATGTACAAACATGGATGAATGTGTTCATAAATATACAGTTGAATCTATCGAATATTCACTATACTGAATACAAACTTGGATAAATGTGACTATATGTACCGTATGAGCTTGCACGCACGCATATTTATCCAAATCCACCCCTACGTATCCAATTACACTCCTGCATACGTACGTACACACATGGATAGGTAAAAATATTAACAGAAAACAAAAGAAGAGATGACGGAGCTTAAAGTACCAAAGTTTTACTACGGTCGTCTAAACGAATTTATTTTATTTATTTTACATCAATATATAGCAACAATTCTGGCTTAAACTTAACATGAACGTATACAAATACGCTTTATCTAACCTTCGCTACAACTCGCTTATTCCGTAGCTCCTTCTCGTAGGAGAGCGTCGACTTGTCATAGCCGTTCACGAAAGGATGAACTTCTTTAGCAACGAGTCGGTGACGTTTTCGCAACGTCACAAGATTCACTAAATGTTTACGGAGCGACATACGAGAGGTGTTGGTGACGCCCTAGAGGAACATCATAATACATCACGAGATTGCGCAATCGTAACCTTGAATTCTTCGTTATATCTTGGTTATTTTGCTCATTTAATTAAGCAAAACTTCGCCAGCCGTTTGTTACCATGATATATGTCGGTTTCACAGTTATCTGACCAATTGAAAATTTTTATTAATATAACACATGGTTTCAATATAAATTTCCCATAGGTTTTCTATAGTCCTATGGCATTTTATATGGAGACTTTGTCCTCCGTTTTCTAACAAACGGAGGCCTAAATAAAAAATCCCTTCAATTTAAAATGAGTTTTATACCCTAAACTTTATGATGATGTGCCCATTTTGTTTTGATTACCTTAGTATATTGTAACTTGCACTGTATAAATATATATATAATACGAGTTCATACGCAACTATTATAACACATTTTATACGTCGAATTATGTATAATACGAGTTCATACGCAACTATTGTAACACTTAATTTATACGTCAATACATCGTTTTTGCAAATGGCGGCGTTCAGGAAGCTTTAGTTAACGAAGCTTTTCTGTCGTTATTTATAATTTTCAGGACACTTAAGCGTCCTCAATCGTTAGGATTAAGAATAGTATATCAAAGCCCAACGATGCGGCCAAGTAGTTCGAGTAAATTCGAACTACTTGTTCTCTAGGTATATCCATGAGCATGTAAGTCCTCGCATATAGCACAGTCCGCTATCACGGATGATCTATAAAACACATCAGTTAAGAGTCATACACACTATAAAATGAGATCTTACTATAACGTGAGATAGTCTTGGACGAAACAACAAATTCAAGATGAAGCATTTAACAATAGGAGTAGACTCTATAGCTGTAAGAATGCCGGCCGCAGTGATCTGAAACCTATTCCGATAAGTTTTTGACAAAGAAGTGACGAAGAAGATGTCGGTATATGGCGCCACTCGTATATCGTGTGGGTAGTGAATTAATTAATTCTTAATTATCTTGGAATATTTAATTTGTTAACATTTAATTCCATGAATAGTGCCCCTTTGATAAATAGCATGTCCCTTAAAATAAATTATCCTGCTGATAAGTGTTGCCTTCAATTTTATAATGCAGGCTGCTGGTTGTGCATTCACCCTTCAGTTCCTATGGAAACCATGCACACTTACAATTACATAGGTGGAATTTTAATTGGCTTGACTGACATCAACAGACAAATATATAGGAGAAATCTTTAAAGTATTTACCTTGCTGGTGAGGTATGTAGATGAAATCTGCATCACCTCTTATATTCGCTATACATGCCAATTGCTGGGGAATGAACACATGCATGCATCTTAGTTAACACCTTATTTAACTTTTGGCGCCAAAATAGTGTATATAAGGCCCCTAGATTTAGCATAGAGAGCCAAGGATTCACAGAAGATCAAGACAAAGAAAAAGACAGAGACTCCCAGGATCACTGATGAAGGGTGGAATTCCAAGAAACGGCTGTCTGACCCAGTGGAGAAGAAATGAAAGAAGGGAAAAGAAGGAAGAAAAGACTCCTGTATTTTCATCCAAAGCTCTCAGGCTTCAGGTTTAGTTCCCCTATAGGCTCTTTTAACAGAATAGGCATAGCATGTAGGAAAATGGTATCTTAGATTTTTCATGCATCATTATTTTGAAATTTACAGAAAATCAAGTGATGTGTTGTAAAAAAGTATCTTCAAGATCACAGGGTCTCAAATATAATTATAGAAGGGGTTAATCCATGGGGTGGATTTACTAGCAGAAAATATGGTTTGTGAAGCGGAAATGGATATCTTGCTAGCATCTTGAAGAATTCTTCTAGTGACAGATCTTTGAGTATTATTGTAGGTATCTTTAATAAATCGATGCAGTGCATTTTGAGTGTTAATACTCCAGTGTCCTAATGAGCCGATTTCTAGTGTATCAACATTACAGTATAGCCTTTCATCTTTAGATCTGCCACAAGTTTGGTTTTGAATGTTTAAATGATCGGGCTTAGGCAAAGTTCTTATCGGTGTTTGTACAGATAGTCAATTCTAGAATTTGGAATTTCTTTTCTCTATTAGACATAGCTACCAAGTCTGGTCTTGCAGAGGTGGAGAGGATGGAGGGAGGAACGGTGGCATGGGGTGTGTCTGACTTTGTATAATTCTATATAAGTCAGGTGTGTTACATGTCAGCCCTAAAAGGAAGCAGAGAACCGACTACCTGCTTATATACATCAGCTGCATGCATGTTTCTATAATTGATATCTCTGATTCATGGTGCATGTCCATAATATATGAAGAGTATACCGTATAAACAGGTGACAGTGGAAATTTAATATAATGGTAGCGGGATTGATTACATTGACTTGAGACAGTCCAATGGAGACCTTGTATAGGGAAAATGCCAAAAAATTCTGCCTAATAATAAAGAACCACCTATAGTACCTATGCTGCCTCTCCACTCCTCACCACATCAAATTAAAACATTTGCCAATGACCTCTCTGTCTTATCCACAGATAAGGCAGAGCCTTAATCTATCCTGTCCACACTGGACATGAAATGTAAGGAGGTTGATGAAATGTAAGGAGGTTGATCTCCCTCTAAAACCTGAGAAGTGTATCTCCTTTGCCTTTAATGGTTCCTCAGTTGATAAGTCTGCTACATTCAGACTAGGTACATACAGGCGAAACAACTAATATTAGCAGGAATCCCTCAAAGTTCCTTGACGTGGATCTACTTGCACTTACAGTGAATTACATAGCAAGAAGAACTAATTGACAAAAGCAGATTAAAGTGACTCACATATCTAATTGGGTTCAGAAATGAATAAACAATACTCCACAGTGTGCTTCTCACATACCAGCGTATATACGCGCGTTTTCACGAGCGATGGTGACGCCAAAATCTCCACTACTCACTTTTGACTTATAGTAATGCTGCTTCTCTTAGTCGCTGGAGGAGAAGCAAATAGCCACAAAAGAGTGGGATTTGGCTTCAGCACCAAGTTCAGACAGGATGATTCATTTGCTATGGGAGGTCCTATTTCATTTGAGAATATCACCGACGTCGCAATAAATGTTCATCTATAGGACATGTGTTTATTCTGCAAAGAGCAAATCCTGTAGTAAGCGTGTGGAACAGAAACGGCAGCTTTATATACTCCTGGGATACGCTCAAGGTTGGTTTCCCGCACTCCATTCGGTTAAATGGTACTCTATCGCAACAGTATGGATTACCGACATGGCTGGCCCTCTTCTCGCTGGGAACGAATATGGGCATTGTTTGAAGATATTTACCTATGACGGTATTTTTCTGGGTACTCTAGGAATATGCGGAAAAAACAGCGCTGGGACTGGACTCAATCCCCCGCAATTTGACAGAGTAACAGATGTTGCCTGGGACTCGAAGGGAAACATTTTTGTAACTGATGGCGATGTAGGCGGGCTAAATAATAGAATTCTTATGTTCAATTCTAATTTCAAACTTGTTAACGTTTGGAATATAATGAATAAACCAGGTTCTGGCCCTTTGCAATTCAATTTACCTCATCGGCTTGCAGTAGACATGTGCAATAGAATTTGGGTATATAGCAGATTCCCTTAACTATAGGATACAAGTGATTCACGCTGATGGAAAATTTCTAGGTGAATGGAATTGCTTCCAAGAGGCTAAAATCTATGGTATGGACATAGTAATGACTAGTGCTACACGAACAGGGGTTGCAGCTGTTTGGTTGACATCCTTGACCAAATCAAGTGATTCCTATATTCTAATGTTGACAGTCAAAATGAATTGTAGCAATATGAGTGACATTGGAGAATGCCAGTTACAGCAAAATTTTTCTTTGAGCCAGTCTACAAAAAGTATAATGGGGTCTGATGTAATGTTGCATTCTATTAAAGTTAATACTAAAACAGACAGCATCTATGTAGCATGCCTTCCTGGTAAAGTGCCACCATTAAAATTTGTTCCAGTAAATATTCCACCACAGGTAAATGTCACAATGTGCCCCAAGGATAACTTGCCACCACCTTGGCCTATTAAATGGAATGCTACAGCCTTACTTACACCATTCACAGAAGATGACTTAAGGACGGCAGAAATACAATATAGTGCTGAAAAGGGAGCCATGTTGGTAAGAACATCTATTGGTAATACAGATGAGTCTATAAAAGAATTCTTAACTGTCCATAATACCACATACATTTTGAAATTTGATACAAATAACAATGCAACATGTGTGAAAGCTCCATATTTAAAATGGATATTTCCACTTCCAAACTGGTTGAATAGCCACATGTGCAGATGTATTGGGTCAGAAATTGTGTCTGATATTGATACAGTTTTATGGCAATGTCAAGCTAACAATACACTAGTAGATTGGTATTGGTTCCATACTGGCACTGGTAGACCATGGCGCATGTTTCTAAATGATGATACTAACCCTTCCCTAATTCCAGTTCTTGGCAACTACTCCACTGTGACCTTTGCATCACAAGGCGATGACGTTGCTGCACTTAAGGAGGCATTAGCCCTCTGCATGATAAATAAAAGGACAAAGACTCAACAAACTAGACCAAGATCCTGGAAAAGAATACCTTATGTTCAGGGATCTTCTTATAAACCTTGCCATGATTTAATCTTACCACCATGGCCAAAGCAATTTTATTTAACTGCCTCTATGCTTCCTGTTGGAATGCAAGACCCTTTTCCAACACAAATCATTTATGACTCTATCAATGAAGCCATGTTTACAAGAATGGTAGCATCCTACAATAATCTCTATGAAGCCATCCTTGTAAAAAAGGATACCTATATAATATCTCAATATTTAAATGGTAGTCTTACTTGTGATGGTCATCTTAATATTGGACCACCAGTTCTTCAGTGGATGTCTTTTGATAAGTGCAAATGTATGGGTTTCATAAGTGAAAACAAAGCTCTTAGTCCTTTGAAATCTACTGTCATTGCTGTGTGCCCTTTGCAAGGCAAACGTGTTTTCTGGACATGGTTTTCGTTTAATGAAAGATTTTACCCAATAATCTATTATGAGACATCTGCTCCATCAGGGGAAGGTACCAGCCTTTCATTTGCTCAATATTACAACTTCTACCCTGATTTCATACTAATTGACATGCTCAACTTTAAAGTACCGTCAAAATGCTTGTAATGCATGCAGCACTTGCAAGTGACATTTTATAAACTTTATTAGTTTATATAAAAGTATTCATTGTATAATATATACTCACGATCATATTTGAATGTAATAAGTTACATAATACAGCAGATCATGATCACCTGTGCAGTTGGAAAATGAATAGTTTGCAATTGTGGTCCTTTAAATTAAGGCACACGTGTCCACTGAAATGCATGGAATAAACGCTAGCAAGGCATATATATATATATCGACAAGGTTCAGGAGGTGTAAGCATCACAGCTGTTATATACGTATGCCATACAGGCATCTGCATGCATAGACAACATTCTGTGTATCCATATACCACAAAATGGATATTAATATGTTTAGTTGATCATGACAGTTTTAAAATTGTCCAGAATTGATTGGCCGTGATGTGGCATGTTTATACATAATTAAGTTCACTCACCTACATAAGCAGGTATGCAATGAAGGCCTCATCCTTATCCCACACAATCCATATATATATCTCTCCCATACTTTAACTACATACGTATGTATATGTATGTATTTTAATGTATATATATTAAATTTCGTGTTGTAACTCTGTCAAATGGGTAAATATGAACTTAATTACACTGGTAGAATACAGGCATTTCCTAGTACAGGATTTTTATAGGATATCATTTGGAAATGTCACCTCTCAATTATATATGGAGGACACATTTCCTGCTGCAGAATATACATATATGCCATTTCCTTATGCAGGATAGGGTGCAATTTCCTTAGTATACGGATATAGCATGTCCTAAACATTTCCACAACTGTCAACCATTCCATGTTTCTTGCATGTTTTCTTATGCAATTCTTTACTATATAATATATATTAATTATAATACTTAAGTTTTAACATGCATATACGTAAGTGTCAGCTGGGAAAGTCGCAGTTACAAATGTTTAGAAACAGGTAGCTTTATATCTTCCCATTTGATAGAGTTGCAGCATAAATAGTGTGATTCAATTTTCTCTACTTTTCCTTCATAACTGCATAATTGCATAATATCTATCCATATATAATTGTTAAAGCAGAGATGCCAACCATCAGAAACCAAAATCAGTGAGAAGCCATAAAAGGAAGAAAACATGTTATCCTCGCTCTGCTCACAACATTACTTTTTACTGATGTTTGATTGACTTAGCCATGGACAATCAATCAAGAAGTGAAAATAAGGACTGGCTACACAAGGCTATTAGTAGCAGGTGTTGAAGTTGAGTACTAGTGTGTATTAAAGAGTTGCAAGAGATATTTTGCGTGTCCCTGAAAACATAAAATGTAGTCAGAAAGCTGATGAAGACAGCAGTTACGCTGTATTTGTATCATATGTAGAAATCTACAATATAATCTACTCGAGGACATTAATGAAAACAGGGCAGATTTGAAACCAAAGTTAGTCACATTGTAATGATGTTATGAATGCTTGTTCTGTTCCTACAAATATATTATGCTGTTTTACATACGTATGTACGTACGTAATTACAATTTTCATGGACAGCTTCTAAATCTATTGTTACATACGTACATACGTATGTATACGAACATGTCCATATGTCTGTAGTGCAGATGCAGTATGTCTACCTTTTCACTATATACATACGTATGTATGTATGTAAATGCATTTTCTGTATTGCTGTACAAATAACTCAAGGGTGAGGCATTTATGGGTTTAATTAAATATAACATGTTTATTACATAAATAGCGTTTTTACTGTATGTACATATTGCTACATTCGTATTTCCAAAGGATAAATATACCTCTCCATCTGCATGTATGTATGTACATATATAATACATACCCACATGTGTACTTACATGTTTATTGTAATTTGTTATGGCACTAATGCCAGCAATGTGTAACTTCATGTAGAGCACCTCAGTCAAAGACCCTCCATGAAGGTAGTGGGCGACAGATGTTCATTAGTGGTGTGACAGAGGTAGAGGTTAAGAGCACAAAGGAGGCCTACGAGACCCTGTGGAATGGACAGAAGAGGAGAAGAGTGGCACACACACAGCTCAATGCAGAGAGTAGCAGGAGTCATAGTGTGTTTACCATAAAGCTGGTTTCAGCCCCTCTTGACTCTACTGGGGAGGAGGTTTGTCTGTCACAGTATGCAATCTAACTAATTATGTTTATGTACCTACGAGGTTTGTCTGTCACAGTATGCAATCTAACTAATTATGTTTATGTGCCTACGAGGTTTGTCTGTCACAGTATGCAATCTAACTAATTATGTTTATGTGCCTACATACGTACAGTACGTACGTAAGTATGTACGTAGTATTACTATTATTATTAGTATTACAGTTATATGTATGTATATATCTATACATACGTATAACTGTTTGTGCTTATGTACATTATTATGAATGACATATGTACGTGCGTATATATGCAAAACTAATCACTGGAAAGTACGTATTCCGCCAGTGATTAGTTTTGCTTATCATCATAGCCTTTGCACGGCTCAGTGCATATGTATGTATGTACGTACATTCCTGTTACTGTTATCCTGTTAATTAGCCAGTTTCTTTTAAGTACATATATCCCACCTTTGACTCTAATGATATTTTCTAAGAAACGATGTTAGTATGTGTATATTATGTACGTATGTACCCTGTGATTAATGACTGTAGGTAGTTCAAGATAAAACAAAAGTGATCATGAACCAACTGTCCTTGGTTGACTTGGCTGGGTCTGAGAGAGCCTCTAGGACAGGTAACCATGGTGAGAGGCTGAGGGAAGCCAACAACATAAATGCCAACTTGATGGTTCTGAGGACATGTATGGAGACTCTGAGGGACAACCAACTACACTGTGGAAACAAGGTCAGTTGAATCGGGTAATACTCAATGAATCACCAAAGTGTATACATAGTATTTATGTACGTACGTATCTGTATGTAATAAAAATCATTAAAGTGTACGTACGTATCTGTATGTAATAAAAATGATTAAAGTGTACGTACGTATCTGTATGTATTAAACAAATTACCCTAAGTACAATAGATGTTTGAGTGGATAAACTACGTACATTGAGGTCTAATGAGAGTAAATTATACCTGTATTTCAACTGAATGAAGTATATGTATACGTTGTACTCAGGTATCTGTAAATACGTACATATGTACGTACCATGTAATCCTTTTTAGGCATTGTGAATTTACATTATTTTGTATATTGTTAGATTGTACCATATCGTGATTCCAAGTTGACACATGTGTTTAAGAATTACTTTGATGGTGAAGGAACAGTTAAGATGGTAATATGTGTCAGTCCCAAATCAGAAGACTATGATGAAACAATTGTGAGTGCATATATGTACATACGTACGTATGTATATGTACACAGCTAGTAGCGACCTTTATTATTACTCTTATTCTTTGAAACCCTGTGTGATGACACAATAGGCTCACATCAAAGCTAATATATTACATATTATGTACTTTCTTTTTTTTCATGTGAAGCATGTTATGAGATTTGCAGAAGTCACGAGGAGGTGCAGATAGACAGACAATCTGTTGCTAGGCTACCGGTTGGTATGACCCCTGGTAGAAGAAGGGCCAACATGCTTTATAAAGCAGCACTCAAAAAGGGTGAAGAGGGGACACCTCTTCCAGCAGTTCATCCCTACCACTTGGCATTACCTTTACTCTGTGTTGATAGGGTATGTATATATATATGTATGCATATGAATTATGTATTACTTTTATACTTAAATAAATATTTACTTAAGTATCATAAAATGTCTCATATATTGAGACATTTTATGGTACCTACCCTATACAGTGCATGTGAAGTGACTAAAATCTTGAAAACTTATTTTTTTATCTTAGAAGTCAGACTTTGTAGTACGTACCTGATTGTAGTAGTGAAGATTTATTATGTGTATGTACGTTCTTGGTTAGACATACGTACGTATGTATGTAGGTTTCTAATATTATACTTGGGAAATATACGTACAAGTTGCATATATACTGAAATTTAAGTAACTTAATCATACATGCACTTCTGTGTTTGGGCGCACCATTCCTACTTAAGGTTAGTGCGCCCAAACACAGAAGTGTATGGTTAAGTTACTTAAATTTCAGTATATATGCAACTTCTGTATGATTAGCCTTATCATATAATCAGTGTCTTGTTTCAATACTTTTTGCAGATGTATTAGTGAACACTGCCATTCCTACTTCTAACATCATTTTTGTAAATGTTTTTTATTTATTATATATATAAATTTATAGGTAGGCAAGTCAGAATATGTTGATGGAGGGGTAATTTCTCTATTAATTTATGGTAGGACAAGTAGTATATATTATCAAGATATTCTCAATTCACATGCATGTTGACAGTTAAGGATAGGCTTTATCTTCATACTTTGTAGTTACACTTCATGGTCCTCATATCATTAAGTTATTGCATTTCCTCTTATGTCTTTATTGTAGTTTGGAATCCTTGCCAGGTTCCAGGGTTCGCATTCTCCATCATTTTGATGTGATCAGGCCAATGAATGGGTATGCAGTATGCGGTTAGCACCTTAACCCCAAAGCTTCTAGGGGTGGTAAATTTATGCTTGAAGCGGTCGCCCTCTCACCTGGTAGGTATACGGTATATGCTGGGAACCTGAGCATGGACACTTCTATAGGCCAGACTTTCAAAGGATGCTTGTTGCTCTCAGACACAGGGCTTCATATACATAGGTACATTCATATTGTATGGCCATGCCTAGATAGATCTACAGTCCTTAAAGTATTTGCACCCGGTGCACTTCTTTCATCACATTTGGGAGTATTTTTGATAAATAGCATGGCTGGCTTTAAAGGTATGGGGTGCACCAGCAATGGCAACTCCTAAAAACAGTGTCTAGTTGACATACTGCATACCCTGGCCTTCAGCCAGCTCAATGCATAGATATGCATAGGCTAAAAGTTTTTTTCCAACCCTGGTACGTAGCAAGGAAGGCGGGAACAGGTGTGCATTATAGCTTCAAGTTACTGGTCAAGGTAGGTGTAGGCATTGATCAAAGGGAATACATTAAATGGGCTGATATACTACTGTAATAAGTAGGAAGTAATTTTTGACCTGCTTCGAAAACATGGCCGTCGTTAAGTGGTCAGTAGTGGAGAACCACGAGGATGAATTTGTAGTTTTCAAGGAAGATCTCAGACTCTATCGATATGAAAGCAAGGTAACGAAGTGTATAGCATAAATAATGTTTGCATTGTGAAGCAGGAATAATGACTCTTTCTCTCCTTTGATAATTGCAGAGCAGTGCCGTAAAGTTAAGCATAGACGGTAATTTCAGAGTATATGATAATATTTTATAGCAGTGAATGATTCTTACGAGTACCTCATGTTCTCTACAAAGATTTATCGCTGTCAGATACTGCTTATGGTACTCTTATTGGCCTCGCTAAAGGATATTCATTCAAAAACACAGTGAGTCCATAGTAACATTAAACACATTGGCATATTCAAAAATTAGTCTCTATTGAACATTAACAGTGTCTAAGTTGGCAGAAGTCTAGTGCAAATCCCTACACTTTTGCAGTCAGTACTGCAAATGGAAGAGTTCAAGTGCTGGGGTAACCACTTACGACACATGTTTTACAAATGTTTACGAAATCCTTCTTTTTATTTCGGTTTGTACAGTTTAGATGTTGAAAAGCCTGAAGACAACGTTTACAGAAATGTGCTCAGTATGTGCAGTTGCACTCACCTTATACACGCCATCTCTTAACTTTGTTGTAATAGTTTGAGTATGCAAATACGGATGATAGAATAAGGATTTCTTCTAACTGCGTCAAACTTATCTTTTGAAAGGATCATCTTTCGACTTTTAGAGTGTCTAAAAGACGAGAGAGAGACAATAAAACTGCAAAGATGCTCTAAAAGTTGCAAGATGAACTTTTTAAAAGATAAATATGGATGAACTAGTAGTACATCAATGTTTGTACAACCTATATCTTTAGATCCTCGTGTTGTCCGCACTTGTAGCAGTTTGGAATGGAATCCAATCCAGTACAATCTGGTAAGTGTAATCCTATCTTTGCTACATCAAGTTGGCATCCTGTGTTTCTCTGTCTGCCATCATAAGTTAGTCACATACAGCTCTCTGTAAGGTTGTATTGGCTATTACAATAATGGTGTCTAATACTCACATGTACTTGTTACTGTATTCAGCGTCTCTGTAGTAAGGCTAGCTAGACAATGTTTTATTTCTTTAGTGTCTTGTTATCATAGAGTGGGATGGTATGCTTTTAACGAAGTTTGTGCGTCTGATTGTATTAGTTTTTTGTGTTGTTTATATTACAGTGCACAATCCAATTTTGTTAACAAAGTTATAGTGAAAATCAAGTTGTGATAAGAGCTGAGATTGGTCCAGCTTGTACTGGCTGAGATTGGTCCAGCTTGTACTGGCTGAGATTGGTCCAGCTTGTACTGGCTGAGATTGGTCCAGCTTGTACTGGTTGACATTGGTCCAGCTTGTACTGGCTGAGATTGGTCCAGCTTGTACTGGCTGAGATTGGTCCAGCTTGTACTGGCTGAGATTGGTCCAGCTTGTACTGGTTGACATTGGTCCAGCTTGTACTGGCTGAGATTGGTCCAGCTTGTACTGGTTGACATTGGTCCAGCTTGTACTGGCTGACATTGGTCCAGCTTGTACTGGCTGACATTGGTCCAGCTTGTACTGGCTGACATTGGTCCAGCTTGTACTGGCTGAGATTGGTCCAGCTTGTACTGGCTGAGATTGGTCCAGCTTGTACTGGCTGAGATTGGTCCAGCTTGTACTGGCTGAGATTGGTCCAGCTTGTACTGGCTGAGATTGGTCCAGCTTGTACTGGCTGAGATTGGTCCAGCTTGTACTGGCTGAGATTGGTCCAGCTTGTACTGGCTGAGATTGGTCCAGCTTGTACTGGCTGAGATTGGTCCAGCTTGTACTGGCTGAGATTGGTCCAGCTTGTACTGGCTGTGATTGGTCCAGCTTGTACTGGCTGAGATTGGTCCAGCTTGTACTGGCTGAGATTGGTCCAGCTTGTACTGGCTGAGATTGGGCCAGCTTGTACTGGTTGACATTGGTCCAGCTTGTACTGGCTGAGATTGGTCCAGCTTGTACTGGCTGAGATTGGTCCAGCTTGTACTGGCTGAGATTGGTCCAGCTTGTACTGGCTGAGATTGGTCCAGCTTGTACTGGCTGAGATTGGTCCAGCTTGTACTGGCTGAGATTGGTCCAGCTTGTACTGGCTGACATTGGTCCAGCTTGTACTGGCTGAGATTGGTCCAGCTTGTACTGGCTGACATTGGTCCAGCTTGTACTGGCTGAGATTGGTCCAGCTTGTACTGGCTGAGATTGGTCCAGCTTGTACTGGCTGAGATTGGTCCAGCTTGTACTGGCTGAGATTGGTCCAGCTTGTACTGGCTGAGATTGGTCCAGCTTGTACTGGCTGAGATTGGTCCAGCTTGTACTGGCTGAGATTGGTCCAGCTTGTACTGGTTGACATTGGTCCAGCTTGTACTGGCTGAGATTGGTCCAGCTTGTACTGGCTGAGATTGGTCCAGCTTGTACTGGCTGAGATTGGTCCAGCTTGTACTGGCTGAGATTGGGCCAGCTTGTACTGGTTGACATTGGTCCAGCTTGTACTGGCTGAGATTGGTCCAGCTTGTACTGGCTGAGATTGGTCCAGCTTGTACTGGCTGAGATTGGTCCAGCTTGTACTGGCTGAGATTGGTCCAGCTTGTACTGGCTGAGATTGGTCCAGCTTGTACTGGCTGAGATTGGTCCAGCTTGTACTGGCTGACATTGGTCCAGCTTGTACTGGCTGAGATTGGTCCAGCTTGTACTGGCTGACATTGGTCCAGCTTGTACTGGCTGAGATTGGTCCAGCTTGTACTGGCTGAGATTGGTCCAGCTTGTACTGGCTGAGATTGGTCCAGCTTGTACTGGCTGAGATTGGTCCAGCTTGTACTGGCTGAGATTGGTCCAGCTTGTACTGGCTGAGATTGGTCCAGCTTGTACTGGCTGAGATTGGTCCAGCTTGTACTGGCTGAGATTGGTCCAGCTTGTACTGGCTGAGATTGGTCCAGCTTGTACTGGCTGTGATTGGTCCAGCTTGTACTGGCTGTGATTGGTCCAGCTTGTACTGGTTGACATTGGTCCAGCTTGTACTGGCTGAGATTGGTCCAGCTTGTACTGGCTGAGATTGGTCCAGCTTGTACTGGCTGAGATTGGTCCAGCTTGTACTGGCTGAGATTGGTCCAGCTTGTACTGGCTGAGATTGGTCCAGCTTGTACTGGCTGAGATTGGTCCAGCTTGTACTGGCTGAGATTGGTCCAGCTTGTACTGGCTGAGATTGGTCCAGCTTGTACTGGCTGAGATTGGTCCAGCTTGTACTGGCTGAGATTGGTCCAGCTTGTACTGGCTGAGATTGGTCCAGCTTGTACTGGCTGAGATTGGTCCAGCTTGTACTGGCTGTGATTGGTCCAGCTTGTACTGGCTGTGATTGGTCCAGCTTGTACTGGCTGAGATTGGTCCAGCTTGTACTGGTTGACATTGGTCCAGCTTGTACTGGTTGACATTGGTCCAGCTTGTACTGGCTGAGATTGGTCCAGCTTGTACTGGCTGAGATTGGTCCAGCTTGTACTGGCTAAGATTGGTCCAGCTTGTACTGGCTGAGATTGGTCCAGCTTGTACTGGCTGAGATTGGTCCAGCTTGTACTGGCTGAGATTGGTCCAGCTTGTACTGGTTGACATTGGTCCAGCTTGTACTGGCTGAGATTGGTCCAGCTTGTACTGGCTGAGATTGGTCCAGCTTGTACTGGCTGAGATTGGTCCAGCTTGTACTGGTTGAGATTGGTCCAGCTTGTACTGGCTGTGATTGGTCCAGCTTGTACTGGCTGAGATTGGTCCAGCTTGTACTGGCTGAGATTGGTCCAGCTTGTACTGGCTGAGATTGGTCCAGCTTGTACTTTTTCAAATGTTTGTGTATACCTGCAGCTGGCTGTTGGCTATAAAGGAGACAAAAGTGTTAGAAGTGAAAGTTCACTGTTTGTGCTGAATGTGTCAGACACAGTTAATCAGCCATCTCTCCCAAGCACTGAACACCAGACCTTAGCCCTACAGAAGTCTGGAGATGTTGGTGGAACAGCTAATGTAGTCTTGGAGGCGGGGCTTCATGGTCTGTGATTTAGTGGTGGTACTACTATTATTGCATCACATTCCTGTCACCTGATCTAGGTGTTGGGGACAGTGTGAGCTCGTTGTGCTGGTTGCCATGGGATGCCAACCTCTTGGCAGCTGGAATGGGAAAGGTCATTCGCATATATGACATTCGAGGTAACCATGGTCTGGAGGGTTTAAACACTTGTGGTTAAAGGAACAATTACAAAACATTTAATTTATGCATCTTTCTTAGATGAACACAAAACGCATAGACCTAACATTGTGACAGCAGCTCAAAAGTTTGGAAACTTCCACATAGCGGCTGATCCTCTATTTGAGCACCGTTTAGCGACATTCAGTGACACAGTATGTGTTGTTTGTATAATACTTCCAAAATAATATATGCATTGTTTGTATTAGCATTACACATTTTTCTGTCCTCTGAAATGAATACAGGGTAGACTTCAGTTGTAGCTTCAGAGCTTTGATTAGTACATATTATGTTATTGCTTGAGTTTGATCCATACTACTGCAACTATTCTTTCATTTTTAGTAAATGTATTTCTCTGTAATATTTATATCTATATGCAAGATTATCTGCCTTTTCTGATAAATGAATCACCACTAGTTCACTTTTTTATTAACACTTAGTATTTATGTGCTTATTGAAGTAGGCATTGTGCAATAATGCTTTTCAATTGCGCAATATTGCATCCCACTTGTGCAATATTCCCCATTGCTATCTCACAGGATCATGCCTATGTAGTGAGCATGTGGGATGACAGGCAGTTTGCCAGACCAGTGTTCTCAATCCACCGCCAGCTGGGCATAGTCCTGCAGCTCAGCTGGTCCCCTGTAAAGTCAGGATGTCTAGCCCTACTGTCACAGGAGGCACCTTATTTAAGGCTGATTGATCTCCCTTGTGGAACAGAGGATTTCCACTCAGAGCTGTACAGTGACGACTCCTTTGTTAACACACTTGGGTTTAGACACTGCTACTCTGGCCAGCCAGGTAATTGTGTGGAGTAGTATGATGTGTGCGACTTTGATAAGGGAATGTAGAAGTTTCTCTAAAAGCCTATTTTATGAACAGTACACTTAATTACTATCAATTTAATGACAATTTTATTAAGTACCATTTCTGCTACTTCCAGGCTTTATCACATCATGTAACATTAGCTAGGATACTGTCCACATCATATCCAGTCACATCCAGTAAATCTCAGGCTTCTAATATTTAACACATATCCTCCATTATGTAGTATAAAGAAGTTTCATATACTGTACATGCTATAGATGTCAACGTATGTATTATAATGGATTCCTATAATGGACTATTACTTGATATAAGAAATGTGATGGCTGGCTAAATTGAGGGGGAACATTAAATGTATAAATTAATCTTAAGCCAATATCATTAGGATACTGTTGGTATGCCCAAAGTCATAAATGACAAAATAATTCAATATAGTGACTGATTATTTAAGAGGTTGGAATTACATATACCTTATAAGGCCAACGTATTACTGGCTTTAGCACATATGTAAGGGAAAGTTTGACTCATTTGGCATATGTGTCTTCTGCGACTCCAGGCACCAAGCCGCTGGCTATTCAGAGTATGAACTGGCACCCACAGTGGGATAACCTCATGTTGATAGCACAAAGTTCAGGTAAGAGGGGCTCAATGTGATGAAGTTGATAACTGTACAAGATGATTGCCTCTTCCACCCCCAACAGGAGCTGTAAAGGAGCTGGAAGTGTCAGATCCTGTATCTTTAGTAAGTCTCTTTGTGATACAGTCAAAAGTCGTTAATGGGAAAAATATTTTGACTTGACTTAAAGTTTTTGGTAGATATTGTTTTGGCTGTTAAGCATTCATAGAAAGCAATTTGGGGTATAGATTTTCTTTACGATTCTTTCTCTTAAAGTAGTGATGACAATTGAAGACATTTGTACCGTGAAATTGTACCTAATGATTATGCAAAACAATGATGTTATACAACTGTGCTGTATGTTTAAAGAGGGCAAGGAGGATGTTATTGAGCCAAGACCAGCATCGTGGTTGAGACAACATATACGCTATTCTGAGCTCTCTTCTCTTGTTGGTCAATTACAAGTAGTTATTGGTCTGTTATAACTGAATAGTCTTGTCCATAGGTCTGGTCTCCTAGCAACACGTTATTATGTGGCATTTCAGGTGACCTAGTGAATACAGTTCCAGAGCTGGATAAAGATATCTCGATGATAATGAAGGATAGGGCTATGAGAGGATATGGTCTTGATGTAAGTAAATAACTAAATTACATGTCCTTACATACCCCCTTAACCAGCCCCTTGCAACCAGACACATCCTCTAGACTTGTAAATTTTGAAACCTTTGCAACTAAATTGAGTACATCCATTCCAGATTCCATTTATTATTCCAGATTGGGAAAAACATATCACTAGTTTCAGACACAGACTCACATTTGCAGCGGGCTTGGAATTGGCTTCAAGGTATCCTTTTTAATACAGCAAAACCAGACCTAACTGGATAGTTAGCTGGTATATACCGTATTATCTCTAATAAAAGCCCAGATCTCTAATGCAAGCCTGTCTCCAATAGAAGCCCACCTTTACGTGTAATCGAAAAAATAGAAGCCGCAGTCCCCAATATAAGCCCTCTAACACACTACTTATACATACGGTACCGTCCAGAAAAAACTGAATGATTTCTGTATACGTATACTGTTTATCTAGTCACCAAACCACATAATAAAGTACTTAGAGAAACTTCTTAAGACCTCTCTGTACGACTGTATTACAAGAGATTACTGCCTAACACAATCTTAAAATCTTAAATAGCAGCTATTCAGAATTTGCAGCTGTATCTTGTACAAGTGTATACAGTTTTATATTGAAAGGGTACAAATTTGTACACTTTGTACAAGAAACAGCTGGAAATGACCCAAAGATTTTAAGGGTTTATACCAGATTGTGTTCTAACACACCTACTGACTACTAAGTGAGGTTCCATTATGCTCAGTATCATCCTACCTGTGGTGGAGACTGCATGGTATGAGGTGGTTAGGTGGTTTAGTGATATGCAAAGACTATAAGTATAGGCTGGCTTCTGAGGTGCTATGGGAAATACTTAATTATTGTATATCCTAAAGCATTGTATATAAATACTACCTTATGTGATTTAAGTGCTCAATGAGTCTTATAGAGAGTGCCTATAGTATTTCCCTGAGGAAAAGAGGTGTATATCGTCAGTAAAAATACTGTAAGAACTGCAAATGGGTTTAATGCTGAGAGAAAGTTAATTTCTTTTGCAAATTCACCACTACTGACATGTAACTAAGTGAGCTTTTGGAACTTGTGTCTTGTACTATATATTATGGTTAAGCTTCCTGGGTGGGCATTATTAAGAGTAACCATTGACTGTGGTTAACCACACTAGGGAAACCATAGATCAACCATTTGTAACCTAGGCAACACAGAATTACTATTGAACACTTAGTTACCATGAATTCTTAGCTGCTATATAGGTAATATGTACTATACATTACTTTTTTTACTTTTCTTTTGAATGGTTCATCTTTCGACCTTTTGAGCATCTAAGGATGCAGTTGGTTTGATCTTTTGTTGGACGTTTAAGCTTTTGAATCTTCTTCAGCAAGTAACAGTGATGCTCAAAAATGAACCATTGAAAAGATTAATTTTGAATTTTGTCGCTGTTACAAGAATCCTTATTCTAATATTGTTTACGTACTTTAGATTACTATACGTAGGTATATAGTACATTGCGCAGTCTGTGTTCAGTACTGCCTCTAGATGCTTGTACTAAGACAGGAAGTACCATCTGTTACAATACTGTTGTGTTCTCACCATTGGGCTACAAAATGAGGCCTATAATGTGGTTAAGTGGATAAAGGTTTCTGTTGTATGTGAGCCATGATGATAATAATGACTGCCTTCCTTGACTGAAGATTTCAGAACAGCAGAATTTCATAGAT
Organism: Chondrosia reniformis; assembly: GCA_947172415.1. Lineage (NCBI taxonomy): Eukaryota > Metazoa > Porifera > Demospongiae > Chondrillida > Chondrillidae > Chondrosia > Chondrosia reniformis. The sequence goes on along the minus strand of OX359199.1, from coordinate 4,317,442 downwards.
AAGAAGATGATACCTACGGAGCCCTACCAGAGCACAGGTGGCGTGAGGAAGAGGATGATACCAGGCGTCTGGTCTGTTCTGCATGGGGACTTCAGCCAGAGAGGAACTTGTAGTCAAGTCACTCCTACTAATGTGTGGGATTATGTTGGCACCACCAAATCAGATTTGCCTGATTTAAAGGTTTTCGTAAATAAGGAGAGGTACTGTGATGAAGTTCATGTTTGTGTTAGAGCTTTATCTACATTGAGAGATTTTAAAGAAATGTTTTTCTTAAACTTTTAGGGAGTTAGCTCTCCTAATGTGCGGATGGGTGAGGATTTCTGATGAGTCTTCATTAGAAGCTTTCTGCAAGAGGTGTGTTAGGTCGTAGGATTGTTAGCTGTCTGCAAGTTCTGCATAGAAGCCATTTTATTTTATTCCCATCCCCCAAAGGCCACTGTGATAGCAGTAGAACAGCTTGCGTATATATACACAAATAATCTAAGAATATACGTGTATCAGAGAGTAGGGTATAGTGTGCGTATATTCTTCAATAGACCTTGGTGTCTATATAGGGTGAAAGGCTGTGAAATGTGATTATGCATATAAAATGGTTGTGGTATAATTGTTATCACACATAGATGAAGCTCTTTTATATGATGTGATTGGGTATTCTTTATTTGATGTAATGTCTTGGTTTATCACTTAAATCACAGAGAAGAAATGCATGATAGATACGAGAGAGTAGCTGCCTTGTCCATGTTTTATGGAAACTATGACAGATCCATTGAATCACTCAAGTTGGGAGCTATCAACACAGCAAGTGATGTCAAGAGAAGTTAGTTTGGCTATACCTAGCTATGTATATAATCTGTCAGACTTCACCCATAAGATGTAGAATGTCCCATAAGATGTAGAATGTCCCATAAGATGTAGAATGTCCCATAAGATGTAGAATGTCCCATAAGATGTAGAATGTCCCATAAGATGTAGAATGTCCCATAAGATGTAGAATGTCCCATAAGATGTAGAATGTGCCTTTCCACTTAAATGTTTATATTGCTGTGGTTACACAACTCTTCTGTGAGCTCTAGCCTTGCTAAATACCACATTACATAGCTACTCAATTGTTGGATGTCTTTAATATGTTATGTTGTCATATTTTCTAAAGGCACTTGCTTAAACATGGCTGCCCTGGCATTGACTGGTTTAAGTGCTAGACCCGATGCTCTCTGGTTTACGATTTGCAATGAAATGAAAGATTCACTGAAGGAGCCATACCTCAGGGCTTTATTCTCTTTCCTGTCGGCTCAAAAACATGATGGGTATGACAGAATTCTGGTAAGCACTGTACAAAGTGCAGTAGATTCTTGAAAGGCCAACGAGAACTAAACCTACATATACACTAAAATATTGGTACAATAAAATGTACAAGACCTTCACTAGGAAGTATTTATACAATCACTTTTGTGACGCATCTTGCACTATACTTATATCACTGCATTACTCTACATAGTCATGAGGTGAGGTAGAAAATAGTACCAGGTGGGAGGGACAAAATATAATTTTGAGGGCAGCCTTGTTCAATGTACTGTATGTTACTACCAAAAATTGGTAATTTAATTTTCTTTACAGGGGGAAACAAATGCCCCCCCCCCCTAAAAAGGGACCCTTGAGCAATCAAGTGATCCAACCTGTGCCTCTGGTCCACCCACCAATGCTCTGCTGCTATACAGTTTCTGGTGTAATACAATAATGATTGCCCTGTGTATGTAAGGTTTATGTACATTGAAAGCTGAAACACTCCATGTGCTCTGTTTATGTAGGAAAGCAATGACCTCCCGTTCCAAGACCGTGTGGCTTTTGCATGTTTGTATTTAAATCAGAAATCAGTTAGTTGCTGGACCACATTGCATACGTACATACTTCCTCAAGTATACCATGGTGTCATACATTCTGGCTACAGTATGTCACACCAGTCTTCTTTTATATATAATTTTGCTTCCTGCTTCATAATTAAGGATACCATATTTGTCTGTGTAGAGGCCAATCTCAGATAGAAACATTGCTTTGGAGGCTGAGCATTTTTCTATTGTAAACTGAGCCCAAATAGTTGTAAAGAGGGTTGGACTACTACATATATGGCCAAATATGGTACTTCAATTTTACACAAACCTGTTGACAAGTTGTATGTTTGTTTGTAGTTGATGACCTACTTGGAGAAAACATTGATAAAGTTGATAGATGATGGCTGTATTGATGGTATCTTTCTCACTGGTATCACTGCTGTTGGGTTGAAATTACTCTTAGGTTACGTAGATCAGGTAAGACTGGTGTTCACATGTTATAATTATAGGGATTGCCCCTTTCCTGCTGTTTTTTTATAAGTTTGGTTGAAATCAATAAAATCACAAGATTGCCACAGCCATTTTTGAGTAATTAGTACGTTTTGTTTTTCTGATCTGAGAGAGAAGCAGGAATGTTTTACACCTTCAGATAATCTACTTCTCCCACATCACATTAGATAATTTAAATGCATATTAAGTGGTTCCACTAAGTTAATGTCCAAACATCTCTGACTGTGATACGCATAGTGTGTTAACATTCATTGGTAAATTTAGTGTTGTCTGACATTGTATTACCTATTCTGATATACCAAAACGAAGGTTTAATGTAGGTAACTCCTCCTCCTTCAGACAGGTGATGTTCAGACGGCATATTTAATGGCAGGACAAGCATTGACATTCACTGCTAAAGTGGACATTGTAAAGGAGTGGCTTTCATGGTAAGTGGAATAGTGTTTTAATTTTATAGATCCTCGTTGGTGAAAAATAGTTGTGATGGGTACGACAAATCCAGTGGTTTCTTTAAAAAGATGGTATTTTTATCCATCCATCACTAAAACTATCATTTAGAGCAATTTATAATACCTGATACCTGATAACTACACGACAAGATTATTCTCATTTTGCCATTTAACAAGCGTTATTTTGTTTCTATGGACTTACAGAGACCATTCTCTAATAATTAGATTTTGAAATAGAATCCCAAGAGTACAATTATTGTATCTATTTCAAAATTATTATCATTTATTAGTGATTGTATTCTCTGTAGTATTCATGAATACATACACAATGTACACAATTAGATGTATGTACCATTGAAATGCTGAACAATAGAGATGTGACTATCCCTGCTTATTTGCCCTCTATTTCATCTCAGCCATTTGCTAACCTGTTATATGTGTGACTGTTTTTTGGTACATACGTACCACTTATTGAGAAGTTATAAAGAGTAATTCCTCTTTGTGGTGAATGCTGTGATGTGGTGATTATTAGATGCGGTCAATCCATACTCATTTATTCAACATGTGTGTATTCCCTTTGTAGTTATGAAGAGCTGCTGGACAAGTGGAGGCTCTGGCACATCAGGTGTGTGAATGCAGTCAGGGTAACACACACCAGTTACTACGACTGTACCTAGCAGACAATATTGGGAGGGAAAAGGAAACAGATATTCTTCAACCACATTATAGAGAGTAAAATAGTAGGGGGTGACATTGAAAAGTTTAAAAATCTACCCAAAGGAGCAAATTTGTAATTAATATATTGTAATATATTTCTGAAGGAACATCTGATTACCTACTTAATTTTGAACTGCTATATATCTACTTAACTCATGCTTGTGGTTGCATTTGTAGAGCTAATCTTGATATTGAGAGACACGCAAGAGAGTCATACAATGTCCAGAAGCAGATATTTCTCAATTGTAATTATTGTGGAAAATCAGTCAACTCTAGTGGTAGGTCCTGATGTGGGAGGGAACTTAACGTCGCACTTGACTGAAGATGTTATTGTGGTGTCCTTATTGTAGTTCTTAATTTTCATCTTAATCTATATCAGTCTACTCTACTTTTGCTGCAGCTGGTAGAAATGTGAGGCCTACGAAGGTGACCTGCTGCCCCAACTGTCACAAACCTCTTCCTAGATGTGCCATCTGCCTCAACTACATGGGGTCAGGCTCATTTGATGCTTACCATTATCACAGAAGTACAGGTCAGTAGCCATTTGCAACGCAAACGGCACTAATATGGCCTTTTGAGAGTGTACCGTGGCTTTCATAACTTAAGTATGATTCACAGTGACAATACAGAGCCTTAAGGGTGTTTCATCATGTAATGTTGGATATATGTAAGTATAAATGTACATGTAAAGCAATACAAGTTCTGTAGTATCTTATGTTGTATTTTGGAACAAAATAATGTTTTCCTTATGAGAAATATGACAGGAATGTTGTTACACTACATACTGTAACAGACCCTCTTGTACATGTAAATGAAAAATTTGGGAGTGATAATTAGTAGGAAGTTCATTTATGTAACATTACAGATTGACTATATAGATCCAATTATTCAATTATATACAGATCGGACCTAATTGTCTAAAGTAGGTAACATGTGACCTGATGTTAATGTTATGACAGAACCACTTAGGGCACTCCAGACAGTCACCTTGGTGTTTAAATTTTCAATACCTATACAGTATGTATAGGTGAATACTTGCATGTGGTGTGATATTGAAAGTGATGATGGCTTCATCATCGTGATCTGTTGTCAAATCACTATTACAGGAGAGAAGCCATCTTCCCCTTTTGACCACTGGTTTACTTGGTGTCAAACTTGTAGGCATGGAGGACACACATCTCATATACTTCAGTGGTTCCAGTAAATTGTTTTAAAGCCGAGTACATGCATCATCTATGTCATCTATCAATCCACCCATCTAGCATCTATCAATCCACCCATCTAGCATCTATCAATCCACCCATCTAGCATCTATCAATCCACCCATCTAGCATCTATCAATCCACCCATCTAGCATCTATCAATCCACCCATCTAGCATCTATCAATCCACCTATCTAGCATCTATCAATCCACCCATCTAGCATCTATCAATCCACCCATCTAGCATCTATCAAGCCAAATGCAAATGTCCTATTTTGTTGTGCAGAAATCACCAAGAATGTCCTACTGTGGGGTGCTCATGCCACTGTCAGGGGCTGGACAACAGCGAGCAAGGTAATAGTTCTACCACAAGACCAGTAACTAAGAGCTAGCTTGTATTGGATACCAACTGTACATGTTTACAACAAGTTGACAGTTTCCTTTTTGAAAGTATATGTCAGATTTGTTTTTTTGTATACGCATGCATATTTTATGTGATAACTATATATGCAAAAGATGTAGAAATTCATAACCTAGATTGTTATAAAGACTTGAAAAACTTAACAGTTTTTATACACAAAAATATAATAGTGAATTTCATGACAAGTGGTCTATTTTTAATTTCACATTAAGTATTATTAGCTAAGTATTATATACAAAATGTTATTATGTAGTTGAGATTACGAGCAGCATCCAAATCTCTTTCTGCCAGTTTTCATACTTGACATAAAATGCCACTTCCTTGTTTGGGGGTCATAGCACTCCACACTTCTACAAAACTCAGTGCCCGTATAACCTCCAATAGCATAGATCCTCCCCTGGACTGATGCCACGCCTACTCCACTCCGAGGTTTGGACATTCCCAAGATCATTGTCCAAGTATCAGTCTCTGGATGGTAAACTTCAGTGCTGTTCAATGACATGGAGCGATCGCAGCCTCCTACAGCATAGAGCATACCACCAACCACACAGGCCCCAGGAATGCATCGAGGAACATTCATTGTAGAGATGAAACTCCACTGATTAGTGAGAGAATTGTACACCTCACAGCTTGCCAAGTCTGAACTCCCGTCATACCCTCCAATGGCATACATCTTTGTGTTATCTGTAGCAATAGCCATCATACTGCGAGGGATATTCAAAGGAGCAACGAGGAACCACTGCTTGGCCTCTGGGTCGTACCTCTCTACAGACTGCAGACAGCTGCTAACTCCATCATACCCGCCAACGGCATATAGGTGCCCATCAATCACCCCAGCTCCAACACTACTGCGCTCTTCCAAAAGATCATTCAGCTTGCTCCACCTATTAGTTTGAGGGTCGTAGCATTCAACAAGGCGCAGAGCTATCACTCCGTTTGAGCCACCAATGGCATACAGGAGCCCCTGAAGGATGCAGACACCAGTTCCTCTCCTTGCACTGGGCATGGACGAGAGTTCTGACCACTGATCAGCTCTTGGATCAAACTGCTCCACACTAGCGACTGTATTGCGAGACGGGTATATCTCACCACCCACCACGTAAATAAGCTTCTTTTGTCCAAGTGATCTCCTTGGAACATAAAGTGCATCATCCAAATTGTAGTCGGCCACCACATCAGGATGCATCTGGTAATTGCGTGCATTTGTTAGCATCATGTTACAGTCATACACAGTATCAAAATTGTTACAGATCAGCTTTTCCTGTAGGATTTCCCAAGGTATAAGAGGGAACTTGATTAACTTCAACATCTTGAGCGTGTCATCTCTTCTGGTCTTAGGCCTGTGATTGAACCACTTTAGAATGTCATCCAACAGTTGCTCCTCTGACTGAATCTTCAAATTTTCAGATTTAAGTAATTCTGTCAGGATTTCCCCAGGAGTGTCGACGAATGCTTCTGTTCTACAAATATCTGAAAAGTGGTCGATTGTAAATTTTAAAGCTGCTTCCTTCAGCACACTACAGCCATGTACATCTGCAAAACTGAGCATTTCAAGACAATTTTCCGTGTCCAACCTTGTACTGATAAATTCACCACAAACTTGCACAATTTTGTCCATCTGCCAGTTAGCTGCCAAACGTAAAACAGAAATGGCGTTCTCCTCTGTCACTGTAATGGTGGATTCGTACATACAGTCGATGAGGGTCTGAACAGTCTCCGATTTAGCTCCCTTCAAATTGATTTCTTTCTGAGTGCTCTCCTGAAGGGCGCCAGTAAACATTGCCTCGAAATAGGCGCTACTGGCGGCCAAGATGATCCTGTGAACGTGAAACTGTCGGATCCCGACATTCAGTACCACATCGCACAGTGATCTGTTCTCCAACATCTTCTTGACTGAGCTAAGGATCGATACAGAGTGGCCTTTGAATTCATACTTTGCGTCGCTTTTGGCAATATTAGTTGTAATCACTACACATGGGACAAGGGAGTTTGAGATAATTTATTAATATACATACTTCAATTATAAACGAGATCTTCCGTACGTATGACTACGGGATGGAAACTTAATCACATTTAGTCTATTAATAACCTTCTGTCTCTTCCCCAAATCCCATTTTAAAGAGAAATATTGCTGTCACTGTTAGTCTAGTCACTGTAGGTACATTATACTTCGAATTATTCCAAGAACTGTCAGCTATTTAGCGGAAGTGTCTCCGATGTCTCTTGATTGATCACGCGCACTCCCGTTTTTGTATGACTTGTGATGTGATTACATAATTGATCGTGTTGCACGAAAACATGGCGAACGTTGAAATGGGATACATAATCGGCAGTCCTCTAAAACGGCTCCAAACAACTAATAACGGCTTCAAATAGATAGAACAGCTGTAACCTATTGCAGTCTTCTCATTTTCTTCTTCCTTTTATTTCACACTTGTGCGCAAATTATGTTGCATATCGGAGAGATAGGTTTGCACGCGCTGGACGTAAGCAAGTTAGCTCAGCCTCAGATAAGTACTTGACCAGGTGATTATACATTAGTGCTATGGGTCCGGTTGGTTCGGAAATTAGTCACGCCCCTTTTTCTTGCAAGATTAACATATATTAGTAGAAAACAAGAAAAGGGACTAGGGATAGTTTTAAAAAAGATTCGCCCAAACATTACTTCAATTTTGAATGTTAATTTATGTAGATTGCTCAAACTTGTTCATATCTATTCCTTTCGATCATTTCCTTTTCCTTTAAAGAATAGCACACATAAGTTAACTATTTTCTAAATAACATATGTATAGGAACTAACCCCAAAATTGGGGATAAAGTTTTTTGACTGCTAACAGTTCGTCAATAAGTACCTACCTATTACAAACCTACTTGATTTACTCAACTAAAGATTACGGAAGAATCTATCTTGGTCATCCACTCCGTTTTACATAGGTCATAACCTAATACTAACCAAGCATCTGCCTAATTTGGTTACGATTTTCCGGAAACGTGACATCTGTGACGTCATTTGTGGCCTTGTGTCTGTGCCAACGTGGAGAGTTTGAAGTGTACTGCCTCTCCCCCTTTTCTGTCTTTTTAAGTCCGTCCAGTCACTGGTTAGCTCAGTATTTATCTTAAATTGTATACTTGTAGACTTGTGTTAAGTAAATTTGTAGATCAATAGTGCTACTTCATCGTTTTACGTTTAAGAATCATAAACCGCCATTTTCCTTTTTAAAGAGAATATAATGGGAGCAATTGCAAGCCTTTTCAAGGGGCTTTTCGGCAAGAAGGAGATGAGAATACTCATGGTTGGCCTCGATGCAGCAGGAAAAACGACAATTCTCTACAAGTTAAAGCTTGGCGAGATAGTCACCACAATTCCAACAATCGGTATGTATACACGACATCCATTTGATGGGCCTGCATAAACAATGCATGTTTATACCGGTGTGAGAGGGTATAGCCTTAACGCTATAATATGTTATATTGTAGTTTATGTGAATAATGTTCTTCGATTAGTCGTATGTCGTGTTTAATTATTAGCTATCAGCGACCTTGCTTGTGAGGGGCAAAAAAGCCCTGGTGGATCTTCACTACATTTGTATAAGTTTGAGTTCCTATTCGAGTAACATTTGTATATAGCATATACATATATTGCTACCACTTTCTTGTAGCCATTTTGAAAGTATTTGATTATGTAATACCACTGCCTGTCATTTGTGGGTGGATAGAATTATATGTCATGCATGAAATATTCATTCTGATGTAGTCTGTTTATAGAAATATTCTATATTAGCATCGAAGTCTGCTACGGTGCGTTGTACGCCGGCGTCTCCCACGCATGCAAGTGACTTTCACATCCTTGGGATAAGTAATTGCACAACTGTTAAAATGCACTGCATGGAAGTATTTACATGGTTACGAACAACGATGAAAAATGGCGTCTTTACTGCGGGAATTTGAGACTGGACGCTCTTCTCAGCAGCGGTGAATTTTTGTAAATGAAATTCTTCAGGTCACTTCCCAAGTGATACTCCATAATCTGTGGGAGTTAGACTGCATTTCGTCCAGAAACAAGAGTATTTCGGTAACAAACAAACACACAAACTCTACTGAATTCTATATATAGATAGATAGATATATCATGGTAAACCTCACATGCCAAATGTAAGACTGGTATAGCCAGATAGGTGAGACGTGAGTAGGTAGGGATCCATGGTTGTTGTGCTCATGCGTATATGAGAATGTGTTATTTCGTGTTACTGAATTCTGGTATGAGTATGAAGCAATTAGACAGATGTGCAGAAAGTAAGAAAATGGAGTCAATCAACCACATTTTGCAAGTAGTCAAACTGCAAAATTTTTGGACAATGCCTAACTGATTATGTTTCCACAGTTTTAGTCAAAAACACATCCTCTCTCTTTAATTGTGTTTTTAAGTGTAATTTGAAATAATGGGTGATTGCAAGCTTACAATGTTTTGTCTAATGAATAATTTCTGTTGTAAATTGGTGTATCCATTTTCTATTGATTCTATCAATTTTATTCATTCGGAACAGTAACTTGGTATCTGAATACACTCATCAACTTTTGAAGAGTTTATAGTTGATATTTTCAATAGAACCCATCTGAAAAGTACAGGTAGACTGAAGACAGTCAGTGCTAAATTTACTCAATCTGAAACTAATAATTCTGATAGCCTATTGTTGTCTCGTTTTCTGTGTGGTATTATTCTAAATATATATGTTGATTGTTTGAAACAAAAATATAGTAGTTTGTATAGTTTATATTCAATGTAAACAAAGTAGCAATTGTTTGGTACCCAAAGAAATTGTATGGGTTACGTACGTACGTATATAGGTATGTAGCCTTGACATGACTGCTTGTACATAGATATTGGAAACGTGCATTTGTAGATACATACAAAGAATAGAGGAATAACTGTATGTTAAAAAGAGGGCTTAAATAGGCGGTATAGAGATTTAGAATAGAGAGTTAGTTAGATGAGTAGAACGCTGTCTGTGTGAGGTTTTGTCAAGTATCATTTTGTTTTAGTACATTCATCTTCATTTTTCATTGTAGGATTTAATGTTGAAACAGTGGAATACAAAAACATTAGTTTTACAGTTTGGGACGTTGGTGGACAGGACAAGATTAGACCACTCTGGAGGCACTACTTTCAGAACACCCAAGGTACGTATGCAATTCTTTTTTCTTTTGTTCATTTAAGCAATCATCTCGTTTGTGAAATGCAACCGAGCTGACTTGAAATGACACCTTGCAGCTCCTATAGGCCTCCTGGTGCTTAATCCACTTTTTGGCTTGGTGATCATCTTTCTTGTCCTTTAACAAGAAATGCCTTTTAGTTTGTCTGATATGGCAATATACGTAGGTCTTATGTGATAGACTGGTCGACAGTGCTTGCAAAAGTGACTAGTACATGTGGAAAAGTAACAAAACAAGACAGTGATCTTGTGATAAGGCTAACCATACAGAAGTGACATACTTTACTTAACTGTACACATGACCTTGAGGTATGTGTAGGCACATGATGTTAGCTGAAGTAGGGATGATTTGTCTAATTACTTGTTGATTTATGAGGTGATAATTGATAATACATTGAATAGGGTGGCCATTTTTTGGGCCATTCTTACTTAGAGAGTTCTATTGGATTCTCTGAAAGGTTAACTTTGGCAGTCCTTTGACAAACTCACTGTGGATAATGACAACATTGTCTTTAGATATACATAGTCTATAAGATTACAGTACGTATGTATATTAACCTGGGAAAAAGCAATCCAAATGTAATTTAGACACTACGGTAATAATCCCTTGATTTTTCAAAGAAATAGAAGACTATTGGATTAGTTGTTGCAGAACATCTGTTAGAGGGTTTTGATAGATTGATGCTTTAGTATCTTCTTTTTTTTTCAAAATTGGTTAATATGCATACTTTCAAGTTAGTTTTTTGTTCTTATGCTTGAATTGTTATGCTGCTCTTTTGCCAGGTCTGATATTTGTAGTAGACAGCAATGACAGGGATCGTGTAGGAGAAGCTAAAGAAGAGTTGTTTAGGATGTTAAATGAAGATGAGCTGAGGGATGCTGTTCTTCTTGTGTTTGCCAACAAACAGGTACGTATATGTGTACAGAAAGTGTAAACCTACCTATACAGCTTTGGATGAGGATGGAGTTCTTCTTTTCTTCTTCACTGGACCAGACTGCAGTTTCTTGGAATCCACCATTCATCAGAGATTCTGGGGCCATGTTTGGTCCTCTAAATGTCCCGTACTATGCATAATCAGTCCGTATTAAGCCTATCACCTTTAATTCAATCCATAATTTGATCAAATTGGATGTCTTACCTTAATTTCAGCATTACCAGATGGCTGTACTCTTCAATTTATATGCACTGCCTATACATTATACGTGCACATATATTTGCTAGTCTGTATGCTTTGAAAGAACTACAGTGGAACCTACGTACATACGTATATGAAGAGTCATTTTCTTAGAGTGTCCACTTCAATAAAGTTTTAAATTTAAACTTTTTAATTTTGTATACTTATTAAAGCGCTCACCTGTTTAGTGCAACATTTACCTTGGTCCCATAGGTGACTAGATTAGACAGGTTCCACTTCATACATACACGTATGTACGTACATACATTTAAATGTGCATACACACGTACATAAGGTATGTTTATTTTTATCTACTTATCGAAGTCTCGAATATAAGGTAGACCTCTTTGTTTGTTTCCATTCAATTCTGCCTCCATAACTGCAACAGCTACAAGTTTACTTGCTATGCTTCATTGTAGGACTTACCCAATGCCATGAATGGTGCTGAAGTGTCTGATAAGCTTAACCTAGGCTCCCTACATAGTCGTAACTGGTACATTCAAGCAACTTGTGCTACCAGTGGAGATGGATTGTACGAGGGATTGGACTGGTTGTCAAGTCAATTGAAGAAGAAATGACCTAATTAGCCAGCCACAAGCTTTATTGTGAATATGCATATTAAATAGTTCTTAATAACTTCCAAACATTTTGTCCTCTGATAAATGATACTATATAGCCATCTTCCTAATTATTAATGCCAGATTCTATTGCTAGGTTTTTTTTTTCAGAAGGCTATTTACTTTGCACTGTAATACAGAGTGGTGCTTAATTAATCATCTATATATGTACATCAAGAGTACGTACGTAGTTACATTCCATGATAACATAGTTATTGGATATTTTCTGCTATTTTGCAGCAATTTGTAGGTAATTACACCTACAACTTGTGCTTTTAGTACAATGACTGCTTTGTACTATGTACATACGTACGTACGTACCAGTTACAGGAAGTATAATTATGTTCTCAGCTCTATGCAGTACAGCAGAGGAGAGTGCATACCAGTAAAATTGAGAAGGAGGTGCCATTTTAATTTTGCAATTAACCCGTACAGGTCTAATTCCACTGCATTCATTAACAGCATTCATTTACATTTACTAAAATGTATCAGACCACATTAACACAACAGCTGGGTCTTACCACGTGCACATGACAACCCAGCCAGTATATATGTACACATGTACATGGATTTCCATGAATTAAGCATGCATTCAGGTGACTCAGTGTATGGTAGAGCCAGAAACAGAACAACACCACAGGCAAGAAATGTTTGAATGGGGTGAAATGTGTGTTTACCAAACCCCTGTAGCTACATAAATATGAATCCTAAGGGCTATATGTGTGTATGTGTGTGTAAAATGCACTGAAACACAACTTGTCTAAATGTAATTTCTTTTAAGTTTTACAATTTATATTCTGCCCTTAATAGCAAGTATTATTTTTTACAATAACTGCATGAAAAATTACTGTAACAATGTATTATGTATATTTACATGCCAAACCCTCAAACACTGTCTTAAATAGGACTGGAATACATATTAACTGCATTTCAACTAAATGAAAAGATGACAGGGCAATTAATGAAATTCTTAAGACTTGTTTCATAAGTTAATTGTAAAATGTTTATACATATTATATAATTTGTGATTGTCTATAGAGATATTTCTGAACACTAAATACCTGCACTATTTGGTCTGCCAGATCATATCTAGTACTTTCATGACTGTCTCATACAGAGTGAAGACTATGGCTACATCTGCACACACTCGACCTAATCTTGGAGTGGTGCCTTTGTAAAACCTACACAATATTCACAAGTGCACATGTGTCAAGCTATGTAGCTTTTTGACAATCAAATGAATGCACAAACATATACAAGGTAGGATGAAGGGCACTAGAGATGAGCGCTCAGAGTATGAATTTCCCAAACCATACACATCAATGGGGACCAGTGTCAATACATTGGTCAGGCTCTTGTTCATAATTAGCAATTATACAAAATGGCCCTGAATGAAAATCTAGTTGGAAACTTATATCTCATATTTCCTTGTAAAAATATCTTGAATCTGAATGCAAACTGATGCTCAGATTAATAATTAGAAATAATATAGTAATTAATTCCTGGTGCAATCAAAATTTACTGGCTCAGTATAGCTGCTATCCTACTGGATCCTAACTACATACTTTGTATCTAGGGGTTTGCTTAATCTATGGCCTCTACCGTTAACCATCCCTCATCTCTTTACTATCACTACACCACTACAACTCACGCTTTAAGTCCCTCTTGTGTGTAAATCTTCTTAATGCAATCCCATGTACCACTATACTTGTGTGCATCAAGGCCCTGCACAGAAGAGAGTCAAGTATGTAGACTTGAGTGCATGCACGTACCTCCATCACAAGCTAACTCAGTTGGCACAACAGTGTATGTACATATATCTCATGACACCAGTAACCTACCTGTAGTCGAGTCTTGACTACATCAATGGGTGTGTTTCCAAAGACACTGGCCGCCCCTGCAACTCCACCACTGAAAAATGTTTTAATTGGTCCAATGTCTATACTGTTGTCTCCTTGCTGGAAATAGCTTTTCAGAGAGCCATAAACAAAGAACCTAATAGCTTGGTTAGAGCCTTGCTTCAGAATGGTTGGCACTAGTCCTTGGTAAATGCCTCTCAATCCTACACACATGGTAATATGTTCACATCACTCTTCAGCTGGACAAACTGACACTGGGAGGATGTTCAGTAACAGCTTACCATATAAGGTAATGTAATCAGATACAGCATTACATTGGTATATATTTTAAATACATCACAAGTTTTTTTTTCAAATTAAAAAGGGATTATCCCCTTGTATTTTGTATAAATAAATAATTAATTCATCAATCATACGATATTCCCTAACTCTATATGTATATGCATGTTTGTATAGTAATTGACATTTATTGCTGATGAAGACCTCTGGTTGAAACATTCAATTTCTGTTAATACTCGTGTTGCTGATGCTCAACCATTTCAATTACCATGAATGCAACAAATAATCGTTATTACTAACTTCATATTACGTTTAGTACAAATGTATGCATGTACTGTACCTTGCTCTTTCACAATTTCTTTAATTCCATGCATGAATCCTCTGTACTTTGGCTGTGCCTGGGTTTGGTCATGGATAAATTTAACTTTGATTGTCTCCATTGGACATACAATGAGTATTGCTTCAGATACACCAGCTCCTAACCCACAAAGAAGAGTCTGAGGTCTTGTCAGATTACCCTTTGAATCTGCCATCTTGTTTTTCAGAAATTCAAACATAGAAAATCTACAGAAAGTTATTAAAAACATTTCCAATAAACATGTTGTCAAATATACATACGTATACGTAGAGTCAGAGTCAATCAACTGTACATAATCACGATAGGTGAAACTAGAATTGAAGGGCCAAACTTAATAAATAAAGCTCTTCGAAAGCAATTCACCATGCATGTGTACATATCAAGGGTTACACAAATGTTACATACAAGGTAAAGTAAGACATCTCACTAAATTAGGCAGGTTCTGTATCATAGAGCTATAAATGTACATTTTATGTATCGTTACAGGAAGGCTTGAATACATGTTTGCAGACAGAAGAGAATAGGATTCAAATTGTAGAGGTGCTCATGAATTGTATAGCCAGAATTACCAACTGTGAATGAATATAACAGAGAGAATTCCACAATTTGGGTAGTCATTTACTAGAGGTTACACTGTTTTGGTATAAATCTACAAATTCTAACCTGCCAATTTTAAACAGGAATCACTATATCAAGTCACAAAGTGTTATAATATGCTTTACTAATGTACACTGGACAAATACTCATTTCATACACTTGTATCACATGGCTCGACCGGACTTCAGAACCTGTAGCACTAAACAGTTCTATTGCTAGACGGTGAGCTAAACAATCTGTTCAACTCTGAAGTCCTTTGCCAAGGATTGATTGACAAACACTTTGATATCCTCTTGTCAAAAGGAATGACTGACTGACTAGCAATTCCACAAGTCAGCTGCACAGAGAACTAACTGACCCTACAACCAGCCACAGGTACCTAATGGATGGCTCTGGTATTGTGCCATAGAGCTAACTGACCCTACAACCAGCCACAGGTACCTAATGGATGGCTCTGGTATTGTGCCATAGAGCTAACTGACCCTACAACCAGCCACAGGTACCTAATGGACGGCTCTGGTATTGTGCCATAGAGCTAACTGACCCTACAACCAGCCACAGGTACCTAATGGATGGCTCTGGTATTGTGTCATAGAGCCCTATATACTGAGGACATGCAGTCACGGTTACCTAATGGATGCCTTTGGTATTGATCCATAGAGAAGTGAGCTGAGACCACGGTACAGGCCAAAGAATCCAAACTCCTTTACGGTAACAGATACACAGTGCAAGGGTCCCTTGTAGCGAGGCGTGGCTGAACGCTCGTCCAACTGCAGCTGCGTCTTTACATACTCTGTTGGGAATGTGATACAGATTTCCAAACCGCCAGCAATACCTCCTGCACACATGAGAAGTAGAGCATTCGGTATTAGATAATCTTATGCTTAACAATTAATATTTAGTTTACATCAGTTGCCAATCACCAACACTTGGTAAATACATTCACATGTAAATAAAAAAGAACAAGTACTCTGAAATAAAATGTGAGATTATGAAATTCAAAGGAAACCCAAGACAAGATAAGAGAGCCATCGAGGAATGTCATGGACATTTCTCACCATTTATTGTAACTATTTGCAAAGAAGCAAATTTCTTTTTAGGGTAAACTTGTAGTATGTGGCACCAGAGATGCAGTGGAGTGTAAATCAAATCTGTTGTGATCGGTAACTGAGACCCTTTAAAAGAGTGGCTCTTTTAAAACTTATGTGACATATACATATGAACCAGTTGAAATTGATAGTTGACCGTATACATCCATATGAACCAGTTAAAATTGATAGTCAACCCTATAAGCTGCAACCTATTGCTCTGTGAACAAGTGTAATGATCTCAATGTCTCAGGTCAAGTATACTGATAGCACAGTAGTACAAGTTATGTTGTCTACAACACACAGTGTAGTGATGGAGACTTGCACTTATTAATGTATATCCCAATCCTATTGCAGCTATCCTATGGGGAACCACAGCACTTGCACTGTGGCCACTTCAATCCAATAACCAAAAATACAGGTTTTAACTTGTCTAATGTATCCAGATTGCTATAGTAATTACTATTACAAACGAAAACATACATACCGATATATATGCGTGGGCGAGCAAAATAAAGCTCTAACTTTCAGTCTAGCAATGAAGAGCATGAAAAGAAACATTAACTACAAATATCTGGTATCTGATATACTAAACGATAAAATTAATTGCGGTTTCCGCCAAGGCGTCTGAGGGCTTACCTGCCAAAATCGCCTTTCCAGGATGCTTCTTGCCAGATTTAGCACTGCTTGCCGCAGCTGCCAGTTTTCTGTAATTCGTCAATTCACTAGTTTGATTTGGCTGGAGCGACATCCTCTCGGGGAGTCGCTCAAAAACTTGAAAACAACGTTGGTTGCGCAACCACCTCACCGGCGTGATGTCATAGGATGCATGTGGTGATATCATGTATTTCTCAAGTATGTTTCCAGCACACCTTGCAATAGATAGTCGGCCATCCATAATATTAATTAGCTAACGTTCTCGATTCAAAAGCAACGTGCCCTGAACTTGCATAGTTGAGATAGTCTAAAAGGTCAGGGATGACACTTCCGATTGACTTGTCAGCTGATGTGCAGACACAGCTAATCAGTCTATGGCACATAATGGCCTGATGCACATGATAAGGTCGCCTTAGGAACATCACGTGACAATGTAAAATTGCGGGAACTAGCGGTGGGTGAGATGAGCAAGTCTAAAGAAGCAGAAGGCGAGTCTATACATTAAATGACTATTATTATAAGCTGGCCTTTCTACTTTACTGTCAGCTCTTCTTTGCTATTCTTTGGTAGCACCTCAAAAAATTCTTAAATACATGACTGGACAAAATAGACCATACAGTGTAACTGATGTATTGAATAACATGCACAAGGAATTTGGGAAGACTGTAAGTTTTATCGAACCTAATAAGCAAGTGTGGTGCTGTGTTCTATAGAGGGTCTGTGTGTAATTCGACTTGTTCAGTGTGTTACAAAAGTTATGGAACAATTGGCAACTGAGGGAAAGCTTGTAGAGAAAGTATACGGAAAGCAAAAAGTGTATGTGGTTAACCAGGTGAGTTCTTTTATATAACTTTGGCACTTTAGCAAGTCATTGTAAGAACGCTGTTTCTTCTCTCTAGTCTTTGCTTCCTTCTGTGTCGGATGAAGAATTAAGGGCTTTGGAAGACCGGATTTCTCTATCGCAGAAAGAATTAACTGAATCAAAAGAGATGTGTAAAGTATTGCAATCGGAACTCCATGCCTTAACAAGTAGTTTAACAACAGAAGAAGCTAGAGGACAATTAGTGAAGTTAAGAGAGGAAGTGAGTTTCATTTTTTGTGGAATAACTTTTTTTACCATATAGGCTATGGATATTGTCTTCAGTGTAATACCCTCACAGAGCTGCATACAGAACTTGGGGCCAGAGGGAGCAAAATGAAAATTTTCAAAATTTAGGGGGGGGCAATGGTATGAGGGTGTCAAAGCAGTTTAGGGGCTTTCCAAAAGTCCAGGGGGCAAAATCAATCCATGGGGGGCAAATGCCCTCTATGCAGCCCTGCCTCATGTATTCATTATCATTGCTGTTTCTGTAATGGTATAGTTAGAGTAGATATTTACTTATCCTATGCTCTGATCAAGACTATACCATCTATAAATTAGTGTAAAGTGATGCAAGCACGCATTGACAAGCTGAAATCCGGAGTGGGTAATCTTGATCCTAAGGATGTTGTTAAAACAGAAAGGAAATATGAGACATCATTAAAGGAATGGAGGAAAAGGAAGCGTATGGTAAGTTACCAAAATGGGATATACTGTGACTGTTGTTAGCATGGCCAATGAAGCTATTGGGATGCCAAATGTCTTATAATACTGTTATTTAGCATTTTAAAGTTTTGCAGACTTTAATATATTTGATTAAAATTGTGAGATAACCATTTTCTGTACATCTTCACAGAGCATGGACATGATCAATACAATACTAGAAGGCTATCCAAAATCAAAGAAAATGTTCTACGTAAGGATGCTAATGACATACGTATATTATAGCATTTAGTGTGTTTTGACTACGCACACTTGTGTGGACAGCTTATATCCTTTTCATTGCACATTTCTGAGGGTCTATGTACAAGTGTGATGATCTCAACTTCTGAATATCCAGTTTGCTGGTACCAGGAGTACATTTTATGGTGTCTACACTATACAGTGCAGTGATTAAAACATAGCTTGTCAATGATTGTAGTTATCTTACGAGTCAGAGCATCTTGTAGTTTGTGCTGTGTCTTGGTTGACTGCAGTACATATAGAACTTGCATCACAAATATCAGGAATGTAGAGAGAATATGCTCATGTTTTTGTTGGAAGCCAAAAATTCAGAACTGCTGCATATTACAAACAGCTTATGAAAATATATGGATTCTGCTGGATGGTTTAGTGATTGAGGCTCTTCCTGGCAGCCCATGAGTTGTTAACTTGAAATGCTCCTTCCCTTACTTGTAGTGGATGTCTCCCCATCTACATATATATTGTAGGCGTATTGCCATGCTTTCTATTTCCTATCAACTAGTGGTACATGGTTGCGACCATGGATTATAGTTTTTGTTTACACACCAAGTGATTGTGGTGATAGTTTAGTAAATATATATATACAGTGTAAACCATAATTTTGTTTTCCTGTAGGAGGAGGTTGGCATTGAAACAGATGAAGAGGTCGGTGTGCAGTTTCCTAAAATTTAGTATATACCATGTGGCTAGACATGTATCCCCCGAGTTACATATATGGGAATATACTTGCGAATATACTTTACATGTGGTCTGTCTTGTGTGTGAACTGGTTTTGTACTCATGTTGCTAATGTAAATAACAGAAGATGAGCCAAATCACCTGCAAAGGGAACTCAAATAATTGTCAGCCAAATATTCTTTCTATATTTTACTCTGTTAATGTTAACTTTGATTGTATCTGATTTCATTATAAATATTAAAGATATCTGATTACATTATAAATATAAATATTAAAGATATATTCTTTATTTACATGAGTATAATACAGAGTGACTTGACAAATGTTTTTATGCATGAACAATACCTTGTTAATTTATTTAAATAGTTGAAAAACAACTCCTAAATAAACACCCAAGGCTACTAACAAGAGCACAATTGCCACCCCCACACTAGTTATAAGCAAATATTTTGCTGCCTTGATGTGTTTTTCAGCAGTTTTTTTCTCCTGGGCAGTTGTCTTCTGGACTGCCTAGTAATGAAGAATATGGATTGCTTACGTATGTACTGAAGGATTAAGTTTACATGCACTGCCATAGAAGGCCTACAGATCAAAACATTCAAATTCTTCTGTTGCTCAACCACAATGATCACCTTTATAACATGTATTATAGTTTATGTATATTTTGTAGTCTTGAAATTATATTATGTAGTCAAAAGTGCTGTACGTAGTTAGGTGTGCTCTAATTGGACAGTCCTACCTATATTTGTGAGCTGTAAAGCCACCTCCTCAATGGATAGCTTTAAATAGGGTTGTCAATTATAACTGAGAGACTGTGTGCTTACCTTGATGCTAACTACTAGAGCAGCCAGGGAGAAAGGTAAGGCCCAAAAGAACAGCAGTGAAATAGCAACGGACATCACTACAAGAGTTCTCGGCCAGGGGAGACATTTACCAATTACTTGTCCTGAGTGTCTCTGTCTATTTTCGGCATACATAACTGGTACAACCTATATGTATATAGTAGTATATAGTAGTATTTGTTGCAATCATTATGGTAATCAATGATTTTGAGCATCAGCAATGTATGTACATTTGACAGATTTGGACGTTTCAGGTATCTTTGTATCTTCTTCTCATCATTGCTAATGAAGATTTCCAGGTTGAAATGTCCAAATCTGTCAAATGTATGTTGCGCTGATGCTCAAAAGTCATTGATTACCATAGCTATATATATATATATATATATATATATATATCTGGTAATTGTGAAGTATATAAGGGAGTTAATTGCATTTGGTTTGTTATATGATAGCTGAATGTAACACTTGACACGCAATCATATACCTCCCATTGTGTGTATGTACATACTGATAGTCCATTGTACATAGTTATGTGAATGATGTGTAGAGATGTACTTACTGTTGGTACATGTGGCTTAAACTGGCCAGATTCTATTTTTTTCAAATTCTGAAGAAATTCATCTGATTCTGTAATTGCTGTGAATGGAAAAATCAATGTTTAGCTTAGCCTAGTATGTTGTGTCTTTGGAGAATTAGGTATCTAATCATTTATTGAATGCCTAGTTTCAGTGAGTGTCCAAATATATTTATCAATCATTAGTTTTCCAAGAAAGCCCGGCCCCTAAGAATGTTTGCAACTGAAGCGTGCCATTTAATGTTAACACCTTTGAAAACCAGTAGTAGAAATGAGGCTACAGTGTTTACTTGGCAACATTCTATACCCTTATGTAGTTAATCTTTTATCCTTCCTTCAAACTTACAAGGAGTTGAATTCATTCTTCCCCTGCCATCTGGTCCACTTGCCATTATCAGTTCTTCTTTCTATTTCTAAGTACTTCTGAGCCTTACAATGTTACTACTAGTACCATAAACCACTCCAAACTTGACTAGTGATTGTCAGGCCTTCACAAAACCTCTCACCTTAAATCACTTTTTTACACCTTGTAACGTGTAAATATTTAAAGGCTACAGATTCCTACATATTTAACACTAACAAGAAATGTGTAACAGATGTGTCAGGGTCAAACTTCCTTGTGTTTATATACATACCTGCATTTTACATACGTGCCAACTCTGGGAATTAATTGGTTTCAGTTTTACATAATTTTGACACATGATAGTCTGTTCTTATCATATAAGGGATTGTTTAGACCACAGTGCATGCCATCTGTGTAATTTAAATTTAACATAGACCTTTTATGTAAGCTGAAATTCAAATCTGTTTAGTGCCAGGCACACAAATATTTTCCTGACCACCATTTTCTGGACTATAGTGATATTTGCATTCCCAATATATAACTACAGCTGGACACCAGTTGGTTTAATTTTCAATTAGCTAATTGAATGCAAGTAGGTACAAAGACAATGACTACCTAGGTATCATTGATGAACAGTGGAATTCCTTGAATCAAATGTCTTGCTAAGCAGAGAAAGAAAGAACAATATTGGTATGAAAACCCTATCTTCATCCAGAGCTCTACTCTCTCTGAGTAGTAAGTTTAGGAAAAGGTGTTCTATTGTGTGTTTCCTTAATCTCGTGTGCATAACCACATCAAAATGGTGTTTTATGGAATATTCATAATATCTGATGAATAAATGACATAAAAACATATATTTCCCATAGACTTGTGACTTCAGGTACAGTAAGCTTATAGGATGAGAACATGGACTGATTTTTTTCCTTTTAACCCACTAAGCTGCATTTGGGAATTCCATTATTAATTCCATGCCAATGAACCCCTAGGCCTCCTATAGGTTGGATTATAATATGGATGGCTTGGATGAGATAGAAATGAGATAGCATTGCTGCAATAATCATATTCATACCACATGTATGAAATGGATAATCACTGGAAAAATATATATATACAAGGCGACCACTAGCTTCGATGGTTGTTTTATTTGCAAATATATATTGTCAATGATGCCATTCTTTATCCAAAATGAAAACACTCTTTTGTCATGTTGTTAAATGGAAAGAAACACACCACTCCACCGGGTAATATCTAACATACATGTATATTGATTGATTATTAGATTTTTCATGTATATTGATTGATTATTAGATTTTTCATGTATATTGATTGATTATTAGATTTTTCATGTATATTGATTGATTATTAGATTTTTCATGTATATTGATTGATTATTAGATTTTTCATGTATATTGATTGATTATTAGATTTTTCATGTATATTGATTGATTATTAGATTTTTCATGTATATTGATTGATTATTAGATTTTTCATGTATATTGATTGATTATTAGATTTTTCATGTATATTGATTGATTATTAGATTTTTCATGTATATATATTGATTGATTATTAGATTTTTCATGTATATATATTGATTGATTATTAGATTTTTTATGTATATTGAAAACAGTGCGACCCAATTACTTTATCTGCAAGTGAGGTTATATTCACTTGTAGAGCACTGATATATGTGATCAATATTCAGCAATCTTTCATCCTCATTCACTGACAGTCAATTAATGTAATTGAATAGAAAAGGTACATGTGCTGGACTATATAGTAATTCATGTATTGCTATTATGTTTAAAGTATTGGCTACACTTTAAAGGTGTTTCTAAATGGATAAACTGGTGAAAGTTAGATTTCAAAGTAGTATGTATACTGAATTAGATGCAATAATCAGCACTGTTCCTGGATAAAATGATTCTTCAGCCCTTTGCTGATATACATATATGTACAAATTAACAACTGATGTAATCACTTCTTCAGTGACAAATCGCATGTATGAATGAACCTGTGAATTCACTCATCTCGAGGCTAATCACTTATGTTACATACAACTATATAAATAAACACACCACCACCAACAATGTATTAAGACATATAAGGACAAGTGACCTATCCCAAATCAAAAAAGGTACAATGGAGTTATTCCTTCTTTTGAATGTTGTTGGTTGCCATGGCATATATAGAGCCATAAGTGATAGCCAATCCAAACAGTGACAGCACCATCACTCCTCTATAAAGCTTTCCATCCAGTCTAGTCTTGAGAAATACCGGAGTTTCACTTCCCTAACGAGATAAGAGAAACAAACATAAAATTATGAATTGTGATTGACAAGTTGCATGATTAGCAAAGCTGGCATAAATACCTAAGACGTAATAAAAATCTTTTAGCTAAAATTGATAGATTCGATGGATGGTACTCTGGACGTGTCCATTTATTCGAATTGATAATATGACAAATTTAAAATATTACCTCAAATACTCTCTGTAATGCTTTCACTTTATGCTGGCTAAGCCTTGAGTCAACACCAATTCTAGCTTTGTACCGGTTTCTAAGGTCGTCCATCTTACTCACGTGTGTATCATGTGACTAAAATGGCTCTCAGTTGGAAAACGTACGTTTACGCAGGTAAGAGTCGTAACCATTGTTCTAAATACGTATGTTTGATATATTGTGACTCTACAGGTATAGCAGGTGTTGGGTGTGGTAAGTTGATCCAATACATAAGAAATCATCCCGATACAGCAAAGCCTGTTATACATTGCAGTGCTGCAGCAGGTGAGTCGTCGCCCTCACCGACAATTTATGTGACGTATCTATCCACTGTACGTTCACTTGTATTACAATATGGGGAGAACACTTCTTTTAGAAATGCAAATATCATTTCCTCGAGCACACGGTATAAAGACGATTTTTAATCATGATATGCCTGAAAAAATGAGTACCTGGCAAGGCAGTTAATCTGGTCTGGCTAGAGTATATTGGAAGGATGTTATATGACTTTGTGATGTATAAGATATATGAGATAGGTAATAATGAATGAATAAGATGGACATAGTGAGCTTTGCTGCTGTTTATAGGTGTAGCTGGCATGGTTGGAGGCATCCTAGTTGCTCAGTATCGTAGGAAACCTCTTCATATTTACGCCATTTCACTTGGAGCAAATTCTTTCGTTGTCAGTGCAATTTTCTTTGGTATACGTTATTCAAGTTTACAGATGTTAGAGAAGTTGCCAGAAGGTGTTAGGAAGGAGTACACTGCAAGTGTGGCAAGTGGCACAGTGACTGGAGCAGCAACCTCAATTATCTCCAGTAAGTACAAAAGTTTGTACTGTCAGATAGAGCAGCACAATCTCATGTGTGGCTATCTGTTTTGCAGGACTGGGATGGAGGTCTATGTTTTTATCTTCATTAGGAGGAGCTGCTATTGGCACATTAGGTATGCTTTCAATGATGGGAAAATGCATGTTTATTAATTTGAAATTCTTCTATTGATCAACGGCTAACGGGGGGTGCATGTGACTTGAGGGGAAGTTATATTATACGTTATATTCATATGGAGGCCATTGTACTTAATTCCTATTGATCTGATGCAGTAGTCATGACACTTAAAGGAGCTTTAGTGTAGTTCTCCATGCACTGATTAAGTCACACAGCTATCTCTGAGAACCACCCAATCTCACATAACTCTGTATAATGTCACTAGCCATAACTCTGTATAATGTCACTAGCCATAACTCTGTAATACTGTCACTAGCCATAACTCTGTATAATGTTACTAGCCATAACTCTGTATAATGTCACTAGCCATAACTCTGTATAATGTCACTAGCCATAACTCTGTATAATGTTACTAGCCATAACTCTGTATAATGTCACTAGCCATAACTCTGTATAATGTTACTAGCCATAACTCTGTATAATGTCACTAGCCATAACTCTGTATAATGTCACTAGCCATAACTCTGTAATACTGTCACTAGCCATAACTCTGTATAATGTCACTAGCCATAACTCTGTATAATGTCACTAGCCATAACTCTGTATAATGTCACTAGCCATAACTCTATATAATGTCACTAGCCATAACTCTGTATAATGTCACTAGCCATAACTCTGTATAATGTTACTAGCCATAACTCTGTATAATGTTACTAGCCATAACTCTGTATAATGTCACTAGCCATAACTCTGTATAATGTCACTAGCCATAACTCTGTATAATGTCACTAGCCATAACTCTGTATAATGTCACTAGCTATAACTCTGTATAATGTCACTAGCCATAACTCTGTATAATGTCACTAGCCATGACTCTGTATAATGTCACTAGCCATAACTCTGTATAATATCACTAGCCATGACTCTGTATAATGTCACTAGCCATAACTCTGTGACTGTATAATATTGCTTGGTGATGCTTTAACTTGTCTTATTGTATTCAGGTCAGTTTAGTTATATCAGGTTTGAGACATGGAGAACAACCAAAGCAATTAAACTCTATTACCCTGAACTTTCAGAAGAAGACAGTAGGGACCATAGAGAGAAGTGGTCATTTGACTCATTTCAAAAGAAGACTTTGGAATTGGCTAACAGAAGATCAAAATACTCCACAATTGAAAATGAAGTTGAGAGCTATAAGGAGGACATTCGTATCGAAAGAGCTGAAATTGATCGACTGGATGCAGAACTGGAATCCTACATTCCAAACTCTACTTCCTTTTCACAAGACTTACAAACAGACCCTAATCAAGTTCATAAACAGTCTGAAACCTAAAAACAGTCTTTTATCTTAAAATGGTGCAACGTACTTGTCATTTTGTAAATACATGTTGACTGATTGTTTTAAATAATTATCAAAAAAATTATGGATCAAAAATCAAGAATTTCACCACTTATTACACAAGTAATTAAATACTTTAATCTAGATGTTAATGAAGGTAAACAGCAATATAAAAGAGAGGAGTTTCTCAGGTTTGTTGGCAAGGAGTGCAGTGTAGGTTGCTTGTCAAAATATTCATTTGCAATGACCGTATCATCAACTCCACTTGTCCATATCTTAAAATCCTCTAAAGACATTGACTTTTTTGGAAATAGATTGTGATAAACAAAAATATTACCATCTAATGAATTTTCCAATTTCAAATTGTTGAATTTAAATGTGACCCTAGCAAAGTTAAATTTGAACAACTTATCAAACCAAAGAGGTCCAAAGATAATGATATGGTTAATGGCAACAATTAAACAACTTCCAGTGAACCTGATGCAAGAAGTGACCAATTTCAGAATAACAAACAGTGCATAATAGACTAAGGTTGTTGGCAGTAAAAATAGAAGCATGCTGAATAGCAATGTCCCCACTATCAGTTGGCTCTGGTTGTACTCATACGAATCAGTTCTTTTACGTAAAGGATTCCACTTTTTTCCAATAAACAATCTTATCAGGGCCATTAGTGTTGAAAACTGTACAGAATGGAGTCGAGCAAATATGTTATACAAAGTCAGTACATAGCCAACAGAAATCTTTCCCAGATCAAGCAGAAATGCAAGGAATACAGTGAACCCAAGGAATGAGGAGGAGTACAATAGGAACCATACAGCATCAAAGTATGCTTCCTCGGCAAACAGAAACCTCTCAAAGAGAATACTCCACGCACTAACGGCTCCATGGATGGTACTGCCGAGGTATTCAGTGAGAGGTTCATTAAGCTTTAGTCCCGCTGGGTTGCCCATCAGCCACTTTGTGCTGTTTCTGGTTAGATTAACAGCCCCATAAGTGTACTCGACCATGTATTCGTCAAACCGCGTCCTGTGGCGCGATATGTACGTAGCCAGGAGCACGCCTGCACAACTGTCAGACAGCAGAAGCAAGAGCGAGAGAATCTTTATTGTTGCACTCTTCCAGGCGCCCTTGCTAACTTGGACTGATGGATGGTTGGATTTTGGCTGTCTGTTGATGAAATTAAACATAAAAGCGAAGTAATTGGTCTTAAACCTGACTTGTGTGACAAATAAAGACGAGAGAGACATAGCGGAACTACAGCGGACCAGAGGCTGCACATAGAAAATGGGGATTTCCCTAGTGGTTTCACAGTCATTTCCATGGCAATTCTTCACAAATGGCTACCAGATTTTTCAAGGGTACAAAACAATGTCAATGAGGTACAACAACTGAACAGTATATCGTATATACGTCTTAATTCATTACTGCATCAACATTAGAAACAGCTCCAACTCTAACGTATGTTAGTAACTACTGATCTTGTAATCTATGCTTTCTAGAAAAAAGACCGCCTCTGGGGATACTAGGAGAAAGGACGAAGCAAAACTGTTTAGAGATCACATTGAACTGTTGAGAAAGCAAGTAAGATAAAAATTTTATTTTGATTCACTATATACTGTACCAATTCTGAGTTGCATTACTAAACTCAGCAAGCTTGTAATATGCTTCTCTATTTATATTCAGCCCAGAATCACAAATGTAAAGCTGAAACCATTGCAGTCGAATGATTTGTCTGTTGAAGCTACACAATTACAGAGCAGTAAAGGTGTTTCAAAGAAGTCCATCCCTCTGCATTCCCAAAAGCAGACCAATGCTCCCAAATATCCAGACAAAGCACTAAAAGTGCCCCAATCGGGTGTTCATATAGTTGCACAATCTCCCAAAAAGTTAGCCGTAGTCAGTTCAATAGGCACGTTGGCCCCTGTTCTCATGTCAAAGAGAAAAGCACCAGTTCCTCCAGTTTCCACTGTACCCCCAAAACCACTGCCCAACCAAGGCTTCAGCCAACCAGATCCCAGTAAGGTCTCTGTGGATTCTTACTATGTGTCAGAGACAAGCAAGAGTGAAGGAGTTTCACATACTACCATGCAAGACATGTACACTCAGAGGGTTAAACTGCAGTATTATCAACATTCCAGTGCCACACCCATCACTCCCCTTCCCTTCACACCAGAGGGTGGGCAGACTGGGTATACATCTGACACACTTTCTGACAGAGTAGTGTCTGTTTCTGATTCTTCACTTGCTAGTGGATCTGAGGGTGATAGCCTTGCTCAAGAGTTACAGCATTTTGGATCATCTGAAACACCAAATCTCAATCAGAAGAGCTTAAAATCTGCTTCATATGTTGTTGACAGACCACAGAAGGCCAGTGAGGTGGTGTTTCAACACAGTAGACCTGCTTCAGCCTTATCTGGGAGTCCCTTGAAGCAGCTATCCCAGTCCTCAGAGCAGGTTACTAAATCCAGCTCACTAAAATTAGAAATTGATCTCTTGCCTCTGCTGTCCCAGCAAGAGGATGAAGAGTATGGAGGGAGCAGAGAGCCTTCTTCTGTCAAGCAGGTTCTCATAGGAGATGAGATAGGAAGTAGTGCCAGTACTATAGCACTGAAAACCCCACACAATGACTGCATATCTGATAGCACTACCAGGCAATCAACCTCATCCCTTCCTGGGGGCAGTACCAGGCAGTCAACCCCATCACTTCCTGGAGGCAGCTCCAGGCAGTCAACCCCATCACTTCCTGGGGGCAGTTCCAGGCAGTCAACCCCATCGCTTCCTGGAGGCAGTTCCAGACAGTCAACCTCATTGCTTCCTGGGGGCAGTACCAGGCAGTCAACCTCATCGCTTCCTGGAGGCAGTTCCAGGCAGTCAACCCCATCACTTCCTGGAGGCAGTTCCAGACAGTCAACCTCATCGCTTCCTGGGGGCAGTTCCAGGCAGTCAACCCCATCCCTTCCTGGAGGCAGTTCCAGACAGCCAACCTCATCGCTTCCTGGGGGCAGTACCAGGCAGTCAACCTCATCGCTTCCTGGAGGCAGTTCCAGACAGTCAACCTCATCGCTTCCTGGAGGCAGTACCAGGCAGTCAACCTCATCGCTTCCTGGGGGCAGTTCCAGGCAGTCAACCTCATCGCTTCCTGGGGGCAGTTCCAGGCAGTCAACCCCATCACTTCCTGGAGGCAGTTCCAGACAGTCAACCTCATCACTTCCTGGAGGCAGTTCCAGGCAGTCAACCCCATCACTTCCTGGGGGCAGTTCCAGGCAGTCAACCCCATCACTTCCTGGGGGCAGTACCAGACAGTCAACCTCATCACTTCCTGGGGGCAGTTCCAGGCAGTCAACCCCATCACTTCCTGGAGGCAGTTCCAGGCAGTCAACCCCATCACTTCCTGGAGGCAGTTCCAGGCAGTCAACCCCATCACTTCCTGGGGGCAGTATCATGCAATTAACCCATTCTAGTCATTGGGAAAACAGACCAAACTTAGATAGCTCACACAAGCAACTGCAACTGTTTGATTTCACTTCTTCTAAGAATAAGATGGATAAATCTAGTGATGGAATCAGTGTTGCAGACACATTAGAGCAACTATCAGAAACTGACTCAACATTATCTGCCAAGAGTTCACCTTTCAACGAAAATACTTCAAACATGTTGGCTACTTTTGAAAATAGGTCATATGGGTCACTGCAGCAACTTCACAACAAACCAAATAGTAGAAAGGACTCCCTGCGTCCAGACAGCCAAATGGACTCCCTGCGTCCAGACAGCCAAATGGACTCTCTGCGTCCAGACAGCCAAATGGACTCCCTGCGTCCAGACAGCCAAATGGACTCCCTGCGTCCAGACAGCCAAATGGACTCCCTGCGTCCAGACAGCCAAATGGACTCCCTGCGTCCAGACAGCCAAATGGACTCCCTGCGTCCAGACAGCCAAATGGACTCCCTGCGTCCAGACAGCCAAATGGACTCCCTGCGTCCAGACAGCCAAATGGACTCCCTGCGTCCAGACAGCCAAATGGACTCCCTGCGTCCAGACAGCCAAATGGACTCCCTGCGTCCAGACAGCCAAATGGACTCCCTGCGTCCAGACAGCCAAATGGATTCCCTGCGTCCAGACAGCCAAATGGACTCCCTGCGTCCAGACAGCCAAATGGATTTCAGTAGCTCAGATAGTGTCAAATTGGTACATTATGAAGATCAGTTTTCTCTGCAATCCAAAGATACTGAGGGATCAGCTATCAATATCAAAGGGGACACCACCAGTGTGTCAAGTCCTTTTCACTCCAATCCTTTGAAAGGGTGTGATCATCAGATGGGACCCAGTGATTCAGTCTCTTCAGCACCCAAGTCCACACTATCAACTCAGGGAGAATTAGATAAGTCAGACTCTGAGCTGAATGATCAGAGTGGATCCAAAGGGCCAGTCCAAACTTCACTGGGGAGTACCTTACTCTCCCCAGGTAATACTTTAAGAGGCAGGCAAAGTAGTCTGGTAAACATTCAATCACTCTTTGATCAAATTGAATACATAACCAGTTTGGTTACCGTGAGATCACAGAGTATGTTTGTAGCTAATTACAAAGAACATGACAAGAGATCTGGTGCCAGCAGTGCAGCAGACATTCATACCACTGAGGTAACAGCTGATACTACAAAGCCTTATGTATCTGTGGGTTCCAGTGCCAGCCTGAGTGAACCCACTCTTCAAGAAGATAAAGATGTAAGTACTATATATGCAGATATGAAAGATCCTCTGACAAGTTCAGGGCTTATGCATGAACTTGATAAGCGTGCTGATCCAGGTGATCAAGTAACAGTTGAGAATGATCAGCTAGAAGGTGGGAGTGGTCAGCTAGCAGGAGGGAGTGGTCAGCTAGCAGGAGGGAGTGGTCAGCTAGCAGGAGGGAGTGGTCAGCTAGCAGGAGGGAGTGGTCAGCTAGCAGGAGGGAGTGGTCAGCTAGCAGGAGGGAGTGGTCAGCTAGCAGGAGGGAGTGGTCAGCTAGTAGGAGGGAGTGGTCAGCCAGTAGGAGGGAGTGGTCAGCTAGTAGGTGGGAGTGGTCAGCAAGCAGGAGGGAGTGGTCAGCTAGTAGGAGGGAGTGGTCAGCTAGTAGGTGGGAGTGGTCAGCAAGCCGGAGGGAGTGGTCAGCTAACAGGAGGGAGTGATCTACTGCATAATATCACAACTGGCGATTTTGAAACTATAGATTTAATTGAGGCAACAGCTGACCTGAATGATGCAGGAGCACACCATGTTTCAACAGGGCAAGAACAGTCAGGGGTAGACATATTATCATTGAGGAATATTTCCAGTGTACCCGTTGCTGGAGCTGTAGTTAACAAGGATCAAGCAGACCAGGTCTGGGTAAATACAGCTAAAGTAACAGAGGATGTACGCCGTACAGTGGACACGGATGATATTCTAAACAAAACAGGTCCATTTTCCAGGGAATCTCTTGCTGTAAGTTATGTAGACATTGTTTTGTTTGGTCCGTCGTTCTCTATGGCACCCAGTGGAATCAAGTAGGAATTATCTAGAACACATCTTTTTAGGTCTTTGACTGGTCTAGTAAGAGCATTGGACGAGGATATAGTATTCTTTCCTCATTTTTCCACTGAGCCATACATGCATATGTACATGTAGACTTATATGGAAAGGAGTTAATTTCACAAAGCCTGTACAAAGCCTATGATGAAAATATGAACAATCAAAATTAATAAACCAGCCAAGTGATTTTTTGTATGTGAACATAAATTTGACACTTCTCCATGCTTTACAACTTCCCTGATTGTGCAGTATGGTTACTTACGTACTTCAGTTTAGTGCAGTAAATAGACCTGGTCATGGAAAACTGCTCTTACCAACGAGCACTATTCATAGATATACGTACATACATATCTTGTATTATCCATTATTCCATCACATAAGTATGCATATACATATATATACATACATGCCAACAATAAACAAATTTATTAATAATTTGCATCATGTTGTCTTGGTTTTAGCTCCCTGCTATTGTCTTTTTCCTCAAAGTCATGTACGTACATATGTATAATGACTTAGCCCTAGTGGGTTAGTTATTCTTGTGCCGGAGGATAACCAGGTGGTACAGGTATAATGCCTACATGCAAGCCTAACTAATGTAATGTATAGAATAGTGGACATTCCATATATATATGATGCGCTGCATGCCTCCAGTTTGTTATATTCGTATCCTCAGGAATACCTTGCTAGGACTAGTGGACCAGTAACACTGGAGGACATAGTAAGTGTTCACGGATCAGCTGCGGTGATACCCAAGGTTCAGAGCAAGGAACATGCGAAGGAGACTGACCGATCATCCATCAGACAGACAGCCCAGCATGTGAGAGCTGTACTAGTTACGTAGTTTGACATAATTATCCGTTTTACAACAAAACCACACTCTGGCTCTATATATATATCCGTAGACCAAATGAGGCAAATATTATCAGGCCTAGCTTACATGTACACACTTACATTTTATTTTTGTAGAAAATTATTCTAGGCCTGATAGCTGTATCTAGGAATTCCATCCTGTATCAGCATGCTCTTAGGGCAAATGATGATGAATAGTTGCCATCAGACATTAGATAAGATAGCAGTCATGTCAGGGATATCTGTATTAGATATTCCCTTAACTGTTCAGTGAACCAATATAACTATATGAGGTAAGAGATTAGCAGTCTGATCCCAACTTAATAAAGTCTG
Source organism: Chondrosia reniformis (assembly GCA_947172415.1). NCBI lineage: Eukaryota > Metazoa > Porifera > Demospongiae > Chondrillida > Chondrillidae > Chondrosia > Chondrosia reniformis. The sequence goes on along the minus strand of OX359199.1, from coordinate 4,284,697 downwards.
AGTGACTCTGGGCACATCAAAATCAAACTTTTGAGAGCTGAATAATGAGCGGAGAGAAGAAGGCCGGAAATAATGAGAAAAAGTCGAATTCATTCTTAGCGGTGATGGGACTTATATATAGGCACTTAGGGTATTTGTATGCCTAAACCTGCGTTGATGTGATGGCTGGATATTGGTATACATGTACAAAGGTGTCAGCTGTGTGGTACTGTCTCTTTGTAGGAGGTGGCAGACGAAAGAAGAACAGTTCATCACTTTTGCAGTGTCTCCAAAATCCCTCAGCTGCCAGTCAAACTACAAATCTACTCTGTTAAATCGCACACACAATCACACAAGGAAATAGCAGACTTTGAAAATACAATGGTACACTTGCCATATAAGCATGTGCATGTTACTGCTACATATATACGTACATACGTATCATGTTTGTTCAAATAGAGGTCCAGGCCTCTATTTGGTTCTGGTCATTTTTAACCTAACCTTAATTTGCCCCCGGCTTCTCTACAGACAAATACGGTACATACGTATGTATATATAGCACACTTTCTGCCTGTTTGTGTCTGTATATACAAGATATGTTAAACTGTTGTTGCCAATGACAACGTACCAAATGCGATCTCTCTGTTCCACAGGATGACAACTCTGTTCTGGTGCAGCCACCCAGCACTCCTTTCCTGAGTAAACCACCTTTTCTGTCAAGGCTTGACCAGCACCTTGCCACCATTAAGGCTCCAGAAAAGATGTATCCTGCAAAAAGTGTGGATGTCTTCAAGTCCTCTCAGAAAAGAGCTATCAAGAAGACAGAGCATCTACCTAAAAATGAAATGGAACACAATACAGATGATATCAGAGTACAAGGAAAGGGTATCCAAAAGGAATGGAACAGTATAAAGTTAGTAAAAATACGTATCTATACATATACTGATGTGTGTATTTATGTAATAATAGACATACGTAGTTCTTAGTCTTGCTGTACGGACATTTAAATGGTGTCATATTTATGCCTCCCCTCTGTCTCCACATGTGCCCAGTACATGCTATAGAAATGAGGCATCTCACAATCAATGATTTCCTACTACATACATTATGATAGCCTGAAGTGATAGGGAGTAATTTTAGTTGTGTTCATCATGATAGATAAGTTTATTGGAGCTATCTGCGCGAACATCAAGCTAGATTGAATGTTTCAACCCATAGGTCTTCATCAGCAAAGCTGCTTATTGCTGATGAAGATCTACAGGTTGAAACGTTCAATCTAGCTTGATTTTTGTTGCAGATACGTAGCTCCAATAAACTTATCTATCATAATGATAGCCTATACACACATAAGCAGACATAAACACACCTACATATGCATTGTATGTGTATCCTATACTCAGTCATATACAAATGCTTAGGTACACACTGTACACGTACATATACGAATCAGAGTACTATACATATGTACATCTGTCTGTCAATATGTAGCTTGATCTGGCATCCAGCTCCTCCCAAATTTAGTCTTTATCCATCCACCATACGAAACCACTTATTTCCGGACTACCAAAGGTACCCTGGAGCAAAACCCTCTCAACCAAGGAAGGAGAAAAGTGACAACCTGCAGAGTAGAATGAGGTACATACAGTCCCATTAGTAGTGAAAACTCAGTTATGGAGCAACTTCTGGGAGTTGAGCCCGTGCAGTGTTCAATCACTGAGCTATGATAACCACAGTCTTCACCTGTGCACCCTCTTTTATTGATTACTGATTTATCTGCTTGTGAATTTAATTAAATAGAGGCAAGCTAGTCTTATATCTTATCTTTGTCTCTTATTTCTCACTCCTCTTTCCATGCATACCTCTTTCAGGACCTTCTATGTAAATGTATATGTTTTCTTAGATCGATTGAACATGCCTTTAAGTCAACATCTGATCTTCCATCTCTCACCCAAAAACAATTTAACTCAGAGGTAGAATCAAGTAAGCACTTACGTATGTATGTTGAGACTCCAGCTAACTTCTCCTTTATTGTACCTAAATCTTGTATATTTTGATTGCAATTTTAGAAGAGGAGCATTTGGAAAGCAGTTCTACTACAACAGCAACTGTTTCGGAAGACTCTAAGTCCCCTTTTGTAGAAGATTTTAGTGGAGAAGGCAAATTTGATGATGGCCCTACCATTAGGTTGGAGGAGGAGGAGGAGCCTGATATGGCCTTGCAAGTTAACACATCAGGAGAGGAGCCACTGAGCCAAGGAATGCTTCCATTCCCATCTAGTAGAAACCTTCAGTTAGTTCACCTGCAACTACTATTAGTTTACAAGTGTATTTATTACATAACTAAGGATGCTCTTGTCATTCAGTCAGCTCCTACCATATGTTTATGATTTAACTCACAGGTGTAACAGAATTATGAGATACGTACATGTTTATTATTACGTAAATTGCAAATGGAGGCCTTAAGTTTAGAATGTTTTTAATTGTTCTTTATACTTTGAGGATACTATATAGGAGTCAAGATTGCAATTGTATATAAGCCTAACAAAGCAGCCAAGTAATTCGAGTGTGGGGGTGGCAGCCCCATGCATTATATCATGGTGTGGTTGTCAATATTATATGCATAAATACATATATACTTAGGTAGGGTATGTTTTATATGTCCATACATGTATGTACATCTGTGTACACTTATGTACGCAGGTCCATTGGTAGTACACCCTTGCTCCTGGCTGAAAGTGGGTCATCTGAAATATTAAAGGAGGATCTTGCAACTGTTTTACAAGAAGTCAGTAATGCAATCTACCTTAAGTAAACTGGCCTTTCATACCCCGCCCCACCTTATAACTGTGACAAAAAACAATCCATTTCTACGTACGTATGTACATTCTTATGTCAAACAAGATTGGAGCCTGTTTTAGACTATATGTAGGCGTTTGGTTCATCTTTAGTCTTTTGAGTGTCTCTAGATACTGAAAAGATTAAAGATGAACCATCTCAAAGATAAGTTTGGTGCAGTTAGAAGAAATTTCTATCCTCTAATGTAGGGATTTTGTCTTAGATACCATAACTTCAATGTATAAGATGTACTTTGTACATACCATATACATACGTACGTATCTACGTACATATCTTTTCTATGTTATATAAGATTGCCAATCAAAAGAAAAGTTTTCAAGATCTTTATAGTTCTGAACACAGCACATATCAAGAGGATAATAGTGATTTTGTAAGTTAGTGTTCAATATTAACATGTACGTATGTACATACCTCAAATTGACTCCAAGCTATCACTTTAAATAGTCTTTCCCACCACAAATCAGAGTTGCCTTTCTGACCCCTAATATAACCTTACTTTCACACTAGAGTAGATTTACTCTCAAGCACCACTTCGGACAGCCCCAGCCACACCTCCACTTCTATATATGACCTGTCTACTGATGCACTATGCACTTCGGACAGCCCCAGCCACACCTCCACTTCTATATATGACCTGTCTACTGATGCACTATGCACTTCGGACAGCCCCAGCCACACCTCCACTTCTATATATGACCTGTCTACTGATGCACTATGCCATTTCTTATTAGCTCACAAGTGATTGCTAATTTTATGATGCAACACTTTCTTCTTTGTGTGTGTGTAGAATTCATCACTAAACCTGAGCAGAGGCTCCAGAGGTTTGTAATTTACATTTGTTTAGTTTGGACAAAGCAATCACATTCAATACTCCACCTATATATGTATAACACATAAGATTTATGAGACTTAGGGCTCTATATACAGCTTTAGATGAGGATACAGTTTGACTTACTATATGAATGATGATGTATGAATAGTCCAAAATACCATTTCCTGGGTGTATGTTTACCGCACTGTTATACCTGTGTTACGTAGGTCTAAGTCTCAGTCAAAGTGGATCCAGACAACTGCTTAGAAGGTAATGTATTTCACTTGTAAGGACATACTGTATTTGTCCAAATAGAGGTCCAGGCCTATATTTTCATTCCAGCTTCTATATGGTCTATATGGTACATCTGTTTTCACAGATGCACCTTTATTAGTGGGTTATATGTATGTTAACAATATTAGTCTAGTGAATGAATAACTGAATAAGTATTGCAGTCTTTATATTCTCTCTCCAATGAGTTAAGTGTCATTTTCATGAATACACATCTGTCTATAACTCTTATAGGATAGGAGCCCATAGAGTGTATTTGATTTGTATGGGTAGCTTTATCCTTTTCCATGTGCATGTAGACCTGGGGGCAGACCTGGTGCTAGTAAGAAGAGGAGCACCAAGAGGAGGACCAGGAGTGCAGAGGTACAATCAACTGGTTTCATGTTTGGCATGAATAATCTACAACACCATTGACCGTATATAGATAGATATGATTAATATGTATACCAGGCTAATAAGTGATCCTAGGAGTCTTTGTATTCTTGTCTTCTACTGCTTTATAATAGATCTTATATATTCAGTTTGTATCAAGCAAATGTACTTAGGAATTCCTTTTTAACAGTCACAAGGGATCTCCCTATTCAATTTTCTTTCATTTAGTTGAGGGTTGCCATGGCAAGGAGAAAGCTCTCCAGAAAGCCTATTCATCTTGAAAGGTACGTACATACATACAGTACATACGTACATAGCTTTATACATTAACCAGATTGAAGTTGTCAAATGATGTGATATTCACAGTTATGTTGTATTGACAGTCATGGTAAAATAGTTAATATATTTATTTTACTCTGTCAAACTTCCTTTTTGTCTGGTCTGGAGTATCCGGAGATATAATGTGTTTGCTACATGAGATGTCTGTTGTTTTCAAGGTCCACCTCATTCCCCATGCTCTGTGGAGAAGAAGCACAATGGCAAGATGAAGAGGAAGTTAAGACCAAGGAACAGCAGCTGATAACGAGGTATGTTAAAGTAGTTATACTGTCAAACTTAGTTATACCGTCAAACTTGGTTATAATGAACCCTTTTTTATATAGAATACCCTGCTATAACGATCAATTGGCTTACAACCTTTTCTCATTGTATAGTTCTACTCTACCACATTTGCTAGATGTACAATGTAGTATACGTACATGCAGCAGTACATTGATAATAAGTTTACTCTGTATGTAACAATATCTACGTACGTACATGTGCACGTACGTATGTAATATCACTATATATAGTATGTGTATTCATATGCACAATGTATACACATATGTACAGTACGTATGTAAGAGCAACGTATATACTGTTGTATGCTTCCTTGTAGGATGAAGCGTAGACAAAGTACTCCTGATCAAATAATGTTTGCTGAGTTTATGGAACAACAAGGAGTAGAGTAAGCTTCCAGCATCCTTGTCAACACTTTACAAGCATACATCCACCTACAAGTGTATCTGTATTACACCCACACATACACACACACGGCAGATTTTACTTTGGCTGACAAGATAGTTGTTCTCCAACGTTTGGTGTAGTTTGGCGGTTGAAATATTGGCAGATGGTTGTCAAAACTGCCAATATAAATTCCCCACAAATATTTCAGGCCAAATGGTATGTATGTGATTTGGAAATCGTATAGAGTAGATGTAAACCAGATTATACACACAAGCACCTTCAGTTTACCATATCTATTCCAATCCAAAATTACGTACGTATGTAGTAACACTCTATATAATGTGCATACACACGTACATACGTATATGTACTGTAAAGTATGGATAGAACATCTCTACTGTTTTTGTAGTGCCCAAACTACTGACCCTTACTCCTGGGCTTCCATGAAATGGGAGGAATGGTTTGATGAAGTATACAGAGAGTACAGAGCAGGTATTGGCTCCTATCATGCTAAGCTTGTATCTCAGGTATTGGCTCCTATCATGTTAAGCTTGTATCTCAGGTATTGGCTCCTATCATGCTAAGCTTGTATCTCAGGTATTGGCTCCTAATGCTAAGCTTGTATCTCAGGTATTGGCTCCTATCATGCTAAGCTTGTATCTCAGGTATTGGCTCCTATCATGCTAAGCTTGTATCTCAGGTATTGGCTCCTATCATGCTAAGCTTGTATCTCAGGTATTGGCTCCTATCATGCTAAGCTTGTATCTCAGGTATTGGCTCCTATCATGCTAAGCTTGTATCTCAGGTATTGGCTCCTATCATGCTAAGCTTGTATCTCAGGTATTGGCTCCTATCATGCTAAGCTTGTATCTCAGGTATTGGCTCCTATCATGCTAAGCTTGTATCTCAGGTATTGGCTCCTATCATGCTAAGCTTGTATCTCAGGTATTGGCTGCTATCATGCTAAGCTTGTATCTCAGGTATTGGCTCCTATCATGCTAAGCTTGTATCTCAGGTATTGGCTCCTATCATGCTAAGCTTGTATCTCAGGTATTGGCTCCTATCATGCTAAGCTTGTATCTCAGGTATTGGCTCCTATCATGCTAAGCTTGTATCTCAGGTATTGGCTCCTATCATGCTAAGCTTGTATCTCAGGTATTGGCTCCTATCATGCTAAGCTTGTATCTCAGGTATTGGCTGCTATCATGCTAAGCTTGTATCTCAGGTATTGGCTCCTATCATGCTAAGCTTGTATCTCAGGTATTGGCTCCTATCATGTTAAGCTTGTATCTCAGGTATTGGCTCCTATCATGCTAAGCTTAAAGATATGACTGCAATAGATAAAAACACTACTTTCCTAAACATTTTACTGTAGAAAGCCTATACATCTTTGGATGAGGTATTTCTTCCCAGGCCCCTTCATTGGACATATACATACGTACGTGTATGCTCTGTGTCTTGTAGTTTGGGAAGCTTACAAGCGTGAGAAGGCAGGCCTATACCATCTCTCTGATACAGATCCATTGGCAGCTTTGAAATCAAGGTACTAATTATATAAACCTACTGTATGTACATATACGTAGAGTATATCTGTGTAGATGTATTTTGTATATTTTTCATTATAGCCTTTGTACAGCCTCTATGTAATTTACTCCATTACTTCATTTTACTATACAGCACATAAATTTGAGTATACACATTTGTTTTAATGAGCTATACTGTATGTATCCCAACTATAAGATTATGTTCATGTTTAGTCTTTTGAGCGTCTAGTGATGACTGAAGAAGATCCCCAGGGTTGTTACATCCAAATCCAAAAAGAACCAACCGTGTCTCTAGATGTTCAAAAGATTAAAAGATAAACATTCTCAAAGATACCCTTATAGTTGGGGTACATATATATATAGAGTATAGCTCATAAAAATAAGAAGAAATCCCTATCAACTAGAAGATTGATTGAAGATTGAAGATAGATGCATTTTGAACCTTGATGTTTGTCCACCACAGGAAACAGGAAGTTGTGTCAACTGTAGAAGAGAAAACAGCTGAAGAAGAGAACTTTCCTGAATTAAAAGATATAGATATGATCATGACTGATGAGACACTCAGAACTCTCAAAGTAAATCCTTGGTGTTGTTTACTTAAAATGCACATGTACATATACATAGACAGTGAATCTGCAAGTATAAGGAAGTAGTGTTTGTTGTTACGAGTATCATCATTAGTTTAGAAGTACATGTGACCCTTCTATTCTACCTATACGTATGTGTATGTACACATACGTACGTATATAATCACAAAATTGAAATATTTTTTATATTTACAGACTGTCCAAAGGGAAGTCATAAATTTAGATGAAATGCTGCAGAGAGAGCCTTATAGTGGGGCCACAGCTCTACACCTCTGTAGGAGGGGAGCTCTGTTGAGGAAGGTAACTCCTGTCATTGGGCTGCCTGAAAAGGAGCCGTTTCAGGCTAAGATGTGCACCAGTATAAAAATGATATAAATGAAATACGTATACTACATATGTGTATAGCTGTGATTCACTGGTCAGAGGTCACGGTGCTACTTTGCTATAACTGTCTTGTATTGTGCAGCTTGGGCGGCTGAGGGAAGCTAAAAGTGACTTGGACAAGGGTATTGAATTGCAACCAAACTTTGCAGATGCCTACTGGCACAGACATCTGTTATTCACTATTCAAGGGAATGAAAAGGTACATAGGGGCCTCAAGTGAACCATTACTATGATAGAGATACAGGAAGAGCAATAAAATACAGGTTTCTTCTAGCTGTGTCCACCTTATCTTTTCAGAAGGTTCATCTTTGACTCTTTGAAGAATTTGAAGAAGTTGAGACCTTTTGGTTTCCAATATCTCCAACTAGAGGGTCTTTAGTAGAGGAATGCTGGGACATGCTGCTTATGTCCTTTTGATAGGGAGGATGATTAAGATTTTTTCCCACCATTTTAAATGATGTCATAATGATGTCATAATGATACCAGCTTATTGGGTCAAAAGTTGGAAACAATTTGCTCTAGCCATGTTATCTCTGTGTTTAGGCCCTCCAAAGAGTCAGAAGATGAAGTTCCAAAAGATTGCTGTAACAGTATTGTCATGGAACATGTTTCTTCCTCTCTAGGCTGCTCTTCAAGACCTGTCCACAGTTCTTGAATTCAACAAGCACCATCTGTTTGCCTTACAAATGATGGCAACTAGACACTACAAACTTGGTGACTTTGATGCAGCTCTGAAACTAGTGAATGTTGCCCTCCAATGCAGCCCAAACGATTCTCAGCTTTATATGTTTAGAGCTACTCTACTGGAAAAGGTACGTTAAGTTACACCTGCAGTTCAAATTTACCACCGCAATGGGACTTTGGACCTAATAGAGCTTTTTTCAGTAATCACCTTTCCAATGTATTTATGTATATGTATATCTGTTTATTGATATTACAAGTCACTTATCCTGGTTTACATATGTAGTAAAGATTACATTATTAATAATAAGTATGGTTTATTAATCTTTGCAGAAAGGCTCCATGGATGCAGCCATAGTAGACTATGCAAGAGCTGCTGAACTGGATGAGAAGGATACAGAAGGACTAATGAAGCAAGGGATGCACTACTTCAGGTCGAGGTATGGAGGATAGATGAGTGGACAGTGTCCGTTATCCACTGGCCCTAGCTTTAGTGACTTGTTAGACAGCAGAAGAGCAAGTACATTTCAAAGCTGTTTGCTACTGGGGAATTCCACCCTTCATCAGTGACCTACGTACGTAGGTGTTTTGTTCTTCTCTAAGTCCTACATGTACAGTACATAAAGGGTAAAAATTTAATCATTTCAGAATAGTAATACATATGTCCAATATATACATATTATTGCTATATGTTAGATCCTAGTGTTACCTGACTAGCTACATACCTAAGCATTGGTGATTAAATGAATGCATTTCTTTGGCTACATGACAGTACTTTATATATTACTTACAGTACTTTATATATATTAATTAGAGTACTTTATATATACTTACAGTACTTTATATATACTTACAGTACTTTATATATATTAATTAGAGTACTTTATATATAGGTCTTATAAAAGAGCTGGTATGGTTTTTGGTAAAGTGTTGGAACGTGATCCTAGCAATACAACTGCCAGAATACATCAGGCGAAGGTTGCCAAGGCAACAGTATGTCCAGTAGTTGTGATTCTCTCTCTAGTTAGATAGAATCTAGTTAGATAGAATCCCGTCAATGTGTGTGTCATATATTTCATCAAGCATGGCCCAGTGGAGAAAGTGAAAGATAATAAATCTATCCCCAACCAAATCTTTAGAGTTTAACTTCTTGTGTACTAGTTATTGACATATGAATAGCATTTGAGAATTCATCCATATTTAAGAATGGACTAATTTTAAATTTGTACATGCAGTATGTTTGGTATGTATATAAATGCTATTTATTCTTTATAGAATGACTATTCTGGTGCCTTAAAAGAGATATCAGCAACTATTCATCTTTCTCCCAACAATGCCGAAGCATTCTTTATAAGAGGATGCATCCTAAGAAAGTACATACATAATCTCTTCCTTTGTCATGTGCTTTGGACACATACGTATGTACATACCATATGTAATGTATTTCCAGTCTATGCATACATAACACCTATTAAGTGTATATAAATTAGGTGTATGTTGTGCATTATATGTATATGTATGTACGTATGTGCATATATAACAAAGCTGGACCATTTATACACAGATTGACATTGACAGTGTTGTTGAGTTGTTCTCCTTTTCTCCTTGGCTGTAGGGTTTGCCCGAAGCAGTCCTTAATGGACCTCAGTGTGTCTCTGCTCTTGGATGACTCAAGAAGAAATGTTTATGCCTATCTACACAGAGGTATTTTGTATACTGAAATTAAAAGGTTAGTTACACCTTATAATCAATATACCATTTTTCTTACATGCTATACATCTACTTTAGAGTAAAGGCCTATAGGGAACTAAACCTATGAGAGCTTTGGATGAGGATACAATAGATTTCTCCTTTTACTCTTCTTCTTCTCCACTGGGCCAGACAACTGTTTCTGGGGATTTCACTCTTCATCAGTCACCCTGGGAATCTTGTTTTCTTCTTCTTGATCTTGGGAATCTTTGTCTTCTTCTTGATCTTCTGTGAGTCCATGGTTCATGTACATTTAATATGAGCACCTTTTGGATAAAAACATTACAATGAAAATGAGATGTGAAACATAAGTTATGTATACATCCAGATATATATTTGTATCTCCGGATATGTTCATAAACATATTTTTTGTTATTTAACATGTGTCTCATTTTCATGCAATGTAATGTTTTAACCCAAATGGTGCCCCATACCGTACAGTATAGTACGTATGTATACTGTATGTACTGTATTACAACATATTCTTCCTAATGTTATGTAGTATTGTATATACATTGTTATTAACAGTGTCTAGTGCCCCTTACTGTTTCTGGTTGTACATACGTAGGTTTGAGGATGCACTGAGTGATTTTGGAGATGTGGTACAACTTGTGCCAAACCTGGCTGCTGGACATGTCAATATAGGATTGATATACCTCAAACACTACAAAAATGTACAAAAGTAAGTAATTATCAGATTCTCCTCTCTACTTGTCAAGCTGGTCTGGTAAATCCTTACTCAGAGCTATGGATAGCTTCACTAAAGCCCTCAAGGCCAATCCTACTTATGCAAGGGCATACTACTGTCGTATGGAAGTCCTCAAGATGATAAGAGAGTACCAGTTAGCTATCAGAGATCTCACAGCTGTTATTCACATGAGACCAGATGAGCCCCTTTCATACTTGAAAAAGGTTTGTGTATACTCAGTGGAATCCCACTGTAACTGTAACAAAATCACTACTACATAGCAAATCACTCAATATAGCAAACAACTTTGGTAGTCCCAGCAAAAGTCCTTAACTGTTATCCTTTATACAGATATAACAAATTCATTTTTAGTGAATTTCCCATTTATTTAATGTTAATCTTCCTACATACGTAGCTCCTTTGTTATACTGATTGGCAGCAGATTTACAGCCTTATATACCACATTTGAATACATGCACTTTTGTAGGGTCACTTGCACCTGTTACTGTCAGAATACAGTCATGCAGAAGAATGTATCAGGTTGGTATTATTTACTTTCCACGTACGTAGTCTGCTTCACAGTGTTCGTTGCTTGATCCTGTCTGCTTCCATTAGAATAGCCTCAACCATGTCTGGTACACAAGGAATACTGTCCATCAGAGACGCTGCAGTAGCTGCCTTTTTGGGAAACAAAGACTTGGTACGTAAGTGCTGCATTATCTTTTGTATATACTACTGGAATGATAAAAAGACTGTATACAATAGTCCAGATTGCAGGAGTGCTTTTGTACAATAAGTATAATGGCATTGACTAAGGTGTACTTTGAACAGCATTAGGGCAATGTTTTATTCTTGAAATTACCTATGAACACACTATAACAACATGCAAAATCTAGTTTGCTCAGTTTGTGAAGTATATCAGGAATTCAATACATGTGTGTAAAGAATGTGAAATTGCGAGTTTAGTCTGTATATATGCGCAATCTTTTGACACATATTGATTTGACACCTCAGTAATTTTGTATACACATCCCTGTACACCTAAGCTTTCTTTTAACCACAATGTTTACTTAAACCCATAATTTTGACAAATCACAATCTTTTACTCTCCCATTCAATTCCCGATATACAGTATACTGTATGTGCTTTTTTAAAATACTAGGACATACGTATGTACATACGGTATTTACTTTGAATGGACTAGTACTATGGTGCATAGCAATGCATCATGTTGATAATAATTGTAAAGCAATTGATGGTTGGAATGCACATCCTCAATAGTTGTATGTATACGTGTCCACTTTATTGATAGGCTGTGTCCATTTTGAAGAAAGAGTTGCGAAGTCATCCTTATCCTTACACACACTTGCTCCTTGGCAAGCTGTACCAGAAGGAAGGGAATCACACAGAAGCCAGCGAAGCCTTTCATGCTGCCCTCACTGCACTAGTAGGTGGTTTTGCTACACAGGAGGGTGCCTTCTGGTAATGTACCTGAACATCAGATAATGCACCTTTCTTACATTAGACCATACCAAGATATGGAGAAGGTGTGAACAAGCCAATATTCCGTTCAGAGTGTCACACTTGTTGTGGTCACAGCTTACTGATGTTAGGAGAGGAAAGCAAAGCTCTGACCATTTTTGCTAAAGCCATCAAATGCAATCCAAAGAATGCTCAAGTTAGTTTCCTTGCCTTAGTGATGTGATTATTTCTGTTTAAATTCATATATAAATATGTTACTAAAATATTTATATCTATATACGTACTAGAAGTTTGGCCTTTGCTTTCAGAGAAATGGAGACCTAATTAAAAATTCTCTCATTTTAAATGGAGTTTTATGTCAAACCTTCCATGGGCTATACAGTGTGTATGTTTGGTAAGGTGTGTGTTTTTTGTAGGCTTATTATTATCAAAGCTTGTGTAAGAAGAAGCTATGCGGAGCACAACCAGCACTACACGATATCAATAAATCTTTAAAACTGGATCCCTCTAAGTTTGAGGTTTGTTTATAGCAAGTCCAGGATTATGCATATCAGTATACCTATACTATACGTATGTGTTGTACATACATATGTATGTATGTTAGCCTAAATATGTATATTTAGTACAGTACTGTGAGGAATGATAGTCTAGCTTTGGCAGTTCTTTGTTTATCAGCTTTCACATTAATCTGCGTATGCCCATTTAGGTATTTCTGAGCTGTGCATGCATGTATGATGAGTTAGGACAACCACACAAAGCCATCTTTAACTGCACAAAAGCCATTCACTTACAGCCAAAGAGTGCCAGAACACATTTATATAGGTAAAATACAGACTCCATGTGTGTTAAACATTATATTAATCTATCTCCCTCCCTGCCTCCCTCCCTGCCTCCCTCCCTGCCTCCCTCCCTGCCTCCCACCCTCCCTGCCTCCCTCCCTCCCTCCCTCCCTCCCTCCCTCCCTCCCTCCCTCCCTCCCTCCCTCCCTCCCTCCCTCCCTGCCTGCCTACCTGCCTGCCTGCCTGCCTGCCTGCCTGCCTGCCTGCCTGCCTGCCTCCCTCCCTCCCTCCCTCCCTGCCTCCCTCCCTGCCTGCCTGCCTGCCTGCCTGCCTGCCTGCCTGCCTGCCTGCCTGCCTCCCTCCCTCCCTGCCTCCCTCCCTCCCTGCCTGCCTGCCTGCCTCCCTCCCTCCCTCCCTACCTGCCTCCCTCCCTCCCTCCCTATAGAGGAGAGGTGATTTATCATCATAGACTGTTTTATAGATTTCCACTCCACCCATGCATGGTAATGTTGGTCTAAGGAGCCATAGCTTCATTTTGTCCCTGTTTTGTGTGCACATTCTTATATCTTTAGAGGTTGCATAAGGATGAAGATGGGTCTATTGACTGAGGCTCTGGAGGATCTGGATGAAGCAGTAGCATTATGCAACAACTCAACCACCATATACTACAATCGTGCCTTATGTCATCAGAAAATGAGACACTTTAAAGAGGTGCTCTCCCATTTATTAGTGTTTGTAATTCTTTCATCCATTACTGCAGCCATTGCAGTTTAGTTAACTTAATAACTACTGTATGTACATCATAATCAAGAAATAAGCCATTATTTAGGTTTAACTTTGACATTTATATATAATATTTCCCTCTGTTTGGTGTGTTAAAACATAAAGTATTAGTTTAACTGAGTCTCAGCAAGACAATTTTCAACAATTGAATGTTTCGAACCGGAAGTCTTCATCAGCAATAAAAATGATAAAGGCCTCTGGATTGAAACATTCAATTGCTGAAAATTGTTTTGCTGAGTTTGTTTAAACTAATACTACTCTCAATGCTATATGTACGTATGTTTAGGCAGAATTGGACTATGATCTGGCAGTGAGGCGTGCTAAAGAAGTGCCTTTGCAGGTATTTCTTTGATAGTCTACATTCTAATGTATGTGTATCCCTTGCTATTGTGACACTCTGTATCCCTTGCTATTGTGGCACTCTGTATCCCTTGCTATTGTGGCACTCTGTATTACTTTGGTTTGTAGATATTTATAAATAGAGGTCTACTTTACCTCGAGATTGAGAACTATGATGATGCTCTGAAGGATTTTAATGCTGCAGTTGAGGTAATTTTCTTTTAGAATGTGTATATTTGATTTTAATATGCATAAAATGTATGCATTTAGCTTTTAGACCAAATCTTCTAGCCATTTCTCTCTCTCCCTTGTAGATCTCTTCAATTAATGCAAGCCTTTTCCAAGCAATTGGTATTTGTCATCAGAGGTACATATAAATGTAGTTTCTACCTACTTGACTGTATAATATGCATGTACAGGATTTGATAACTATATGATGATACACCACAGGTTATGTAATTTAGAAGAGTCTGTGTCAGCATACAGTGAAGCCATTTCTCTCAGTCCCACATTCTGGGAAGCTCACATAGGGAGAGGTAATGTACATTTTGAACAGATGACTGTACAAGGAATGCAAGAAAGCAAGTAAGTGTTAACAACTTTGAATAGGAACATACAATTACCTATCTACGTAGTCATACTACAATAGTAGTATCACGTTTCATCTGCACTAGTAACAACTTTAGAACAGAACACTGTTTCTGCCTATGTTACATGGTAGGTTTAAAGAGGACATAAAAGAGCAAACTAACTCACTGAGCCACTGTGGCCTTAGTTTACTGGGTTAGAGAGGTGCTTCTAGGAATCCCGCCCTTAATCCTAGAATGACAATTGACTTACACATTATTCTCTGATTAAGCAACCATATTCATTCTTATGATAATATGATATTGTATATATTACTGTCATATCTCAAAGCCTGCATATTTTAAACAAATACACAATTATTCATCTTTAGGAGGAACTATTCCAGAGTGTTAATGATGGATCCATTTAATCTTCCAGCTCGGCTCAATTTAGCCTATATATTACAGGTACATTGAACACTATGTACGTACATGCTAGACTACGTACGTATACTCTTTGGATCATATCTCTTAAATTATTTTCCTACATACAGATGGAAGGGAAACTTAGGCAAGCTTGGGAGCATTTATCATTACTGTTATTAATTTATCCAAGTACGTACATAATTGGCTTGAAATATTGATCCCGCACACTCAGCTTGTATAGCCTTAATTGTAAATTATTTTCCACATTGTATATAAGTGTATTACAGTATTAACTTGCCTTCCTTATCAGCTGATCATGGCATCTTAGAGAGTAGAGCTGTTGTCAGTCTGCAAGCAGGTTATCTGCAAGGCTCCCTCAAAGATGTCAATGATGCCATTAAGGTACGTGTGTACATTAGATCCGTTAGCAATTATGTGACTGTATTTACCATTATTAAGGTCTCTCCCTTCTTCCAGAGACCCAGTTACTGTATACACATTATACGTACGTATGTACATACTTGTACAGTCTAATTGTTTATAGTAAAATTTCCCATGTAAATAGTTAATAAGTTGGATTTAGTTAGCTACTTTTTGAAGAACAGCTTCTAGATTAAGACCTATAATTTTATTTCTCTAAATTTTATTAGATTTCAAAGACTGCCAAAGTTCTCACTAATCGTGGCGTTATTCATGAGGTTAGGTATATAACACCAGTGGTCCAAACTATACACATGCATCCTCCTTTATCACACATGGCACCTCTCAACTGCTACTAACGTTACATGCAACGTCTCTGGTGGTTGATTATTATATACACATATATGTACGTATATGAATATATTAAAGCTTAAAATTAATGGGACACTTGCAGATGTGCTAACCTTTCTCTCTTAGCAGTGCTTTGAGAGTCAGTACAGTGAAGCTGGTATAGACACTATGCGTACGTATATAGTCCTGCGAGTGACTTTGATTTCCATGGCCAGGCTTAAGTACCACCTATTGTTATTCATGCATACCTTAGCCACAATTATAGAACAAGACCAGTCTCATTTCAGTCAATGTTGAATCTTACTTTTAAATGTAGTATTTAGATGACAAAATGAATGCAGCTAAGGACTTTCAAGAGGCCATCTCCTTGGATCCTGACTATCACATAGCACACTTTAACCTTGGCAACCTTTACTTTCACCATAGACAGTTTACTCAAGTGAGACCCATTTAGAATACATGTACGTACGTATACGTACATGTAGGAAAATGGTGTATTATATTTTTCATGTATATTTGAACTGTAGATCTTGTTAACATTGTGACATATTGTTGCGATTTCATATCACCTATGCATTGATTTCTATGTACATATTTTATAGTTCTGAATTTTCTGTTTTCAGGCTTCTAAATGCTACAGTAAGGTGTTAGATTTGTCTCCAGATGATGATTCAGCTCTGGTAAATATAGCTATTTGTAAAGTGATAGAGGGTGACACAGAAGGAGCTTTAGTGGACCTAAATAATGCAGGTTTGCATTGGCAATATGTGCATATGTACTGTACATATACGTATAAACGTAAATGTACATGTCATATAAAAGTGGCTTTATTAACTCTAGAGAACGAACCAGAACAAGTTCAAGCTATGTCCTATATATATTCTGAAGTGTAGTGTTTTAACTGCTATTTTGGTATAATGGTAATCTACTTAGTCCAGCCAGATGTAGCTAATTTGCTCGCATATCAATAATCTCAATTTGTTAACCTCTGTAGTGCTTGTAAATCCTCATTTGGTACATGTCTATTTCAATCGAGCCAATATTTACAAGGCATTTGGTATGTATGACAATGCAGAAGACGACTATCAGCAAGGTATGTACATTGTGTGACAATGTGTGAAGTACTTATCAATGTTAGTTCAGATAACACTGACCTGGATAGTGTGACACACATTATAAAGTTTGTGTATTGTATAACTCTCATTAATTCACATTTTACTGATTATTAATTGAGTTGATTGGCTCAAGCAATACGTATAAAGGCATGTTTTATCATGATGGAAACCTCCACCCATTGTGTACAATATTTGGCTAGACCATTATCATTGAAACAGTGTAATTTTATACTAAATGTACAGAAATGCCAAAAAGTGGCTTATACAGGGTATTTCTTCATTTTTATATAGCACTTAGCATTCAGCCAGAACACAACCTCAGCCAATATGGACTGGAAGACATCAAACAGTTGAAAACATTTTTGTTAGAATTGTAAATGATTTTATTTGATTGTATTAGTAAAAAGAAAAACAAGGAATTTCAGAAATTGGGATATTAACTGTTTACCCTCTACCAATTCTAAAATTCAACTCAGTGAGTTTTGTATATGTCTGATGACTGATTGCATTTTTAATAATGAAAAATGAAGAATGACCTCCCTCCCTCATGCTATTTTCAAAACTCCTGGACGATAAATTGTGAATCAAATTTGCATGGCCTAACATATTAAAACAAAAGAATAGAGTTATATAAAATATAAGCACAACGGTAGGATATGACTGAAACCTCTTGCATGTACGTAGTGTACATATATACAAAATGCTAAGAAGGCCACCACCACTGAATTTGCTTCTACTGGTTTCAATTTAATTCTCTAGCTCTATCCAACACCAAAGTTAATTCAGATCTAGAGTAATACTGTGATGTTGTATATTATTTGTATGCATATGCCGATTACGTTGCAATTTATGGCTTCATTGCGGAAAGGTAATTATATAATACGGGTTAATACGCGACTATTTTAACACTTAATTTATACGTCAATATATCGTTTTGCAAATGGCGGCATTCAGGAAGCTTTAATTAACGAAGCTTTTTCCATCGTTATTTATTATGTTCAGGATACTTAAGCGTCCGTAATTGTTAAGATTAAGAATATATATATATTAAAGCCCAACAATGCGGCCAGTGCGGCAGCCCCACGAGTTGTTAAACTCGAAATACTTGTTCCCGTTATTTTCTAATTACTACAGACGTTTGTACAAGCTATGAATCCACTTAACACATCCGGCGTTTGGTTCGCGGCGATTCCTTGAGTATTCGGTTCGCACCTCCAAGTAATTTCTTCTAACTGATTGACAGATTGATTAAGGTATATACGTATATAGGATAGGATAACGTGATTTCATTACTGGAGTGTTAATAATTTAGCTATTAATGTACAGAGACAAGAGAGTGACTGTCAAAGATAGTTAAGTTTCTATCTGCATGTCCGTACCGTATGTTTCTTGGTATATTAAAAACATAATATATAGGTACGCACATGGTTAAGGGCTAGAACATAGAATGTTTATTATAGCAGTTACGCCAGATATATAATATAGCACCCTTTAAGGATTGTTTGTGCTAAGTACATACACAGATCTAAACATGCAGTGCTTGTCTAGGCTAGTACAAAATTTTATATTTATTGCATTACATCTCTATATGTTTATTCCTCTGTAGGTGTGTACATTACGTTGTTAGGCAACCATGATGTTATTACTTTTATCACTTTTTGCTGCACTTCACTTGTCAGTCTGCCTGAGCATTACAGTACCTGACTGTTCTGATTCCACAGTGATTCAATGTAACTCAACTACTGCACCCATCAATGAAGTACTGAAGAAAAATAACCACTCCGTATGTTTCAATTTAAGTAGTGGTGAGTTTATAGTTGCAAGGGAAAATACAACTAATGGTGGACTGAACTTAGTGTTTAACCAGGTCATTTTGACAGGTCAAGGCAGTGGTGTGACACATGTTGTATGTCAAAAGGATGCAGGTTTAGGATTTACTGGAAAGAATATTACACTCAGAAATGTAACATTTGTTGGTTGTGCCACATTGCGTTACAGTACCAGTCACATAGAAGAAATCACAGGTAACACAACATTTCAGTTTTGGTCAGCCTTGTATTTTGAGGCAGTTGAAAACCTATATCTCTTAGATGTAACAGTACAAGACAATCCCGCTGTTGGGATAACAATGTACAATGTGATTGGCAATCATGTGTTAGTTCAAGATTGTCTTTTTTCAGGTAACTCTATTAACCCAATGAATGACACAATTGAATATCCAGGTGGAGGTGGGCTCTATGTTGAATTTACCTATTGTGAACAGATAGATAATACAAATGAAAACTGTACACCTTCCTCCAATACTTTTGCAAACTATTTGATAAGTCACACTCGTTTTGAAAATAATACTGCCACAATGGTTAACAAAAGTGAGACAACTTTTATAGTCCCGAACAAAATAGATCATGTTGCTTTCTCAAGAGGCGGTGGCTTGTCCATATTTTTAAAGGGTAATGCAAGTAGTATTACTATATCCATTGAAAGCTGCAATTTCTCAAATAATACAGCGCTTTGGGGTGGTGGTTTGTTGTGTGAATTTCATGATACTACTCATGATAACTCAATTTTAATATCTAATAGTATTTTGGAGAACAACAAGTGTGAAGAGGAAGATGTAACATTTGGAACTGCAGGAGGGGGTGCTCGACTAGCTTACCTGATCACTGATAGGAACACAATATATAATAACTTGATAGCCATACAGGATTGCAATTTTACTAGTAATAAGTGCATGGATGGAGCTGGAGTATCCTTTTCCAGTACCCGGGAGATAAATAATTACAAAGCAACCAACAAAATGAATTTTAAAAGATGCAAATGGGAGGGAAATAATGGCTTGTTTGGGTCAGGTGTAAATCTTCATCTTTGGCAAGAATCAGATATTGGTGTACTGCCTGTTGTTGAATTTGAAAATGCATTTTTTAACAGTAATAACATTAATATTTCAGGTACATACCCTAGTCAGCAGGGGATTGCTGCCTTATATGTTGACCACATTCCAGTCATATTTTCAGGTAATGTTGCCTTTCAGTTAAATAAACAAACTGCCCTTGCAGCTATTACAACAGCAATTACTGTCAACGAAAGTGCAAACATATCCTTTAAAGGGAATGAAGCAGACTTTGGTGGAGCTATCTTTTTAAGTGGTTATGCTTACTTGAAAATACTGGCTGGTGCTCACATTCTTTTTAAAAGTAATCTTGCTAAGCTAAAAGGTGGGGCAATATATGCAGAATATATTGGGAGGGCTAAAGCAATACTTTATGCAAGTTGCTTTATTCGACCTGAGCACTATTATACTAATCCGAAGGATTGGGATTTTACAATTACATTTGTCAATAACCATGCTGACTACTATGGAAATGATATCTACTCCACCTCTCTTCTTCCATGCATTTATCCTTATGTTAATATTGGAAAAACACAGAATATTAGTGAAGCTGCTCTTCAAGTCTTTAACTGGTCTGAAGTTTTTAGTTTCTCTAGCAAAGAAAACAGTATTGCCACTGATGGAATTATATACGCCAACAAATCAAATATGATAAAAGCTTATCCAGGACAAATTGTTAACATTCCTGTAACAAGTAGGGATGAACTAGATCACTCGTCTGATGTTGCACTGAGTGCACATATACAAAATCCTGATTACCAGCTGCAGCTGGTACAGTGGATTACACACACTGATGGTGCCATTCAGTTCAAATCAAAAACCACTAATACTAGCACTAAGACACACAGCAATATTGAATTTTCTTCTATGGCAAGTACATTTAAAAGTCAGCTGTCTCTTGAAGCAGTGAGCTGTCTGGATGGATACGTTCTTAGGAATTTTACATGTGTTTGTGGGAATGTGCCACAATTATCTGGTGAATATCCTATAGATATATTGGAAGGGTTAAGGTCATGCTCTGACACAGCTCTTACTATTGAAAAATATTATTGGGTTGGACATTGCAACACAACTACAAAAATGAACTTTTCTATTGGTCCCTGTCCAGATGGTTATTGCGACACTAATAAGACTTACCTACCAATTATAGAAGGGTCTGTGGAATCGAATTGTATTCCAGGTCGAAGTGGTGTGCTATGTAGCCAGTGTGAAGATGGATATATGCCTCAACTTGTGTCTATGGGACAGATTGAATGCACTCAATGTATCATTTCAGATCATACATCTCAAAGTATTTTTGGCAGCTTAATGTATTTTGTATTGGAAAATGGAGTTCTGCTTCTATTTTGGAATTTTATTTTATTTTTCGGGTTGAGCATAACTCATGGTTCTATACACTCACTTGTCTTCTTTAGTAGCATTCTCCCCACTGTCTTGATGTATGAAACAGATTATATGGCTTTAAAGTATTCACCATTTGGCCCAATCTATGATGTATGGCAATTCAGATTTTTTGCCATTTTGAAGAGTTTTGTATGCATGTTATTTTATACCAGCCCACTGACAGTAGTATTGTTGGAATTTAACAAGATTTTAGTAGTGGTTGTGTTTATGATTGTGGCTTTTGGTATAATTAGTCAAAGTGAGTGCCCTTGTTATTGTTTGAAGAATGCTTGGGCTAAGTGCAGAAATAAAGTAAGAAGATTGAACAAGAATTATGCAAGTAATGGTCGTTTAGTGGATGGCTTTGCTGCATTAATAATTTTATGTTTTGCAAAGATGGTTGAAGTGTCGTTTAAGCTGTTGTCAAAGACACTAATTAGAGTATCTGGTGGTAATTCAATTATTAACTGCACCATTTCCAGGGTGGATGGAACAAATTCTCAGTGCAATGCATGTTGTACTGATGATAATCATATGGTTTACATATTAGTTCCAGCAATTTTATTGGTTATTTTTTCAGGAGTATTACCTTTTCTTCTGCTCTACCATTCCCTTATACCTATAGTAGTGAAAAAATGTCCAAGATTAAGGATATGCTATTTTAGTTGCAAACGACCATTTCTTGATGCATTTTACAAAGGATACAAGTTAAATTGTCATTTTTTTTCAGCTTTATATCTTCTGTATCGCATGGTTGCATGGATACTCTTTGCATTTTGGCCTTCTGTCCAGAGAACAGCTTATCTCCAGTTCTTTTTGTCAATAATTTTAGGTCTTCATTGCATGATTCATCCCTTTAAAGATGCAACCCACAATAAAATTGAAACATTAAACCTTTTAAATCTTGTTCTCATTAATGCCTTAAGGAGTATTTTATTATCCAGTGATAAACAAAAGTCGAAGAAAGCATATGAAATGCTTGTACTAGTTCTCTACATTTCATTGATTCTATTGCCAGCATTTCTGTTAATTTGCTATTTCACATTAAAATTTTTACAAAAAGTATACATTAAAGTGAAGGCAATCCGAAGACGCTATAACCAGAATATGGATGACCATATGCAGGCAGCTGAAAATGAAGCATTGAGAGAGGAAAATGAAGATGATGATGTTCCATGGAGAATGTATCACTGATCCATATATAGTAAAGAAAATAGTAAAGATGCGCATGGTATACGTATATATATAGTGTAAAATATTAGTAGAGTTTTTACTCCATAATACATATACACAAACCGGCTAACTCAAGTGTGTGTTCATGCATGTGTAATATCTTCTAAAGAATTATATATCATTTAATATGGAGTTTCATTAATATTTCAAATGGTATATAAATCTACGTGTCTATGGGTTGGTATATCTCTCTCTATATATATACTACATATGTATATACTCATACTATGGTTTGATTTGTAATCTCCCAGGTATCCATTTTCTGCAAACTAATTAAGTAATGTGGGGTATGTATTTCATAATACAGTAGTGACAAAGCAGTTGTTTCATGACTTTATTTTGGACCTGCATGATGTTTGTATACAATTAAGTCTTAATCACAGCATTATGTGTTAATGAATGTATATGCGTGCATATACGTATTGCATATCAATGTATATCTGTCAAAGGGTGCAATTTAGTTCCAAAGCTGTTATTATAGACTTTTAAAATAGACTTTTCCCTCTGATACATCTGTATGAAGAGAACCATAACACAAATACAGATTGGAATTAGGAGTAATCTGCTAAACAAATTGTACATTGTAAGGTAGGTATATATTTGAGCATCAGCAACACATATATTCAAGAAACAGAGATTTGAATGTTTCAACCCATAGGTCTTCTTCAGCAATGAATGAGGTGGAGAAAGGTACAACCAGCTTTAATAGAAAAAAAGGACTCCCAGCCCCACAATTCATGCTCAGACGGCGTAGCCATATCCAATACGCTGCCAGGGAGTTTGTTTCGTCGACGTCAGGTGACAGAACTTGTTTCGTCGAGTAATTAGTTGCGAGGAAATATGACCTTTCTTTGAATCCGAAATAAGCTGTTATATGGGTCTTAAATAAGGGCACTATGTTTGTTACTGATGGCGTTCCATACGACCATCCTTTTGAGTGGCTAGAAGGGAGACTCTGGTTCCCATTAAGTGAAGACATATGAGTGGGTGGGGTAAATCAAGGGTCAGTTGATGAGACACGTTTGCTATGATTGTTAACTGATCATGAGCCCAATAACTTATGTGAAATCGGAAGAAATGGTTTCATCTAGCTAGTAATTCCTAATGTTTTAGGCCCAATAAACCTAATAGTTGTAGATTCTCATCCCTTCCAGGCTTGGTGAAGCGGAGGTTATGATACGATCACGAGTTCTTGAGAACTCGACAGCACCCTCGGATCTGCTGCGCACTTTTACTGAGCAACACGGTTCAGCTTATATAACCTCAATAAATTTCGCAAAGCGGCCATGAAAAAATTGAAGCGGGCGAGAATCTGCCTTTTTAGTCTGATGAAATCGGGCTATAAGTTTATGATGGCGTCAACTGTTGCTTTAAAGTCTTTAGCTACTTTAGCGGAGTGGTTGATCATTACTGAGTCTTCAAACATCGACAGAATAAAAGATTTCTTTCACAGTTTATCTCTGATTTCGGTTAAGCGTCGTAATCTAACCAGGGAAGAAGAAAAAAGCAAAGGCTATTCATTTGAGGTCTACGAACCCTCTTCGTCTTCCTGTATACATCTTCAAATAGAAAATGTTAATTCCTTACTATCCAGCATTAAGGACAGTCCAGAAGTGCCGAGAGAAATAGTAGAAACCCTAAAAGCGGCATCTTGTTGTAGTGATACACATAAGCAGATCACATTGGAACCGAGTTTTACCGTGAATTTGGGAGGAAGATATTTGTATGCTTATGTACTGGCCAAGAAAACGGATGGAAAATTGGATGTAGCCTATTCTTTCAGTTCTTTAAAGTTTAAGTTAAAGGCAGAAGAAGTTGAAACTAGAGAAGTTAAGTATTTTCTGGGCTTAATACCTTGGGGTGAGGCAATCACTGTGAAAAGGTCTGCCAGGTACTTGTATGAGCAAGACTTACCAAAAATTCGTGCACTTCACAAGACAAAAGTTGTTGATCAACTCCGAAGTAAAATACAAAAAGAGAAGAAAAAGATGGAGAGGAAAATGAATTCTATATATTATACAGATCGGAAAGTTGTGGCCTTTGTTCTAATAACAATTTTAATTGCGTTGTTTGTAGAAATGCTCAAATGACTAATATACTACTCTAGTGTGTTACATGTGAGCACGACTTTATTTTGGACCTGCATGATGTTTGTATACAAGTCTTAATCACAACATTATTGTGTTAATGAATGTATATGCGTGCATATGTAACATAGTAACTAACTAACTACTGCATGCATAGTAAACATCCTGTGATGATTTTATATTGCTGCTGTATCTGTTGGTTTGTAATTTAGCTTTCTAGAACTTTCTGTGATGTATATATGCTATTGTACAGAACTTAATAATGATCTTTACCCGAAAGTGACTCGAGTACGGTTAAGTAGTGTTACGATAATATAACTCGTCACATTGGTGACCCCGACGTTCTATACCTGATACTGCTGATCTCGATGGCAACTCCGCAACCCGAAGGGACAAACCAACCAGCCGTGAGTCTTGCTGCCGTTTCCGTCAAGATTCCCCCGTTTTGGCCTGCTGATCCACAAGTCTGGTTCGCCCAAGTTGAGGCCCAATTCACAACCCGCAATATCAGCTCGCAGAAAACGCGCTTCGACTATGTTGTCGCCTCTCTTGCCCCCGAATTTGCTACGGAAGTCCGCGATCTTATCCTCAAACCGCCAGAGGAAGACCCTTATGACGCCCTTAAGGAACAACTAATCCGCCGCACAGCGGCTTCAGAACAACGCCGTCTTCAAATGCTTTTTAACGCTGAGGAACTTGGCGACAGGAAGCCAACTCAACTTCTGCGACGGATGCAACAACTCCTAGGTGACTCCGCAGGACCAGAGCCAGATAGCTCCTTCCTTAGGGAACTCTTCTTGCAGCGCTTACCAGGTAGTGTTAGGATGGTTTTAGCCTCTACAGGTAACGCTATGTCCCTCGAGGCTCTTGCCCAAATGGCGGACAAAATCGTAGAAGTTGCAATGCCTACGATCTCCGCAATTAACACCCCCCATATTTCATCGGAAGTGGACCAGCTACGGAAGGAAGTTGCACACCTCAGAGAGATTATCTCCTCCCTTAACACATCACCGGGTAGCTCCAGACCCTCTCGCTCAAGAGGACGCTCGCCCAGCCCACACCCAGCCAATTCTACTCCTACCACTTGTTGGTATCATCGACGGTTTGGGGAAAAAGCTCGCAAGTGCAACTCACCTTGTGACTATTCGGGAAACGAGCCGGCCAGTCACTAGTGGCGATGAGCACTACTGGCCTACAATCAAGTCGCCTCTTCTTTATTAAGGAACGAGTAACTGGTATGCATTTTCTGGTGGACACAGGAGCTGAGGTGAGTGTTATTCCTAGATCTTTTACTGCAGGTACCCCTCAATCCTCTCCACAACCAGGGCTCACCTTACAAGCAGTCAACCACTCCCCTATTATGACTTTTGGTAATTGCTCCATTACTCTCAACATTGGTTTACGTCGCTCCTTTCGTTGGATGTTTGTCATAGCCGATGTGAAACATGCTATACTTTCTTCGTCATTACAACCTCTTGGTGGATGTCAAACACAGTGCCTTAATAGACACCCTCACACACCTGCAGGTACATGGTTTACTGACTCAGGAAGCATCTCCCAGCCCCAGTCTACCAGACGTAGTTCCTCAGGATGTGTTTGCAACCATTCTGGCTGAATTCCCGTCCATTGTTCGCCCCCACCACAAGGAACAGCCCCTACAGCATGGAGTAACCCATCATATTAATACTACTGGTCCCCCAGTCAGTGCCCGCCCTCGTCGGTTGCCTCCTGAGTGCCTACATATTGCCCGTCAGGAATTCAACCGTATGTTGGAATTGGGAATTATTCAGCCTTCTTCCAGTTCCTGGGCCTCACCTCTGCACATGGTCCCCAAGAAGACACCTGGAGACTGGCGCCCTTGTGGAGACTTATAGGGCACTTAACGCCATCACACAACCCAACTGCTATCCCATCCCTCACATACAGGACTTTGCCGCATCCCTCCATGGAGCCATCATTTTCTCTAAATTAGATCTGGTACGTGCTTACCATCAAATCCCTGTGGAGTCCGTTGATGTTCCAAAGACTGCTGTCATCACACCATTCGGCTTGTTTGAGTTTCTACGCATGCCATTTGGCTTGCGCAATGCCGCTCAGACCTTCCAGCGTTTTATTGATCAGGTCCTACGTGGTTTGCCCCACAGCTACGCCTATATTGACGATATCCTCATTGCTAGTACCACCAAAGAAGACCATAAAGTCCACCTCCGACAGGTCTTCACACGTCTCAGAAAGCATGGGATCCTGATTAACCCCTCCAAGTGTGTCCTTGGTGCAGAGTCGCTGAAGTTCCTTGGGCATCATGTGGACAGACATGGTATTCAACCAGTAGAGGGTAAGGTGACAGTTATCCGACAGTTTCCTCAGCCCACCACCCAGCGCAAATTACGTCAGTTTTTAGGATTGATCAACTTTTACCATCGCTTCATCCCTGACTGTGCAAAGATCCTACAACCACTTAATGTACTACTAGCTGTCCCATCTAAAGGTGAAGACAAACACCTAATTTGGACGGAACAGGCTGTTTCTGCCTTTAACCAGGTAAAGGAGGCTCTAGCCAAGGCCACCCTTCTATTTCATCCACAACCTGATGCCCCCACTTGCCTCATTACTGACGCATCAGATGTGGCTGTCGGTGCTGTACTACAACAACTTATAGGAGCAGTGTGGAGCCCTATATTGCTTACTTTTCTAGAAAACTTCAGCCAGCTGAAACTAAGTATAGCACCTTCGACCGTGAGCTCCTAGCTATCTATTTAGCAATCAAGCACTTTCGTCACTTTGTGGAAGGTAGGACATTTCATGTGATTACTGACCACAAACCCCTTACCTTTGTTTTCTCCATCCAGACTAAGCAGCATTCTCCTCGGCAGATACGACACCTGGACTTCATTTCACAGTTCACCACAGATATCTGGCATATCAAAGGTGTAGACAACACGGCAGCTGATGCCCTGTCCCGCCTGGAGCTGGATGCATTGCATGAAGCTGGAGTCCCGGCCATTGATTTCAGGGCCATGGCTAAAGCCCAAAGTGAGGATACAGCATTGCATAATCGTGAGACCTCATCTTCCCTCACACTCCAGGAGGTTCCCAGTCCTACAGCAGATGTTACTTTGATGTGTGACACAACCACTGGAGTTCCCCGGCCCTATGTTCCACCTGAATTTCGTCGCAAGATTTTTGACAGTTTGCATTCCTTATCCCATCCAGGTATCCGTGCTACTCAACGCCTGATAACAGCACGCTACGTCTGGCCTGGTATCAACAAGGATGTCCGCAAATGGGCCCAAGCTTGTCTTCAATGCCAACGATCAAAAGTACATCAGCACACAGTTACACCAACATCCACCTTTGCAACTCCGGATGCCAGGTTTGACCATGTTCATATCGACATTGTTGGCCCACTACCATTAGTAAAAGGACACTCTTACCTCTTGACATGCGTTGATCGTTTTACCCGTTGGCCAGAAGCTATTCCTCTAACAAACATCTCTGCAGAGACAGTAGCGCAAGCTTTTGTTTTGGGTTGGATTGCACGATTCGGTGTACCCTCCACCATCACCACTGACCGAGGTGCTCAATTCGAGTCTGCCCTTTGGAGACAGTTGATGAACTTACTGGGATCTCACCGAATTCGAACAACCGCCTACCACCCTTGTGCTAATGGATTAGTCGAGCGTTTACATCGACAGCTGAAAGCAGGACTGATGACTCACTTACCCCAAGTGCAGTGGATGGACTCACTACCTCTAGTACTCTTAGGTATTCGCACGGCATTGAAGGAAGACTTGAACTGTACCGTTTCAGAGTTGGTGTATGGCACCACCCTACGCTTACCAGGGGAATTTTTCAGCACCAGCCAGGACATTGACACTGTAGATCCACTGGCCTATGTTTCACGCCTCAGGTGTACCATGCAGCAACTTCGGGCTATACCACCCCATCATCATTCTCAGCAGAAGGCACATGTGAGTCCAGCCCTTCATTCATGTACACATGTTTTTGTTCGTCGAGATGCCATACGTAGATCTTTACAGCACCCCTACGATGGTCCTTTCAAGGTTCTTAAGAGATCTGATAAGTATTATACTGTCAGTGTCAAAGGACAGCAGCAAACCATCTCCTTAGATCGCTTAAAGCCAGCCCACCTTGACGTTTTGCTCCCTGCTTCAGACCAGCTGCAGTCTACCTCTCCCACATCTCCAGAGACCACATCATCAGAGTCACCGTTACGAACAACTCGTTCTGGATGGCATGTTCATTTTCCGGACCGTTTCACTTTATAATGGATCATTTGTTATAATTAGCTACTCACTGGAGGGGGAGTACTGTAGCATAGTAACTAACTAACTACTGCATGCATAGTAAACATCCTGTGATGATTTTATATTGCTGCTGTATCTGTTGGTTTGTAATTTAGCTTTCTAGAACTTTCTGTGATGTATATATGCTATTGTACAGAACTTAATAATGATCTTTACCCGAAAGTGACTCGAGTACGGTTAAGTAGTGTTACGATAATATAACTCGTCACACATATACGTATTGCATATCAATGTATATCTGTCAAAGGGTGCAATTTAGTTCCAAAGCTGTTATTATAGACTTTTAAAATAGACTTTTCCCTCTGATACATCTGTATGAAGAGAACCATAACACAAATACAGATTGGAATTAGGAGTAATCTACTAAATAAATTGTACATTGTAAGGTAGGTATATATTTGAGCATCAGCAACACATATATTCAAGAAACAGAGATTTGAATGTTTCAACCCATAGGTCTTCTTCAGCAATGAATGAGGTGGAGAAAGGTACAACCAGCTTTAATAGAAAAAAAAGGTGGCACGGATAGAGTTGTGATGTAATTTTATTTTTGTACGCTGAATAATATATTGTACATTGTAAGTACAGTAACCTGTCAGAGCAGTCACATGAATAGAGAAGTGGTCACCTCCAAATTATGATTGGCTCTCTAATTTTGGACAAAAATAATCCATAAAATGGGCAGTATATAGAGCTTTCTATGATGCAGCCCATCTCTATTATAAGGCTTATTCAGCCCTCAAATTGACCAGCTTCATTGTGTACCTATCTTTTTTCTGCTTTTTTGTCATCCTTAGTGCATATAGTACACTAATTATCAGCATGTTCTGTTAAATGGAATCACCACTAATTGGTATGAATGTCAACTAATTACCTCCTATGTAGTTAGTATGAGAGGAAAAGCATGAATGGAGCATTACTGCCACAATTGTAGCTCAGTGGCAGAGCACTTGATGTCATAACCAGATGTCCTGGGTTCAATTCACAACAATTGTTTCTTTCATGTTTTCCCTCTTCATGATGTTTCAGAATGATTACTTGTGGTTTAAATACTATTCGAATATTCAATTTATTCATATATTCTAATAAAAATTATTTCGACAGTTATACAAAATGGAGAGAAAAGCTATAATTTCAGATTTACATATGCTTATAGTCTCACTGACATATGTTAGCTGACCTACTAAAGCTGGAAATTATTCTACATCATTATCATACATGTATGTGTGAAGCCTGATGCAATGATTAGACTATATGAACTCAACCCTATTGCCAATGCTGGTATCTCTATTTTAAGAGCCTTTCATAATGTCTGGAACACTTTATAAGGACAAATATAACAACAAACTGGCTTTTAACCATTAGACAATTTCTGTGGTGGTGATTGGGCAATAGTAAATATAAGGTCAGATTACATCAGATAGGGTCTATAGACATCCAGTCAATGCATTGTGTACCTGCTTTAGGTTGTCGTGACTGTCGTGTGTGTAACCCAAGAGATGGCAGAAACCATGAGTTATAATTACCTACACCAAAGTAGAAACAGACGTAGATTATCACACTACAACTATCACAAATGAAACCCAGCCATGTCAGATCAGCTGAGAGCATGTAGTATGCCGTTTACTGGTAGTCTCTTCTGCAAAGTTGTTCCATCCTTAGTGGCATCCTCTGAGATAATAGGCAAGCACAATATTATGTCTCCTAAATTATAGTCATCACTGTGATCTGGCAAAGGCAAATGTCCTGCTGGAACATTCTATAGCATGTAGAGATATAATGATACATCATAAAAACAAATTGGTTGTGGTTGATTATCAATGTCCATCAAATAGTCAAAGTACATACTGCAAATGTTCATGTATTATATACATAGTATATTACTCAAATTGCAGTAGAACCAGAGCATATGTTAGAGCCATAGAGCTACTTAAGCTTCTATGCTGAGGGATGCTCTAAGAACCTCGTGGTAGGCGAAAGACAGGACGTCGGTGGGCTGATCTACTCTCCCGTATTTCTTGTTGAGATAGTGCATCTTCCTTCTATCGACGCATACCAAACTGACATCAAATTTTGTAGCTCCTATGACGTTTAAAAGATACCCTGAAACGTGCCTTAACCAGTGAATATTCAGTGAAATTCTATTTTGAATGTTTCTTACGAATACTGGCATAGCTAATTTATTATATATTTATATTTGGTAATAAACATATTATAAATAATATAAATCCACATTGTTATATATAGGTATGTATCTTACTTAAGAATATACTTGTAACATAAGCTATAAAAGTGGTTTAACATAATTTACCCATAGACTATTATAGTCTATGATTTACCATGGGAAAAGGAAAGAAGAAGCAAGCAAAGACTATACAAAAGAAGAAAGGCAAGTGATGTAACAGGAAGGGTCTGTTTTACTTAAGAGAACGCAAGAAATAATTAACGATCAGTGGAAACTCGATCGATTTGAACTGGAGTATGTATCCTTCGTCTCCTAGCTCTTAAAAAGAATGCATCTACTCTAAAGAAGAACAAAAAGACGTCCCAACAGAAGAGCGCCACCTTAAAGATAGATCAGGCTTTGCGGAATATAGATGAACTGATTGATTCCTTCCAGTATGAGTTGGCTGTCGAGAGGTGCGAAAAGATCCTGGCAACTGATGGTTCTCAGTTACCAATCTTGGAGACACTAGGGTCGCTGTCGCTGGAGCTTGGCGATGCTGATAAGGCTTTTGAGATATCCTCAAAGTTTCAGAATAATGTATTTGATTTGTAGACTGCCCAATAGTATTATATAAAGAACCAACTGCCTACACTGACATACTATGAAGGCAGTGAATGCAAACGTGTGTGAAGTCAGTTCTAAGCAAGTAGCTGATGTTAATCATTTCATTAAAGATAGATAAGTAATTGAACTACCTATATTAATCTTTTCCTGGGTGCCTAGGGTACCTAGCTCCTTAACTCCATATTACTGCTTCAGAAAGGCGGTAGAATTGTCACCCGACGTAGGTCACCTGAAGTACATGTATCTAGGCCAGCTGTCACAAGGAGAGGAGGCTATCCAACACTTTCTTAAAGGCATTGAGTGCATGAACAAAGAATTGCAACAAGTAAGTCTGTATTGTATATTTTAAGGCTCTTAGTTATTAGTGGAAGTAGAGTATATTGTGGTTTGCTGCAAATGGTAGCACATATTTATAAGAACGTTTGTGCATCTACCATAAACATGCTAGCCAAGCCTTTTAGGATGTATTTCTCTTAATTAGAGTCTTGAATTACAAGTCATATAAGGAGCTGTGTAGTTGTATTGCCCACTAAGATATATCGCAGTGATTTATTACTGCTACATGCAGGACAATGAAATGGGTGCTGTAGCAATGGTTGGTGAATCCACTGTAGTTCCACAAGATATATCTAATGCATACTGTTCAATTGTAGAGATATTTCTGACAGACTGCTGGTAAGTTATCTAAGTAATGAAGCAGTCTCACTGAGATGAAATATGAAGTCTTTCCATTAGCTTTGCTGAAGATGCAGAACAGCACTGTCATGAATACTGTCAGAAGGCAATAGACTCTTGTCCACAGAATCCTGATGGCTATCAGTTATATGGTAGCTATCTCCTCAGCAAAGGGGCCACAGAGGTACATACGTGCATCCTTTGAACACTAAGTGATGCATTCTGTTTTGCTATTGGCTTGTTATTTGAACATTTCTACTTTAGTTTTTCAGTGACTGATATAACATCTGCAGTTGTCTATTTTAATTTGACTACCCTCATTTATACTCCTGTCACATGACCCCATCTCTCTTTTCTACCTTTCTCTCTCTCTCTCTCTTTCCTTTTCCCTTTCTTATTCCTTCTATTTTTGCTTCATCTCTTCTTTTCCCTTGCTCATACTTTGAATTCCTTGATCCATCCTCACTCTAGCTTCTTTTGCCAATCTCATTCCTCCCTTTCCTCACTTGCAGGAAGCTAAGGTTACCTTGCTGAAAGGTGTTGCTTTGTGGATAGATGCTGAGGAAGAGGAAGAACATGTACCTGGCTACATGTCTAGAGTAAATTGGGCAAAGCTATTCATTGAAGTTGAAGAATTTGATGTAAGTCTTTGTATTAGAATAGTATATATGTACTTGAAGTAGTAGTATACATATAATCATTTTTATGTGCAACAGGTATAATACAGATTTTCACATTGGTTTGTGCTTTTTTGATTGATTAACGCTTTTTCACAGTGATTTAACAGATGTTTGGAATGGTTTAGCATTTGCATTTGCAATTTACGCATTTTCATCAATAAAAATACAATATAGACATTTGGGATTTCACTTCATGTTGACCATGAAGAATACTGGGAATATGGTGCAGCACCCTTGTATGTAAAGACTATACTAAGCTATTGTTACACTGTAACATACCTTCCTTGTTTCTGTACTT
Source organism: Chondrosia reniformis (assembly GCA_947172415.1). Classification (NCBI taxonomy): domain Eukaryota; kingdom Metazoa; phylum Porifera; class Demospongiae; order Chondrillida; family Chondrillidae; genus Chondrosia; species Chondrosia reniformis. The sequence continues at coordinate 4,251,125 of OX359199.1, read as the reverse complement.
TTTTTGCACCATCCCTACATCTCTACTGATTTTGTAGTTTTATTGTGTATGTGTATACATACATATTTGTCTTAAACCACAAGATTTCCAAATTTTGACCGCCTTTAGGGATATTTGGAATGAAAATAGCTTAAATATACGTACTAGCATGTGTCTTATTCAAATGTTAATCTATTCATTGTGCATTCTCATCATACGTATGTGATGCAGAAAGCCTTCACTATTCTTGAGATGCTGCTAAAGTTGGATGACGAAGTTGTACAAGTCTGGTACCTCATGGGCTGGCTGTACTTTCAGATAAACGACTTTGAATCTGCTACTTTCTACTTACAACAATGTGTTCAGGTGAGAAATGAGTTAGCTATAAGGAGACTACCAATGCTATTCACATACCACACTAATCTAACAGATTTAATCATATCATTGATTTTGTGTGGGGATTTGCAACATTGTCTGTAATTATATGTACATACAGTATATACGTATATGTAACGAATGTGTACGTGCTATACTTTGAGATGGTTATTTACATGTCAGGGTTTCATGGGGGTATCTTGCTCCTCCCTTGATGTGTGTGGAAATCTCTCAGAAGCACGTTTGTCTATAATAAATGGTCAACATGAGACATCTACAGGAGTTGATAATTCTCATGCCACTGACCCTCTTGTATATACATATATATATACGAGACCCCCTGAGACTGGAATTTTTGCTGATAATGGCATGAAGATGCATCATATTCAGTCTATACTATAAGTCTATAAGGTGTGAAGAGGTAATTGGAAGCCCATGTGTTTCACCTTATATGATCTGTAGACTACTACTCTGTATGCAGAAGTTGAGAATTTCAGTGTGGCTAAAGTCTTGTAGTGTTTAATATACCTGATTGTGATTATTTTGGGAGTCACTTGCACTATATATACACACACAGGCAGTTACAGAACTTTGTCCCCCATCATTTTCATGGACTGCTATTGGCCCCTTATTGGCACTTTTTCTAAATAAAGCCCTCCATTCATGTGTATAGGCACAGGCATCTATGTATTATGGCCCAATTATCACTTCCACTGAAATATGCATTTTTCATATAGCTGTTCAAAAAGTGTGAATCTGATGACTTTGAACTACTTCAGCATTCAGAAGACCTATTAAGAGAGATAGGTGAAAAGAAAAGAAGCGATGAAAAAGAAGGAAGCTTTGAGGATGATGTAGAAGACAGTATTCAAAGGGATAACGACAGTATTAGAAGTGATGAAGACGAGATGGATGGACTAGGAATGAAAGATGGCAACACTATCATGGATTGCTCTTAGCCAATTTGATTTTTTTTTTTTAGTTTTTCTTAAAAAACATGCAATGAAAATGTCAAATAATTAAAGTATAAACACATTAAATAGAATCTCTAGTAAACTTTAAAAGTGAAATGGCTAGAAATATACATTCAACTCTATACATAGAATGAAGTATTCGCATCAGGGTAGACTTAGACTTTTTCACTTGAGATACCGCTAATCCATATTTCATGATAAGATGCCTCCTTTCTTGGAGTTGTCTTTCCAACTACTAAGTGACCATCTGCCCTGCCTTCCTTAAACTTAAATAACTGTCCTGTATATTGGGGGTAATACTTCTAAGAAAAGCAAATTCTTGGGCCGAATTGAAACGCATTCCTGTTAATGGATCAGTATACTTTGCCTAAATTGAAATATATAGACCAACCACTTGTATACAATGAAATAAAATGTATTTTTGTATAGGATGTGATTGCTTGGATCATTACAGATATATACATGAATACATAATCGAAGTGATAATCAAACCACAAGTAATTATAATCAATCAAACATCATAAAGAGGGAAAAACAAAAAAAAGGAATTTCTGGGAATTGAACCCAGGACAGCTACAATTGCCACAGCACAGCTTTCTTCATAAATTCGAAAAAGGATACAGTTGAGACATTCCTACAGTAGCAAAGCACTAGTGGCTAAGGACCTGGGTATAATTCCTAACAATGACATTAGTTGTTTCCTCCAAGTGGTTTGATAATTATACTAATTCAAAGTTCCTCACCGTTAATCCTGACACATCAGAGTACTTTTTTGAAGGAAGGATGGAAGGAGGTGCATCTATATTAGCATCTATATGTACAGTGGAAAGGTAAAACTTTAAATACAGCAATATAATTAAAATGTAAATATTTTTTCAGAGGTAAACATAACATTATTCATGCGAGTGTCATATAAAGGTCTGGACATATGGATAAATTAAGTAAAGTAACAGTACCTCTATCTAAGGAACTACTACAATGGAACCTATTTATCAACTTGAGAAGGCTGCAAAAAGAGGTTATAAAATGAGAATGTACTTCTCCATTTCCCGACTGAACATACATGTTGGTTGGTTAGGTGGGTAATTCTGAGATTTAATCATTGCTGTGATCTGTCTGGTATTCTTCCACATCTTCTTTTTACCAACAGTAGCACTGGAGAGCTGCACAACACGAGATATACCATCACAGTTGAAACGATAGGTAGATGGCAGAAGGACTACATGGAGTATTCGTACTGACCTGAAACTTTTTATTTTTGAATGATAAATGTTCTGGTGGGAATGACGGTACATTAGCGTATACCAGTGGAGTCACGCTTTGCGATTTAGATTCGACAGTTAAAGATGGTTTATTGTGTCCCCTTCTCTTAGGTAGAGTAATTAGGTTCTTCGGTATACTGACCAACAAAGACTTCTTGGCAACCCTTGAAACTTTTTCTTTAATTTTAGTCTTCTTTGGCCGTGGCACTTTCGCTTCTTCCTCAGCTAGTAATGTTCGCTTTCTAGGCATTGCGAAATAATAATTCTAAACGCTTAAACAACGTTATTTAAACGCTTAACAACGCTATCTAAACGCAAAGAGTGTGCTGGATTTGTCTCGAATTAGTAGACACGAGGTGTATATTTGTTGGATCCGCCAGTAGCTGGTCAGTTATGCATTTTACGTAATTCCTTAATCTTATAATCATGCACAAAGCTTCATTAGACAACTGCGCTAATGTCAAGCAGCACCGTCTAATTCTTTAAACTAACTTTCATTACATCGCTGCTCTTGGTAGTAAAATATACCAATGAGGCAGTAGTCGTGTACAATATTATTTGGTATTTTTTGACGAAAAGTCTCCTGATTTATAGTATCAAAATGGCAGCCATAAAACCTCCTATTAAATGGGCCCAACGAAGGGACATTGTGTACTTGTCCGTGGCAGTAGAAGATATATCAAACGAGACTTACCAGTTTACAGACGACAAGAGCCTTTGTTTTGAGTGAGTTGAGAGTTCTTGTCTGATTGTACATGCATACTTGCCTGCCTACAGATAAAGTAAGTATCAAGGGAGCTTTATAGCTATAGTTCGCTTTCCATAAGCATTAATAGATTATTCAAACCATTAACAATCGCCTGCCTCACACTAATGATATACAAACATCAAGACACGTACAAGAGATTTATCTGGCTGCTGCAAATGGGAGCATTCTAGCCAGTGTATACGGAGGATTTATTAGTAGTACTTCAAAAAAAAAGAGAGACACATAGGTGCTCATATACAATAATATGCTAACTCTGAAAGGTCTTGAATTGAATAGCCAAATATGTCTCTTATTCTGTATTGTATAATCTGTTTTGTCTGTTTAAAAGTCTGTAAAGTTTACTAATCATACCCACCATGCATGCTTGAAGTTACAGGATGCTGTAGTTGTATTTGTTAAACTGTGGATATTTCATACAGGTGTGAAGGTGGAACAAAGCCTAGACAGAAGTATGCATTTGAATTACAGTTGTTTGGAGAAATTAACCAGGAGAATTGTAAAGTGAAGAAGGCCGGCCGAGAATTACTGATTGTCTTATCCAAGAAAGACAATAAAGCACCATACTGGCCTCGTCTAACAGAGGGTAAGCAGAAGGCACACAATGTTCAGGTGGACTTCAACAGATGGAGAGATGAGGAGGATTCGTCTGGAGATGAATACTACAAAGATGATGAATTTGAATCAGTTAGTCAATTTACCCAAAACTTTACAGTGGCTCTCCCATGTGTGCACACATTGATACTTTACATGTACAATATAGGTAGGTCAAAAAAATATGTACTTTTTGCATAGAGTTTGACAGAACTCTGCAGTTATATACGGACATACGTATGTATAGGGCAATAATATATATTTTTGTAGTAATAAATGAACTGTTCTACTACTGTAGATGTGATGTGATGTGATAGCTCCATAAATTCTGTTTCTGAAAGCTACTAAAATTATTAATCTATCTCCTTTAACAGTCTTTGATGACACAATGGCGGAATAACCAATTATGATCTTGAGTTCACATAAATAAAATATTCATATAAAAAAGATTCAACAAATCACACAAGGGAGAGTCACTGTATAGATTTTGCCTATATGTCTTGTCCTAATAGTGTATGTGGATTCCATTATATACTTAGTTTCAACTGAGTTTTTGGTCTTTGGCCATAACTGTAATTTGTAGCAACAACTAATTTATGCATGTATATCCAGCAATATATGTATATTAGGTATAGCCCCATGCCCCTTAGCCAATGTTGGTTGGCATTCTATGTGTGCATGTATATTCACTGTAATATCATGCAAGGACACCACCATGGTAATAGTAATGGAATCTGTACTCATGTGTGTATCTTGTATTATGTAGATGATGAACACGCTCGGAAAGGATGACACTGGAGTAGGTCTCTTTGTGCTAACTCTTACTGATTAATTTTACTCATATGTGTACTCTTACTACTCGTACGTGTACTCTTGCTACCTGTATGTGTACTCTTGCTACTCTTACGTGTACTCTTACTACCCGTACGTGTACTCTTGCTACCTGTATGTGTACTCTTGCTACTCTTACGTGTACTCTTACTACCCGTACGTGTACTCTTACTACTCGTACGTGTATTTTTATACACTACGTAGTGTAAAATGTAGTTTAATGGTTAAGCTCTTTTAATCACTACTAAATATATTCCTATGTATGTTTCCTGACTAAGAAACCAGTAAGGATATTGATGTTATTTATCCTTTTCCAGTCTAGTGGGGAAGTACAGTGGAAACTCTCTTAACAAAATTGTAGTTGTTAGGTTAAATACAATAGGCACCTCTGAAATGTGGAATCCTCCTCCTATTCTGTATTGTGAACATGTATATACTGTTTATACACTTTTTAAATGGTCTCTGTATCTAAAGGGTAATGCAGCTGACAATGAGGCAAGTGATGATAGTGATGATGAGCAGATGCCAGATCTGGAGCCAGCAAAATAGGAGAAAGGCAACTCTTTAGCATGCATCAGATAACCTACTTTTGAAGATTTAGTAGTGCATTCATTCCCATACACACGTATGTTGCTGTGATTAGAATTATAATTTAAATTTTAGAAAATTCTACATATTGGATGTACCAAGTTTGATGGTTACCATAGTATAAGTACATATCGTGGTGCCTGCACTAAACAGTGACAAACTTGTCAAAATGTTATATCTCTATATTAAGGCAAAAACCATAATCCAGATAGTCAATTTTGACATTTATTCAGTATACTATTCATTTCAGCATTGCTATACTGCTACCATATACTGCTACTACAATCAAGTTGAAGTATTGCATCATGCAGGATTTAGTCACTACACTATATACGTATAGTGACATTACATTATTTGCAACTTATATCCATTCCGCGTATTTACGTAGATAGCGATATTGCATGATGTAGTCTATACATTGGCAATGTGAAAATTAGCAACCAAAAAAGTGAATCAACAAATTGGTAATAACTATATACCAATATATTGCATATACGTAAGCACTGTAGTATGAATTAACCTTCACTATACTACAAAGTCTATCTAAATGTAAATATTCATAGTACATGATCAAAGCTCAAAAAGTTCACACTTTATAATCCTTTTAGATCTTCTGTTCCACCAGCAGAGGTGTCATCAAGGAATTCACGTCGTTGACCTCTTCTCTGTCCATAAACACTTCATGCATTTCTGCTGCTTGACTTTCAGATTCTCTTGGCTCCACTGAAGACTCCTCACTAGTCTCACTGTTGCTGTCACTTTGTTCATCAAATGGTCTGAGAACTATGTTCATCTGAGGAGTGTTGAGTTCATGATATGACAATTCAGTAGAAGTGTCCTGAGATTTTTTTCTTCTAAAAAGAAATAATTTTAGAGTTTTGAAGAAGTGATGCATGTACTTGAAACATTGAACAATCTTTGGTCCAAATGGTGAATACTCAAACGTATGATAAATGAAGATGATGCTGAACTGTAAAAGAGCGACCATTTCTGATAGTAGTACTACTATCCACTGAATATTTTGAGTTTCACTCAACAGAAATGCAGAGAGGAGAACTGCAATGTTTATCATGAAAATGTTATCATTCATGTTTGCTAGAAACTTACTATACTCTTCAGTAAAATACTTTTCTTTCAATCTCCTTGGCAGACACTTCTCAAATCGGAGATGTCGGAAGGGTCTAAATACTATTTGAAAGATAATAATAAATTGAACAATGCAAATGGTGAGGAAAATTGTTTCTTCATTTGTCAATAATATTTTAGCAGTCATGACTATTAAACGAAATAGAATACGAATGCCAATCCAAAATCCAAAGCGGAACTTGTAGGAACAGTAGAATGTGTCAATAAAATTCCAATACCAATGCTTTCTTATGCATCTTTTTAACAGATCACCAAAGATGATTGTTGTCATTATTGGAATTAAGAAAAAGAGCAAAATAGCTAGAGATACTACACCCAGAACAATATGTCTTGGACTATTGAAGTACTTCAAGTTTCCATCATAAAACCACACTTTCCAACATTCCTGTGTGGATAAGTCACAAACATCAGTATACAGAAGGCTAGAAAGAACAAAGTCAAAGAACTTTGTAAATGAAAACATGATCATAGTAGCCAGTACTGGTGTAATCCTTGGACCGACAGTCATGTGAACTTTGTGAATGTTGATGCATCTCAGTTTAGGTAGGAAAAAGGCACTTCCAACAATTACCAAAAAGGCTATTGGGACTATTATGGTAAACATTTTACCAGCAAATCTATCCATTCCTGGATAAAAACATAGCTGAAATCCCGGAGTATGAAGTGAAAGTACATGAATAATTGCCCCTATAGCCATAAAGGGGCTATTCTTATCAAGTTTGGGTATAATATCCTCATTGATACTAATAATGTGAGTATAGAAAAGAAATCCATTAATACTTCTGGTAGATATTGTCAAGTTGAAGGTACAGATGAATATAACTACGAATACAGAAAGTATCAGTGCAAGGACAATGTAGAGTAATGCAGCATAAGAACATTCTACACACTCAATGCTTCCATAGCTCTCACCTTGTCCATTTTGGCATCTGCTACAGAGTAAACCTTCTCTTCCCTGAATACATTGCTGGTAGGAATCATTCAGAGTTACAGTAATCAAGTTGGAACGTTGCTTACAGTAAAACTTTGGACAAGCTGTACTGTAAAGTAAACCAGTATTGTTGATTTCTGAAGCTGTTGTACCTATCCAGGTTTGAGGAGGTAATGCAAAAGACACGTTGTTGATGAAACAGCGTATTCCACTTTCTTGTAGAGAACTGTGGCATTGACATTCCTTAAGATCATCATCTAAAGTAAAGCCTAAAGGACAAAATGGTAAGATTTGAACATCTAGTGCTTCTGAGTGGTAAAAAATTGATTCCATGAAATCTTGTGGTATCAATGGCACATTAAGAAGTAAGTAAAGGTTTGAAGAAGTTCTAATCTGATCTAGCTTTGAAAATGGTATTATAACTCCACTACATGATGCAGTCAAAAACGTGTAGTGACAGGGCAAATAGTGTGACAACCTAGTTTTATTTTTAATTTTTTTCCTTAAGCATTGAATTGACAATGGAATAGAAAGTGGTATACCTCGATCAGCTACCACAATAATATTTAGTTCCAAGTCTTGTCCTGGATAAAGCTTTTTTATGTAATGATCTCTAATTGTGATCTCTTTTGTATTAGTTGAGAGGTTACAAGTGTAGATGTGTCTTGGATTAGACAACAATATATTGTTCAAACATGATGTAATATTTCCAGAAGAATAACTTCCGATATTAAATATTTTATTGAAGACATCTGACATGTTAGCATCCACCACGTGAGTATATAAATGACAGGAGTCTAAATGAGGAGCAAACAATTCTTCTGCTGCAGTAGCATAATTTTTAGTAAATTTTACTGTTATATTTAAATCCTTTATTGAAATATTATCATAGAAATTGCCATTTTCATCTACAATCTGATAAAAACATGGTGATAAAGTAGTGCTGTTATCATAGTCACCTTGTACATACATTCCACCTCCAGAATTAGAGACTCTGTTTCGTTTTATCTTAAATATCAGATTATTGGTAAGTAACAACTTAGAACTACCTCCTAAAAACAAACCGCCTCCAAAAAGACCTCTATTTTCCTTCAAATCATTATGCACTCCCTTCTCATAATAGTTATATTTAGAGTATTCCAACTCAGGAGGCATTTGTAACTGTAAGTTTGTATTATTCAAACTTATTGCATTTCCTTCATAATTTTTCTTTATAACATTAGCTTGATAGATAACTCTTCCATAGCTCTTGAATCCACTCAAAGTTACTACTCCCCTACTCATCTCTCTCTGATTAGGATAATAGCCATTAATGAAATTGCCATAGGTTACCTTGCATTCTCCTCTACTGTGGAAGATGGAAGCATTTAGGGAATAACTAGCATGCTTACAAATAATATTTTCATTACGATTAACAGTATTTTGTATAAACCTGTTGTGCAGCATTATGATTTTGTAGTTACTTGATTTATCACTATCATCTCTATTGTGTTGATTATATTTATTATCTCTTTTGTATCTTTTATAGTCAGCATAGAATATTCCTCCAAAATTTAAGCCAGTATTGTTAAAGAATTGATTTTCTTTCAATAGAAGTACTCCTTTCAAAGAAGCTTTGCAGTAGTTTTCTACCACATGAAGAATGCCAGCTCCAATATTGCTAATAAATCCTTTTATTATAACTCCCTCTATCTCAACAAGAAAAGTGTTTCCATGTAAATTATGTTTACATTTTTCTTCTGATTTTTTTCCCTGATCGCTCAGAAAGATACTTAAAGCAGGGGAAACCAGATACCTTATGTGTTCAGGTGATCTTATATTCATGATAGCAGTACTGTTCTTAAGTACAATACTTATACCAGGGTTATTAATTGAATTGACTTGCAGTATAGGGACATTGAGACACTGTACCTTGTTCATAGTTATGTTCACCTGGCCTTCCTTTTCCCATTGATTGTCACATATGATATGTATAGAAGCAGGAATAATTGTTGACTGTTTAAAAGGATTAGCAGGTACAGAAAAGGAAATCTCATCAAAGGACAGAGCAAGATGGATGGAATAATTCCAAGGGTACACGGCTACAATGACATGATGTTTAGGCTCAACTGTACTTTTGCTGTGTATTCTCTTCCATGGAGCCATTTTAGTAAAATTTACATTCTTAACATTAAGAAACCCATTACATCGTGAATAAACAATTGCCCATTGAGTGTGATATCCTTGAAAGGTAATATTTTGTATGGTTAAATTGACTACATTCACAAATATCCAGGCCCTGTTGTATATGCAGTGCTCATAGGTATACGGTGGAAATGGGATGTTGCAATTGGAGGATTTACTAGTAAAGCAGGTAAGATTTTGACTGACACCAAAGACGTTATAAAACGTATCTATGCTAGTTATAGTCAGTGGCAGTAATTTACTAGGATAGATGACATTGAGATTATAGATATGAATATCTGATGAATTCATAAATAGTAATTGACACAGATTACTTCCCTTACAGTACAAGGTACAATTATCTGCAACACCTGTAATTGTGACATTTCTGACCTCCTTAAATGCAGTAATACCACTCTTAACAAGATGTCTCCCTGACATGAATCTCCACTCTGTATTTGACTGAGATAAGAGAGTCTGATTCTGTTGAAAGTATTCCCAAGTGTTGCAAGAGTCATCAAGCTCCTCGTGACAAAGATCTTTACTTGTAGCAACATTGTAAACGCCTCTGTGAGCACTGGAGAAGTGACTCAACATGGAGAATATAATTAATAAGTAAAATATCATCATGAGCGGCCGGGTGTTATAGAATAGAATAAGTGTAGGAACTATATATACTCATGCATAAATTGTGTAAACATACGTACGTAATTATCAATTATATTGATACATTGATGTAGCATGCAATTTCAATTTTCAATTTTTCAATTTCAAATCATTATGCTGGTAACTCCTATTAGCCACATGACTACTTTACAGGGAGCCCAAAAAATGCATTGAGCTTTAAATTAGAGTAAAATGAGTTATAAAGAAAAGGAATGTGAAAGTTTGAGTTAGCAATAATCTTAACAATAGTGTACGTATGTATGTGAGTTTCTCAATTGAGTTAATCTGTAGCAAATGGATTTCTTGTCATATTACCTATGACCCTGATAAACATGTAGGTGACCTCTTGCAGTAGGTGACCTCTTGCAGTTCCTCTGGTATGATAGTGGTGTACGTCAGATACACTGGTTAAAAGATTCCTAATTTAGGCTGTACTAGTTCTTGACCTAATGTCGTCTATCAGAGAGGTATGTTCATTGGAGGGTAGATAGAACTTCTGTTGTGTATATAGGGGAAATAGAAGCTTTCATGCAGAGAATTGGTAGGTAAAAACTTGAACCAGGAAAGTCTCCTCATTAGTTGTACATTACATGAGACAGATTTAACTATGCTGTTGATGTGTGGCCACCAGTGGAGATGGTGGTCATTGATGACCCCAAAGCTTAAAAGTCTCTACTTGCTCGAAGCCAGAACCATTGAAAACGATGAAGTTGAGGGATGAAGGACATTTCTTCTTAGGGTGGATCCTCATGCATTTGGATTTTGTCACATTTAAGAAAAGTCCATTGTTGATTAACCACTGGTTTGCAGATGATAGAATGGTGTTCAAGCTGGAACTAATGCTGTACATGTCGGCTGTCTCTCCTGATGTAAAGATTGTTGTATTGTCAGCAAACAAGTCTGTCCATGAAGGGGAGTTTGTGGCTGCAGGAATATACATTGAAAATAGAAGGGGGCCGGGGACCGAGTTTTGCAGGACACCGGGGCCAATAGGAAGATATGATGAGACTGTACCATTGACAGCAACTGCTTGAACTCTGTTGGAAAGATAGCACTTTATCTGCTGACACATTTGATCGCTCAAACAGAATTGAACTTTTAGCTTGTGAAGAAGTAGGGAGTGGTTGATGGTGTCAAAGGCCTTTGCAATGTCCAGATACACAATGCCTACCATATCTCCCCTATCTTATAGAGTCAGTAAAATACAGGAGAAGGGATTGAGTAGAGCGACAACGTCTAGAACCAGATTGGAGAGGGTGAAGCAGGTTATATTATTTCTTTCTAGATGATTAGTTAGAATGTCTACAATATACATTTCCGCTACTTTATTGGCTGCTGGAAGCATTGATATAGGTCAGTAGCTTACACAGGTGGAAGATCTATCCTTCTTTTGAAGAGGGTGAATGATGGCTGCTTTCCATTGCATGCCTGGAAAGGAGGTTAAGGTGATGGAGGAGTTGATAATAGTGGACAGAGGGGAAGACAGAGTTTCAGTTACCGCGTGTGATGTACTTGCAGGCTTTAATTGTTGACCTTAGGTTAGAAAAAAGGAAGGACTTTCACAAGATTGGACACGTAAGCTCTTTTGGCTAATCTCTGCCATTTAGTCACTTCGTTGCAAAATTGTCTGTATTTTCATAATCAGTGTTAAGGTGGCAGGTCTGCAGGAACTTCCGATGGAGGTGGTTGTGATAAATCACATATTCTTATGATGATCCCATGAGATCCATGGAGCATTTATGCTTCCTAGCCCTGACTTTCTTGAGGGGAGTATGAAGGTCAAGAATATCTGACAGGAGTAGATTATAGACTTCAGTTTTAATGGAGGGATCATCAATATTTCAAGACTACTCCATGGTTCTGGATAATGGAGAGGTCACAGCTACAATCGAGAACAATGCTGCTGCCATTTTTGTTCAGAGGAAATCACAGTATAAAAAGCCAATGTGCACTACAGACAGTGCAAGAATATGAATAAGTATTTCGAGTTTAAAAAACTCATGGGGCGCCAGGCGCCCCTAAGTAAACTCAAACTACTTGGCTGGTACAAATTAGATTATTAGGAAGCCATATGTTAACATAATTTCTGAAAACAATATTGGGGTGCTACAGGCGCCCCTATATTGTTTTCAGAAACTATAATAGTTGAATAGCATAATAGAATTGCCATACTTTTTAAATAAAGCTTTGAATTAAAGTGAAATTATAATTATTAATATATTATGTCAAGCTATATATGGAGGATTAAAGAAGATCTATGTATATACATAAATAATATAATCGAGCATGGGCAATATATTATACGTATATAAAACATTAAAAAAGGAAGTAAAAGTAGGGATGATATTGCTGCAACAATGACTATATAGCTAGTACATCTAGAAAAGTATAACGAAATTAAACAAGTGATCTTGTGGTAAGGCTAACCATACAGAAGTGACAGCAATCTTTTTTGGATGTTCTTATGTACGTATATCAGAACTGATGTACTTATCTATATTTTGCTGCATTGTAAGGGCCACATATTTTACCCTGTTACTGTACTGTTGTATGTAAGGCCACGTTCAGTTATAAATTATCCATTGAAAGATACACATATATGTATATGTTTGTGCAAGTCTTTTCTGATGACTTTGCACTGTATATACAGTGCAAGTTACATACGTACATATATACATAGTACTACACAGTACAAGTTTCAAGTTTAAGAGATCCAAGTGACTAGTATATAATATTAAAATTACAATCAAATACTAGCTACACATGCAGTGCAAGTTACAAATTTAAGGGGATCCAAGTGACCCATAGGATAATCAGTATTTTAAACAGTATAAGACTTTAGTCACACTGTTGCAGGCTTTGAAATCCACAACTACTGCATAGAGAGTAGTAGTTGATATAGATCATCCAAGATAGAACATATGGCCTACCAATTACCTTTTCACACCTTAATATAGACTGAAGATGATGCATCTGCATGCCATATATCAACAAAGGTTCCAGTCTTAAAGGGGTCTCAACTAATAACCACAGCAGATTTGATTTGCTTTGTGAGGGAGCTAAGAATACCAACGGTTGGTTGCATGCAATCGCATAATCAACAGGGTTAGAGACCATTTTGTAACTTGTACACAAGGACATAAAAGGCCAAGGCCTTTATATACATATACCATATGATGTCCCTTAAGACAGAAGTAAGAAGTAACTCTGTCAAGTAGAAGAAGAAGTAACTCTGTCAAGTGGAAAGGTATATAAAGCATGCCCATGAGTTTTAGAAATTTTGTGAAGTATATATGTTAATATTTGCCTTATCTCTCACCATACATGTATATATATTAATTTGGTATATATACGTACCAGAATTAATGTATACACATTTAGGGTTGTAACTCTGTCAAATGGAAAGATATATATATGTGAAGCTAAGTCTTGGTGACAGACAACTATTAAGTATGATGAATAGGTTTTGTTTTAACTCATATTTGCAATTGCCCTATCTCTAAACATATAATTAATATAATTAAATTTTATAGTATAAAATTTAATTTAAACATACGTAGACATATGTATGAAGCTAATATACACTTGGTGTCAGTACTTGTAGGGATCCACAAAGCATATATATACGTATTATTTATATATACTGAGTTTCAGAAACTGTTATCAATTACAAGTAATTTATTGTGCCATACTGAGGTTCAAAAAAAACTATTTGGTATAACATTAGTACAGTATCTGATCTATCTCTATTGTTACATTACTCTCTCAAGCTATATAGAATTTAAGTTGGCCTAAATTAATGTAGACACCTAACAATATTGATTACAGATAGAAATAATCGTACGGGTGATAAATATTTGATCTCGCACTATCTCCAAATTTCTGCATCATGAATAGTCGTTGTCCTCAAGACACATACAGGATTTTTCCGCTTTCCCCAGTTTTGAAATGAAACAATAATACTGTGTACCTATATGTTTAAACTTGCTTGAAACAATTCACTGATATCTGGAAATAACGAATATAAGTACAAAAAGCGTCAACCACAACCATTTTATTAGGGAAAAATAGAAGCACCAAACCTAATATAGTAGGCCTACCTGAAGACATCTCTATGGTGCAGCAATACAGAACTCCAAAACTATATTCATGGCCCATGAAGCACCAACCTGGTGTCAAAACTGAACATGATTACATAACTTTCCCTAATACGTATGACAATTTGTATATAACTGCATGCCAGGTACATGTTTCTTCCTTTTTTCACTCTTTAAATTTTCGCCCTATGTCCAGGCACTCATGATTTTGTATCACGCATACCAATAATGAAGTGTTTTCCCCCTATCTGTCCATAAGATCTTGACAAAATGGCTTCTAAGTTTGATGGTTTTTGAGAGAGAGAAGGCTCATCATAAATATTGCATCTGAATGACTGTCTTAGAACGATATTTTTCTGTACTCTCAGTCTTTTAAGGTAACCAAAATTAAATGATGGCAAAAAGGTGGTTTTTCGACAATATCTTAACCAAGGAGTATTTGATTTTGAAACAAAAGCAGTTACATTCAGCCTACCACGCAGAAAATCTTACCAATTAAGAAAATATCGGTGATGGTTGATGTTTTTTATGATTATACTTTTTGATTTGTACCTTATATACTGTATATGCATAATAATACCTGGTCAGAGCTAAAGTCTACTCAAGCAGATTCAATGTATTTTAATATTTCAATCAGGTTTTTATGTGAAATCTATACTATCTTCATCGGTTCAATTTTTGAAATGCAGAAACTAAGGGTGCTAAGAGGAATAAGCCATGCAGTGTTTATACCATGGAAAGCCATATTAGTACCAAACTTACAAAATGTACATACAAAGAGCACACGTTTAACTCATTCATTTGTTCAAAAAAAATTTAAGCATTTCCAAACCCTTCTGTGCCTTCCACAGCCAAAGTTAGCTTTTCTTTAAAAACTTCATAAGAAGAATAGTTTGGAATATCAAGTCTGTTGAAGCATGTATGTGCTACAGGATAGCAATTTGGAGGCCCTGAAAATAAGCTTATCTGGAACTTCTGCGGTTCTCCTGATCCCCACAGAGCCTTAAATCCTTCAAAAGGTATGCTAGAAGTACCAGTTACAAACTGTTAGAAGAAGACATACTTCCGTTAACTAGTCGTCTGCACAATATCATGGGTGGTTCACAGACCACTAAGTATATGTACGTACGTATATCCATACCTGAAGAACTTTCAAACGTTGTTCATTACTGTATTCTTCAATTAGCTTCCAGAACCAAATGATCAAATGGTGTGAGGAATTAAGACCTATGTCAGTGAAGCAAATAAGAAATTGATCGTAAAGGTACTTTGTAGCATCCACATACTGTAGCAGACTATATATACATACAGATATAAAGCCAAAGAAGACCTACGTACCTTGTAAGTATAAAGTGTTGGCCTTCCAGTCAGCAATATCTACAAAGGGAGTTCCAGCTATGACCCACTCCAATTCTGTTGGTTTAAAATGCTCAACACAACTAGATGGCACTATCTGCAAAGTAAAATGTAAAATTTGATACATGGAAATGTTTTCTGCAACAATATGTGCCAGAGTATTTGCAACAGTTAGACATCTGGAGTGGGTCTTCAAAAGTTAATTGGATGAGATACACATACCTATATTAGTATATTAGTCTAATGTTGTTACCTCTTTAAATCCCTTTAAAAGGGCATCACTCTGAGCAACTGTTGACAGCTTTAGTCTCCAGTTTACCATAAGATCTAAGTACTCTGATTTGTTCTTCTGTGTAACTTCAATAGTTCTCCCTTTTGGCTTCAAGTCCTTTACCACAGCCTGTCCAAGCAAATCACAACCATATTTATTACATACACAGTATGATAAATATTAAAGTTTACTTCTCCAAATGACTCTTCTGTGACTGAAAATGTTAGTCCTCCTACATCCGCAGGATCATTTTCCTTGATGTATTTAAGGCTAGCATAGAAAACAGGATCTATTGCTTCCAAATCTGATAGGTCAAATGGTCTAAGGGAAAAATTATAAATTCAAAGTACGTATACTCAAGTACATACGTATGTACATGTAAATAGTAAATGTAAGGACAAACTGCAAACTGCGTAGGTGCAATGTAAAATGAATGCTACACAATCACTAGATAATGGTAATATAAACACAAACCTCTGCAGCAATATCTTGTAAATATGAGGAGCAAAAAAGACATCAAGTAGCTGATCCTTGATAATAGCTAACCCAATAAATCTGCCTGCAAACCAAAACCTGAACACACATTTGCACAGCAATTGAGATAACCACTTAGTCTTAAAACCAAAAACAACAGAACGTAACAAGTTTAATTAGTAAAATTTGCTTTTAAAGATAACAATTTGTGATAAAGAGATGGTGTAAAAGTGTTCTAGGACCGATTTGACAATGGCCCAGAAGGAGAAATTTGTGACTATAAGTTTAATTCATAATATACACTTTTAATATACAATTGGTTAATCTGCCAAATTCAATAATCTACCAAAAATAGCATAAACCAATTGTGGTGGATTAACGGGGTTACAATGAATGTGCAAAGGTTTGAGTTTCGCATATCCAACTAAGTAACACAGTTTACTGTAAAGCTACAAGTATACACTCTTTAAAGTGTATAGTTTGTTAGTTGAGTTTAGACTGCAAAAATTTAAATCCCCATAAAATGGTTGGAATTGAATTTTAAATTGACACTTTCAGTTTTCATTGCTAGTTAAAATTTCCCATTATTCACAGGATTGTGGTAAAGTTATGTAGCCCTTGTGAATTTTGTGTGGTTGAAAGTTCTAAAATCTAAATGTACATAAATGTAGGGCAGATATAGAAGGTGAAAAACATGTATAAATGCATTAACTGAGGTGCAGAAATACATAGTAATGGCAGATGGCAGATTTTGATGGTTGGCAGATTACATAGATATTTAAACTCTACAAATGGATTCATTCTTTATAAATTCAGGCAGATTTAGCAGTTTGGTGTGAATTATATTGTAACTTAAATAGGATTGGCATGAGAAAATATGGTTACATTATATATGTACGTACGTATACATTAAAGTATGTATAAGTATAAACTGACTAAGTCAAGTGCAACGTCAAGTGTAATGCATACCACTGGATGTGATTCTCGAGTTGAGCTGAAAATGGACTTATTTGCAGGGTGTAGGAGCCAGCATTTGAATACTCAAATAGACCATAGTAAGGATTAAACAACTCGTGTGACACACAGAAAAAGAATTCCCTAGCCGGACCTCCATAATCCAACCTACGCAAAAATAGTAGAACCCAGAGTTGTAAAATCACTGAAATACAATTTGGAAGAAAATCATACAATCTACATATCAAACATAAAAACAAATAACCAAATACAAATGTAAACAAATATTAAAACAAAGAAGGGATCAAAGAATTTATACTATAGATGAAGTGACCCCTGTGGAGAAGAATGATATGAACAGTATACTTTGCAGTGTAACAGTGATTGTACCTTACTCACCCTGGTTCTTCATCAAACTCATATTTGACATTTTGGAACTGCAAGGAGGTAGTCTTTGCTTTCATGATGGCATCATATGCATCTTCCAGTAGATGAGAGCGACGTACAACAATTTTACTGGATGAAATAAAGAAATGACATACTCTCAGTTAATTGGTCAGTTGGTACGTACGTATGCCACATGTTTAACTTACAAATCTATTGGATTGATCAAACTTAGCTTCTTGTTCAACTTCCTGTGCATTTTAGAAAAGAGAGCAGCAAATCTTTCCTTTTCCTTGCTAGTAGGTGGCTTCCTAGTTGCACTACTTAAAGTTGCAGTGTCATTTGGCAGCGCTTGAGCTTGTGAAAGTCCTGGCACTACATTGGTGGTCAGTAACTGGCTCTCTGCAAACATATTTATCTCCTTGCATAATCTAATTATTACACACTCATAGAGTGGGTTAGTTCTGACATCAGCTATTCCAGAGACGTGCACCATTTGAATCATGTCACTGCAGCGAACAGTAAAGAAACACATTTCCATGTACCTCGATATTACACATGTGATTGAAATGATAATCAGTTAACCACAAGTAAGTATAGTGTAATCATCTTAATTCTATTGTTGTTATTAACTAACTACATGGCCCTTGATAAGCGAAACCCCTTTGCCTGTAATGCTTCAAAGATGTTGGGTGAATCAAAGAATTTTTGGATGTCTTCCTTCTTCAGTTCCAATGAATTTTTACTATAGTGAAGAATTTCGCCAGAAAACTTCTCAATCAGTCTTCTGAATGTTGGATCCACCCTTCTCAACTCTTCAGCTTCTTCAGTTGGGTCATCAGCAGTTCTGATGGTAATCAGTGAAAAGCTACAAAATTACAGGAGTGATTCAACTGCACTATCAAAAAGAGAAGGCAAAGTCACAAGTACACTGTACCACATGTATTGCTGGAGACCCGTGCCCATTCACCGCATGATATATATATATATACGTACACCCCATACTCCATGATATATATATATATATACGTACACCCCATACTCCATGATATATATATATATATACGTATACCCCATTGCCATGGCAATTAGCTAATATTGCATTATTGATTCAATGTGAATTGCTGATTAAGTGTAACATTTACACAGGATGAACCAGTCACTGCAGCAATCTTACGCATTCATTTTCTGTGTTACTTTCTGATAACTTTTAATAATCTAATTACTTTATTTATTAACAGAAGCAAATCTCACATGTTTCGCAGAAATAAACTTTCTTGGCTATAGTACTCACCCCTTGACTATGACCATTACATAGATATATACCCTTTTGTTTTATACATACATGTGACATTGACTATTAGATATTAGACATTGTAATGAATTTTACCAAAACTCAACTGAAAACAAATCATTACTAATGTTTTGATCATACGTACGGTGTGGCCTTTATATCAGAATACATACAGAATAAAACAATTATGAGAAGCGGCAATATTCACCTAGTCAATTGCTGTTGAAAGTGCCTTATCAAAAAACCATCAGACAAGCAGTCACAGGCTCAATTGGTTTATAATTTAACCAATCAGCCTAACGCAACTTTTGCTATATACTTATTTATTGTTGACTTTAGTATTTTACTTATTTTTGGTGATCTTAATGCTAGAAAAAATTATTTTGAATCAGTTGGATTAAAACAAAGGATATAAGTAGTATATATATGTATGTGCTACTAGAAAGTGCAGCAACAGTCAGTGCCAGAGCAGGACTATATCTACATCTGCAATTTTACAGTACACATGTTACCATAAAACAATACATATAGACTTTCTTTATACAGAAACAGATCAAAGATCTTACCTCTCGTACTCAGAAACTGTGTGTCTTTTAAGTGCTAGCTGTTCTCTGATGTCTTCCTGGAGACAGAAGGCAGCAATCTGTGCATCCGAGAGCAAGTCATCAGTATATGGGGTAGCAAACAAGCCAGTTCCCTCAGTAAATCTGCGAATCTCAACAGCATAATGTCTGATTAAACCTTCGAGATGCGGGTTCTTCTGGTTCATCAAATCAGACACTTTATTGGTAGGATTGGAATCTTGTGCCAGTAAGACAGCAATCATCCTACAAATGACACAGAATTAAGCAGTTATCGTTACACATGAATGACAACATCTACAATTAAGCAATAGACGTGTATATCCCAGTGAGTTCTTGGTGCTGTAGGAATCTCATTATATGTGATCAATTAAAAGGAGGAAAACAGACAAGTAACTAGTCAGATAGAATTGCCAGTTATGAAGTGTATCAACCAGATAGTACGCTATCAAAGGTAAGTTGTAGCTATTATCATATTCTTTTTAATTCTGGTAAAGTGAATGGTGACTATTAGAGTACCAGAAAATCATCTTTTATATACATTAGGGTTCTGTGAACAGATATTCTGTTTAATTTCTGCTATTTTGAAGACATTTAGTAGCCAAGATGAATCTGGCGAGTAGTTCCATTTCTTTGAACAGTCCCTTGATACGTATTGAAATAGTGTCATTGCTCTACGTATACAGCTGGGAACAAGCTTTCCTCACAAAATATACCTTCTGTACATATTGCATAACTCGTTTTAAAGGTCCATACATGTATATACATGAAGTGATAGGGTTTATTTGTCGCGATCATGATGATATATGAAGTTAATTGAGCAACAGCAACAGAACGTTTCAACCCGTAGGTCTTCATCAGCAATATGAAAAAATGAGGAAAGGTTGGTGTTTATATACATGTGTTTGGATACTGAAAAGTGACTTCTACAGAATTACATATATTCATAATATGAGCTTCCATACCTTTCATTCACTGATAGAGAACCTTTCAAGTATTCAAGAGTGGCTAAGGGAACTTGGTGAAAGTAGAGTCCGATTTCACTGATTGTAAGGGCTTCAAAAGGAACAGTTTCCACTGTTGCTCTTGCTGTTATCCTGTTGTAATCTGCAACTGTGAGGGGCTTGCAATGATAAGAAACGGTTGCTGGATGATTGACTTCTTGAAGATCAGTCACAGTAAGAACATGACCACCCATTACTGAATAGTCCCGAATATTCCTGGCAAACTTTTGAATGAGGTCTTCAGCTGAAGGATCTCTGTATCTCATATCAGTCAGTTCACTAGTGGGATCTGAAGCCACTTTCAGAAGATTAATAACATCACTAAAAGGTCCAAAAATAATTTCAACTCTCTATGATCTTATTAAACTGTTAAAGTGCAGTATGTACACATAATCATCATTTCACTCTGGATTTTACCCCACCCACTCATGTCCCCTGAGGAGCACAATGAGCAATAGGTGGAATTTAAGTTCACTTAATGGGAACCAGAGCCTCTCCTTAGCCACTCAAAGAGATGGTTGAGCCATAGACATCTACCTCACACTTCCATCGTATGCCATTCTTATGATTCCTAATGAGAATGAAACAGCTGTCTATGGCTCAACCATCTTTTTGAGTGGCTAAGGGGAGACTCTGGTTCCCACGGTATCACGGTATCACAGTTTTAAGATCAGCTTCAGATCTAAAAGTCCCTTATTTTCCAAAATATGGTATGGTCTAGCACATACAATTAAGGTTAATAAAATAAAGTGTATACCTTTCATGCAGTGAAAACGGCCCATGAAGTGACTCTAAAGTAATGAAAGGAACTTCATTGAAGTAGCGGGCTATTTCGGTGGTAGATAAATCACACGGCCTGACACTTTGCTCAGGTGAGTACGTAGTTATTCCTGTTTCTGGATTATTGTAGCTCTTAATATCATCATGAAATTCATCCAGCAGTTCCTTGAGTACATGCTCTCGATTGATGAGGTCAGAAACAACACGAGGGCCTTGCATTTTAACAGTCTCAACCACTGATCTCAGGGATAAATCAAATTCTGGCCTCCTTTGTAAAATTATGCTGTATATATTGCTCTGCATGAAGAAACTGTAAATTTCCCTAGGAGTGCATGGATAACTTTGAGCCAAAGGAGAGACATAACTACTGAAATCAGATGGTTGTCTGGAAATGTCTGGCCTTTGTATCTCCTCCCAGTATCCATCAATCTCCCGAGAAAATAAAGAAATAAGATAATTAATATCAGGGTCATCTCTCTTCTGTTCTATTACTTCTTCACCACCGTTAGTAATACATTCAATAGTTGTTCTACAGTGAAGGAAAGAAGGAATACACATATCTTAACCTATTAACCTATGTACGTACATAAGCAGGTACGTAACTCATTAGCAAATGTGCGTACCTTATTCCTTGTGTTAGGCTAAGTTTTCTGGAAATGACAGCATAGATATCAGGTCTGCGAAAGAATGCTACTATTTGAACAGGTGAACACCAAATAGCTGGAGCCACTTGGGGTGTTTCCATAGCAACAGAAAGGCCATGTAGAATCTCGTTGTCAAATAAACTATAAACAGAGCATAACACAAAAAATGACAACTGTTTCATCCTCATCAGTGTGTTATAGTTCTGGTGGTGAGTTTTCAGTTTATCTATTACGAGCAAAACACTTGTGGTTTTATATTAAATGAAGATGGAGGCAACAGTCTACGGGAAACTGAGTGCCCGCAGTAAAAAGGTGATGATATGATGAAATAAGTGATTATTTCTATTGCATCATAGCCATTGTACAGGCTCAGTGCAATTAACTCTTAGGTACGTACGTATATGTACACTTAAATGTTACCATAGAAAGTAGAGTAATAAATTACCTAAGAATCATCATAAGTTCCATCATTTCTTGCCTTTCCTGAAAGTGATTTAAAGGTTCCGAAGAGGTACAAATTTCACTGATGAATGCTCTATCATATTCAAAGAAATATGGTAATATACATACGTATCTACACAGTTCTACTTAATCACTCACTTTAAGTCATTGTTAACTGGTTCCACAAACTTGGTAGCTATACAGTCATATAGATTAGGTTGGCGTAGAAACTGAAGAACTCTTTCGTTATAGTCTACCAAAACAAAGGAAAAATGTTGAAAACTGCTAATAGCCAGTCACAGTAAACTAGAGATACTGTGATAATATACCTATGTATTGTAACTTCAGTTGCTATATATATGTAGCTTGAAATACTCTTTAGACACAACACTTACAATATACTTTTTGTATGTACGTACGTACGTACATACCTTAACTATAATTATTGACTTAACTACTTACTTGTCTCAGTATCCTGACTGAGTGCAGTAGAAGTTACAGCTTCAGCTGCTGCTACAGTAGGTCTAGTGGGGTCTGCATCTAAGATGGCAATCCTCTAAAATGACAAATAAGAAGTAAGTAGTTACAGTATGTACTGTATATGTACGTATATTCTAGCATATATGAACATTCAGGAGGAATGTGATTGTTTGAGGATGAACTTAGCTCTTTGTCATTATTATCAAAATGAGAGCTACCAACACTAATATTTTTTACCTTTTCAATGTTTTACTTAACTTGTTTAATTTAGTTGGATATGAATTTGAATATCAGTTATCAATAAAATCATTTTCCTATATCAATAACTAGAATATAGACATCAAATATACAGCGTTAGAAAAGAACACAGTCTTCTTTCTTATATGTAAATATATATACTCCATTTCCACTGAGTTAAAAAATAACATAGAGTAAAGCAGAATCCTATATTTACATACATACGTATCTCTATAATAGTCACAATAATTGGAGGTCTTTCCTATTACCACATACAGTACATATTTACACACTGGAAGCTATGTACATACGTACATACATTCATATGAACTGTATTAGTTGTAGTAGCATGCAGGATTTTGCCTGTCATACTTACCAGTCCAACAGGTCTGTTGCTCTTTGGCACCAGAGAATGACCAGGGTACGGTAACCTCGGATCAATGTATGTTGTAGTTCTGGCATTATGGTTAACAAAAAAAGTCTACAGAAGAATGAAGCATTTTCCATAGCAAGTCATCGGTCACACAGTGAAACATGTCTAATACAGTCAGTCAACTTGGGGGCAGCTGAACTTGGCCTCATTAGAGAGGTGGCGGCATTATAGAAATCCTTATGTACAGCCCATTATATATTAGATATATGTATATGATTTTTGCTGGGACTCTAAGAGTCAACCGTTATTTAGAATTCTAATCGGGCAACCACTTATGTTTACTGTACGTATATTAAGGTTTTCACTCATCAGCTTATCCCATTATACGTGCATGGATTTTCACATTTCAACTTCAATGTACTGTATGTATGTACATATACTGTATATACTCTATTTATTGATTTACTCATATGTACATATTTGATACACTTTTCTACAGAAAGAAAGCTATATTTTACTAAGAATTAACAGAATGTATAATAACTGAATTGAAATTTGGCTGCTTGTAGTAAAAATTGAAAGTTATTGTATTACTTCCAGCTGACAACATGAATAGAAACCAAATCTTTGTACTAATAAGTACGTATAATGTTTGTGGTTTATAGTCTTACTTTTCCATTTTTGTCTCTTTTTGCTGTCCAGTCTGATGGCAACTCATACTCCACCATTGCAAATTTATTCAGGACAGTCACTAAATGTGAGTTGTGCTGATATCGTTCCAGAGCCATTGGATCCACTCTGATACGCTGAATCATCTTTAAAACATTAGCACTTGAAAGAATTTCCTTTCCCAAGTCCTATATGCACATACGTACGTATACGTATATATATTTGTAACTTGCACTGTATATAAACTTGTACCTCGGACTTAAAGGCTTTGACATTTATAGTATGTGAAACCACACTTATCTGAACATCCCTCTAAACAGAATTTAAGTGTTCAGTTTAGAGAGGCTTTACTGTACATACAAATATACATATTCATACACCATATAAATATATATTTATATACGTACAATACATATACGTATATAAACATGCATGTAGAAAGACATAACATGCACTATCAACAAATGATTTAGATCATTAGATGGGTAAGAACCTCTGGGACTTCTTTTCTCAGATAACTGTATAAGTCCTGCCTAGCTATAAATTTGTAGACAGGAGAATCTTTTATAGCTGTGATCTTCTCCTCCAATTTCCTGTCTCCTGTGATGCTTGGAGACTTGATGACCTCTCTTTCTTCAGTGGCTTGCTGGTCCACTGATATAACAGTATCTACAGTGGATTTCTCCCATAGCTCATCTGTAGATACTGACGATTGAACCTTTTCAGGCCTCTCCATTATATCCCCAGGATCAGGGGTTTCTTCATCAAATCCACTTTGAAGACCAGCCATCACTTCACCACCAGAGGTTTCATCTCCCTTACATGTTTCTAAAGAGAGAACTGGTAAAGAGCCTGTCCTATCTGCTGCATCATGTTGATCACTTTTATGAGGAGAAGTGGGTAAGGCAGCACTCGCTGGTAGAGAAACAGTATGATCTAGAAATGGTTTTATGTGACTCAAAATATTCTCTCTCTCCTCTAATCTTTTAGCAAAAGATGAAACTTGGTCTTCTTCACAAGAAAGTTGTCTACCAATTCCTACATAATGCAAAAGTTCATATACAGAGTGGCTCATTCGTATAATACATATACAGAAGTAGACAAAGATTCTCAAGATCAAGAAGACAAAGATTCCCAGGGTCACTGATGAAGGGTGGAATTCCCAGAAACAGTTGTCTGGCCCAGTAGAGAAGAAGAAAAGTAAAATGAGAAACCTCTTGTATCCTCATCCAAAGCAAGTACCAGGTGTTTAGTTCCCTATAGGCCTCTTACTCTAATATATAGTATATAAGAAATATGGTGTATTGATTATTCATATATATTTGTACAGACTATATACATATGTACATATACGTATGTACGTAGGTATATCCTATGTACACTAACTCATTAATAAGGAGCGTTATCTGGTAAATACCTATAATTGAAAACCTGTACTAAGTAATCTAGGGGTCCACAGTGATAACAGTACTGGTGAGTAAAACTTGCTATTACTATTGCATATTCCTTCAACTGCTCACCTGAAGTGGGCGGGTCCAGGGACACAATCTTTTGACTGTGGTCAACATAAACAGGTCGACCACTCCCATCTCTCAAAACTAAATGTACATTAGAGAGTTAAAATTGACTTACATACTACCTCAGGGTAAATGTAAGCTCCTGTGAATGTTAATCAGAAAATTAAGCGTACAAAAGTATTGCTTCTCAATTTCAACTTTTAATAGAATGTGAGGTCTTCATTCATTCTCAATGTAGTGAAATGTTTAATAACATCTCTATGCAATAGATTTTACTTTCATTTGAGCACATTACTTTGTTTGTGCTTTGAGATACTGGAAATCCAGAAATTGAATGCCTTTAATTGATATTAATTAATGAAAACACAAAGCAACAATATGAAATGTTAAATACATTTGTACATTGTGCATAGTCTTTGTACATGAGCAATAATATAGACACTGCCTATATATGCATATGTATATATACGTATATACATAGATAATTGCTGAATCAGCATATTTCGTGATTCTTATATGAATCAACATATAGACGGGAGTTTAAGTAAACACTAACTAATTAATCAGCTTTGTTAAATATTTCCAGATTTACAGTATCAGAGAAAGCAATTGCTAGAGCTGAGTGAGGATATCTTTATGCAGCTACGATACAGAGCTCAATTTCCTACCATTCTTTCTTATTACTGTGTTTGATAATCACTTTACTTCCTATATGAAATGAAGATGAACATACGTACGTATACGTACCTTCTCTTGATGGGGAGGGTGGGTTAAATTGAAGGTGTGACATTGCCTGCTCAGGATACACTGGAGAACTTATGTGCTGTAAGACATGGTTTCCATGGAGCGTCTGACGAATCAAACTTTTTCTTTCCTCAGACTCTGTAGATAAATATATACGTATTCCCATACTGTACAGTATATACAGCCAAGTGCAAAATAAGCCACCCACACACAATAAAACAAAAAAAAAAAAAAATTACATCGGCTGTTTGTGGTAAAGGAAAGTATTTAGTTAATTTATATGCAGCTATATTGCAAACCAGCAACAACCCAACTACTACATCACTTAGGAACTACAGGTCAAATTTGTCATCTGCACAGATTAGAAAGAAATGCTCTGAAATGGTGGCATAGTGCTATCTACTGGCATGCATGCAGTCTTACCAATACTCTTAAATGAATCTGAGGTCAAAGTTGGGGAAAAAACATCTTCTTTGGCCATATCTACTTTTACAGCTCCTTCCATGATGGGAAGTGTATCAGGAGGATGTTCAGCATGTTCTTCATTAGGTTTGGCTGCTCCAACAGAAAGGTGCTGCGAGCTGCCATCTGGTGTCTCTTCCATAATATCACTCTTACAGTCATGTACAGATGAGTGGTCTACAGCAAGTGCATTTCTACTAGTTATTTTGCTTCCTTCAGATGGTTCAACAGTTTTGGCATCCACTTGAGAGGTGGTTACCTCTGAATGGTCTACCACCTCTGGCACTGAATGGTCTACCACCTCTGGCACTGAATGGTCCACCACCTCTGGCACTGAATGGTCTACCACCTCTGGCACTGAATGGTCCACCACCTCTGGCTCTGAATAGTCTACCACCTCTGGCTCTGAATGGTCTACCACCTCTGGCACTGAATGGTCCACCACCTCTGGCTCTGAATGGTCTACCACCTCTGGCTCTGAATGGTCTACCACCTCTGGCTCCAGACCTGTAAAATATCAAAACAGTTTCACCATCAATGAGGTACAGTACAAAAAATTGAAAGTTAAAAACATACACTGTAGTTACGATGTAAAAACAAGGGCTTATATAGTTTCAGTATGTATTATCATATACATATACAAAACAGCAAAAAAGTACAACTACAATGGAGTTACGTATCTTACACATTTAATACTTACCATCAATTTTCTCACTATTTTCTCTTAGAAAAGATACTTCCAGTTTGATGCTTCCCTGAGTTTTCTTTCCCTTTAGCCTACTCTGAAGAAACATCCAATGATGTGCACCAGATGGATTTCCAGTCAGGAAGAGGGACATGGGAAACTTGGCCTGTCCAATGAAATGTGACAGAGCAGGTCTTTTCCATTCTGGCTTAAACCTCACTTGAATATGCATTTCATCTGTACGCAGCATATCAACTGAGAATGCCTACACGCAAGGAATGCAAACATAACAAGCAATTGAAGTCAATATCTTGTGGGCTGGCCCAGAATAACATAACTCAAAAAACTAGCATGCTAAAGCATCCGGCCCAATTTTTTTGTTTCTTACCTAGATTGTAATGATTACATACGTATGTATACCTACGTATATATCTTCTGGTTACATACTGTAGATGCAAATTAAGATGGCTGCTTTAAGGAGAGAATATTCTTTAAGTGCTTCTAAACATAAACATAAATTGATTTTCTCAGATAAATAGAATAAACTCAGTCAATTTCTACCCTTAAAGTGGTCACTGCTGGTTTATATGTTTGTATATGTAGGAGTTAGAGTAAGCAAAACTGCTGTATGTAGAAATACATATTGTATAAAATTTCCAATGATAAGATATATGCACTTTGGCTGTATCCTTTATCTACAGATAAGGAAACCACAGGCTTTTTGGCTTTTTGGAGTACTAACAGCAGATAGCCACTCAAAACTTCCAGTTGTATGCCATTCCAATGATTCCTAATGAGAATGAAACAGCTGTCTATGGCTCAACCATCTTTTTGAGTTGCTAAGAGGAGACTCTGGTCCCCATCAAGCGAACTTTGGTTCCACCCTCTGCTCATTGCGCTCCTCAGGAGACATGAGTGGATGGGGTAAAATCCAAAATCAAGATGATGAGACAAATACATGTTGGTATGTAAATTGCTATCATACTAATCATTACACTACAACTAGGAAGGAATGGCTATATAACCAGTCACCAGATTACTGTACTCACATACAAACCAAATGGCCACTGGAGATCTTAGGCAACCATAGGTGTACTGATATGAAAAATAGGAGTTAGTTGCATTTGGCCTGTGCAAAGGCTAGATTATAAGCAAAAAATAATCACTGGAAAGTATTACGCCAACTAGCCAAGTGACCAAAGTCTAATCTTGGCTGAGGGACCGAAGTCCTATTAAATTGGCAACCAGTGATCGCCTCCCAGTCATCCAAGATGGAAAAATTCATCAAAGAACCACAGACAGCTGTTTTGCCCTCATTTGGGCTCATCAGTGTGGTACATTTTCAACAATGGTAAGTTGGATGACTGCCTCCACTTATTAATCAACCGCAAGTGAAACCTTATCACCTACTGATGCAGTTTGTATACCATAGAGCTACTCCGTCTGTATATAGACATACGTACGTACGTATATAGGTCTACAGCGATAATAATAAGTTATTTCATACGCTGACACAGAAATGGTGACTAATAATAGCACTTACGATAGATGTGGATGTGAGAATACATACCCAGTTGTTAATAATATACTATAAATAGCAGAAATATTACCAATCACATGTCCCGTCTTAGACAGACCAATGATCCATATGGTACAAACAGTTGTTATTTGTAGTGCACTCTGATGATTTCATAACAAGAGAAAGTCTTAAGAATGACTGAACTAAGTATTAAAATAGTGAGTTAATGCATGATGTTGACCGAACAAAGGAAAATGATATGCACATAGATTAATCACTAGAGATGTTATAACAAGCCAACCAAGATTGTGTACTTGCAGTGTCCAACGTATCTGCATTTCTACAGATGTACACGTACGTATATGTATGCATCAGTATAAGCAACAGGTTTCAATTGATGATCTTGTCAGCCAATATAATATTAGTAATATATAGCTGCATACAGTATATCTACGTAACTCAGTTTTATACTTTATTATCTGTTGAGCTTTTTTCCAAAAATCATTGCATGTACAGAGTGGTTATTTGAGGATAATTGGACTCCATTCCCATGTTATGTACATACATGTAAATGTCCAACCAGTGCTTGAAAGTGCCTTTGGATAGTCTAAAGTCTATTTTAAAATGTAAAATTCTTCAAAAATGAAACAGTATTATATTATCTAGTTTATTATCGGTTTGTTTATCACACACAGCAGCAGAAGCGGACTTACATGGTTTAGCTTTGGATGACAACTGTAGTCTAAAGGAGCAGTGGTCAAGTATTCACGATGATGTGAAAGATTGTTACCATGGTAACCCAACCCAGGAGAGACACTGACTTTGAAGTATACTTTAGGGGCTCCAAATGTATTTGGTTTCAGCTGCAAACAAGCTATTGCTAATAAATAAGAGAGAGTACACAATCACTACATATTAGTCAATAACTGAAATACAACTGAAATACAAACAACAAATACAAACAATTTCATATAAACAGTACACGAAAATAGTAAAAAGGATTATACTACATCACATTAGAGGCTTAATGATATTGATTTTGGGGTGTTCACACATGTCTGTGTTCAAATAACTGCAACAACGTCACATTGTTCTAGTGTTTATATAGTCAAGATGCAAAAATGTGTAAAGTAAATTTTGAGGTAAGTTAATTATTGTAACTGAACATAATTGTGCCAGGAAAGATAAAATATAAGCTATTGAGAGTGCATGGGAGAGATGCTGAAATGCCTACTCACAATATACAGTAACCTGGTATATTTCCAGTGACTCTGCCTGAGCTGATGGCCATGGAGCTAGTGAAGGACGGTGATTAATCACCTTTAGAGGAACTGACTCTGCTAGCATAAGCATTGATGCCGTATAGAATCTGAAGCAGATCATTGTTTCTGGTTCTAACATAAACATGACATAAATACATTTTACGTGTATGTACATATTGTTTTGTAAGCACTGGATATTGATATATATAAATCAGTACTACAATAGCATTTTTGATAGATGAAACAAATAAGGATTCAATCATTAGGCATACGTACATATGTCTCATAAAATATGAAAATGAAATGATTAAATAATTGAATGAAAATAAATGCTAATGGTTTGTTTCACACATACAGGTGATGTGAAGCATACATGTGGTATTGTGAAAGCATACATGTACTGATATTATATATACGTATAATATGTATATATCATCTAGATTCAAAACTATCACTAGCAAAATGAAATAGATTTCATCCAACGTTTCAGTATCAATCTCAGCTAAAGGGATATAGTATAGCTATACAGTCCGTAAAATGCTTTTTGCACCCTTCACATCACCATTTCTGAGGGCACGACAATGTTCAGATAGTCTGTGGTTTAGGCTACGTCCTGACTGTCCAATGTATACCTTATTGCGGTCAGAGAATGGGATTCAGTATACTATTCCCTTGCACAGATTAGATGAGATTGGATCATTTGGGTGAACCAGCCTCTTCCTCAAGGTGCAGAGGGAGAGAAGATTATTTTGATATCTAAAGGTAGGAGGATCCTTCAGAGGTCTCTGATAACCCTAATATACGTACGTATATGGGATGGTTAGGGTGGTCTTCAGTATTGACCCACTGGCACTCTCTCTTCTTGGTTCAACATCAGAATATTGATACATACCCATATACGTACGTATGTGTGTGTGTATGTTGTGGGTATCAATATTCTGAAATGACAAGACAAATGGTTGAAGAGTTCCAGAACATTAAGTTTCATTGTAAATGAAGAGAACGTTAAGAGCCATCATAAATTGGTAAATACTTACTCAATTGTTTTTTGTAAAAGATTAAACAGAGACATCATGTAATTGCGTACCTTTAAAGAGCTCATCTGATAGCTTCCAAGTAACTTCACCATACTGAGATGAATCTACACCTCTGTACTTTAAGTCAAGGTAATCATCAGGATCAGAGGTACCTATAAAGTAGAAAAAAACAATTAAGTGTGATAAAAAGTAAATACATTAAAAGTGATATTTGTTCATACGAATGGATGCTGCTGTATAGTGTTAATAACACCGTACTGACCAACTTCTACATCTCATTCGTCACGTGAAAATACAACCAAACACACCGTATGCGTAGTACTGTAACCATGTGCATTCATTCACGAACTTTAATATGGTTTATTTCGATTAATGATGAAAAACGAGTCTACTAACCCAGCGGAAACATTCCGATCCAGTCTCTCTGATCAGGACGCGTAGGTACGTCCCAACACACCGTCATCCTGTCGCCCACCCGTAGCTCTTCTCTCTGATTGCCGTCTACTTCCACAATGATCATCCCCTTGAGGCCTTCGATATTGTTGAAAACATTCATTATTGTTTCACAGGTACGATTGGTAGAAGATTCGTCCAATAAATTTTCGGCCATCCTTTAAACTACACAAAGGAGGCGTGGCGAACACACTAGGGTAATCCCCGAAAATTGGCTTTGTATT
Organism: Chondrosia reniformis; assembly: GCA_947172415.1. Taxonomy (NCBI): domain Eukaryota; kingdom Metazoa; phylum Porifera; class Demospongiae; order Chondrillida; family Chondrillidae; genus Chondrosia; species Chondrosia reniformis. Next base: position 4,218,908 of record OX359199.1, on the reverse strand, counting down.
ATTGGCGAGACATGTTTTAACACAGTAGCTTGGGGAGTTTCGAAGGGCAGAAGAACGGTAGAAAATTCATTGTCAAGGAAGGTGACTGTAATTCGTTAGAAAATTCAATCTAAAGCATAAATGGGAAAAATATGCAGATCTGGAAGGAGCTGTTGGTTCTTGGCTATGGAAACAAATAGTCACTTGTAACAGATCCCAGATATACATACCTGCTTAAACAATAGAATTTACTTTAAGGCTTCAATATAATAAATTTACTGCTTCAATTGGTTGGCTATGCAGATCTAAAAATAGATTTAGTGTTTCACAACACGATCAGGGTCAACTGCAACATAAGACTTAGTGCTGAATATGTAACCTACAGCCAATGGGATCCTTCAGAGCAGGTCACATGACTGAAAGTTAAATCTCATAATGCGCACTTTTTCTTAGTTGACCTTCTAAGTCAATCTAGTGCCCTTGAATCTCATTGGCTGGAAGGCACATGATCAGCCCCTAAGTGTTTAGACCATGGTTGGTATTGTGCTGTTTGTATGATACAATAAAGGTGACAGTCACCTAATACATGAGCAAAGTGACCTTAACCTAAATTTATGGCATCGTCCTCAGGTGCTAAGATTAAACAGCTTTACGCTTTATCACCCATTATCTAAATATTAATATTTAGATAAAGCTAACAAGACCATAAGAAACTGCCAGAAGCACTCCCTTGGCCTGGTCCAAAATAGGAAGCACACTCCCTTGGCCTTGTGCAACACTGAAAGCACTATACTATTCCACTTGATCAATCCCTATACACATACCTTGAACCACAACTTGAAGCTATTACGTGCCTGCTCACACCTTCCATGCCACTAGGCACTTTTTATAAGAGTTACCGTTGCTGGGGCAACCCCATAACTTTAATGCAAGCCATGCTCTTTATAAAGAATACTTCCAAATGTGATGAGAGAAGGGGTGCAAATACTTTAAGGACTGTAAATCTATTTATACATGACCCTACACTATGTACGTATGTACCTATGCATATCTATATACGTATATATGCATAGGTACATACCTATGCCTATATGCCTATTGCCTGCATACCTGAGAGCAACAGGCATCCTTAACTAGAGTCTGGCCTAGAAGTGTCCATACTAAGGTTCACAGCATACTGTATACCTATAAGGTGAGAGGATGTATACACCATATGCATAATGTTTACCTCCCTTAGGAGCTTTGGGGGTAAGGTGCTAATCACATTCTGCATACCCATTCCTTGGCCTGATCACATCAAAATATAATGATGGAGAACACAAACCCTGGAACCTGGCAAGGATCCCAGACTACTCAAGAGTTAAATAAAAACATGCATGGGGACCAGGATACGTGTAACTGTGAAGTTATGAAGATAATGCTTATCCTTAACTGTCAACATGTGGGTAAATTAAGAATATATACAGTGCAAAGTTACAATATACTAAGGTAATCTAATATAATATAATTTAGTAATTCATATGGCTCCAAGAAAGGACCTAGAAACATATTATCATAAAGTTTAGCAGATATAAAACTCATTTTAAATTAAGGGAATTTTCATTTAGGCCTCCATTTTCAACAAGGATTTGGCAAGAGCAGTGCCCTCGGGTTGTCCCAGGCCTTCTGCAAATGTTGTTCCCCTTCCTCAGGAGGAGCTTAGCCATGACCACTGGGCAAAGGCATCACTCACATTGGGAAGTGGTGACCCTTGAAGGCGAGGTGGAGTGACTTGATGAACCAAGTCTAATAGGGGCAGTAGTTGAGGGGCCAAGTAGGCAGACAGTGCGAGGTCAATGTTGGTGATTCCACTTAGGGTTGACTTGAGGAGCTCATCATAATCTCGCAGAACTGGGGAAAGAAAACAGGGTACTGTCTTTAGATTGTAGATTGTTAATGCATATACATCAATAATATATACTTGATGGACATACGGTACAAGTTCTATTTTGTGCAGGATTGATTTCAAAGTGGGTAAATGTGGTTGGGTGCACTGATTCTGGTTTCAGGTTAAGTTGAACAAAAAAATAATTTAATAAAGCTACTAACTTCTATAGTCAACTTGGTCAATGTAATGTATGGAACTTATATTATATAGGAATTTTTAAAGCTCTAAAGTTCCAGAACTACATGTATGTTCATTTAATGTAAGGTGAGAGAAACATATGTAAATATGCTGTCTTGCTTAGAATTGGGGTTTTCCCCTATAATTGTGTTTGAGATTGAATTTCACAGCAATTAGTTACAACTATATATTCTCTATCCTTTATATGCATGTTGCAATTGTTTTCATAATTATATAGAGCTCCTCTAATGAGACTTCAACTAATTACATTTATGATGTAGTAAAAACGTTATAATTAATACATTTTTGTTTGTGGTAAGAAATTTCATTATTTTATATGATAACTTCAATTAATATATTATGTACATAAAGACCAATTAATTTCCTAATTCATTTATAGTTACACTAGGTTGACTGATGTAATTCAAAGGATCCAGATCTCCAAAAGGTCAGTGTACACGTCTTCATCAGACCTATCTTGATCTGAACACCACCTGACCTCTATGTCTTCTTGACTTGGTGCAATCTCACGATGAAACCAGCCATATCTTGAACAAGACTGTGCAGTACTTGAGACACACTGCTGTCCATCCCACAGAGGGTCATCCCAAGCAATCCTGTTTTCCCAAGCAAGTCCATTAAAGCCAGTTTCACAATAAAAATCATTATTAACAAATGTTGGCACTCTAGTGAAGTCAAATGGATCATTATCTCTTGGACACCTTGAATGTCCAAGTTCACTAAGATCAACTATCAGTGTCCAAAGATGCTTCCTTGGGTTGCCTTGAGTGATGGAAAGACCATCAACATATGAATCATTTATGGTTCTGGTTGGTGACCCAGAAATTCCATCCATTGTGTAGTATTGATAACCTCTTGCGTAACCACATACTTGAGAGTAAGTAGTGTTAACAGGAAAGGTCACTGAAGAGTATCTTCCATCAACACTCCTTCCACATGCTCTCTGTCCTGTGTTGCTGTTAGATACCTCATTAAGGCCACTCGGACACTCTGCTTCTGGATCAGTCATATTGATGTAGGCCACTCTTCTCCAATCAATACTAGTAATGTTACAAAGTGTTATTTCCTCTTCTTTAGGAGGAGGACAGTCTGAGGTTATGTGATCCATCAGTTGGTCTATCTTCTCACACAAGGAACTGTTGAGCTCTTCAATTTTCTTTTGGCATTCTGCTCTTTCTTCTCCAATCAATTGTTTTATTTCATCAAGCTGTTTGACAATGGTGCTGGTAAGGTTTCCAAGATTAGCACTTGCAGAGCTGTGACACTTGTCATGAGATGCTTTTGCAAATAAAGAGAAGAATGATTGCCAAGATGCCATACTGGTAGATTCATCATTGAGTGAGCACTGAGTGTCAGCTTTACTTGTGAGTATCAACTGACTGGCCAATATAGTAAGGAGAATCCAATTCCATTTAGTGGAATTCATCTTTTGAATCCTTTGAGTTCTCTGATGAGATTTAGGAACTTGCTTCTCTAACCGTTTCTGGTTGGTTGAGCTACAGCTACAGTGATGAAGCTGCTTTTATAGGAAACGGAACCGGATTAGTGGTCATGACCAGTACCAGTTTATATAGGAAAATTGGTTTTGGTGATGTGAGCGTCTATATATGCACTCTCTTCTGGCTTCTACTTATTATTATACTTCTGCAATGTCTTCTTTTAGTGAATCAACACATAAATAATCTTGATATATAGTGTATATGCACAAGTATGCTAAGTATTTAATCTTCCTGACCCCAGACTCAGACTGGTGGGAGTGACAGTTACGTATGTCTTGTGAGGAAAATAAAGTCATATAGACTCAGAAATCATATCAGGAGGTTTGGTCACAGCAGGAATAATGTAAATATAATAATAATTATATCCATTATCCGATTTCATTACTGGTTCAAATACCACTTTAAGTGTGTACTTCAATTTCCTGCTACATGCAATAAGTTTATTTTCGCCACTTACTTTAAGATCAGGTTAAATTCTAGTAGCTGGAGATACTATAGTCAAGTGAACCTAATCACATGTATGTACGTAAATACCAACTCAAAGATAATATTTGTATGACAGTATTTTCATGTGGCCTGTAATTATAAAATTAACATAATAGTTGTTAGCAAAACAAAGGTGCATGAGCCCATGCAATGCACTAGATACAGTATGTTGTCACATTCCCACACCAAAAGATAAACCCTCTATCAATATAGCTCTTAGATGGTTTCTTTTGTATGTATGAGACATCTGCATATTTTGTGACTTGCAATTTAGGTAGGGAATTTGCACTAAATTTTCTTCTTTACTTTCAATTGCAATTTTGTCCCCTCACCTCACCTCTGCACCCCCACCTTAACACTTCTCGTCTCAACCTTACCCTCATCTCCAGGTGCTCATGGTCTATCTCCAATTGCATGGAGATGAGAAATATTTCACCTTTGTAATGTGTATTTTCATATTAGATATGATTAATATACGTACGTAGATGTCTGTGAATGCTGATACCAAGTATTAGCTTCTTATCCTATATATTACATATTTACTAATTTCCTTCCGAGTTCCTCAAAAAGCAAAGAAGATTACTTGGTGGAGGTGACCTTTCAAAGGTCTGATAATCATCACTTTATACCTTTATTAGAATCAACATCTCTGAAGGAATGTAAGTTCTCTGTATCACTTCTCGTAATGTACATTTGTATAATAATATACCCATACATTAAATACATATTAGTCATGTATACAGGGTGATTTGAGTGAAAAATATTTTCAGTATACATATACTTTAAAAGAAGAATATTACAAGATTCATTATTTTCACACTATTTATTCTCATAGGTTCCATTCAGGTACCGGTGTCACTTGTCCCTTACTTCCTCCACTGGTAGCTCACTTCCTGTGAACAGCCTTCCTGAGGGCTGACCCTTATTTTGATATATGACATCACAGGAAAGAGCTACTGTCTGCTGAGACCAGCTGAGGACAGCCTGAGACAGTCAGACATTGCAAGAATGGATAGTCTTCATCTGGATCTTCAGGTGAAAGCTGGATGCTTTGATCCTTTAATCTCTCCAGTATTATATATTCAGTAAACTCAAACATAGTTTCAATACCTTTTGTGCCAGCTTTTGGACTTAGTCATTCCTACTGTACATTAATTTAAATTCAATAACTACGTATATATAGAGATTTGGTATTCAACCTTGAAGGAGTGGAAGAACATGTAACTGGAATCAGAGTAAGTCAACCGACTTCCTGATCACTTCTCCATTTATTTATGATCTTTTTTGTCTGACCAGGTTTCCAGTTCAGATCCAAGTTTAGTTTCAGTAGAAAAACAAGCTGCCTTGTCATTTAAAGTCTCTCTAGTTGGTCATCATATAAAAGAGTTTTCAAATGTGATTTTTCAGTAGCTTGTCAGATCAAGAGCTCATTCTACCTGTGAGGCATATACACTGTTGAGGAAGATGACAGTCAGTGTCCACCAGAAGACAGGAGAGAGGAGGAAATGGTGTCTGGTATCCCCAAATCAACTGGAGCACATCCGTCCACTGTCAGCTCATTTATGTACAACATTTTGTTGCTCCTTTTCACTGTTGCTATAGCCAGTTACCTAATCTTTCTGCTCTCTGTGTGCGCACAGCGAAAGAGGCCACTATCTAGTAGCCCACCGGGCTCTAAGCCATTCATCACTCTTCCACCCTCTGGCAACTCACTGTCCCACCAATTAATCTCTCCTATTGGACCTTTAAAGGCATCACCACAAGGCACAAACTCAATATGGTGGGACCCCCTTTGCTTCCATTTCAACACCAACCTCAGCTTTCAGGAGGACATCCCTGTCATCATCACTGAAGAGTAACACACCCACTTCTTCTCTACCAAAGGGACCACCCCCCACTCTACAGCAGTCATCACTTGGGAAGTGCTCTGGTGTTGTATACAGTAGGTTGTAGCAACTGTTTAAATAGCCATTAACTGTATACTTTTGTCTCCTATGTCATGTGATCAAAACCTCATTGCATCACAATTAAGACTAGTGTAGTATTTTACATAAACATGAGTTTTTGTTACATAATCAATGCAAGGTGCTGTAAATGCATACAGTACGTACTTACAGAAATATGTACATTAACCAAATACATACGTATATACGTATGTACAGTATATAAATTTGGTGATATTAAAATGGTATCCCTTTTGCATTGCTATGGCGATCCTCAAATTAATAAATGTTGATGCTGAGATAAACATGTCTATACTGTTCGTTCATTATAGCCCCAAAGTATATACGTATTTAATAATTTTCGATGTACGTATATATTGTTCAAAGATGGATCATTTTCCAGCAAGAGATCAAAGAACACTAAAGCATCCTAAATCTTTACTTGATAATTTCCATCAACACTCCTTCTAAATGCTCTCTGTCCTGTGTTGCTGTTAGTATTTCAAAAATGTAAAATGTATAGCAAAGTCATGTTATTCTTGTTTGACAAAAACAGTTTTGTGCAATAAACAAATAAGGAATGTGTCAGCCAGCAATTGATCATTAATTTGTCAGTATATAACTTACAGATCTTAAAGTCCTTTTTTCACATTTAGTGATCAGCCACACTTTGCAATTGGCTGTATGCCTTATCTGCTGATAAGGAAATCACAAGCATTTTAGCTTTTGTGAGTACTTATCAGCAGATGCGTATGAAGCCACTCAAAAACAGGTACGTGTGTGGCTCGACCAGTGGCTAAGGCAACACTCTGCAGCTGGTTCCCATCAAGTGAAATTTGGTTCCACCCATTAGTTCATTGTGCTTACAAGATGTTAATTGTAGACATCACAGCTGGCTTCTCATCTTAAAGCTATGCATGTCTACAATTGTTGTTAATTACAAGTGAATATAACTTTGAATGATATCATTATAGGAATCCTTTTTCTAAATTTTTAGTGTAAGGTATTGTACAGAATAACTTTATTTGCATTGAGTATGTTGTTCAAACTGAAGTCTTAACAATTAGCTTAGTTACAAAACCCAAATCCTACTCAACCAACATAGGATGACGTATGTGTGAATGGGGAAAGAAAAGTAAGGAAGATGTCTACACTGATTTGCGAGAGATCTAGCGCTTATGTACATTGATATATATATCTATTGGTTTATTGGACGTATGCATAAGATAATTTAGATATAATATAAGAAGATATAACAGACTATTATAGGATAATTAAACACTATTCAATTTCATATACTGAAATGTTTAGTAACTCTACCACACTAAAGTTTGTCTTGCTTATTAAAGTTATCTGTTGTCATTCAAAGGACCTAGATCTCCAAAAGGTCAGTGTAGAAGTCTTCATTTATTCTGCTTTCAACAGCATGCCACCTGATCAACCTCTATGTCTTCTTGACTTGGTGCAATCTCACCATGAAACCAGCCATATCTTGAACAAGACTGTGCAGTACTTGAGACACACCAACAAAGACAGGTACTCTAGTGAAGTCAAATGGATCTGAATTCAGATATAACTTACTGCCAATGTCCACAAATGCATCCTTGGGATGTCATAGGTGATGGAGAGGCCATCAACGCATGCATCACTTATATTTCTTATTGGTGACTGAAAGAATGCATTCATTGTATTGTAAACATAACCTCTTGCATAACCACATACATGAGAGTAAGTAGTATTCACAGGAAAGATCACTGAAGAGCATCCTCCAGGAGCTGCAAGCTTATAAGCGTGTGGCCTGTTCCATCAACACTCCTTCCACATGCTCTCTGTCCTGTGTGGCTATTATATAGATACCTCATTATGACCACTTGGACATTTAGCTTCAGGATCAGTCATATTGATGTAGGCCACTCTTCTCCAATCAATACTAGTAATGTTACAAAGTGTTATTTCCTCTTCTTCAGGAGGAGGACAGTCTGAGGTTATGTGATCCATCAGTTGGTCTATCTTCTCACACAAGGAACTGTTGAGCTCTTCAATTTTCTTTTGACATTCTGCTCTTTCTTCTCCAATCAATTGTTTTATTTCATCAAGCTGTTTGACAATGGTGCTGGTAAGGTTTTCAATGTGAGCACTTGAAGAGCTGTGACACTTGTCATAAGATACTTTTGCAAATAAAGAGAAGAATAATTGCCAAGATGCCATACTGGTAGATTCATCATTCTGTGAGCACTGAGTGTCAGCTGTATTTGTGAGTATCAACTGACTGGCCAATATAGTAAGGAGAATCCAATTTAGCGATGAAGCTGCTAGAGAAATGGAGCCAGATTAGTGGTCGTATACATGACCAGTTGTAGTTGGTTTTAATGGTATCAAAAGAATGCAATTTAGGTAAGGAATTCTCATTAAAGTTTACTTTTAATTTCAATGTTGTCCTCTCAGCTCACCTCTCCACCCCCACCTTAACTCTTCTCCTCTTATCCGTCACCTATCTCACCCTCATCTCCAGATGCTCGTGGTCCAGCTCCAATTGCATGGAGATAAGAAGAGTCACCCCCAAACCACGAAAATATTTTAATACGAAAAATTTCGACCACGAAAATTTCCCGGATTACGGTATATTATATCTTCCACCATTTTAATGTGATTGGGATAGGGCGTTCCCGTATCGGCTTCCCACCTTCCGTGTTCCTAACAAAATCAAGTAGGCCTAAGCTAGCAAGCCTGTGATAATAGTGCGGAATTCAGCCATGTCGGGAAAGCTAAAAAAGACAGTCAGTGCGCTGCTACGCGACGCTGAAGCACTACAAACGGTGGAACCAGAGCTTTGCTGCACACTGTTTAGAAAAGGACTTAATATCAGTGGTCTTACAAAGAGACTGAGAATTGCCGACGAAACGTGGATAGAGGAATTTCTTGAACTAGGGGGTCTAGATGATATCTTTTTTGCCTTAAATTCGTTTAGTGGTCGTAGCTTTATGGACATGAAAGATGTGGTTACTCAACTAATGTGTGTGCAGGCAGTAGGAGAAATTATGAACAAGGAAATCGGCTTACGATATATGGTCCATGAAAATGGGAAAAAGCACATCAAAGAATTAGTATTGGGTGAGTTGATTATGCGAATTTGTACTTTGAATTTGTTTCATTTTCTAATATTTACACGTGCAACTACGTATAGGATAAACTCGCCCATGTTCTAACATGGAAGACTAGTTACTGTATCAGCTTGGCATGCATATTTAGGGTTATTTACCTATACGACATACTACTGGTGCTGCCGATAGAGACAAAGTATAATCAGAGCTTCCTATATTGCCTGTAAGTACTTTCTGTATCTTGAGGGGCTTAGCATCACTTATCACTGGAAACGTGTAAGCTAGTAGTGTACTGGCACTAACTGGTACACCGTTATTCTTGTTTTTACAACAAATTATCTGATACTACATGCCACAAAACAAATTTGAAGTGGGAAGAGCTGAGCTACGTACATATGTTAAACTGACACGTTTATGTGTACCAGGGGCTTCCACTTTGTATTCACTATAATTTATATGCACTGATCCCTCCTCTACCCTGTTGATAAATGTAGACCTTGATTCTAACTACGTTCACCTGAAGAAGTTAATCATTGATATACTCAGTGCTCTTTGCTTTTACTCAAGAGAAGGACATGCAATTGTATTGGAGGCACTGCATTCATACAAGGTAATAATTGATCTAGTTTTGCTTTAACTGGTGCACATATTTGTCAGAATAGATGTGCTACATGAATGTACAATTATATAGGATGATTATTTTGGGAAAGTAGCTACGTACTTGATATATATTTCTGTACATATCCACCTTTTTATATACATAATATGATATATAGATGAGAAATGATTTGAAATTTGGTTTGGTATATGTAGCTGACCAATTTGTATAGCTAATAAAGGAAATCTGCATTAAATTTTCAATTCGTGTATCTTCATTGTTAACATGCAAAGGTGTGTGTAGAGGTGTTGAGTTTTGTTGTATTATGTTGTTTATAGTGTTGTGTGCACTTTTAGTTACTTTTCCCATTATAATTCAAATACGTACTTATGTAGAATTACAAAGGAACTTCCAGTACCTTTGGTATACTATTGCAAGAAATTAAAAAAGGAGAAACAGTAGAATATAGATCTGCTGTCCTTGGCTTCATCAACTGTTTGGTTGGTGCTCCAGAAGATGTTACTCACAGAATGAGACTAAGAAACCAGTTTACACGTTAGTTCATATACGTATATATTCACATCATTAAATGCGTCCATTAGATAAATATGAGTTCATCATCCTTCATTTTGACAATGTGTAATGTTTAGAAATATGTAGTTGAAATGAAGCTAAGCTTAGGTACGTACATCATATATCACAATACTGAGGTATGTATGTGTGGATTTGGAGTCGATTAATGCTATTAAAATCAAAAAGCCATGTGGCAGTCTCCTTTTTTCTTCAAATTAATCAGTTGCCTATTTTATTCCCTTTTATCTACCATTTGCCAACCTTACTGTTTTGTACCTTCCTACTGTTTGTGTTTACATATACTTGACCATTTTCCTTATTCAATAGTAAAATATCTTCCTGTGATTATCTATTTCTCTATCATAACCTTTGCACAGGCTTAGTGCAATTAACTTCTTTAAAAAAGTAATAAATCTAGAGTCTGGTTGTTAGTATCCTGTTACAGTTTTGTATAGTCTGGTTAGGGCTTTTGTTACATCTACACATATTCTGGTTAACAGTTTTGTATTGTGGGGTTGCTGTAGTATACATACGTACAAAGTACGTATTAAACACTTTTGCACAAGTGCCATGCACTGAAGCAAAATGTATTTCATATTTAAATAATACATATAAGTCTTCAAACTGCCTCCTTCACACCATTTTCAACGATCTTTGCCTGGTATCACCACCAAAAATAAAACATTGATATGATAATCAAGACCACAACTGTTTAATCATGATATCTTTTTTCATACTAGGTCAATGTTTATGCATATATGTACTAATTTATATTATACATAGGCCTTGGAATAATGGATGTATTGTCAAAAGGAGAAGATACAGAAGTGGACATCTTCAAAATGCAACTGTACAAATGGGAATCAGAACAGCATCAAGATGAGATGGAACTTGCTGAAATTCGTGGAGTTGACTCAGTAAATTTAGAAGATTCATTTAGCCTTCTCTTAGCAAAGGTAATCTATAGTAGCAGTAACCAACAATTGATAGGATTTGACAAATTATGCAAGTAATTCGAGTTAAAAAAACTTGTGATACTACCAACTCGAATTACTTGGCCGCTTTGTTGGTCTTAATGATTCTGAATGTTTAGGTGTCCTCAAAATTATAATCAACAAAACACTTAGTTAATTTAAGCTTTCCAAACACCACAATATGCAAAGTTGATGTATTAACTTATTAATTACTAATGCTGTATGTACGTATGAACACCATATACAGAAATAGCATACTGAAATTCAAGTTACTTATCCATACACTTGAGTCTTCTGTGTTTGGGCGCAACATCCCTACCTCAGCTATCTATGGCGTGCCCAAACACCGAAGTGATGTACATACATGATAAGTAACTTAAATTTCAGCTATGGTTAGTGGTTAGTATGGTTAGTGTATCTTTCATAATCACTGTCTTGTGCTATATATTGTTGCAACACTGGCCATCTAATTTCCTACATTTCACATAGATGTAATAATATAGATAGAAAGATAGAAAGAAGAAAAAATGAATTTTGGAATTATGCCAATTGCTGGTTAACCACTTTGCTAACATTGTAGAACATTGAAACACGTTTTGGCATTTAGAACAGGGTATATACGTAAATGACTGTAAACAACTGGAAATTGAATTGTTGCTGAGTTATTAGGTGTTAATTTATTTTACATTGAATAGGCAATAATACTACTTATAAAGAGTATATACCATACTCTCTGATAATGCGTAAATCCATAACATGAAGCCATATAACTGAATCACAAAATGATAATAAAATAAAATCCAGAATGAACAGAATAACACTGGATTCTATAAGCAGTCAATTATCTCCTCATAAATAATGATAGGATTAATACATAAGGTATTTATGTAAGTTCAAATAGCAGCTGCAGCCACTACTATTTAGAATTATGCGTTCACATTTTGTGTAACAATCTGCTTTGTTTCCTGTTTTGTAGGCTAATACTTCTACCACTTCAGCTAGCCTGTTTGGTATTGTCGATCACTTGATTTCGATACAAGAAAATGAGCTTTTAAAGTCTGACAGTTTGTGGGAAGTGCTTGAAAGTACCTTAGCTTCAGCAGCTGATATAAAGTCAAAGGAAGAAGCAAATCAATTTGTACAATTGTATCAGAGTACAAAAGAGAGGTCAAAGTTCGAATTACCCTCAAATAGCCCTCACAAGCAAGAGTCACTTTCAAGTACACCCAGAACAACACCTGAAGAAGATGCACCGAGATCTTCCAGTCCAGTTTATACTGCTTCTTCACCAGCCCCTCCCACAACACCCCCACCATCTGCTCCACCACCCCCACCTCTGCCGCCATGTGCTCCACTACCCCCACCTCTGCCGCCATCTGCTCCACTACCACCCTTTCCTTCCAAAGCTTCATCTGCTATTAGTAGACCTTCTTCTGCAGATTCTCATGATCAAGACACTTTGATTAAATTACACTGGCAAAAAATGGCAGCCAAAAATGATTCAGTTTTCACTCAAATTGATAAGTCTCATTTGAAGATCGATCTGGATTCTGCTGAAATCCAAAAATATTTCACTAGAAAGTCTGTGAAGGTCACTAAGGCACTGAAGACAACATCAAATGGAAAGAAGACAACCTTTTTGGATCAAGGATTAAGCATGAATTCTGGAATCTTTCTCAGACAGGGAGGACTGAAACCAGAAAAGGTAGCATCACTTATTGAGTCAGGTCAGCTGGGAAAGCTCAAAGTCACCCAGGTCAAAAATTTGCAAATGCTGGTGAAAAAAGCAGAAGCCATGAAAATTGGGGAGAAATTCAAGTCTTTTAAGGGTGATGGTACAGACTTGCAAGAGCCTGATCAGCTATTCTTTCATATTTTTGCAGTTCCTGATTACTCTTTAAGGCTCACGGTGGCCTGCCTCAATAATGAGTTAGAGGAGAGAGCAAATGATATAAGAAAAAATCTTAATATTATCATGTCAGCTGCACGTGAAATAGTTTCCAGTGAGAAAATTTCTCAAATTTTCCAGCTCATTTTAATGATAGGAAATATTCTGAATAGTGGATCACTACATGGCAATGCCTCTGGATTTAAAATTAGCTCTCTTTCCAAAGTGATGGGCACACAGACTGCCAAGCCTGGGTTTAAGCTATCTCACCTACTGATTTCAAAAATGGAAGAAGTTCAACCTGAACTGCTGCACTTGTCCAGTGATCTGCCTAGTCTGAAGCAAGCTAGCCGAATGTCTTTGGACGATGTAATTGGACAAGCAGAAGCTTTGCAGGTTACTGTGACTGAAGTCTCAACATCGCTGGCTAAAGCATCTCAGCATCTGAAAGAGGAAGCTACTTCAATTGTGGAAGAAGCCAAGACTGTTTCTGATCAGCTCATGGATCTTGCTGGGCAGACAAAATCAAAATGTAAAGCAGCAGTTGAATATTTCGGTGAAGATAGCAAGAAATTCAAAATTCAGGAGCTTCTTCAAGAGTTTTCAACATTTCTGGAATCTCTAAAGAAATCACAACAGGTACGTACATACGTATATACATACATTTTGGTCTAAGCCTTACATGAACATGACATGTAGACGAGTATTAAAAATAAAACTTCAATTCTTACAATGTACTTAACACTAAAAGCCAGAAATGTAACATCATGCATATTATAAATCCTTCACATGCAGGACATCATCCGTAGCAAGGAGATTGAAAAGAAAGCCCAATTTTTGAGTGAACAAAGAGAAAAGTTAAAGAGGAAGGAAGGAAAGGAAAGCCAACCTGTTGGTGCAGGCTCAGAGCTTCCAATTTTTGAAACAATTGTTAAGGCAATCAAAGCAGGTGAAGTACCTTTGTCAAGGAGGTACACTGTGGTAAAAGGTAGAGGTCCTATGCTAAAGCAGTGGTCAGTTCAAGAGAACATCCAGGAACCTTCAGCAAAGAGAAGGCCACTCAGGCGTAGTCAGTCCCTGTCACCCGATTTGGAAGATGTAGAGGTCAGCTTTGATAAGACTAAAGTTACTGAAGCCTTGGATGAGGTACAAGAAGAGCATTCCGAAGCTTCCGGAGTAATGAATGAAATGTCTGAAACTGGAAAAGACTCTCCTCCATCTTACAAAGGGAATCTGACTCACACCGCCTCAAGTGATCCCACAGATTCTGAAGATGCATCAGAAGAACCAGCCGAACCTGGTACATCATTGCAACCTTTGGAGCCCACCTCAAGCTCACCCTGCAAAGCACTCTTCAAGCTAGGTTTCCTCTTTTTGTTTTTCTTACTGAGTGTCACGTTAGCTGTGATATACACTCAGTTTATATGAGAAACTGGTACATATAGGCCTGTAATGTTAACACTTTAGTTGTCTCGTATAAATTAGCTAAAATTTGTTTCTTTAATTCCGCTAGTAATACGCAGATTTTGTAATAAGATTTTTGTAACAAAATGTCAGCTCGTGTTTTAATTAATAGTTGAAGCAGTTTCAGGAGATTCACTTCGATGTGACCGAAAGGTGCAGTCATAAAGATACAGATATATATATCCTATAGGTTAAAGGTATATTCTACACCTACCATGGCAAGGCATTATGTATACAGACAATGTCAACAAATGGCTCCAGAGCACTAGCCTTCCCCCCTTTTATCTGCCACTGTAGCTTATGGCCATAATTCCTGTAATTCTTTGTCTGGGGTAAGCTAGCTGCTTGTCAGACCAGGGGAGGTGATTATTGATCGGCTGCTCAACATTAAAGACACTAAAGGAAACAATGGAGAACGAAATGTATATGTAATTATATTTAAGAATTGTAATGTATACGTGTGTATATAGCTATGTCTTTATGTATGAAAAATCTAAGATACCATTTTCCTACATGCTATATGCCTATTCTGTAAAACAGCCTATAGGGGAACTAAACCTGAAGAGAGCTTTGGATGAAGATACAAGAGTCGACTTTTCTTCCTTCTTTTCCCTTCTTTCATCTTCTTCTCCACTGGGTCAGACTGCCGTTTCTGGGAATTCCACCCTTCATTGGTGATCCTGGGAGTCTTTGTCTTTTTCTTTATCTTGATCTTCTGTGAATCCTTGGCTCTCTATGCTAAATCTAGGGGCCTTATATACACTATTTTGGCGCCAAAAGTTAAATAAGGTGTTAACTAAGACACATGATGAAATTTAATTTTATGAAAGGAATGTAAATCCAATTAAATTTTATGTATTAGTAATCTTGCTCGTATAGGTAAAACAGACTCAGCATAACTATAGACACAATTGCAAGTAGGACCTATTACATAAGTAATTAAAGTAATTAAGTTAAAGTCCTCTCGCTTATCATATACTTTAGTGATAAATTGATTACTAGTAATGGTTATATCTAAGTCTAAAGAGGGGGATTTCCTATGGCTAGTATTTGTCTTTTTAAGAATAAGTTCTTTGGGGTAAATGTCACTAATTGACAGTTCAAAATCCTTGTTGTTAATACATAAAAGGTCATCAATATACCTATAAGTATTGGAAAATTTAATAGTTAGGGTGATGTTATCCATAAGTAGTCATTTCATAAACTCATACTCATAGGCAATATGTATGCAATGTGTACTGTTTATTTATTGAGACCAACAGCTAAGTAACAGGTAATTAATATAAGCTTATGGCATCTTAGCCATGAGCCACTACAAATGATGTAGTTTTTTGTTTGTATTTTATCTTATTTATATTATACATACCATACCATACATACCACATACCATGCATATTTTAGCATACTGTGTACATAGGTACCTTTAAATCTACATTATTCATATGTCTATATACAGTCTGTAAGAATGGCCGAAAGTGTAAGCTATCGAGTGTTTTCACAAGCTGATATCCATCGTAAAAAGAAGATTGGCGAGGGAGGGTTTGCAAAAGTTTACGACGGAATCATTCTACCATCAGACACTTGTTGCGCTATCAAAAAGTTTAAGAGAGACAAGGTAAAGCCTAAACAAATAGAAAGAGAAGCTAATATATGGGCTGAATTATCACATAAGCGTATAGTCAAATTTGAGGGGATTTATTACGAAGAGCCGATTGATAGGCCCTTTCCATCATTGATTTTGGAGAGGATGGAAACTAATCTGAGTAAATTCCTTGATGAAGGGCAGGATATAGCCTTATCTAAGAAGATCGACATTCTACATCAGGTGGCTGAGGGAATTGTTTTCTTACACTCCAAGTGTCTGATTCATGGAGATCTTACAGCTTCGAATATTCTATTGGCTTTCGTCGACAAGGATATAATTGCCAAAATTGGTGATTTCGGTGTGTCTCGAATGATTGTCCCCATTCAGGAAACATCCACTATATCGATTGGTACCGAAAGCTGCATGCCTCCGGAGATGTACGAAGAACCTCCTTGTTTATCCAGTAAAGTGGATTCCTTCTCTTTCGGAGTATTGATTATTCATACGTTGAACCATAAGTTCCCCAGACCACTACACGTGTTGGATGGCAAAAGACCACGATCCGAATTTGAAAGGCGTGAGCGATTCCTCAATAAGCTCGGGGAAGAATGCAATTATCTAATAGAGTTGATCAAGCGATGTTTAGACAATGCTCCTGCAGCTAGACCCGACGCAGAACAACTACTGACTGGTACAGAAGTTGACTTCTATCTCCGCTGCAAAACTGTAAGTACGCACGTATAATAAGTTAAATAAAAAAAGTTAGACCTAAGGGTAGTTGCAGTAACATGAGTGATCCAACCATATACCCATTCACATCATGGCCACTACCATTTTTAGTCGCTCCCACTCCACAACTCTATATAAACACTCTGCATATAACTTATATATACTGCCTCCACTGACTGTCCATTCATAATTTGTCAGGTACTTTATAGCCCAGGTACCTTATATTTACAGTCTAGCAGGCATGCATGTGATCATAGCTTTGTGACTCAACTCTATGCAGTACACGTAATGACTCTGATCTGTAGTAAATTTTGTTTATGAAGATGTTACACACTGCCAGTCATTAATTAGTGTACCTGTTTAAGAACTAAGAATCAGTTAGGTATACGTAGGTATATTGCTATAAACTCTGATACTTGTTTAATTTGCTGTCTAATAGTACTCATTTAATTTAACATTACAATCTATAGGGGTAGGACTTGCAACATTTCTTGTTTTCATACTATTCCTATACTTTCTTTTATATACAGTTTTCAGAATTTTTTTATTTCACAAGTTGTTATAATACATTTGTTGTGGTTTGTGACCATTTAACTGCAGTGATCTCTATATACTCATAGAATAGCTGCACAAGCAGTAGTAACAACAGCATGGCTGATCCAACTACTTCCACAACTACACAATTGCAAGATCAAGCGACATTAATTTTTCATGACAAAGCTAAGGTGACATTCAATACAATATTTACCCACAGTACTTTCAAAAAGTGTGAAATGCAGTTCAATCGTGGTACTTCTACAGAATTAGTGGTTAGTACATTTCTATATTATAATAGAGTCTATTACTAACTTAAAGTAATTCCTTTCATATACGTATATGCATTTAATTTAAATTTCAGGAAGAAACACCTCAAAAGGCCATACAATATGATAATGCTGAATTTCCCCAAAGTAATCATTATGACTTAATACAGCAAGGACAGTGTGCTCAGCTTGCATCCCAAACTGCTGTAAGGGTTACATACGTAATGGATTTTGATATGTATGCATTGTACTTGACAACTATAGCTTGTAATTTACATGATTTTAGGATTCCAGGAATACTAGACATGACCCTATTCGCAATTGTG
Source organism: Chondrosia reniformis (assembly GCA_947172415.1). NCBI lineage: Eukaryota > Metazoa > Porifera > Demospongiae > Chondrillida > Chondrillidae > Chondrosia > Chondrosia reniformis. The sequence continues at coordinate 4,200,835 of OX359199.1, read as the reverse complement.
AATTAACTCTTGATTCAATGTGTTCAGCTCCAATTACAATAAATTCAGATTTAAATGAAGTAAGCTCTTTGCGTGAGTGAAGTGTATCAATTCTTTGTATAGTGGCATCTATATCTATGTATAATTATCATTGACACCATACAGCCTATATACAGATAACAAGCAATTTACAAAGCACATAGCCATTGCATGCATGTATGTTAGATTTAGCTGATCTTCTGTGGTTAATAATGACTCCTCTCACAATAAATACACTGGATTACTGTAGGCCTTTGAACCGCCCAAATAAAAAATATATTGTGACAAAGATGCATTGTTTATTATATACTAGAGAACAATAAAAATTTTCTACAAACATAGTGAAGATATATAGGGATGGCACAAAAAGCACAGAAACAAGAAAGGGATGTTACACAGTGAAGCATTAGCTATATATACATGAATCATACAACACCCTTGCTTGTAGGATTCATGTATAGCTAATGCTTCACAGTGTAACATCCCTTTCTTGTTTCTGTGCTTTTTGTGCCATCCCTACATCTTCACTATTTTTGTAATTTTTATAGAGCATAAGCTAGGAATTCTAAACCCATTTCGGTTTCGCAATCTTCGACTAATATGACGTCATTAAAATGGCGAATTTTTTGAGGCCTTGATTCTGGGGCCGCGAAAACCGTCATGCTCAATAATAGCGTTATCGCTCTCGCTTCTACAAAAATACTGCTCGGAAAATTTAGAGTATTTTCGCTTAAGAAGTAGTCCGAAGGCTTATTTCGTTTTTTAGTTACAGCGGGCGAAGAAGATGAAGATGAAGAAGAAAACGAAAATGGGGAATTTCAAAGTTCGTTCATTTGCCAGCGGAACGCGGTCGCTTGCCTTAAAGGCCAGTCTATAGCATGGCGGGTCTATTTTTAACTATACATAGCCCTATTTCGGATTTTCGCTCATATACAAATGTATAGGGAAAACGAAACAACCGCTACCATCCCTATATAGAGAGTACTACCGTATTCTCTGATAAGCAACAAACATGCATGGTTGCAGTATTGCTGTAGCAGTTGTAGCTCAGTAGTAGGGTACTGGTGCTTAAACCAGTTGTCATGGACTCATGCAACTCCCGCAGCAGTTGTTTTTTCCTACAAAAATGCATAATGAAAGTAGTTGTTATTATACCAATAATTGTCTTGTTATATATTTGTTACACTGCAGTTACCCACCAAGACTGAGAGTGGACAAGAGTTGTATCATTTTATTGAGTGTGATAAAGTTGGATTGATAATTGGAAGCCATAGGATCAATTTGCAAAAAATTGAACAAACAACAGGGACATATATCCACTACGATAATGTGTGTATAAATATTGATTGTATTACATATGATGTACATATAAACAGTATATCTGACACATTTCGGTTCTCAAATGTTTGCAGAAAATAAAGTGTTTTGTTATAAATGGAGGGAGTGAGGCCAGAAGGCAAGGTGTTGAAGAACTGAAAATGTTAATTTCAACCAAGGTACCTGATATAGTACATGTGCTACTGGTTTCATTAGCAATTTTAGTATTGCCATGTATTATATAATTTCCGAATTAGATGGAATATGCAGCTGCTATAGAGGACTTCCAGAAAAGAGCTCAAGCTCCATTCACTGTCACAGAAAAAATTCCAAAAATATTAAAGCCAGGAATGCTTTGTGGAAGAAAGTGTGAAAATTTGAAGATCCTGCAATCAATTTCTAGATGTCATTTCACAGTTAAAGAGGTATAGCTGTCACTGGTTATTAAATGTATACAAATAAAAACATAAAAAATGAAGTTAAAATTAGGGCTGGCAGTGCTGCAACAGTGACTAGCACATCTGGAAAAGGTATATAACAAACAAGATAGTGATCATATAGAAGCTAGTGTTTTACTCAAACTTATAATTAACCATCTCATCATGGATAGCTGAAGTAGGAATGACGTATCCAAACACAGAAGTGATATGTATGATTAAGTATACTACTTCTGTATGGTTAGCCTTAACTTATATCACATGATTACTGTCTTGTTCCATTACTTTTTCTAGAGTGCTAATCACTTACTGTACTGCCGTACTCTCTGATATGTACATATGTGAAACGGAATTAATTGCACTAAGCCAGTGCAAGGATAGGATATGATGTCATAGAAATATAATCACCGAAAGATATTATCCTGACCAACCAAATGACTGAAATCTGATCCTGGTTGGCTGTATCTCTCATGATCACTGTCTTGTTTTGATATTTTTTCCAGATGTGCTATTCATTGCAACACTGGCCATCCCTACTTCTAATTTCATTTTTAAGAGTTTTTATTTTACTTTACAGATATCCCCTGTACTCAGGCTACAAACATTACTTTTGTATATAGGATTATGTTATTATCAAAGGTGAAACTCACATGCAGTGCACTGATGGAGCAAACCAGCTGAAAATTTTGGCTTCAAAGGTATGTTTTATGCCACTACTGTGATGTAAGTTAATTGTCATTTCTTAATTCCACTTTTTATGAATATGAATGATGTGGTTTACATTGCATGAAAGGCTGAAGCCTTCATGCAATGTAAATCCCTAATTGTGTGTAAATTACAAAATGGTCTATAATCCAATAGCCATATGAATGCAATCAATCAAATTTTATGGTCGATCATAGCTTCCTCTCAAGATACATCAAATCTGCTGCAGGTTATTAACCAAGACTTCTCATTCACCTTGAAGAAAGAAGTCAAATTGCCAATTTGTGATAGCCAAACAAATTTGGGTTCCACTCAGTATTTTACATTTTACCTCCCATTGTGATATTTCTCTTAAAGAAACCTGTACAGAATATTATGAAGTTGTTGGAATATCTATTTACGTACTACACAAGATGAAGACAATAGCCCATTGTAGATACATACATACGTACAGTTATCACATTCATTTTACTATGTATGTGCTTATACATACGTATATATGTGTATGCATCATTATATGTACATCTTCTATTCCAGTCATTGTAAATGATGGCTTGGTGATTGCATCTCTTAATTTTTGTTCGCTAACCAATTACTCTTGATTGATTTTGCCTCCTATATATACATGATCTTTACTTTTGTCCTCTATACAGTTTAAATGTACAGATTTTCTATTTCTTTATAGATTGCCAAGAACTTGTCACCTAAATTGTTAAAATCTGTGACATTTCTCTCAAGAGTTTATGATGAAGAAAAAGTTTGTTTAATCAAGCTAAAAAACCCATACCCCTCTGCCAAAATGAAGGAAAAATTTTACCATACATTGCAGTTATGTAGAAAGAAAGTATGTACAGTATGTCTAATTTATGCAATCTAAATATGTAGGCATAAAAATGAATGGACATACATTTTTAGTTATCCTAACGTTTGTGTTTTACACCAGAAAGTATTTTATATACCAATTGTCTTTATATAGTTTATATGAAAGACTAGCTTTAAAGCTTGTATAGCAATTATACATAAAGATTATAAAAACAGATATATATTATGTAAAAATCGAATTAAACTGTGGCTTTACCTTACCATGCACCTGAAGAGTGCAAATAAATTTGGTTAGAACTATTTAGCAAATGACTTTTTATATCCTTTAATGTTATTTATCTTTATACAGCAAGTTGAAGGGTCACAAAGTGTTGATATCCATCAATTTCTTTATTATTCTGAAATAAGAGAAAAAATCAAAGATGCTGTAGTTGAGCTACTGAGTGCAGATACACCAATAATCCTTCATTTTGAAGTAAAGTATGTACAGACTGTATTGCCATTACATAATATCATAGCTAGGGTACAGTATGTAGGAGTGGCCAAAAACATGGCCGCCCTATTTAATGTACATAATCACCTAATAAGTCAACAATGAAGTGATTTTCAGTTATATGTATTGACTATTTTCAGTAATTGCACTTTTCTTAATGTCTAAGCATGTTTAGGTGCTCTAATTACCGGTTAAACAGCTACGTATAGGCCAAATTCCAATCGTTTTCTTTTTCATGTTCATGTTCTTTGAGGAACTACAATAGGCGGAACTTAATGGGAACCAGAGTCTCCCTTTTCCACTCAATTATATTATAATATCTAGTAGTGTATATACATTATACATTATTATAATAAAAATAACTTAATATTTTTCTTTGTGATTGCCAGTGTTATAGGTATCAATATTAGTGTATATTTGTTGCATAATAATATTATATGATTATTACTTTATATATATATGTCATTGCTGATGAAGACCTTAGGGTCGAAACGTTCAATTTTAAAGAATATTCCTGTTGCTGCAGCTCAATAATCATCAATTAACTAATATATATGTACGTAGCATAATCAATCTTACTTTACTATAAATTACCTTGTGTATGTAGATTGGGAAAAGTAGCTTGGGACTTTCCTGTTGTAATTCCTGACATTGAAGTTCCTTTAAGTAGCATTGACAAAGATGGAAACATTTTGTTGGAGAAATTCCAAGTTAAGAGCAGTCAGCCCCCACCTAAATCCTATTTTTTATCTAGGTAAGGGACTGTATCATGTTCACATAATATACGTACATATATACCTATATGCAAACGTATGTATCTACGTATGTGTTATAGTTTTATCCCAGTACGAGTACAGTATCTAGGGGGATAGCTACCATAACATACAGAAGATTCCTTTGATCTGCCCATTCACTCGGATATAGAAGTTGTTTTTTGACTCTGTTTGGTGTGTTTAAATGATAATAGAAATAGAAATTGTATAGAAGTAGCACATTTAAAATGACTGTCAAAGAGAAATCCACCTTCGTTTTTGTATGCAACCAATCTGCAGTAGACTAATTATAATCCAGTTGAAGGTTGGATGACGGGAGATAGATGGCAAAAATTGGAAGAATCCTAAGAAATCCCCCAGGCTCAGTACCCCCACACTAGACATAATACCCTGCCGAGGGGCAATAACCTACTAAACTAAGCACCTAGCGATGCAACCTCATAACTCAATTGCACTCTCTAGAAGAGTGGAGATCCTACAAGGATAAAATAAAAATTAAAAATTAAAAATCCAACAATCTATAGATGATGACCATACACACTTTCACACATGCATAAACCGAGCAGACCATCCTACCCCTAACTGTTGTGTAAGCGCCTACCAAGCCTCTTATCTGCTATTATCTTATATCTTATATGCATTACCCGATTATGTACCCTATTGTACGTATATATTATGCAAGCCGATCAGTCGGCCCATCAACTCCATTTAACCTATGAGTAAACTACATATACATCCAGTGCATATACGTATTATATGTGTGTGAGCAGAGTAATAGATTCCACCAATTAGCTTCCAGAATTTAATTAATACCATATACGCACTATATATGCTTCTTAACGAGCTTTCACTTCAATCTATAGTCTTGCTGAAGATAGCCTTAATTTTGAGGGATTACCTAAGCTTGGGGAAGAAACTACTCTTATTATTCAAGTAGTTGTAACTAAAGAACAATATTTTCAAGGAGGTATATATCCTGTTATTAATGTAAGGTGTCGAAAAGGTCAGAAGGGTTTTGAGCTCCTTGAAGTAAGTCCAAAGAAAGAGAAGGACTTGATGATTGACTGCATTTGTTTAGAAGGGTAAGTATATATATAATTTTGTTACTTGGGAAATTATCTTAAATATTTGTTTTATAGTAAGTACCTATATGTGAATATTTTCAAATCTTACTTGCTAAATTATTAAATGCCTGAGTGTGCATATATGTTAATTAATTAATTAATTAATTAATATCATTCTGTTTATTATTGATATTCTTCAGTTCACTAGATTTGAGAATAAAGTGTATGTTTGCCATTAATGAAGATATAGAAGTAGCTCAAAGCTATCAAGCCATAGGAAGAGATGTTGTAATGTCATTACAAGAGAGGTAATCGTATTACTAAATGCCAAATAGAGTCCTTATATAGTAGTCACAAAGAGAATTGGTTTTAGCTGTCATGGCTGTATATAAGAACATGAAGTATAATATATTGCAAATATTTTCTAAAATTTGGCAAAAAGTTTATCATTTAATTATCCAAGGGACCAGAACCACTTGAAATTGTTCAATTATTTTCATTTAGTAAAACTGGACAGATCTCCTTGAAACCAAGAAATGAAGATTTTTCTGTAGTGTATTTTGCTAGAAGAAAGAAGACTGTTTATGAATATTACTATGAATCATGTCCATACCTGCTTACCCACATTGACATTGATGAATGTCTAGAGAAAAAACTAATGAAAAATGCGCAGAAAAGTATGTATAAATTGGACATGATTAAAGATGAAGCTGTTTTGGTAAGGAATTGTGATCTAGTAAATATGTATTCCTGTATGATTGAATACTTTGATTTAAATCATTCATTTTTATTCTTTATTTGTTAGTTAGCAATAATTTAAAATTCTGCATATGAATAAGACTGAATGTATACGTATATGTAGATATGCAGTCCACAACTGCTGGTAAATTTTGGACGACTTTCTGATCCAGAGGCATCTCTTGAAAAAATCTTTGCATTTTGCAGCTGTAAACCACCTAAGCACTTTAAAGTAAAGACAGAAAAACCTACTGTTGATTCAGTTTTAAAGGAAATGGATCAATTTATTAGTTGTTGTCTTTACTTGTCTATCAATAACACAAAACTATAAGACATTCGAATATCTATGTATATATACATGCATATATATAGTGTAAGTGTGAGCCACTTCCTCTGACACTTCTATATATAATTTGTGCAAATGTAAGCTTAATTATAGAATACATTTATTAATAAAAATTACGCAAGACTTTGTGATGTCAAAATGTCGGCTCGCATGTTGAAGTTGGAACAGTTATGGGAGGATCGGCAGATTCGGTTCGATGTGTCCGAAAGGTGCAGTCACATAGAATATATATATTGGCCAAATACACTGTATATATACTTGGCATGACTTCCTTTTATGGTGCCGTAAGTTATAGCGCTTAACTCCCGCAATTGCTTGCCTTTGATCGATATATATAGTGAGCTGCTTGTCAGACCCGGGGAGGTCATTATAGATCGTCTGCTCAACATTGAGGATACTAAAGGAAACAATGGAGAACGAGGTACAATCCTAGTGATGCTAATATAGACGTGCCCGCTGTACGAATGCATGAGGCGTGAGGCTGGCGATTGATTGCATATTACCAATGGAATATTAGCTCTTCTTACATTGGTATACTGTAGGTAAAATGCATGTGTCAAACTTGAGGATAGTTTGGGAGTGTATCGACAGGCGAAAAATAAATCTTTGTAAGTCCTACAGTGCAATTTTATTGCATGTGTAACTTAGTTTAATTCAAAATAATTCTGATTTGTACTGTATACTCTGCATTCTGATTTGTACTGTATACTCTGCATTCTGATTTGTACTGTATACTCTGCATTCTGATTTGTACTGTATACTCTGCATTCTGATTTGTACTGTATACTCTGCATTCTGATTTGTACTGTATACTCTGCATTCTGATTTGTACTGTATACTCTGCATTGTGATTTGTACTGTATACTCTGCATTCTGATTTGTACTGTATACTCTGCATTCTGATTTGTACTGTATACTCTGCATACACATATGTGTCTCACACTAATGATTCTAATAGTGACTGTTACATTATCATAAAGATAGGAATCATGTTTTTAAAGAACTCTCTAGCTGTCTATCTAAACCTGGTCACTTGTGAATCTACAGTTAGGAGCTATGGAAGGATGTCATTAATCTCCTTGGAGTTCTTTTCACTGAGTCAGACTGTGTCCTTAATACCTCGTTCACTTAGAATGCACTTAATTGTTAAAATTTTAAATTTTTAATGTAAGTAATTATACTGAATAAGCCAAGTAGCAGGAGTCTTATCTTGGATGGGGAACCGAGGTACTATTAAAATGGCCACCAGTGATTGTCTCCCAATCAAAACCATAAGTGTTTCACTTGTAATGGTGTACGTATCTTTCAAAGGCACTCACTAAACTCACCACTAGTCTACATACACACTATCAAGCCCTAAGCAGATGCCTGTGGTTCTTTGAAGATTTTTATCAATTGAATGACTGAGAGAGGCTATTAATTGGTTGCCATTTTTGGTCCCTGACACTAAGATAGATTTTGGTAACTTGGTTAATTTGGTATTCCATTAACACATAATATTATTTGTTTGCTGTAGCCATTGGGTACAAGTGCATTCTGAGCATTTCCATCAGGAGAACCAATTCCAAGCTTGCCGGTCACACTGAATCACTGAACATCCTCACCAAGTTCAATGGAACACAGTTTGAGTTTATCTTCACCAACCTGGTCACTGGTAGTCCGAGGCTGTTCTCAACAGTGCAGTCTGTCTACCGGTCCTACCAGACCTCCAAGCTGTACAGAGAAGTAAAGCTGAGGGGAGCACTCCTCAACAACAAGCAACTTTCCCTGCTGCCTCTTGAGCAGGTGTATGATCAGGTACAGTGGACCATTGGCCTACTTATGGAATTTGAAATTAGCTGGTTTTCTAGGGCAAAGGTTGTGGTTATGTGTATATTGATTAAGTATTTCTTTTCATGATTCTTGAGATTGTGAGATTAGGTTAAGATGGACTGTACTTGTGCAAACTCTATGTCCAAGTACTCTCAACTGCTATAACTTTTAGTTGAGTGCCTAATTTATCTCTTTGTGCTTTTCTCTTTCATTTAAAGTGTTCACAGTTCGCTCATACTGATGCATATACATATACATACTATAACCAGCTGTCCTGAGTTCGAATCCCAGCAGTTGCTTCTTTCATGTTATTCCCTCTTTATGATAATTGAGGATGATTATAATTACTTGTGGTTTGATTATCACTTTGATTGGTCATGTCATGTCACTTGTGTGCAGGTGTTTGGGGTGTTCAACCTCAGTAACGACCAGGGCAGCCCGGGTACATTTGTGATCACTAACGTGAGAGTGGTGTGGTTTTCAGACATGAATGATCTGTACAACATCAGCCTACCCTACCTGCAGATGGTAAGTTAACAAGTATATCATACAAGTACTGGCATCATAGTACACATGTACAGAGTTCTCAGCTCCTTCTTGTGCAAGATGGTAACTCCTGGGCCAGCAAGCAATGTAAAAACTTGGTAGATAGACACAATATCCTTGGAAAATATGGAACTTTAATTTTAATGTTGAAGCTTTCATTGCAGTAGTCAGTTACACTTTGGTTATTCTTCTAAGCTCTGATATGAAGAACCACAAATTGTCTTGTTAGTTTGTGCATAGACTAACCAACATACATATGTTGGTTAGTCTATGGTTTGTGAAAGGACCTATTGGCATCCTGTACTATACTGACGAGTACTAAGTGTATACAATAGTAGGAAACAGCTGTCTACGAGTCAGCCAATATTTGAGTGGCAAAGGGGAGACTCTAGCTCCCATTAAATACACTTTGTTTTAGGCCATTTATAGCTCATTGCACGCCTCTGGAGACATGAGTGGGTGGGGTAAATCCAGATGATCAAATGACATATTGTCCTAGTTCAAGTGAATGGTACATTGCAATATACGTATGTACGTACCTATCCCCAAGGTTATAAGTCAAACCAGACCAATAGCTATAATATTGCTAATGCATGCATTGCATGTATTAAAGTGCACTTCCTGAAGGGAAGTGTCTCATCTCTGTGTTCTTCTATTTGTACAGAAAGGAGTTAAGACAAGGGACTCTAAGTTTGGACTTGCACTCATTTTGGAAACTTTGGGATCAGTATGTGCACTCCAAAACAAGTTTACTTTCGCACTTTCAAGTTTGTAGCTTTTCATTTTAGCTTCCAGTGTACATGTATATACAGTCCAGAGGAGAGGAGGTGGAAAAGAAGAAAACTGTATCCTCATCTGAAGCTGTATAGTTTGAGTATTTAATGTAGTCATAGACATGGGAAAATGGTGTTCATTACTCATACCAGGTGCTTTATAGTAGTATGAATATTTTCTGTAAATACTACAGTTGGCTATGGCAATTCAGCTGGATTGAGCTGCAAAAGCAGCCAGTTGTAAGATGCTTGGTTTATAGTATTGTGATCCTTGCTCTTGCAGAGTGGTGGATATACACTTGGTTTTCACATGGACCCAGTGGAAAAATTGAAAGATGCAGCTAAGCAAATTGAAAGCTTACACAGAGTAGGCCCTAACTGCTATATACGTACTGTATATGTATATACGTATATAACTATGTAGAGGGTAATGTTACAGTATGTGCAACAGACACCCTACATTCACATACGTACTTAAGTGAGTATGAGCTATAGAAAACCTCATTCACTAGGATCTACATTTCATCACAACATTTGTACAGGCATTGTTCAATTAACACCTCCTCTCAAGTATGAACTAAGGCAATGTACATGCAGTAGTGTGTTGCACTGTTCTTCAGGTGTTCCGAGCATCCCCCATATTTGGAGTTGAGTATGAGTACGAGGATATCTCTGATCCAGTAGAGCATTCATCTGCTCAGGTGGAGCCTTTGGAAGAGGGAGATGAGTCAGAAGTGATTGATGCCAAGCACAGATCAGATGCCTTTGTTTTGTATTTTGCAGACAGCAACAAGGTAAGGTTGAGAGTATGTCAACATACGTATGTGTACTTATTTTAATAATCTCAAATCCTGACACCAAGTGCATGAGGATTAGAAATGTCATGATTTTGTTATCCTGGATGACTGGGAGGCTATATTAATATCACATTTGGTCTCCTGGCCAAGATAAAACTTCATACAGTCATGATCACTTGGTGTATATGCATTGAAAAGGTGATGACTTTATTTTTGTGGCAAAAGTATGGAGACATGTGCATCTAACAACATTTTGAGGTTAACTAAAATAAGATATTATTTTAGTTATCAATATGGAAATCCCGTTTTGTCTGTTGTTGCTAGCTTCTTATTGTTTGTAACCATTTCAAGTGGATGTGTCCATGCTTTTCCAGTTTAGCAATGCCAAGTATATACACTCACGGTGACTGTGTTTCTTTCATTAGGAGATGGACAGGGAACCTGTGTTCAGTCAGGAGCTCGGTCTTGCCATTGAAAAGCTGCCTGACGGGGTTACCTTGAAAGACATATGGTCTGTTACCTAACTGATTATTCTAACTGAAAAGAGTCTTTCCATCAGTAACATCATCATGTATTGCTGTGTATATGTATGTTCTTATTTTAATCTCAAGTAAAATTGATTGTCTGTAAAGGTATTGTTACTTTACGACACAGCAGATCTGACGAGAGACTAGATTGTATGTTCATGAAATGATACTATATACTGCAGACTAGATTGACAACACTTGTGGTTTGAATATCACTTACATTATACATTGCACATGTATAGAAGATAGCAAGCTGCTGTGGGGATACAGCAGTTTCAAGTAGGCATGCTAGTCTCACAAGATTAGTCCACATACAGCCATTCAAAACCATACATACAGTAGCATATGACAGTAACATAAGTGTTTAGTATTTGTTAATTTTGAATAAACGAAACTTGTGAAACATTGGAAACTTGGGTACCACTGCAACCAGGAGTGCCATCAGGTTTACAATAAAGTGGTTAAACTGGTATTCAGTGTAGAAGCTGGCTAAAAAGAAGCTAAAAGTAGAGATAGTGATATGTAGATAGATTATTTATACATATAATTACGTACGTATATTAGATTACTATATTTTAACTTGCACTGTATATACAGCAGGATGACATTCACAGAAGATCAAAAGACGAAGACCCCCATGATTACTGATGAAGGGTGGAATTCCCAGAAACAGCTGTCTGTCTGGCCCAGTGGAGAAGAAGAAATGAAAGAAAGGAAAAAAAAAGAAAAGACTCGATCCTGTATCTTCATCCAAAGCTCTCTTCAGGTTTAGTTCCCCTATAGGCTTTTTTACAGAATAGGCATAGCATGTAGGAAAATGGTATATATTAGATTTTTCATCATTTAGATGCAGGACAGTGTGGTGATCTAATTGCTAGTCTTATGGCCAACATCCCTGAAATACTACTTTAGCTGGAAAAGCTCTTCAAGCATGCAGACATCATTAAAAATTAGAGTAACATAATTTGTAATAGCCCATTTTAATGGCATTAGTAACTAGTCCACACAGCATTTTAAAGCTCTTAATAGACTACATAAGTTGTGGTACAGGGAGGTGTTACATGCTGCATGATAGCTACATGCATGATGCAGTGAAGGGTGGGAGGAAGGAAGGACTTTTATAGGCATATAAATATAGGAAGAATTTTGACAAAAGTGATAGGGCCTTTTGGAACTTGCATTGTGTTTTGCTTGGAACTGGTTTATTGTTCATTAAATCCTTTTGAGATATTTGTACATTGGCTATTGTATACTAAACCATGGCTAGTGGACATTCAGATCCTAGAGGTATCATATGCTTCCACGTATTGTGCACAAAAAGTGTCTACTCACAGAATTACTGGAAATACGATGAAAAACTTTCTAGAAGTAGCGAGTGGATCTCCTGCTATTTCCATCTGTTCCCAGTAAGTGAGCTGTCTTACGGCTCCTTGGTCTTCGGAGATGTACGGTACGCCTTTGACGTGATGAAACACCGCATACACCACCTATTTAGAAGACAATGGATGCGGCAAAGGAATAGAATTGCTACCAACTTTAAGTACATTATAATCATTTACATATTAAAACGTGGATTAGGAAATAAATTGCTAATCTCGGACTCACAAGACTGTGTACAATGTTCGTTAATGTCCATATCACTGGCACGCTAAATATGGGTATCGTCATTAAGAAGAAATGCATTCCGAAGACAATTAAAATGTACGCTAGCCAAGCTCCCTTACTGTTGACCCAAGACACATTCTTATTTGAATCTCCTACGTCGGCCATTTTAATCAGTAGTATGGCGAGGAAATATGGCTTCCATGGAACAGGCTGTTATGGTATTAAAGGCAGTTTGTAAGACTCCCTGCCGGTTTTTATGTTTAAATAAATGTAACTTCATTTTCATATCTTTTCACTAGTTTACTCTGTCAAGAGCTTACTGGGGCCTCACAAAATGTAAGTGACAGGAATATATCGTCATGTAATTTATTAATGTTTGCAATTTTTATTTTACGTAAAAGGTTGAAATGCTTTTTCAGTGAAGATTCAAGTAAATCATGCATATTCAGTGAAAGCATTAAGTTGTTGGATCACCTTCAAATTAAAGTGTGTTGAGCATATAATATGTGTATACATTCCTTACCTACATACATATATGCAGTATGTACATTACACCAAATCAACCAAGTGACTAAAGTCTTATCTTGGTTGGGAGATCAAAGACCTTTTGAATTGACAGCCAATGACTGTCTCTCATGTACATTTGACTCCCTTTTCATTGTGAATACACAAACATTGGTGAGCCCTAAGGAAGGCAAAACCGTTTAGGTCTTTCAACATTTTTCCATTGTGGGGGATAGTCACCAGTTGTCATTTTGACAGACTTCAGTCCCTCAACCAAAACTTTGGTCACTTGGGCATTTAGCATAATACACTACCTATGATTACCCACAGTATAGAGGTTATTCAGGCCACGTCACATGACACTCATGAATATACTTCCGGGCATCATGAGTGGCAAGAAACACCACCCAAAGTGCGTAGACGACCATGGGAAAGAGCTGTTGTGCCGTTCATTGCACAAATAGATTCACTAAAGGATCATTGGTTCACTTCTACCATTTTCCTGATGATCTGGCGAGAAGAGCGTTGTGGATAGCAGCTGTAAATCAGAAGGATTGGGTTCCAAATGAGCATTCATGATTCTGTAGTGAACATTTTGTCTCTGGAGAGAAGAGCACCGATCCGCTGTCCCCGTAATATGTTCCTACCATCTTTAAACACGTACCAAGTCCTTTGAAAAGGAAGAGAGCCAAGGATTTGAACAGGTACAAAAGGTTATCAGCTACAAAGAAGAGAAAGGATGCTGACAGTGACAAACAAGCTGCAGCTGGAGAACACAATGTATTGAGTTGACAAGCACTAATCAGAAGTTGAGAGACACTATCAAGTGCCATGTTATGGATGAACACTCGTTGGAAGGGGACGATACTAGGGTGAAGTATTACACAGGTCTGCCAAGCTTTGCCACTTTGCTGGCAGTTTTTAACTTTGTAAGTGTTGCTGTTCAAGATGGCAGAACTACACTTTCTAAATTCCAGCAGTTTCTGTTAGTATTGATGAAGCTCCCTTCACACTCAATGGGATGAACCGCTCACAGTATGTTGGTACCAAAGACAGTGAAACAGTCTTCCTGCACTTGGACAACTGTGCATACTGTCTCTGGACCTCCTTTTCAGTTGGTGTAGGTACCTGCAAAGACCGCTGTTTGCAAGAGGATCCACTGCTGTTCTCTGGGGATGTAATGCATTGCCGCTTTTGTAGTTGAAAAGTTGTTATCTCCCAGCTGAGCGAAAGGTACTACAGAGTGAAAAGACGGTGGAAGCCATGAACATGGCAGAGATGTACTGCTGAAGGTCTTTTTGGTGAGCGTATTTGCTTCGACTGTAAACAAAACAGCGGCTATGTGCGAACAAGCCTCTCCAAGCCCTGCCATGCCTGTGCAATGTGCACAGATTACAGGCCTGTCTCGTTTGACAGCCACCTAAGCTTTCATGGGTGTAGCTGTGATCCTTTGAGAGTGTCTGACATGAGCAGATAAGAGTGCTTGCAGGAGTTGAAAGTGTACAAACGTCTTGATGTTTACAACTTCTTTGTGAATGGCTAGGTGGATAGTGTTCATGTTGCCGAGATACCATCCAAGCTCTCTCCGGTGTAGACACTTGGCGAGTCGATGAGATAATTGTAGATATCAGGATATCCAACGTCTGGCCACCGAATCCAGTCAAGTGAACCTCCCGGTTGCCACTTAAAGTCCGTAATCCCTCCAAGCAATTGCAACTTTTCTTTATATCTAGTCTTGGCTTTCTCCTCCAATTCGCTGTAATACACCAAAAATCATGCTTCAGCCATATAACAATAACACTTCACCGTACGTTCTTGCCACTCAAGATGGCACCCTAGCAACAGTATCCATGATGAATATCATTAACGGCAGTTCATGAATAACCTCTATACATATGTGTAGTACATAGGTACATACATAATAGTCAATGTGCAAAGTCCTTAATTGGCCAATGTATTGCATGTTTGGACTCAAAACCACTTGAATATTTTGTTGTTGATGTCATTCTATTGGCTCTTCTTAAATAGGTATCTTATTAAGTGGTCTTTATCCTACTTATCTGCAGCATCCTGTTTTTACGTTACTGCATGACCTGTGCTACAGTCACCAGAGGACCCATCACTGTGGCTGTACCTCTCTAATAGTCATGTGTGCCTTGTGGACGGGTGAAGTGGCAAGCCTGCTAGAGCAGGTGAGTTCATAATACCAGTCCTTGTACAATAGATACGTAGGTACATGTAACAAGGCAGGGTAGGGGCTCTTGGTGGAATACAAGTTGTATGGAATGTGGTTGTGGTAATTTTATTTGACTTGACTGCACTTAAGAGAGTCTTACTGCTTGCTGTTTGTTAGGTATACTGTAAATGTAGTACTAATTGACTGCTTGATGCCTATTTGTGTTAGGGAATTCCCCTGCCAGCTGTTTTGTATTGGTTTAACGACTCTTTGGCAGTTTGTCGTGATGTAATTCAGTCTAACAGCCTAGGGATTGATGATATGTTTCAGTTTTACATAAAAAATATGAATTCCAGTTTTCAAAATCCACCAGCCATTCTATTGACCAATAAGGAAGTGTCTTCGGCAACTAGGAAGTTGTCCAATTTGAAGGTAGTCAGGAACATAGCTGGAATGAAATCAGTTTCAGCACAGAATAGAATCGGGGAAAGGTTATCACACTATAGCAGACACTTTTCAGTTGGCACATCTTCCTTGCTGAATAGCAATCAAAATTCTAACGTGAAGGGGGGTACCATTGTATCTTTCACAGGCCTTTCCCAAGAGGTGCAGGGATTCCCTATATGCTCATCATGGCAGAGTGTAAATAACTACTTCCATGTTAAAAACTTTTCTGCTACATCACAGACTGAATCACATTCCCATGATTATGTAGACTTTCTTCATTACTTGATGTCAGCTTTGTGTCCAACAAGAAACAAAATATTTCATGGTTTAGCTGTTAAGTGTTTAATTGGTCAAGGAATTCTAGATTGTGAAAATTTCAGCCATTTTCAGTAAGTACACCATATGTATGTATATATATATTTATATATGTATGTACATACGTATATATGTACTTCTGTGTTTTCATGCAATATGACTATTCTTATAAGCTTCCTGGCTAATCTTGTCTCTTTTTCATTTTGTATTAAACATTTCATTATGATATGTATACGTACATTCCAAACTCATAGTTTCCTGTTAACTGATAACATTTCCTTTGGTTTGGTATGTATAGTTTAGAGTTTTGCATAACTTGTACGTATACACTTTTGACCACTAAATTATTTGTAAGGAAATTTAAAGTCATTTTACAAGTAAAAGTACAGCAAATGGAATAAATATATACATACTTTACAATTAGTATTATATTCTTTTTTTCAATAATTCTACAGCAACACAAATTACCATTTAAGGTATTCATGTGAATGGCTTACGTACCTGTAATGTTATGGTAATTCAGAATCATTATTATTTCTCAATTTTTCAGAACTGTAGTAAATTAAGTATGTTGGTCTGTGGACTCAATTTTTCAGAACTGTAGTAAATTAAGTATGTTGGTTTGTGGACTGTATAAGCAATCTATACACATCATGGGGTTAAAATGTTAGCATAAAACCAACTCTTAGTTTTGATGTATGAATGATCTAACACACCAGTTTTTAACCTGCTACATCTACTTTAGAGTAAAGGGCCTATAGGGAACTAAACCTAGTGAGAACGTTGGATGAGAACACAAGAGATTTCTTCTTCTTTTTCTCTACTTCTCCATTGGGCCATGCATGTTTAGATTATGCATACATGCATCAACCCCATATACGTACAGTAGACTACTTTATATATTATCCATTGTCTTATTTGTATAGTGCATGTACCATTTATCTCCCATTTTATATGATCATGTATAGATGATAGGGATTTCTTCTAACTACACCAATCTAGATGCTCAAAAGACTAAAAGATGAACTACGTATCTCAAATATATATACTTATGTATACTTACAGGTTTCAAGATGAGAAGGTTTTTATTCAAACGGCTGTTAATACAGTAGAACAGAAATCATTAGTGTTTGAAAATTCACTTCTTTTCAAGATATTACCAAGTGTTGTTCAACATATCAAGAGGTTGCCAAAGCCAAAGGCCTCATTTGGCGTGTTGGTGTTTGATTCTGACCTGAATCCCTATTACAAACATAAAGGGTTAACTGGAAGTGTGGATCAGTGTGAGATTGGCAGCCCTCTGAGGAGTGGAGTGGCTACCTGTAGTGGAACAGCAGAGCTTTGTTGGTTGGAAGCAGTGCTGGCACACATTAAGAAGGTACATACTTCAACTTTTTGCTGTTTTCTTTACGAATACAATAGGAATAGTTAGTACATGAGAAATATCTCTTGTTGTAGTTTATTGAGATGTGAATGTCTTATAGACATTGCTATTGTTGTTGGAAGGCTTGTGTATGAACTGGCAGAATGTCATGCATGCAACTATGTGAAGGCCAAGCTTTATAATCCTCTTTGCATAAGGAGAGACAACCTGAATATATTGTATGTGGTGTAGGAAGAGTAGGTTGGCTCCAAGAAGAATAGACTAAAGGGCAGTCCATTACTAGTGTTAAACTTAATGGTAATCTTTCTAATAGCTTATCCCCCTATGTGGAAGAGTCTGTTTTTCTTTTGTCTCTTGTTTCAGCCTTGTAACCGTTGGTTGGTTGGGGTAGTCATGTGTACGTACGTATACATTATATGTTGCACTTAGGGCTATACAGGTCAAGTCTATGCTAACATTACTTTATTTAGGTGATTAATGCACTTTCAAAGTGTTCTAAAGTTCCAGAGTGGGTATGGGTTAGTTTCCTTTGATATAGTATAGTATAGTATGTATTGAAACTCTTTTCCATAATGTGTTGAGGCTAAACCTTTGTTGTATAAGAAGTATGATAATCAATTCCATTTCCCTGTAGTTTATTTGGAGGTAAAAATACTTTCATTTTCGCCATGACATCATTGAGTGTACGTGAGTGTACGTGAGTGTCACTGGGAAATAGAAGCTATTTTCTTAATTTCCTCAATCACCTCAATGGCCTATTAAATTTCCTATCTTATGGAAATAATTAATAATACGTCTCTTTGTTATTTGGATAATGTATATTCACATTTGAAAACATCCTGGGAACTTCCTAAATATTTAAAAAAGGATCTCTAAGCTGTGTTGTAGTTATCTCTGTTTCAATAGTATTGCATACCAGAATGTACATATTTAGAACTAATTATAGCAAATGGGTTGTTTTGTGGGAAATAATATGTTCAAGATAAGTACCTATCTACGTATGTATGTATGCTTAGTTTTATGTATTGCTTCTTTAGTGATTTCCTCACAATAAAGTTTGTAAAGGAGGTTCGAATATAAATAAGATGTACATATAGTACATAGTACATATGTATGTATGTTGCAATAGACTCATATATATAAATTGGGGTAATTATGAAACAATATCAATTCCTTTTATGGTAATATCCTTTAGAAGAGATGAACTGTAGAGCAAATGAATTCACAATGTAACAGCAGGTGTTTGATATTTTGATATTCCAAAAACTTTTATTGGTGTTCTTAACTTCATATAAACCTTGCCTTGTTACAACTGCCACTTTGGAAGTTGTAGATGATGAAACAGGTGATTAGATGCAGTACCCTAAGTAAATGGCTCCATGGGTATGTATGTTTCTAACTAACAGTGTAACCAATAGTGTTACCTAACAAGGTTATTTTAATATTTTTAACAGTGTATTGTGATACTGGAGGATGACCTAATGAGAAATACTTTTGATTTAAGTATTTGAAGTCTTGCAATAGATTTGAACTTTTCCAATGTCATCATTTTTAGTGTACTTTAGTACTGTTTCTACTTTACCTTGTTTAATCATTCGTTACCCTCCTTTCAAGTGCTGCTCCTGTTATCTGCTCTGCTCACTTGTAGCTCCTCCCACTCTGCTCACTTGTAGCTCCTCCCACTCTGCTCACTTGTAGCTCCTCCCACTCTGCTCACTTGTAGCTCCTCCCACTCTGCTCACTTGTAGCTCCTCCCACTCTGCTCACTTGTAGCTCCTCCCACTCTGCTCACTTGTAGCTCCTCCCACTCTGCTCACTTGTAGCTCCTCCCACTCTGCTCACTTGTAGCTCCTCCCACTCTGCTCACTTGTAGCTCCTCCCACTCTGCTCACTTGTAGCTCCTCCCACTCTGCTCACTTGTAGCTCCTCCCACTCTGCTCACTTGTAGCTCCTCCCACTCTGCTCACTTGTAGCTCCTCCCACTCTGCTCACTTGTAGCTCCTCCCACTCTGCTCACTTGTAGCTCCTCCCACTCTGCTCAAATCCAATCCAATGCATGCTCTATGATTGTCTACATATCAACATTAATCTTGTAAATCTCTCTTTGGGATTGTGTGAACTTTCTATAGTGTATTTACTATTAATCCTTTATATTCAGAACCAAGACTATATATAAATCTTTGACAATGTCCCTATATAGCTACATGCTATCCTTCTGTCTATTGATAATTATAGTAATATGCTACATCACATGTTTGTTATATTTACATTGTTTTAATTAAATTACATGAACCCATGTGAATTCCTTTACAATTCTTATTTAGGCATTCTAAACTTCTTACATTTGCATAGGCATATTTGTTATGGAAACTACTTTACCAAATTTGGTACTTCATTCATGAGAATGTAGATTTACCTACACTTACAAACTGTGCTTATGCACCGTGCCTTCCTGTTAATAGGTCAATGCCCGTGTCATTTTGCTCCGGGGTAAAGCTTCAAAGGAAGTCCATCTTTCTTTTTGGTCAAGTGGTCTGATTTTGCTTGATGATGTGGAACCAAAACTATTGCAGGAAGCAGCTACAGCCTTTGGATGTGATGTATTGAACTATGCCTACCAAGCAGATATGGTTTGTTCTCAGTCATATATATATACATACGTATCAAGATATTGTCTCAATGTAACCAGAAAATGATAGTAGTATAGGAGTCACTGTTTTTTAATCCTTACCATGTGAATATGTGTGTACATAGTTTCAATGGCCCTTTCACAAAGAGTAGAGCTATATTGTTTTGGCAGTCGCAGCAGTCAGATAAGCAATATGTTTGAGCCAAATAATCAAGTGGGAAAGTGGGTAATTTTGTTGTTGTGATAGCTCAGTGGTAGAGAGTGGTTGTAGTAAGCCATTTGCTTTAAATTAACGGCAATTGCTACTTTTAACTTAACTTTCTCTCTTTGTTAACTTAATGTATACACAATTTGAGGACAGTTGTAGTTTGACTATAAATCCTAGAGTGGTTAAACATGAAACGAAGTTCATATGGTGTATATAGAGTACTGAGTACTGGTACAGCCCAACACCAACATATTATGAACAAGTGTATTTGGGAGAGTTGGTTGTTGGTGATTTTGGATTCTTTTGGATGCAGTATTATGGACACTCGGAAAGTCTATTTTTTGAGTTCCTTTGTGGTTAACTGTCATAAACTGTGAGTATTTGTACATCTACAGGCACATTGAAGGCTTCTGTGTTTGAGGGGCAAAGTGTAGCAAATTTGATTGGCTTGAATTCTTTTTAAGGATGTACATACGTACTAAATGATCTTGTTACAGTCTGTACGTAATTCCAAATATGTCAATTGCTATGTGAGTGATATTGAAATCTGGAAGGACTTCCTTTTTAATTGTTTGGAGTGAACCATTCAGATTTGGTAGCTATTAATCCCAAACTCGTCCTATATCCTTTGCATGTCCTGAATAGCCAATTGGTAGCCTTGACAGTATGTTGGTGGCTCTATCTATAATACGTAGGTAATAATAAATTTACAACACTCATTTAAAATATAATATAATAATACTGAAAGTGTTTATATTTTACCTACGTATATAGGTATAATTATATTCATAGAATTAGAGTACAGATGAATACTGTTACTGTCCAACTGATCAATAGACTGTGTTTCCTATTACAAGGGTCCAGAGTGCTATTGTGAACCCTGGGTCTTTTGCTTACTCGGCTTGTGTCCTTGTGGGTGAGAAAACAGTAAAACAACTGTCTGAATACTTGTGTGTCAATAATTTGATTTTTGTACGTAAACAGGTATTATAGTTTGATTAAACTGTTAGAATTATATAGCAAAATAACTCCAAAGAGATGGTATGTTTCATACATGATCATTTGTATTGTAAAAATATTAGTTTGAACTCTCTAGTTGTCTGTTGAGTATTAATTCCGTGTACTTGAAATAACTACACAATCTGGTATATCTAGAATGGTGGGTATTTCAATGTTTATGATTCAATATATGATTCAATATATTATAGGCATCTATGGCAGAAATGACCCTGTTTGGAAGGACTATATATGTTTTAATGAAATCATTATACAAGTTTAGGACAATCCAACAAGAACAGAAACATATTCTGTGTCAGTTTTTCTTATTAATAATGAGTATGGGCTGCAAATCACATACACAGTACGTATACTGTCTTCTCCACTAATCTGGGGTATACGTATACGTATATCTCATACACACATTCATTTCCATGGAAATACCGCATGCATCTGCCTATTTGCAATTAGTAAAATCTACCATCTGACATTTTATGACATTGTTTTGCTAATTATATACGTGCATATGTACGTAGATGGCCTTATGTGTGTGTTTAATCAGCTGCCAATATGTTTTTGCATGTATTTATGTGTTCTGCCAACTAGGTAGACAGATTGACTAACCTGTAGGTACGTAAAAATTACAATACCCTTTTAAGCCATAACTAGTACAGCCTATCTGGTGGTGGATTAGAATAAACTTGGTTACAATATTTGTTTGCATATATAATAAGCCTTGGGTAAAAGGAAGTTTCTTTCTTCATTTGAAATCTGAACACCTCAAACTTTTATGTAGTCATTTTCATCTGTTATTTGACAAGGGAAATCAACTACACTGCTAATGTAGTTTAATGGAAAACCACTTTTCAAGCGGCAGTGCTCTATATATCGATTGTACTTTCACTATGTCCCTTACTGCTGCTTTAAACATTGAAATAGTTGTCCTGAAATCTTTAGGGTATTTGTTAGCCAACCTCTTCCAGTTTGGGTGTGTTGTGAGTAAGAGATGTAGCTAGGCTAAGTAAATCCAGAATGTGTCTTGCACAGTTTCTCTGTAGATTGATGTAATAAGCTTTGGATACTTACATATATGTATACGTGTACGAGTGTGCAAGTGTCACCTCTTCACATGCAGGAGAGTGTTGGAGTATGTACTGATGTTTGCATTGTGGACTCTATTCAATCTGTGGAGAGGCAGCAGTTTAAGAGATCACCTGATAACCTTACTGGCCAAGTGACCTATAGGCTCTTGTCTCTGAGTCCTCAGGTACAACATCACATCACAATACTATACTATAAGATATAAGATATAAGATATACATAAGATATCACTATACTATACTATAAGATCATGTTTACATAAACAATGGTTTTGCTAGCTTAGCATGAAGATGCCCATATTTAGAGTGTCAGGTGAAATTTTCAATTAGAATGATTGCATAACACCTGTCAATGTACTGGGACTGATATATTATAATATAATACATTTCTTGGAAGACAACAATGAATCTCATTTAGTTTGTTTACTCAGCTTATGAATAATTCCTGAGGAGGTTATGTAATATAATGGAACAGTTTATGTAGATCTTGATGGGACAGACCCTTTTCCACTAATTGATTAACCTCTAGTGATTTTGTACTATCTGTTGCTAGGTACATACATACAGTTTGTATTGGTGTGACATATATGCATGTACCTGTATATACTGTTACATGTACCCTCGGTGTATGTACACATCTTATCTAGTTCATTTATTACTGTAGGATTGCCCCTCTAAAAGGTGTGTCACTACAGTACTGCTCTGCGGGCTGACTGAAGATGTTGTAAGAGACTTAAAAAGCAGTTTCACCAAGTGCTTGTCAAGGCTTGTCAAGGCATTCTCAAATAAGAACAATCTACTTCCAGGAGGTGGCAAAATTGAAGATCTTTGCATTCAGTGCTTAAGAAGAACAAAGTCTTTAAATAAAAGATTGGAAGTACCTACTTTCAAGGGTTCTGGTTGGTTTCCCTCTATATTCTCCTTGTATCAAGGAAAGGTTGTTGAAGCATTTATTTCTGGGTTGCAAGAATACATTGCAATACTACAGGAAAATACCAGAACTTGTGAACCAATTGCAGTTGATTGCCAAGAAATGCCTGCTTCTCTAGATGTCACTGATCTCAAGCTTTCATCTTGGGAAGAAGCGCACCAGTTTTTAGTTACTCTGTTTCAGACATTTGCACGAAGGCATAACTAAATTCATAGCCATAATCTGGCACTTCAAATAACGGAAATTGGGAAAATACCGCAGTTTGTCTTTATGTATAAATTTCATATGCTGGGACTGGGCTCATTCAGTCATCTTTAAAAGCTTTCCAGCGAGGTTGTCATGGTACTAGACCTCCATACGGTCTTTGCTTGCCGTCTGAATAATAGATTAGCGTGGGGTCGAACTTGTACCCATTCCGAGTGTAAAGAAGTGCGCGAATTACTGCTCCACTGTCAGCGCTGCCAGCGTCGTTCCGCTGATACTCTGGAAGATAGTTCTTGTTACGAGTGCATCAAGTTGGACAGGATGTTTACAACGCACCATCACAATTGCATCCGACCATGTGCGTGCCCTGTACCCGAGAAAGAAGCGATAATAGCCATGGACGAGCGGCTGATCGAACTAAATACGCAATCTTTGCCGACTAACCTCTCTTCTCCCAAAAATAGACTACAACCGAAGAGCAGTTTTGATTCAGGAGTGGGCTCCGGTGGACCCAGTAGAAGGAATAGTGTCGTACGATCGCCCTTGAACACAGACAAGCCGGACGATGAAGTTTTTCCTAATCTCAACCAACAAGCGTCTGAGAGGCCTGTTCCGAGACTTGCGAAATCCCACTCTATACCAATGACTGACAGCGACCATTCGCAAGTTGCTCAATGCGCTCTGGAGGGCTTATCCAGTCCAGGCAGTCCTCTTTGTGCCCCTTTCAGCAGCCTCCCGTTGCCGGGTTCCTGTGCAATGCGGCCCACTTCCCTCACGACCCAGTCATCTACCCGTTCGCAGGGTACCCTCCCAGTCATTTCAGAGGACTTGAGTCAGTCACTAGTGTCCTTGCCTCCAGAGGTTGAAGAAAGCTATCAAAGCATCAAGCTTCAGGATTCGTTCAACGACCCCGCGGAGATATTGCCAAGGCAATCCATCATTTGTCAGCTCGACACAGTAAGTATAAAATGCAATTGTGTGTGGCTGAGGTTTCAGTCATAGATCAAATATGCTTTAAGGCCTTCACTGGTAGAAGGCCTTTGTTTACATTGCAGATAGCAGTAATGCTTAACTAGCTGAATGAATAAGAGAGGTACCATAAATGAATTATTGTACAGTTACAATAGAAAAGAACATTTGGCTGTTTGAGAAAGGGGAAATCCTAGATGGGATTTTACTTTTTCTAATTCCCCTTGGGACTTCCTTATATAGATGTGAAGAATCTTAACTATGTATTTGTAATACTTTTCAGGAAGCACGTGCTCTTATGAATAGACTGTAGGTAGTCCAAGGCAGTCATTTGATTGTTTCTTCTGCAGCATCCATTCAGAAATGCTATTCTTATTGTGCATTTAAATAAAACTTTCCTCATTTCAATATATTATGACCTTAAGGTGTTGCAATGATATTCTGCTAATTGTACACATAAATATCAAGATGTTTATATATTTTTTTATTTACTGATATGAAATCTCTTTGTTTAGGGTCACCTAACGCCAAATCCAGTAGATCAGTTCTACAAACGGATCCGGGACTACATTCCCAATGGTGAGCTAGGTAGCGGGGGACAGGGTACATGCTACTATGGAGTGGACAGGCAGAAGGAGACGTCCTTTGCTTGGAAGACCAACAGAACACCAGAGGATGCCTACAAAATGCTCGGTGAATGTACCATCTTATCAAAGTTATCCCACAAGCATGTCATAGGCTGTCTAGGAGCAGTGAATGATGAACCTCAGAGTATTAAACTCTTTATGGAATTAGCTGAATGTGAGTGTGCTATAATGTTTGGCATACACAGACCATCAGTAAAGGATGTGACCGTAGCATGGTAGTTCAATAAATACTCATCCCATATACTTTTTGCATAGGGGGAAGAGACTCTGGTTCCCATTAAGCGAAATTAAATTCCACCTATTGCTCATTGTGCTCCTCAGGAGACATGAGTGGGTGGGGTAATATACAGAGTTCAATAATGATGATATTCTTGCCTACAGCGTATATTATATTATAGGCCCTCCTATTGTGGTTTGTAGAGGTATCATCCTTAAACATTTTTTTATTGCTAGGAAATATTATGCAGGTTTTCCACAGGTTAGGCAATTTCCCTTTCACAGCCAGTACTTCCTGTGTTTACATACCTCAAAGCAATGCAAAGGATATACATACACTTGTATGTAGATATCAGTATGATGGCATTTCCTAGATGTAGTCTAGTTCGATACTGAATATAAAAAATGGGTCTAGATATTCTAATAATTTATTTTTGTTTTTTTGGAACTGAAAGCCAAAACTGAATAAACAAGAGTATTTAGGAACTAAAGGAATTTGAGGTTAACTAAATATTTGACCTTATAAGTTCAGCAATTAGGTTGGAACATCATATATACCTCTATTAAATGTTTGATCTGTATATATCCAAGGTGAAACTGTGGAATATATTTGTGCTGTGGATGAGTACATTGTTATACTACATATCAGCAGTCTATTTATTACAAATTGGGACTATTTAAACATTTCTGTTGGGAATTTTATCTCTATACTTTTAGAGCTTCTCAAGTGAAAGGTTCATGGTTAAGTTAGATGTTCAGTGTTGTTAAGATGAACCTATCCAAATAAAACCAATGGAAATTATTTCTGAAATTTCATTTGTCCCCTGTGTCTATTATTACCCCGCGTTGTTGCGTTACGCAAAGGGTTTTGAGATTCTCTCTGTTAATTTTTAATTCACTTTATGGGACTTTGTTAGCCTAATTATAATATCTCT
The DNA here is from genome assembly GCA_947172415.1 of Chondrosia reniformis. Classification (NCBI taxonomy): domain Eukaryota; kingdom Metazoa; phylum Porifera; class Demospongiae; order Chondrillida; family Chondrillidae; genus Chondrosia; species Chondrosia reniformis. The sequence continues at coordinate 4,174,401 of OX359199.1, read as the reverse complement.
TTCATTTGTCCTTCTAGATGGAAATCTGCGAACTTTCTTTGAAGACAATGTTGATCACCGAGGAAATAGTTATCTTGTCGGCCATGTTTTGCAACAATTGCTCTCAGCTGTGTGTTACTTACACCAGAATAGCCTATTACACAGAGATATCAAAGGTATGCATCTTTGTGTTATCATGAGAGCATTAGCATACTTATAATTGAACTTGATACATTTTGTAAAGAGACTACATTACCAGTTTTACTTTGTATTCCTTTAAAGGGAGAAATATTCTGTTGTTTGAAAATTGGACCTGCAAATTGACTGACTTTGGTTTGGCTGTTCCAGTGAACGATCACAGTCAAGATAACACCATCAAAGGCACCCACCCATTCTTATCTCCTGAGGTATGTAAGTGGGTTATATGCATCCTTTTTCACTTTTTGGGTCCTTGAGAGTATACTGAAATGAATGTGCTCAATGTATGTGTTTCCTTAGCTGAATACAATGATTATAATAAAACGGTAATTCAACCTAGTAATTTGAATCAGGAATTATGTATCCGCTGAAAGTTAGCTTGGTTTCAGTACATTTACAGAGATTGAATTGATGAGTGAAAGTTTATTATATTTCAATAAGTTATGTAGACTTTTAGTTTCAAATGTTGCATTGTTGTTGTACATGTGCCCACGCAATGCGACCTTATAGGCATGAGTTAATTAAAATTAAGCTTTCAATTTGGCCCCTTAAATTGACAGTACATTCAGTGAATAAGTTTTTTTACAAATTTCTATAAAAGGAGTGATTTGTACATGGCCTTTCATCTCTCAGTGGTATTCTGTTCTGTATTCTGAAATGTATTTCAGTAAAATTTCAATAAAATTTTTAGTCAATAAATGGGTAGATACTGTTTTTTTCATGTGTTGTGTGATCCTGCTGAAAATAGTATGCATAGAGTGATTTTGTGTGTAAATGTTGATACAGGTGCTGCTGTGTTTAAGGTAGTCACTCTTTTGGTTCGTTTAACTCTTGCAGTATGTGAAGACTCAGCAGTACACATTCTCTTGTGATGTGTGGAGCACTTTAGCAGTTGCTGTTGAAATGATGACCGGACAGGATCCTTGGTACAGGCATACTGGCTATCCAGTTTACATAGTAAGGATATAGCTACACTACCTGCAGATGCTAACTCATTAACTACTGCATGAAAATTGAAGTGTCTGTTTGTCATATATTTAGATTGGCAAGTATTCATTTAATGAACACTTCAATATCTTGGTACCTGAAGAGGAATTAAGGAGACAAATGTCGGTCTTTGCTGAGCAAGATGAGAGCTCTGACATTTTAGAGTACTTTTTTAAGGGCTTAATGCAGATAATGAAGGAAGTGTTTGTTGCTGATCACACGGTTAGACCTACAGCTATTGAGCTTTTAAACAGAGATGTAATACAGAAAGGTTAGTATACTGTAAATGTTTGGTAATAATGTGTTGAATGCATTACATTCTATAAGTCATATTTACTTCACTTTGCTTCTATTCTACTAGCACAATACATATTTGAAGGAGACTTTGATGACGAAGAAAATGCATTTTCTTCTCTGCAAGTACATGAACCACAGTGTGAGATTCAGGAGAGGTCTGGTGCATGTGATCCCAAAGCGGAGCCCCCTGCTCCTGGAGGTTTTGTGTCCTCCTCCCCACCTCTCCTTAAGGTGCACAGCTGGCCTATGGCACAAAAGAGTAAGCATTTTAATTCTTATTTGTTACAACAGTTATAGTCAGGTTATAGTCATATATTTTCTTTCTTGCTTTACATAGTACTAAGCGAATGCTGTGGGTGTTGCAGATGCCATGTGCTGGTGTTGTCACATGTGGCAGACCCAGTCTCTGGCTGCCACAGATCTATGAGGAGAACATGGTCGCAACAACGTGCAAATATGATTGCTGAAGACAGAAGTGAACTTACTACTGGTACGTATGTCAAGAATTCTGTGAGACATATATAGATGATAGGTTTAGTTGCCGTGTCTGATTGTCTGGATAGGTGAATGTGGATACAATTTATTAGTTTAGGAGTTACTGGTATTCCACTTAAGCATGCGTTCTACATATACCTGTGTAATGCTTCAGGTGGATTTGACACACATGTACAGGATCTAAGGATGTATGTAGATAAATGGTGTTTTATATTACTCTTGCATTCACTGATACAGCTAGTAAGCTAGTGTGGCCTTTCCAATAAAGATTTATGAAACACCTAATAATCAAGTGGTATTATTTTCTCTTATAGTTAAAAGAAGACACTCAGTTGCTGCATTGTATGCTTATTCTGGCCCTGATGTTGATCCAGAAACGTAACTTTTATATGATAGTAGTTTGATTTTTTGTATTGTCTATTTGTATCACTGTTTGGCACTCATGGTATTGCTTTGTTAGTTTTGTGTGATTCTATATATTTCATTAACATTGTTATTTTATATCATTGTTTTCATTTAAATGCATCAATGTATCACTTTTCATCATGGACACTCAATTTTAGTTTTCTGATAATTTTTTGATTGTAAGTATCTTAGCTAAACCATCATGTTAACTACATAATATACGTACATGTATACTTGTATTATACGAAGGGACCAAAGGCTGCACTGCATAACCTGGTGACATGTATCATTAATTATTAACAAGTCAAGGAGGATTGAATAGTTTAAACTTGCTCATGCAACTCCCTGATGGCGCCAATAGAGGTTTTCATGATTATTTGTCACATGCCGTCTGATCATGATCAATGATGTGAAATTAAGTATTTCTGAACTGACAATCATGGGAGTCTATACTCTCTCATGAGATATTCTCTTAGTTGCCACTCCTATATGCAAAAGGCCACAATGTTGTCAACTCTTTCGATCAGGAGTAGTCAACTAATTTATCTATGGTTCTTTGATGCTCTGATCACGAGTTACTTGATTGTTCTAGCTAAATACTTTCAATTCTATATAAATATTACAGGAACACCTACACCTATACAAGGCAACATTGTTTCAACACTGTATGATTTACCTATAAGGAAATGAAGCTTTAAGAATACTTGATATTAAGTCATGTCCGCTGAAAAACCTTTGTCTTCCATTAGTGGCCAATGATGTCTGATGTCTGATGATGTCATTAAAATGGTTGCGTAACTATACGTATGTACACTGATTTGTACGTGCAGATGATACCTCAAGAATCATGTGGTAGATAACGTTGAATATGGTCAGGCTAAGCTTAAAGCGACTAACTTTTGGTGGATTATTACTACTTGTTATTTTAACGTTAACTATTTATTGGAGAAGAACAGATCCATCGACTTCAGCGCTAGCGGGCGTGAAGAAAAACGGAAAATCGGTCATTATACCCGTAAAGACTCCCATACTCAAACTAGAGCCTGAAACAGAAGAAGAAAAGGATGAAGAAAAGAGAGGTTTCTTGAATAATGGTTTTAATCAATTTATAAGCGACAGATTACCATTAAACAGAGATATACCAGATACTAGAGAGACAAGGTTTGAACGTTTGCATAAAATATGATCACTCATTCCACATCTACATACTCTATGATCACTCATTCCACATCTACATACTCTATGATCACTCATTCCACATCTACATACTCTATGATCACTCATCCCATCTAAGTAATGCACAGTATGGTTTTACTCATCCAACTCCCTCGATCCATTCCCTCCACCATCCTATTCGTGCATCCCTCTCGCTACCTCTATTCCACCCCCCTACCCAGGTGTGTAGCTCTGGTGTACCCCACCCAGGATCTCCCCAGTACATCAGTAATCATCATATTCCACAATGAGGCATTTACAGTGCTCCTTCGTACCATAGTCAGTGTCATCAACAGATCCCCTTCACACTTACTACATGAAATTGTATTGGTCGATGACTATAGTGACCATGGTAAGACTGGAATATTTCAACTACCTATATGTACATACCAAGTTGAATGTTATCATGTATTTATTAGGATTTGTTACAATACTATATAATTGTGTTTTAAGTCTGATGAATATTACATACATACATACTTTAGTGAACTAAGGGAATTAATTGCCCTAAGCCTGTGCAAAGGCTCTGAGGATAAAGTGAATAATTAATCACACGGAAAACAATTAACCATGTTATATATAGTATAGAGTAGAATTCTTAATTGAACTCCAGAGTCTCAATAGCTGTTAGCCTTGTTTAGTTACTTAGAAACAGGTCTTTAAGTAACAGTCACTGTTGGTCGTGTTTTAATCGTGTTGTTTTATTTAAAGTTCCTAACTTTGAACTGATGGTCTAATACGTATATCCATAGGACCATAATATATTAACTGGGACTTTACAGGGAAACCCTTTGGTGTGGAACAGAGATGTGGTATTACAGAACCTATATACAACATATGTACCTTGGTGTAGGATATAAATTACATTGAATAGGGCTGCCATGTTTGTGGGGTGATTCCCTTCATTAGTATACAAGTCCATTAGCATACAAGGAGGACATATTAGTAATGTGTAGCTTAAATTTTCAATATGCCACTTCTGTATGGTAAGCCTTATTAAGTGACCACAGTCTTGCTTCATTCCTCTTTCAAATGTGTTAGTTGTTGCAAGCACTGCTACTTTTTTATTTACAGTAACTTGACTAAAACATCCTTATCCTAAGGACATGGTTGTCATTAATATGGGGCTAAGGTAGAATAAATTGTTTTAATACATATTCATACAGAGTTTTGGATGAGGATACAGTTTTATTTTTTTATTTTATTTTCTTCTGTTTGCTTCTGGGAATTCCACCCTTCACTTTTCCTGGTTGTCTTATCTTCCTTAAATTCTTGTTATTTAAGCATATGACGTGTATGTAATACACAGTAATCCTGTAATTTTTAGCATACGTATGTACGTACGTAGGATATTTGCTGGAGTTGTAAACCTTTCTTAAAGTTGACTCTGTTATTAATAACTTTATTAGTAACAATGCTGCTGGTAGCAATGATAGATAAATATGTACATATATCACACAATGTTGTGTGTGCATGATATTTTTACTCCAAATCTTCTTATAATGTCCCTCCAGAGGATCTGAAGGAGAAACTTGATGATTATGTAGCAAGTCAACCCAAAGTCAAGATTGTTCGACATGAAAAGCGTTTGGGACTCATTCGAGCTCGTCTGACAGGAGCCAAAGCTGCCAGTGGAAAGGTTTTAACTTTTCTGGATTCACACTGTGAGGCCAATGTAGGTTGGCTGGAACCTTTGCTTGACAGAATCCATAAGGATAGGAGGAACGTTGTGTGTCCTGTGATTGATGTCATCACCTGGGAGAAGATAGAATATTCCAGAATTAGAGGTCCTCCTGGAGTGAGAGGTGGTTTTAACTGGGGGATGCAGTTTAAGTGGAGGAAAATACCTGAATACGAGCAAAAGAGGCGTGGCTATGATGAGACCAGAGAGGTCAAATCGCCTACAATGGCTGGTGGCCTATTTAGCATAGAGAGAGACTACTTTTATGAGATCGGTTCATATGATCTAGGAATGGATATTTGGGGAGCTGAAAATTTGGAAATATCTTTCAGGGTGAGTGAGTTAAGTGTGAGAATTGGGCTACTTAAACTGTGGTTTCAGCTAAGCCTTATAAAGTCAAGATACTCTCTAAAAGGCCTGAAATCCTAAAGATGTTCACGTTTCCTTCAATAAATTGCTACTTACATATACGTACGTACATAAGTATGCATGTACAAACATGAAGCCCTTATACGTATGTGTGTATTATGTACCATTGCCATCTGTCTTCCTTGGTAGATATGGATGTGTGGTGGGCAGCTGGAGATCATTCCTTGTTCCAGGGTTGGCCACATATTCAGAAAGCGCCAACCTTACACATTTCCAGGTGGGGTGGATGAAATTTTGACCAAAAACAATATGCGTCTTGCTGAAGTCTGGATGGATGAATATAAAGAACATTATTATGATAAGAGACCCAGCATTAGGAGTAGAAATTACGGAGATGTGTCTGATAGACTAAAATTACGGAAGGATCTTAAATGCAAGAGTTTTAAATGGTACCTGCAGAATGTATATGCAGAGCTTCCTCTACCAAATGAGAACTTCTATCATGGTGGCGAGGTAGGTTTGATGTTGCACAACTACATAGTTTGAGAGGTATCTTAACTGATATTTACTGAAAAGGGAGTTTATTGTACTTTCGCCTGTGCTAGGCTATCATTGCAAATAATAACCACCACTGGCTAATTACTGTTATTATAATTACTGATATTTACTGTATGTCTGCACCATTTGCAACTTTACCTTTAGCAGGTCTGTAAGCTGTCTGAGAATATGAATATAAGATGTTTGACCAATGATGTTGTACAGTAACTTTCAGGATGAGCATGTCTTTAGATTGTGTTGATAAGACGTTTCTTGTATACACTTGTCTGTTCTCACTATGTAGGTAACACATATACACTGTTATCAATCGATTATGTATGTACTTGTGGTTATTTCTGTGTAGTCTTTGGATAATCTGCCTGTGTTCTATGCCCTTAGGTGCGTAGTGTCTCTGATGGTATATGTTTGGATACCCTTGGACGGAGGGAGGGGGGAGAGGTGGGGTTGGTACCTTGTCATGGCCTGGCAGGGAATCAGGACTTTGGGTTCACAGATGTTGGGGAACTTCTCTTTGATGATGACCTTTGTCTTGATGTACCAGTTCACAAGGATGGGGCATCAGTTACTATATACAACTGTCATGGTTTAGGAGGCAACCAGAAGTGGGAATATGATGAGACAGTAAGTACCCGTGTGTGTCATAGTGTGTATGTGTGTCATTGTATGTGAATGTCATTGTGTGTATGTGTCACAGTGTGTGTCATAGTGTGTATGTGTGTCATTGTGTGTGAATGTCATTGTGTGTATGTGTGTCATTGTGTGTACGTGTGTCATTGTGTGTACGTGTGTCATTGTGTGTACGTGTCACAGTGTGTGTCATAGTGTGTACGTGTGTCATTGTATGTGTGTCATAGTGTGTGTGTGTGACGTCATCAAGATGGCGGCATAGGGCCACGAGGTCGCTGGTGGAGACAGCCAACTTGGAAGTTTCGTGCGGACTTTGCCAGTTTCTCTGCCAGTTGATGGAGTTCGCTGCACACAGGGCACTTGTGGTGCCGGCGTCGTGGCTCCCTGTCGATGGCGAGTGCCACTTTCATTGCGTTCGAGCCCTGAGACCATCGCAGCATAGCGAACCTCACAACATGGTCCTCCACCGTCAACACCATCCTGCCACCACACCCCCTGGGGTCCTTTGGGCTGGCTGTCAGACAGGATGGCCATCACGGCCACTGGTTCTGTCAACCGGGTGCAGCGACAGCCATTTTAACGGCTATGGCACCCAGCAGCCACTCAACCTAGGGATGTCGGGCGTGAGCCCAGCCAGCTCACCCTTTTTGACAGACTTGGCTTTCAAAACAGGACCTTAGGCTAAGGTCTAGGACCTGCCCTACGCCCTTACAGGGCAAGGAGACCAGAAGAAGAAAGAAGAAGTGTGTCATTGTGTGTGTGTGTCATTGTGTGTGTGTGTCATAGTGTGTGCGTGTGTCATTGAGTGTGAATGTCATTGTGTGTATGTGTCACAGTGTGTCATAGTGTGTATGTGTGTCATTGTGTGTGAATGTCATTGTGTGTATGTGTCACAGTGTGTCATAGTGTGTATGTGTGTCATTGTGTGTGAATTTCATTGTGTGTATGTGTCACAGTGTGTCATAGTGTGTATGTGTGTCATTGTGTGTATGTGTGTCATAGTGTGTACGTGTGTCATTGTATGTGTGCGTCATAGTGTGTGTATGTGTGTGTCATAGTGTGTGCGTGTGTCATTGTGTGTACGTGTGTCATTGTGTGTGAATGTCATTGTGTGTATGTGTCACAGTGTGTCATAGTGTGTGCGTGTGTCATTGTGTGTACGTGTGTCATTGTGTGTGAATGTCATAGTGTGTATGTGTGTCATTGTGTGTATGTGTCACAGTGTGTGTCATAGTGTGTACGTGTGTCATTGTATGTGTGTCATAGTGTGTGTGTGTGTGTGTGTGTGTGTGTGTGTGTGTGTGTGTGTGTGTGTGTGTGTGTGTGTGTGTGTGTGTGTGTGTGTGTGTGTGTGTGTGTGTGTGTGTGTGTGTGTGTGTCATAGTGTGTACGTGTGTCATTGTGTGAATGTCATTGTGTGTGTGTGTGTGTGTGTGTGTGTGTGTGTGTGTGTGTGTGTGTGTGTGTGTGTGTGTGTGTGTGTGTGTGTGTGTGTGTGTGTGTGTGTGTGTGTGTGTGTGTGTGTGTGTGTGTGTGTGTGTGTGTCATAGTGTGTACGTGTGTCATTGTGTGTTGAGAAGTGAGTACAGATACATAACCAATCTAGAATTACCATATTTTCAAAACATTATGGTTAGTATGTCTAGGAACATGTACCAAAGAGAGATGTGACTCTTATACTGTATGTATGTATGCAGAAGAACTATGCTAGGTTGTATAGTCTAAGCCTAAATAATGTCAGTTAATGTCTAATTAAACTTTTTTAGTACATACATACGTTATATTTATACGTACATACATATACGTATATATGTAGAGTACAGTGAAGGCCTTATAATTATCTACATAATATACATACATATACATACATATGTAGAGTACAGTGAAGGCCTTAGAATTAGTTATTCCTGTCAGTGTGTATGCTCTTGTTTGTGGTCATCTGTGAATGTCTTGTCAATCTATTGTAAGTTTCACCTTACACAGATTCTCTAACACTGCATAAATAGTTTAAAGAAGCCATGTTGAAACCAAGGAGAAGATGTGCATGTACGTATGTATGTGTACTCTTCAGGAGATGACACAGTCACATATATATCACCTAAATATTAATTCTCTGCAGGTTTACTGCCACTCTAACACTGATTTAAGTAAAACTTTGAAACTAACCTGTCCACTTTAGTTCCTGTATAGAAGTCTGTGTATCAAGTAGCTGTTCTATTATATTGACTGCTTCCCATCCGAGCATGATGTCTATTGTAGTTTAATTCTATTCTATGTATGTGCATTCTTAACTAGTTTCTTTCATGAAGTAATTGGATTAGCATTGAAAATATTACTAATAGTACCCGACAGTACGCAGCCTAAACACAATATTCAACCTGTGCCTTAGTTAGCTAATAGGCAAAACCCATATATAGTATTATAAATGACAATGTAGAACTTCAGAACATTGTTTTTTCCCATATTTTCCTAACAAAAACTACTTGATAGATTGCCAACCTCCACTATGTACCAGTCTGTCTCTTTCTTAAATATCTCACACATATTCCTAAACTACTATTTTAGGACATTCATCCCTTGTCTCAACTAGTTGACTCTTATATGTGTATAGCTAGTAGTGGCTAATGTGTTGTAATTCTTAATAATTATATTTGGCCATTTCCCTAGAAGCAGCGGTTGTACCATCCAGTTACCAAAATGTGCATGGAAGCAAGAGCACGGAAGATAGTTATGGCTACTTGTACAAAGGAAGATAATCAGAAATGGACATTTTCAAAACACTTTTCACCTAATCCTAAAAGAGTTAAAGCTTAACATAATCTATTTTTTGAAACAATAGTGTAAAAATGTACATGTAGCTTCAGATGGGGGAAGTAAATGGGTGACAAGACTATTATTGAATGATTGATTGGTATATACGAAGAAAAATAATATATATGTACTTAAAAGTATGTGAGCATGGTTTTAAGAATTATTGAATGGTTTCCCATTTACATTGAGTGATATTGAATTTTCTAAATGTTTAATGAGTAGTTTGCACCATTAATCCAGATTTTAAGTAAAGCTCAATGGAATGATTTCTGGCAAAGAATTCTGAAAATTCCTCATATATATACTAGACTTTTGGTATTTATGGCTAATATGTTGTGGCAGGCATGCAAACCACTTTCTATGGTTTCATGTACAATATGTTTATGCATCAGTAACACTTATTGAATCGGTGATTCAATAGGTGTTACTGATGCTCATTATAACAAGCACAACAAATGCTCTATATCATTCCATGCGTATAGAGAGAGCACTCTCGATCACATCATGTCACGACTTCCTTAAAGATACACGCCTTATTTAGCCTTCATTGAGACGTAATATTGCGTTGTCACGTGTAACTCTAAAACATGGCGTCATTAAGTGTTGTACCATGGTTGTACGAAAATATTCTTCATTGAAATAGACGCCATTTTCGATTAAAGTGAAAGTGACACAGCATTTGGCCGTGTTATACTGATTTAAAGGTTCATAATCATCGGAGAGCAAAGAGAGTGGACCGCCCGCGGATCTTAGAGGCAAAGGTAAGGAATTTTACCAGAAGGAGGGGCCATCCTTAGTTGTGATCATTTCGTGAATATACGGGTGGATAGGATCGACTTTGAATTCGTTGTGTAAAAAGTAAAATTTTAATAGACTGACTTGTTTATTTAACCAGGAATAAAAGAAGTGGGGTCGAGAACTAATTAGAAAGTTAGGAGAAATAGATACGGTTTATTATGCGTTAATTCGATGACTCGTTTTAATTGAAGCATTGTTTCGAAGCAGACGATCTACAACAGAGCTACGACCCGAGCACAAGGGATGGGGATCGGGTGACCAGTTGAATGTGAAATATTCAGTGCAAGGCTAAGGTGTAAGATTTGGATTCCAATCTTCGCCAATCCAAATTCACAGGAGAAGATCGATGGCTTGTACAATGTCATTTGATTGTATTTTAATGGAAATGTTACTTTTGCGATACTTATTCTACCGAACGAAGGATTTGTACATCCGCTATCCAAGAAACCTTGAAAAGTTATGTTTTTTAACCTCTTCCTTTCGTATCCAATTACACATATGACGTTTATTTGGGCTCTCAACAGATTATAGCTCTTAGAAGGACTTTGTTTTGTTTCGTCCTTTATACTTCAATGCCTAATAACGTACAGTATTTCTTTCGTACCAGTCTTTATTGTATGAAGGAACATGTTGTCTTTCCTAAAGTCGGACAATTGTGAATGGAGTCTATAACTTTGATTCATTTATTAAACAGTAATTGGATATTTGTTAGGATACAGCGCGAACTAAGCGTGCAAACTCGCGAAAATGATCTCTATACGACAATTGACTGCCAGTATTTCGTCCCATTGTCGCATTGCATACGTACCTGTTCATTCTTGCACTTTGTTCTGTTTCAAGTGAACTGTTCTTCAAAGCTCGAGCACCAAAATAGGAAATAACAACAAATACGTTTACATCTATGTAGTGTACACTTGTGTATGGTCCCTCTATTAAGGTTATTAAAGCTCAAAGTAACAAATATTGGCTTCCCCTCATTGAAAAGTGAAGTCTACCATGTTTATACACAGAAAACTAAACAAGTTATAATATACTTAGCTACATTCACACTATGGTACTGTCACTTATTCTCCATTACTGTATTTTATTTTTCAATGATGTTTAGTTGATAGGTTGTCAACAAAACGTCTATACATTGTATGCTCTAGGTTTACCATTAGTATAATCATTCTTATTTCCTTTTTGGGTTTGTATATTTTCAAAATTCCTTCAAACTTTGTTATATTTGTAGAAAACAAAGATACATTCAGTCAAATAGAAAGTGTGACGTGTAGTGTAATTGCAACCCTGAGGAAAGTCTCAGTCTATAGACATGCCCCCTCCACCGCCTCCACCTCCACCGGCAGCACCGCCACCTCCAACACTCAATAAAGCTAACACTGAAAAACCCAAACTGAACAAGAGACAAGAGAAAGATAGATCAGCCTTGCTGACAGACATTCACAAAGGAGCCAGACTAAAGAAAACTGTAACTAATGACAGAAGTGCACCAATTGTAGATAATAGTAAGCTATAACCTGTGTCAACTTGTGTATGTCAATATGTACGTATGTCAATATGTATAGCAATTGTATGTCTGATTACATTGCTTCAGTTGAAATGTTCAAGTGTCTTTTACTGACTTGTCCTAGACCTAATAAGTGTATGTTTGGCTTTTAATCCTTGAGCACATTAGTCTAAGTTACATATTTACATGGTTAGTGGTGTAGTGTGGATGAATAATGTAGATTCTTATCACACTTCTGGTTGTTTATGCACATCTAATTGTTGGCCTTGTGACACCAGTTGAGATAACACGTAATTCCATTGTTGGGTACACTATGTTACATGAATAGCAGTGACCATTGCATGTGTGCCATGAATAGCAGTGACCATTGCATGTGTGCCATGAATAGCAGTGACCATTGCATGTGTGCCATGAATAGCAGTGACCATTGCATGTGTGCCATGAATAGCAGTGACCATTGCATGTGTGCCATGAATAGCAGTGACCATTGCATGTGTGCCATGAATAGCAGTGACCATTGCATGTGTGCCATGAATAGCAGTGACCATTGCATGTGTGCCATGAAAACATTAGCTGGATTGTGCAAAGGAACTTTAGGCAAATCAGACTATTGGCTTGTATTTTGTTGTAGTATATACTTGTAGTTATTTCACAATGCTATATTGATTACTGTCATGCATATGTCCGTTCATAGAGAGAATTTCAGTACATGTGTTCGTATTTGGGGAATATTTAATGTCCGTTGGAATTCAGAGTGTCCGCTATTGGGAGATTGCTAATGTATTACTAGCATAGGAAGGCTATACCGTTTCTGAATGATGGACGCTGTAAAGCGAAGGGTCACTCCTCGGACAGTCTGTTAATGGAGAGTTCACTGTATAGTTTTCTAAGTCAAGACTAAAATTAAATTTGCTGACTGGAACTCTTGTTGTATGAGGGAAACTGACTTGTGTATCCCAAACATTAGACATTGTACCACTGTAGTGTAGAATTAGACATTGTACCACTGTAGTGTAGAATTAGACATTGTACCACTGTAGTGTAGAATTAGACATTGTACCACTGTAGTGTAGAATTATTGTGATTGCACATTGTCCTGCCCTAGTGAAATGTGCTCTCTAGTATTGCCAACAGAGCCTGGCTAAATGGTAACTGGGTTTCAAAGCTTTATTGTTATGGTTTTTAAAATGAGAGAAAGTTAACATTTGCATGACTGTCTGGTATGGTATTTTATAATATCCACATATGTACCTAACTACGTAGGTCAATATAATATTATGTGTACTGGTTATGTAATTCCTTTATATGTGCATACATATACATACGTAGCTCCACTTGGTATAGTTCCACTGTATATGTAGTATAAATGTACATCAAAAAGTACTACATTCAAAGTTACCTTGATCTAATGTTTGAACAACCAGTAATTTAAGATTTACTGGATTCTCTGTTTATATTCATACAGTAGCTTATGTCATGCTATTTATCCATGCACTCTAATGGGAACTTTCACCAATCAGGCCACCTCAGTGTTCAGACCTTGTTTGACAAGTCCCAATTGTAGTCTTAGCAGTGAGGGGCCGCTGTACGTATGTTCAAATACTGTAGCTAAAGGCATTACTTATTAGGAGTGAACCGTACACATACGTACGTATATATTTGTGTTGCTAGGGAGACCATACTAATTTTGTCCTAGTAATCTTATTCAATGACTACATTTTTGAAGTTGTATTGAAGTGAGTTGAATGTCTTGTTTCAGTATGCTCCTAATTCATATTTTGTATTACTTTCACCTAGCATGTTACTACAGTTACGTATTTAAGTATTCTGTACAAGTAATGATGATGAAAGTGGTAGACTGTAATAACTAATGTACTGTACTTCTTTCAGTTTAATTACAGCTTTTGACCAGATAGATGTTTTTACGACTGGGGAGATGTCAATCATCTATGGGTAAATCCTGTAGAAGATTGGTAAATAGTGTACGTATATACAGAATAATTTATGTAGAAGAAAGGCCATTTCATGCCATTGTGGCCAAATCAGTGAATACTGTATAACCTTTGGTGTGTTGGTGTGTTGAGCAGTTTAAGTTCACCTCACTTGAGGTTTTGAGCTCAGATGCTTCTCGTATAATGTGCTGTTCAGTGCTTTGTGTGAACATGCTCATAATTGGATATAACACTGAGTCTCCTACTTACACATGTACCAAAGCTTGGCTTGACTTTGTTTAACTAGTAGCTACAATTAGCAATTACAAGTGTAGTGTAGACAAGTGTAGACAGCTACTTAACTACAATATATAGTGAAATATGACAAGAATACCAAAGTGGGATTATATAGGTAGAAAAGAAGATATAAAGTAGTGATGGGAATTATAATATTGTCATATTCAGTCAGTAGTGAACCACTGTCTCTGTTAAGTGATAGTAGTTCTGCTACAAAGGGCTTCCTGTACAATTTTGCTCTATCGTAACCTTAAACCCATTTTTGGAAGGTAGGCAAAACATCTTTTAAGTTCCTCTTCCATATGTGTGTGAAACATACAAGATTATGTTTTTATATGTTCACTTTCTCTTTATACCACACCTACCTATACACGTATGAAGTAGACTTCTGACAGCTCAAGTAATAACTAATAGAATCAGATTGATAAAAAATAGCTGTTTATTTTACTCCTGGATCCAGCTACATATCAATCCATTTTATTCATCCATGTAGAACCTAAGCCATCTGGCGGAGGAATGGGTGGTCCACCAGGAGGTGGAGGAGGTGGAGGAGGAGGGGCCATGGTCCCACCTGGAGGAGGTGGGGGAGGGTTGGGAGGTCTATTTGCAGGGGGAATGCCAAAGCTCAGATCAACTGGAGGCAGGCCCACTGGAGGTCCGAGTGGTTCAGGTGCCTCTCCCAGTGCTCCTCATGGAGGTATGTACGTACAGTAGTAGTGGCTATCACTTTAAGTGTCAACACACACAACATGTGTTGTATGCGCCTACTAGTAGCTCAAAGTGCACTTTGAAGTTTGAACTTCAAATGTAAATATTATTTCTGTCTATACCATACTTAAGTTTATGGAGTCCTTTCCCCAATATCAGGCCATGTATGTTACCAGTGAATGGAGACTGCAAATTGATTATAATATTTAATTACATACCTTTTCAGAGGTTTCATTCAACTAATGAAATTAACAGTTAAGTGTCTTTGACTTTCAGTTGCTCTCAGTGTTTGGGCTCCCGGCTACGTACGTACATCGGATTTTATACTTTTATAGACTTGTGGACCCTTGCATATCCACACTTCAGTTATCCAGAGTCTCAGTTATAATATCCAGAGTGGCTGTTACATAGAAAGCTGCCATATTCTTAACCACGTGTTAGAAAATGACATACGTATCTATACTATCGAAAAGAAAACGTGTGGTTTTATCACTAAAGTGACTATCTATAGGAGAATTATACATACAAGAGTACATGACATTGTATATATGTTTGTGTTCTAATTGTGACTTGGTAGCACTTATCCAGCTGTTTCAGTTATCTGGTCATAGCTTGGTCCACTCCAGCCGGATAAGTGAGGACCCACTGTATATTGTGTGTGTACCAGTGGTGGCTGGGCGATGGGAGTGGAGATGGCTGGGTGATAGGCAGCAGAGATGGCTGGGCGATGGGCAGCGGAGATGGCTGGGCGATGGGCAGCGGAGATGGCTGGGCGATGGGCAGCGGAGATGGCTGGGCGATGGGCAGCGGAGATGGCTGGGCGATGGGCAGCGGAGATGGCTGGGCGATGGGCAGCGGAGATGGCTGGGCGATGGGCAGCGGAGATGGCTGGGCGATGGGCAGCGGAGATGGCTGGGCGATGGGCAGCGGAGATGGCTGGGCGATGGCTGGGAGATGGGCAGCAGAGATGACTGGGTGATGGGCAGCGGAGATGACTCAGCACTGTGCATCTGGGATGGCTGATCATGAGGTGGAGACAGCAATGATACTGTGGGAAATGGAGTCTCCTTTTCACTGAATGGTGTTGGGAAAGTTGAGTCAGCAATGTTTTTGTCTAGCTTTTGGTGGTCTCTACCATAATCTCCTTCATGTCATCCACAGCTATTGCAAGTTTTGCCATTCTTTGCACGATTAGTTTAAGTCCTTTGCATGTCTCATCAACTACTGTCGTCTTCTGTGCTTCATCAAACTCTGCTAGATCCAGAATTGTTCCGGTTGCTTCACCTTTATGCTTATATTGCTTGCTCTTTCTTTTCTTCTTCTTGGGTGTATCTGCATCTTGAGGCACTTCTTCCACCAATGTTGCACGCTTCTTTCTGTTCTTTGGGGCTTCTCGCTTGCCTCCCTTTGATGGTGCAGGTCCTGGGCTCTCTTGGTGAAAGTCTTCAACGTTGGTGTCAATGTCAGCCAAAGGCATACACTTTCTTGTCGTGTTGGGGGTTGAATCCTCGCTTACAATTGCCTTGGGCAATGCTGGTGCTTTGCTCAGAGAAAGATCCAATGACCCACAGATAAACTCATTCTCCAGCACTGTCAGAGCCTTCTGAGATCCTGTATAATTTGTAGGAACAGTTGCAAAATATTAAACATTGAGGGTTGCAAAATATTAAACATTGAGGGTTATGCTACATGATGGTTAGCTGGACGATTTAGTTTTTTTTTTTCAACTATAAATCATTAACATATAATGTGCATTTATGTTACGTTAAATAGAATTTGTTAAGCAGAGTTACGTAAATCAGTTCACTACAAGAAATTATCCACTATAGTCTCCCCCGCTAGTCACGAGGTCTATGGGTGAAACGGCACCACTCCCGTTAGTGAATTGGTGGCTGGAGGAATGTACACCTCTAAGACACATGATAGTTGAGCGGATGAGGGCAAATCCAATTAGGCACCTTATCCAGTTCATTGCCATGGCATAGGATTGAGATCTCTTTTCACTCAGGAGAGAGGCAAGATGCTTGTACATTGTAGTTGTCTCCTTGCTCATACCACCATGGGTGGAAAAGATTTGTGGGGTGAATGTGCTATGTTCAATTTTACGGATGTGCTCTTCGTAGGATCTCTTTTTCTGTAGCTCACACCTGCGGTAGCATTTGCTGAGTGAAGTATTGCGGTAGGTTTTGCATATGGGTTAAAGACCTTCACATCGAAGTAAGCCCTTTGCTTCCGATCACCCCAGAAACCAAGAGCTTGTACAGCTACATGAGCATCTTCTCGCCTTGGGCGATGCTGGTGCTTTGCTCAGTGAAAGATCCAATGACCCACAGATGAACTCATTCTCCACCACTGTCAGAGCCTTCTGAGATCCTGTATAGTTTGTAGGTACAGTTGCAAAATATTAAACATTGAGGGTTATGCTACATGATGGTTAGCTGGACGATTTATAGTGAATTCATTATTGTATTATAGAAACGCACCAATCTTGATAATCGTTCCCTTGTAGATCTTCTTTCCCACTTGAACTTGGCCTGCTTTGCCAACAACAGGAGGCCCTATGATACTGGAGATGGTTACAACGCTCACATACTCCTCCTCGGGCCAGTGCACAAGTGCCTGATCGTCTGCTTGCTCCTGCGTATCTTTCAAGGTACTCCGTAGACTCATCCTTCAGTGCGAAGACGAATATGACACTTGCCGACAAGATCTTGATATCGCAATAGCGAGGCACCCCATTGAAGTAAGAAATTCCTTCAGCAGGAATACCTCAGCCGTTAGCACTTCTGATGATTCTTCCCCGCTTTGTTGATCAACTCTCTCATGCAACCTCCACCAAGCAGTGTTGTCGTTTACTGACTAAAGTAGACAAAAATGTCATTAACCTTTTTCGTCCCCCTAATCTAGGGGTATTGACACCTGGCAAATCTGCCAGACTCCCATCCAGCCCAATAATTGGGGCGAGCCTCACACTGATTAGTTGAACGGCAATTTTGTCTGTATATATATATATCTGTATATATATACGTACGTATATGTGCTGTATGTCCTAATGAAAATGGCTCCCGTTCGCTGTTGACATGACATGGCAATTGAAGGAAACGAACACAAATTGGCAGTCAATCCCTTCAACGCCCACACGAATGATACTGCATTCTGCCACTAATTGACATAGCTACAGCCAATTCACAATGGTTTGTTTGCGAACTGCTCTTAAAAGATATCACTAAACGTGCCATACTCAGTAACTTCAGATCAGAAGAAACCCATCTTGCTACTTTCTTGCCATCCGTTATTTGCCCATCAAACCACTTTGACCACTTCGACTGCTCTTCACAGGCAATACGGCACCCACAACGACTCCAGGCTAAGCGAAGGCTCACCCCCCACGATGCCATGCATCTGCCTAGTACAATATAAAATGGCTGGAAGAGGTCTGGGCGTGTCAGACTAGTGCCTTCCATGCTCAGCAAGTAAAGTCCAGTCATTTTCCTTCAGCAGCAGTAAGCAGTACGTATTGGAGGGCCTGACTTTCTCAAGGTCATGATAAACTTTTGCACTTTTTTACCAAGAAATAGTGGTCTGCCATGCATCTTTGATGTTGTGGTAGTTATAGCAGCATCAGACGAAACCTGTTGCTCATCCAGATAATACTTCTTTAAGGGGTGGAGAGTACTTCTCCAAGTGCTTGATTATGGTCAGTTTACCATCCAAAGCTGCTCTTATTAGAGGAGTCATACCTGACCTTTGATAGAGGTTGTTTGCTGATTTGCTCATCAAGAACCTGCTGCATGGCTTTGTTGGCTTCTTTTGTAAGGACAGCATCACTTCCAGTCTCCTCTGGTTTGGGGAGGGAATAAACAGGTTCCCCATTGGTGAAGCAGGAGGCAGTACATACATACATATGTTTCAGTTATTATTTATGTATATACAAACCTGTATTTGTCTGCTTTGAGACTTTTCTTTGCTTTTCGTGCCTTTTCTTTCTCTGCCTTCAGCAATTTTGATTTCAGCCTCCCCTTTGCATCTAACTGCTTTTTTCCTGCTTGATGCTTTGCAGACTTTACATGGTTGTTAACCACACTGCTTATCAGAGATAACTCTTCCGACACACTCTGCAGAATAGCTGCATGTTTGATACTTTCAGGCATTCTTCAGGATGCTCCTTCACAGGTCACCGACTTTGAATCATTTGTACCTCAGAAACACTGGGGACGTCACTCTGAGTACTAGCTGACTGATTCACCATGTTCTAGCACCACTAGCAGCATGTGCAAATATTTAGTTCAATTTTTTTATCTGGATATTCTTGCATAATTTGCAATGTGAAGAAGGCTTGATTATTCAACTCGCATAATTGGCACACCTGTATACCAGAGACTACTGTTAGCCATCAGATAGAGGAAGCCATACCAGCCAATCTGATTAGATTAGAATTTCATTAATAGGATTTTGTGGTCACCTTCGATTGTGTATTAACTATAAAATGGCCACTTATCTCCTTTATTGAATTATAAATTTAAAATGTGTAAAAGAGAAACGCCCACTTTTACTAATAAAGTAGTAACTGTGTACACGCAGTAACTGAAGTTTTTGAATAACTTGTAGATGGCAATGTGTTGGAAAGTGCTGCATCTAATTTTGGCTGTTTAATAAAAAATGTAGTGCATTGCTCAATGACCAATGTAACATATACAATGAGGAATAACAGAGGTTTCTACATTATATATATGTATAAATATAGGCATTGTTTTTGTAGAGATTTATATTGGCCTGTTTGTCTTATCTATAGGATTCAAACCTCCATCATCAAAGAAGTTTAGTAATGGGCCTGCAGAGGATATTGATTCTGGATCTAGAAACTTCTCAAGGCCTCATTCAAGTGGAGCCCTGCCCCCTCCCAATAGAGCCCCTCCCACTCTACCATCAAAGGGACCAGGTGGTCCTCCAACGTCTAGACCTCCCTCACTACCAAACAAAATGTCTGTAACACAAGAAAGCAAACCTAAGCCATCATTCCCTCCTCCCCCTAGTGGGCGTGGCGGGTTCTCCTCACATACCCCTTCAGCCAAGTCAGAAAGTAATAGCAGACCATTGCCACCTCCTCCAGGTAGATGCACATGATAAATTGAATGTTTCTACTACGTATTTCACTCTGAGGTCAATGACAAAATAGTCTAAACACCCTTCCTGGGCCACCTATAACTAACATAAATAGGAGGAAATACATAATAAATCACTTTAAAACAGTTTCTACTGTATGTACTAGACTAATGACTTAGGGAAGATCTATATAAGAGCACAGGTAGACTTGTCTTACTGGTCCATACACTCAGACAGCTGTTTCTGAAAATTCCAACATGTTTACAAGATTTGAAAATAGAATGAAAATACAAAGCCATTATACAGCTGCAAAAAGCTATCCTTACTTTTGGCAGCTGCTTATTTCATGGATCACAGTGTAACAAAGCTGATGCTCTGATCCCCCTTATATATAGAAACATCTTCTGAGATAGAGATGGTTGTAGTGATGTGCATGATTGGTTGTTCCATGTGTACTTTTAATCATTTAGGGAAACCTGGAGGTCTTCCTCCATCACAAAGAGGAGGTCCTCCTCCTCCTCCTAATAGAGGTGGACCACCTCCTCCACCCACAAGGGATGCCCCACCTCCTGCTCCTTCCAGAGGGGGACCACCTCCTCCCCCAACCAGGGATGCCCCGCCTCCTGCTCCATTTAGAGGTGGCCCTGGGCCATCACGAGGTGGACCACCTCCTCCACCCGCAAGGGATGCCCCACCTCCTGCTCCTTCCAGAGGGGGACCACCTCCTCCACCTGCAAGGGATGCCCCACCTCCTACTCCATTTAGAGGGGGACCACCTCCCCCACCTGCAAGAGAGCCACCTTCTGGTCCACAACGAGGTGATCCGCCACCTCCGCCATCACGAGGTGGCCCTCCTCCTCCTCCCAACCGTGGGGGACCTCCCCCAAGTCTTCCGGGCAAGCATGAGTCGCCTCACTCAAAGCCTCCTCCCCCTCCACAGCCAAATGGTGGGAGATCGCCCTCAATGTCCAGATCTGAGCGAGCAGGCCCACCTCCTCCTCCACCCTCACGTGTTGGGCCACCCCCTCCATCCTCACGAGCCCCACCCCCTCCATCTCGCGAAAAGAGCTCACCAACAGCTCCCCATAAAGGAAGCTTCAGTGCTAACCTGCACCCACCTTCTCGTGGAGGACCACCTCCTCCGCCAGCCAGAGATGCCCGAGGAGCTCCACCGCCACCTCCGTCCTCCAGGGACAACAGAGCAGCTCAGTCATCCTTTCCAGCAAAGCACTCTAATGATGCACATAATGGTAAGCAGCAATGCTAGCTTCTTTAACGGATTTGATTTTAATGGTTCTTCTCCTTTTAGACTTTGAAAGCAGATTCAACTTTAACACTCATTTACCAGATCCCCCCATCTGGGAGCCTGGTCCCAAGACTTATCCTAGTAAAAAGATTGAACAAAAGAAAAGTAAGTGTGAACGCATAACAGACTTGAGTTGCAACTTTTACTTTAAGATTAGTAGTCAAAACCCATCATAAAAGTGGATTTAGGAGTTAAGTAAAGATTAAAGTCCAGGTTCTTTAGCTACAGAAATGGTTGTCTCATTTATTGTACATAGGTACAAATTTACCACTTTTCTTCCTGAACTGTAGGTAACAGTCTTCAGAGCAATCATGGAGCCCCGCCTCCCCCTCCGCACAACATGGGGCGTCCTCCACCTTCCCACCACTCAGGGAGATCAGCCCCACCCCCTCCTCCATCACACAGGGCTCCGCCCCCTCCGCCTCCACCAAGATAATTGAAAGGATTTTGTGTGATGAATAGTGTGATTTTTTATAAGGAGCATGAATTTGAACACCCTGAGTGTTACAAAGTAAATGAATTATTAAACTTATATTGACAAGCACCTGTCTAACATTGTTAACTGTTATCTAACTACTTTCTATTAATTTTGTGTAAATAATAAATAATATTACATAATTTGTAATGGTATGTTGCAATTGCGTTCGAAACGTGAATAGGCGTTTACGTCGTTATCAAAGTGTGATACCTTGTGCCGTCCCTACCAGACTTGTTGGCGATCACTTTCCGTTATAATAATGGCAAGCAAAACTGGCTTTGCCACTTTTTCAAAAGCAGTGGGTAGGTTCAAGGGCGCTATAGGAGCTTCCTCTGAATTGGAACCTTCTATTGAAGACGACCAAGGAGACCAGGAAGACAGAGGCGTCACTATGGCAACTCATTTCAACGAGGCATTCTGGGTACGCGTCCACTTTTAGCGTTCTTCAATGAGTATTTATACATTTGTGTACCGAGGACGCCTTGTTGTATCAGGAAAGAAGCTAATGGCTTTCCATTTCATATCCTTTAGGGTACTAACGGCTACGACTGCCTCCATCGATATATAAAACAGGGAAAAGAGTTTTGTAGAGAATTTGTGGTCATTCTTCAGGAAAGGTAACTTATTAAGTGATTTACACTAATTTATTACAGAAATACACAAGCATTGACACATATTATGAGAACCGTCCTTAGTCGTTATCTACAGTATAGGGAGTGCTATCATTTACTTTATATATGCTTGCTTGATGTATTTCCTCAGAGCTGAGATTGAGAAAATGACAGCTAAAAAATTGGAATCCCTCAGTTCCAAGGCCAAGGCGTTATCCAACCACTGTATAGGGTACGTTAAATGGAGCACATTCCATTATACAATATCAGAAAGTACTATAATACTCTCTAAGTAGGGACGGGTGAAATACTTCCATCTAGTATGTAGGCATCTTGTTGATAAGGAAGTTTGAAATATGTTTGTGCTAAGTGTGTTCATTAGAGCTAATAAGTACACTTCCGGCTTGTGTGAATCACTGACATAAAGTTAAACTCCTAACTCTTTCAGTGGTGTACAGCTCATACTATTGACATTCTACCTTATGTAAGACAGTTGCATTTGATCATATAATTACCTCATGTTTCTGTCAATGAAGGATTTCCTTTCTATTTGTCAGGAAAAAGAACACTTCCAATTTTATATTTGTTATGTACATATACAGTATAGTGTACTCTGTGTTTGTTCAAGGTAAAGTAGTATAAATACTGTAAGGCCATCTCTTGCACAAAGTTAAAGTTGTCACAGGAACTGTTGATTAATGTCTGGGAATGCCAATGCCTTAATATGTCCACCATTTTTGTACTTCTAAAAGTGCAGCTGCTAATTTGCTATGCTTTATATCAAATTATGGGAGCTTTAATTGGCAATTTATTTATACTTTCACAATTATAGTTTTAAACTTAATTCGGTTTCTGTGTTGTAATTGTGTAGCTGAAAGTAAGTGTGTAACTAGTATCCCTGTTCTTGAGTATGAACATTGTGAAGCATTACATATAATATTTACGTACGTATGTACAGCAACTACCTGCATACAATAGGTATAAAGGTATATCCTATAGAATCAGAGAATTTGGTATTTGAAATTGAATATGAAGTATTGTCTTATCTTCCTGACTCACTCAGTAATATAGAGAATAACTAAAAGAAAGCTTGCTTGTCAACTGTACTATTCAATTTTGATATAAATATGTTACCGTTGCAAGAGATATAGATGCCGCCGATAGACACAAATTGTGCACTTTGTGGCCAATTTTCTACCTTTAATTTCATGTTCCTTCTCCATAAAAAGATCAACACAAATTGTGGCACAATTGCTGAAAGGTGAGGTAGTGTTACAGAGTCAGATAGACTATACTCAGTGTTATTGACTTGTGCAGGAAGAGAGGCTGCCAACGAAAGGATGCTGCCAAAGCCAAGAGACCAAAGTGTGCACCAGGCACCTGCCAACCTAATGTTTGTATAGTGTTTGGCGGTAGCTTTGAAACTAATTCAATCTACTTTCATACAATGAAATTTGAACACCTACGTAGAACAACACTGAAGTGAATACTGTAGATTAGGATTCATGTGCTGAGATGGTTTGTATGGAAGGGATGTGTAAATGGAAATTTTTGTTTAGTAAAAGAAGGTTTCCGCCCTCCTATTTTCAACCTTCAAAGAATGCTTTGATCATAAGATTCTGTTATCTGAAATTACCTCTCCGAACAAATGCACTAGTATGGTAGTCACACCTCTCTATCATGGCCTTGGCAGCATATCTGCTGTAGAATTTAAGGTTGATACTTGCGAAGAAACAAGCTGTGTAGTATTGTATCAATAGGATCAAGGCTTAAGATTTGACATTAAATACTCTAAATGCATATTTATGGTATCACTATCACTTGTGTTTCATGTACATTGTTGGCTTTAGCAAGAGATATGATGCAAATTTGAGATGACTGAGGAATTCTGTGCTTTGTAGTTTCTAAGCTTCTAATTAGTACTACTGGTTAGTAGTGCATATGTAACAAAGGGAGTGTGGAATGCTGGATGACTACACTATGTATGTACAGTACGTGAATAATTCTAGTGAAGTTATAATCAACTCATGATCAGTCAGTGAGTCATAAAATTTTATTAGAGTGAAAGACAAAAGTAGCAGTCTCATTGGGAATCTTACCCAGGAATGCAGGGTGGCATGAGCCACTAGGCTTTGCTACTGAGTTAGAGTTACCACAACCGCACCTGAATGCCCCTCCCTCTAATGTGCTGCAGTTATGTTATGTTATTATTGTTAATAAGTCTGTTGTACGTATGTGCTAGGAGCAATAGACCCGGATATTGTCTATGTAGTACTGTACAAATAAGTAAAAAGGGCAAGTACATGTGACGTACGTATATGTACATACATACAAGGATAAAGGTAATTAGAATGAATAAATGGACTACAAATCTTTCATTATTCCAGAGGTCATATCCTAATCATGATTCATCAATGGTCTAGTATCTCCACAGTTCTTCTCACTTACCGCTGCTTTTAAGATACTCACTGGCTTCTTATATTCCTATCCTCCTTGTATTCATCTAAGTTCTACATTCCTGTATACACATCTGTATATCTCTATACTAATTGTTTATTGCTTTAATTGTATACAAGTGACAAAATGGCAGTTGTCACACCTTCAATATATATATGCCACCTCTTAAACTGGTTGTATGGCATTTCCAAGCCTGGGAAGGTGTTTCTCGTATGTCGTTCCACTCCTTCTTGAAAATTGCCATGTAATTCTTTCACATGTTTTGTCTGAGGTTTATTGTTAAACACATTGTACACACATCATACTTGTGACATTTTCAGAGATTCTCTCTGTTTGTAGTTATCACATCTAGTGTAGGAGTAGCTAGTAATGGGAGGGCAGTAGCCTTAGGTGATTGCCACTAAAATATTCATCACTTACTGTAATACATACGTATATCAGCCATCACAATTTTGACTTACAAATTTGTTTATACTGTTTGTGCTGTTGCCCCACTTTCAAAGAGCATGTCATACTGTAGCAATAACCTCTACAGCCAAGCTATAGTAATTACTATAGCTTGGCTACTATTAATTGTGTAGATAGTTACTTTTAGTAGAAAAGGGTGTTTCACTTGCTGAATTTGTGAAAAATATTTGTTCACTTATTTGAGGCAACATACTCCTCTAGTGAGCACTTTTCATCTCTTACTACATTGTCAGACTGACATTTTATATGCACTTAGGAAGAAGTGTATCCTTAATTAGTCTAGTCTAGTCTGAGCCTACAGTAACAGTAGACATTAGGGTATCTCCTTGATAACCTAGGCTGATTAAATGGCTGCCAGATCATGATTCATCTCAGTACTGTAGATTGGGATATATCATATTATTATGTAGATATCATATTGACCAGAAACCTTATAAATGCATTTTAATAGTGGAAACTTGTACTACGTACCTACATACATATACGTATACTGTACATATATTGCTAATTAAGTGTGTGGATGTGATAGGATGTTTCTACCAAGTTACCATTTATAAAAGCTTGAATTGCAGTATTTATTATGGATAGAATAGGTTCATTGAGATGTCTTGAAACAAGGAAGTTATTGTTATTAATTTTGTTCTGCACTTTTATTTAACCTTCTCTTTGTATTTGAACAGAACTCTGTCGGAAGCTTGGATGGCAGTTCGAGATAGTCTGGAGGCTGAAGCTACCTGCCACAGGTATGTGTATGTGTTTATATTGTGTGTTTATACAATTTTTCACCCTGCATACCCAACAGGTAGGGTGAATGGAGGAGAATGCTCTGTGCATGATAAATTTTAGTAATTGCATCATCTCCCTGTGAGATTGCATCATCATTTAGTTACCTCTACACTTTACATAATGTCCCATTCATTACATTCACATTTAATGTCATTTCTTGGTATGTACTGTATGTATAGGACCAGTGAATGTCATTCAATTGTGAAATTTGTCTAAGAAATAGGGTTGTGTTCATACGTATTTTAGCGTCTTATATACGTACGTACTCAGTATGGTCTATGCATATATACATATATAATATTCATATGTCCAGTGGACAACATATCAAGTGTAAGAAACCTGTACGTACGTATGTCTCATGTACGTATTAGTACAAGTGTGTGTCATTATTCTGAAAGATTATCACAGCATATGATGCATATGCGTACCAGCCGACTAAATGAGGTTGAAGGCATTCTGATAATAATGGCCTATTAAGTAGTGAATGGTAGCGTATGTTGGGTTGAATACACTTTCTGTGGGAATACTTTTATTGAAAGAACATGTGTATGTATAATAGTGCTCCTGTTTATCACATTTGGTTGTTAACAGCCCATTAACAAGGGAATCATGCCAGGTAGCCACTTAGCGATGGGGGTGATGTAATTTACATAATTGAATTGAATGCTGACAGGAATGCATGAGTTACTCTCTTATGGGACACCATAATTCCTTGCATGAATACATTTGTGTATGTACTGTGACAGAGTATGCAAGGTCAAAAACAATTGTTCTGGGTTTGATTCAATTTCTTTTTTATATTTTCCCTCTTAACATTGTGTGATTGTACATACTTATGGTTTACGTACATGGTAATTTATAGATTTACAGTAACTATGATATTATCTACAATATAAGTATGTACCTATCCAACCACAAAACACTCGAGCTATCTCAGCCATCCAGAAAACCTGCCATGTCTTATATGTGGCACTCCATATGGTCCATATTGGCCATATGAATATGTATATACACATGCAAAACAGGAAAAACCTCAACTAAGGCAATTAACACTACTTTAGGGAGCTAATAAGCTGTGTGGTCAAAACCAACTGTCTTGGTTCAATTCTCTGCAATTGCTTCTTTCATGATGTGGTTGGTTGTTACTTCAAATACTCATACTTTTATACTGTGTGCATGTACATCAATTGGCACAGGTTTAAAAGTGTTGGTAGGTACGCAATGTGGTACTAAATATTTTTAATTCATGATATTCCTTGTTTGCACTACTGTGTACTCATAGCTTGGTACAGACACACAAACAGACTGAGCACTGTAATACCTCACGTACACACCAAGGGTTGATTATACAGTATGTTATTACAAAGTGACATGCTGTTTGGTCCATATCAGCACTTAAACTTGTATCATTAGTACTTAAGTAACCTGAAAACTATGTAGTGTACATGTACATCGTCACTTCATGTTTGTGTTATCCCCTTTGAAGGTCTATGCAGAGTGCATTCCTGGAAACACTGAGCAAGCCATTGAAGACATTTGTCGATGAACAGTCTAAAGTACGTAAGCCAGCTGAAGAGGCTGCCCAGAAGGCCTTCAAGGCTTACACAGACAGAAGGAAGGACGACAATAATGTTAGTAATTCAAAGTTTTATGGTCACATTATCTAACGCATGCTATGTCCATATACGAATGGAAGTCTATTGAATATTTATGTACAGTACATGTCTTCAATAAAGTGAGTAAAAGTTCTATTTTGCTACACTCACAGTATACATACGTACATTATGTTTTTCATTTAAGCTTATGTAAAAGTAAGACATTTTTGCCTAATGCTGTACTATGTATGTATTGTATATTACAGTCTCAATTTCTAAAACAAATGGACTTACTTTCCTTTCTTTACTGAATCTGAGCACCTTCTAGTGCAGAGATAGCATTTAATGGTGTACGTATATCATGATTTCCATAGAAAAAAACATCTGCCTTGTCAAAGGCACATGAATATGAAAGACTGTTTAACCAGTTGAAGACTGTCAGCGGACCACAAAGAGAAAAGGTTCACTTAATCAAATGTTTTAGTGGCATGCTGTAAAGCCATGCGTACTTTTTTGTATATTTGTACGTATGTATGTGCTTCATATGAAAGCTTTTTGTAGTTGTCATCTTTTCTTCCTTTGTGATTACACAGATTGAAACCAAATGCAGAAAGGCTGAGGAGGCACTTATAAAAGCAGGTACCAAAGGACAATCCTTTTTCCTTTAGTTAGAAGTACTTTGTAATTGTTTCTGTAAGAGTAGGATGGTTTGATTATTGGTAATATTGTTTTGAAGGTAATCAAATTACAGTTAGCTTTTGTGGGAACCAAGGCCACAGTTCATTTAGTCATCAGCTGCTGTCAACTACTGAGTCACTAATGTCCCAACAATCTTTAAAATGTATTTACACTTGTACTGACTTTAGTTATAGTAATTGTAATGATCTTGGTCTCTTGAACGTTACCATTTGATACACCTCATACTATTCTTTAGATCAGGATTATCGTGACCAGAATCGCAAATTGGAAGAAACAAGACAAAATTGGGAGAAGGAAATGTATCAGTGTTGCTCTGTTAGTCTAGTCTGCGTATATACATACATATACATATCTTACATTCTCTCAATTGCTTGACTCTGTCGTACCTCACATGATATTATTACTATGGATTACCCTGCCCAACCCTGTCTTCTGAAGAGTGTGATTGTACTACAGAAGCAGGAACTGGAATTTCTCCTAGCTGCTCAATGCTCATGATCCACTTCAACTCATAATGATTCTGTTGTTTGTTTATGTATTTAGTGTCATTCTCTGGTCCTTGATCTCTGACCACAGTGCCTGACTGGAATACCACCAACTTTTTTTATAACTGTAAATGTTTTGTTTATGGCTGGAACTGTGAATTTGTGTGTCTAGGTGGTTGGGGATAATAATGGATGGCATACATGAAGACTTTATTCAAACATGCATACTTACCTGTGTCTCTATTTGTGTCAGGTTTTGGAAGGCTTGGAGCTGGAGAGGCTAAAGTACATGAAAGAAGTGCTTGAAAAATATTCAACTACTCTCCAAACAGTTATTCCAGTGATACAAGAGGTGAGATTTGACTGTGTAAAATGACATTCCAATGACAACAAACAGCAAAGCCAGTCTCTGGTCCATATGTATGTATGTATGTATGTATGTACGTATGTATGTATGTATGTATGTATATATGTATGTATGTATGTATGTATGTAATTAGTAATTATATATTGAATAGGGTTGTGATGCTATTTCAAGTTCAGCAAAAAAGATTGAAGGCTGCAGTGATGTAGCCCGAGCTTGTACTTCCTTTGGAACAGGACCTAACATACCAGAACAGATTCTCTATGAAGCCTATGTAAGTCTTTTTGGGAATACATACATATACATGCGAGTTCAATGATGATGTCATGATATGATCAATGTAAGATAGGCTTCTCATCTTAAAGTTCCCCTATTTTTGGTCAGCCACACTTTTGGCTGCATCTGCTGATAAGGAAACCACAAGCATATTTGCGTTTGGGAGTATTTGTTAGCAGAGTAGCCACTCAAACTTCCATCGTATGCCATATACTGATGAGTCCTAATAAGGACAGAACAGCTGTCTATGGCTAAACCATCATTTTGAGTGGCTAGGGGGAGACTCTGGTTCCCATCAAGCAATCTTTGGTTCCGCCCATTAGCTCATTGCGCTCCTCAGGGGACATGAGTGGGTAGGGGTAATATCCAGAGTTCAATAATGTTAATATACAATGTTGTCAGCAACCATTGAATTTAGTTTTATTGGTAATCAACCTCAGCAGAAACCTTCTCCTCTGAAGGAGTATCCTGCTCTCACTGGTAAGGTTGTGCTATTAGAATGTAAATTGATGCTGTGTAAGTAAGGTCCTATAATGTAAAGTGGTGCTGTGTGAGTAAGGTCCTAGAATGTAAAGTGGTACTGTGTGAGTAAGGTCCTAGAGTGTAAAGTGGTGATGTGTGAGTAAGGTCCTAGAGTGTAAAGTGGTGATGTGTGAGTAAGGTCCTAGAATGTAAAGTGGTGATGTGTGAGTAAGGTCCTAGAGTGTAAAGTGATGATGTGTGAGTAAGGTCCTAGAGTGTAAAGTGGTACTGTGTGAGTAAGGTCCTAGAATGTAAAGTGGTGATGTGTGAGTAAGGTCCTAGAGTGTAAAGTGGTGATGTGTGAGTAAGGTCCTAGAATGTAAAGTGGTGATGTGTGAGTAAGGTCCTAGAATGTAAAGTGGTGCTGTGTGAGTAAGGTCCTAGAGTGTAAAGTGGTGATGTGTGAGTAAGGTCCTAGAATGTAAATTGATGCTGTGTGAGTAAGGTCCTAGAATGAAAGTGGTGCTGTGTGAGTAAGGTCCTAGAATGTAAAGTGGTGATGTGTGAGTAAGGTCCTAGAATGTAAAGTGGTGCTGTGTGAGTAAGGTCCTAGAGTGTAAAGTGGTGATGTGTGAGTAAGGTCCTAGAATGTAAAGTGGTGATGTGTGAGTAAGGTCCTAGAATGTAAATTGATGCTGTGTGAGTAAGGTCCTAGAATGTAAAGTGGTGATGTGTGAGTAAGGTCCTAGAGTGTAAAGTGGTGATGTGTGAGTAAGGTCCTAGAGTGTAAAGTGGTGATGTGTGAGTAAGGTCCTAGAATGTAAATTGATGCTGTGTGAGTAAGGTCCTAGAATGAAAGTGGTGCTGTGTGAGTAAGGTCCTAGAGTGTAAAGTGGTGATGTGTGAGTAAGGTCCTAGAATGTAAAGTGGTGCTGTGTGAGTAAGGTCCTAGAGTGTAAAGTGGTGATGTGTGAGTAAGGTCCTAGAATGTAAAGTGGTGATGTGTGAGTAAGGTCCTAGAATGTAAATTGATGCTGTGTGAGTAAGGTCCTAGAATGTAAAGTGGTGATGTGTGAGTAAGGTCCTAGAGTGTAAAGTGGTGATGTGTGAGTAAGGTCCTAGAGTGTAAAGTGGCGATGTGTGAGTAAGGTCCTAGAGTGTAAAGTGGTGATGTGTGAGTAAGGTAAAGTAGTATTTGCTCTCACAATGTTAATGTGACAACTAAGAGTTAATAGACAACCTTTATGATTGTATCATTAGTTTTTGTTTTCAGTTGATTAAAGGAATACAATGGGAATAGGTATTATTTGTTTGCCTCGGTTAATTCTTTCTAAAGGAGGAAAATTTCAACAATAATCTGGATGAATCGACAAGAATGAATGGTCTAGACAAAAAGATGAAAGAGTATGAAGACGATCTCCAGAGAGAAAGGAAAATTCTAAATGGTAAGTAGGTTATTGTCTATTTAGATGCTGGTTAGTTTGGGTATGTGACAAATGTATCTTCATGTAGTGTGCAGTGTTAACAGTATAACTGTTACCATGTCTCCCTTTCTTACTGTGTAGATGTACTCTCTCTCTTTAAGACATACATCAAAACCCCTGGCTATGCTGACGACAAAGCAATGGAAACAACTGGAAGGCAGCTGTTTGATGTATGTGTGTGTGTTTAGAAGTGGACTAGTTATGAGCAAATGATTCTTTGCTTTTTGGTCTGAATTGGGAAGCTGCCTTAGATTACAAATGTATAGCAACATTTTGTGAATAGAGCATAATTTAACTAGTTCATAGTTAATGTGTGTTTAATCAAATGTACACAAAACAAGTACTCATAAGTTAAGTGGATCTTCAGCTTGTATGTATTTTGTATATTATTTCAATACTAAGTTTCATACAATACATTTGCAATGTACTCTGCTGTAAGCATACTTATGTACGCACGTATATTATACTTATCCAAATTGTATGATTTACATAAGTGTACAGAAGCATGTCAGCTGAAGTACGTACGTACAGACAATATAATGTACATACGTAAATATGTTTAATACTTCACATACTGTACATCCCCTGTGACTCCAGACTGCCTGCATGGCTAACTTCCTGCGTGGTAACCACTTCAAATTATCCATGGCAGCTTCTAAAGTGAATAACACATCGCCACCTCCAGAGACTATATTGGAATATATCTCTCATGCAGCAGACAAATCAGTGAGTGTGTTAGCATACATGGACTATTGTATCATGCTGTTGTTAAGCCTATTGTAAGGAAGGTTAATATTACGCTATCATCCTTCATAAGAAATGCTGTTCCATGTAGTGGTAGTCCACAGAAACAGTTAACAATTTCTGGCATTTCTTTTGGCAAGGCTGTATAATGACACCTGTCTAATGTAGTTAGCTTAGGGTCAGCTGAACACTTGACCTCTTAGAGAGGTGACTGTATTATAGAAACCCTTAGCCCATGATATGTACTATATATGCAAGGACTTAAGAACCAACCATAATTCAATGGTGACCACTCAATTGGGATGAGTTTTAACTGTTGCTACTGTAAATAGTGTTGTACTTTCATTTGCCTAGGGCCGTCCAATATCACTTCTGAGAATTCCCTTAAACCATATTCTAGATGAAGGCTTTGGTGGTACAGGTCTGAGTTTCCAAGATGTTTTGTCATATATGCCAACATACATTCAGAATTCTAAGGAAAATCAAGCTTATGCGTCCCTTACCAACGAAGGATGGGATCAGACAGACAGTAATCAGTGGCAAGGTGCCAGCATAAGACATCAGCCCAACGTTATATATGAGTTATAGACTCTTTAACAAGGTCACATGTGTGGCATGTGACCTTAATGTTTTGATAATAATGATGATGACTGATAAGGAGTAAGCACTAAATTGAAGAGTTTTAGTTACCAATTATTTTGCTTTCTTTTAGGTGCAGCGCATGATTATTGTGAAATTGATGAAGATGAAAAATGTAAGATATTTTTTGTTTATATAGTCATAGTGTGTATCCAATAGCAGGCCCTTATAGTGTGTATCCAATAGCAGGCCCTTATAGTGTGTATCCAATAGCGGACCCTTGTTATAGAAGCTGTGTACTGCTGAAGATATTGGTATCTCTCTCTTATTGTGTCCTGTGCAGATGTATGCCAGGCTAGAGCTTTGTACCCCTATGAGCCTCAGCAATCTGATGAATTGCTCTTGGAACCAAATGACATGGTAAATGTTCTTGAAAAAGTGTCAGATGATTGGTGGAAAGGTGAATTGAACGGGCGGATTGGTATGTTCCCTGCCACCTATGTGGAGGAACAAGGCTCTGGATATAAGGATAGATCGAATGGTAATGGTGGATTGTATGCCCCTGGGTTATTATAGATTTTGTATGTATACCTGATTTGAATTTTTGGAAGAAAAAAAATATTTTTGACTCATAGAATTATCTGTATGGAGGCTTATGTTATCATTTTATGAATTGTACTGTATTCTTTTAGTCAGCATTTGTGATTTCATATATGCACATGTATAAAGAGGCATGACCATTGTAAAGAGTTAACACACATGTGACACATATGCGTACATACATATGTATGTACAGAAACATGTATTGTGTGTATACACATACGTACATATTCTAATAATCTAATATGGAAAGTACAGTGGGTCTTGGTTTAACCGACCTTGAGTTAACCGACAACCTTATTTAACCAAACGAAATCGACTGAAACCGATCTAAATCGTATTCCCTGTAATACTTTAGGCCCTCGTATATCCGACCTCGGTTTATCTGGTTTATCCGTATCCGACACTATTTTCTGATACGGATTTAGGTGTGTATATCTTATTCATTATTTTGCAACCCTTTTTTATCTGACACCTGATTTATCCGACATTTTTGGTTGGAACAAATGCTGTCGGTTAAACCAGGGCCCACTGTACGTATATCTGTAGCTTACGTATATGGACATCAGATTGTGATTGAATGAGTGGACGAGGTAATAAATGAGTGATAATGTAAATATATGTACCTATATGAAATAAAAAGATTAAAAGAATTTCCCTATCTCAAATCTATTTGCTATTGCAGTTATAGTACCAATATACGTACATACCTAGGATCATGCAATTGTTAACAAAGACATATCATATCACCCAGGTAGAACTACCTAATGTTGTTTAGCTCCTTATTGTCAGTTAGCATTTGCAACTTCCATTAAAAACTCACACACAATAGGGTAAAGCGGGGAAAAACGGAACACAATTCACGATTGCAATTTTGACACCGCACCGCAAACAAGTCATGATACCCAGGGGTTTGAATTTCTGTACAATACTAGAGGTATTATTACTCTATCTACTTACAGTAAAATCAATCTTGTCCGTTTGCTGCTACGAGTACCAGGCTTCATCTCGTATACACGATGTTATTTCCGGTCAAAATGGGGGGCGGGGTAAAACGGAACACAAGGGAACAGTTGGATCATAGATCTTATATACTTACGTAAGTATATAAGATCTATGGTTGGATTTAGAGTACATCTCAGCATGAATTAAGGGTCTTCACAGATCAAACAGTCTTCGTATAACCTAATGATCTTTGGTTCCTGGCATGGCTTCCAAGATATAATGGAATGTCTCGTGTTGGTTGCGGCGAAATTTTAGCATGTGCTACAAGTTATTCAGTAATGATTATTGCGCTGTATTTTTGTGATGGTGCGCAGTTAATCCAAGAGTTTTGCATGCATGTATTCGCTGAAGGTTATACCTAAGTGTCCTACGATATGAAGTTGTTCGATTTATTCCTTGCTTCGTAAGAGTTGGTTGAATGCAAGTGTACCGTTTTACCCCGCGTTCCGTTTTACCCCGCTTTACCCTACAGGGCAACTGGATTTTATATTAGTAGTAGCCAAACAATGTCTATCAATGCACAATTGCCACTATCACTATAATCACCATGATGCATGTGGCTGTACTTCTACACTAGTGACCATTCTCCTCCACAAGTGGACATGTCACAGTCAACCTGCAAGCGGTAGCTTGATATATCACAGGTGCCTAAATTTTCAATTGTAAGCTATGGGTCAATGTGGTTGTTTCACATGATTATCAGTTGCAGACATTACCTGTTGGGTAGAATGGAAGTCTTTTCTGTTGACTGCATTAAGC
This sequence comes from Chondrosia reniformis, assembly GCA_947172415.1. Classification (NCBI taxonomy): domain Eukaryota; kingdom Metazoa; phylum Porifera; class Demospongiae; order Chondrillida; family Chondrillidae; genus Chondrosia; species Chondrosia reniformis. Next base: position 4,139,277 of record OX359199.1, on the reverse strand, counting down.
CACCGCTTCCTTTTAGCTTCATTCTGTGGGATTCTATAGAACTTTACTCCTGCTTCTCTAGTCTCTTTAACATCTCTTGCCGTACAGTTGTAAGCACAACACGAACGAACCATAATCGAGGCGTTTCGTATACTTAAAGCTTTATTATTACGCACTGCCTTCAGTTTGTTGTACGTATTGCAGCTTGCCACACGGAAGTATTATGATGTCGTGAAGCGCTCTATGGCCTGGATTATGCAACCGTTGTGACGTCACCTGCAAGCGCTCTATGATTATAATGAAAGCTATGTATGTGTAAAGATTGCCCAGTCAATTTGTGTTGCTAATACTAGACTGGCATGCATTTTCCACATTCAGTTTCACAGAAATCAGTTCTAGTGCTTCTCTACCTTCTTCATTTCATTTCCCATCCCAAGCCATAACTTGATTTATTTATGTATACATACATGTACATACGTACCTACATAGGCAATATGCATGATTAACACAAAGCTTCATATAAAAGGGGAGCATTGAATATTATAATTAAAATACATTCAAAAAGATATGTATAAACAATTGAAATTGTCAGCATTTCTTAAAAGTGCAAAAGTTATGTGATATCTGTCCTGAAATCCTGTGAATGTCCATCATGTATTATATTGTGGCTGACTGACAAGAGACCTCACTCGATGGCTCTGTAACCTCGTGGTCACGCTGGACAGGCACTGATTTCTGAGCTGTATATACCATCTTCAACTTGTGCTGATTCAGCTTCTTGCCCTGGAAACAATATACAGTGTACTGCAAGTCTGCAACACCAATAACTATATTCATACAATAAACATTGACACCTTCCTTATTTGGGTAGACACGGAACACATTCCGACCCAAACTACAAACAAATATTTGGGAATAGCACAATTGCCTGATGTGAATTCACTTATCATTTCTGAGCCAAACATATAAATTAATTCTCATTACAAAAGTTGCAGTCGTGTTCTTGTAATATAAATATGAACCTTTGAAGGTTGGTCTCACCCCCGTGTTAACAGTTCTCATAAAATTTCAAACCTTTTCCAGACAACAATTATTTTTCTTTCATATAGGGGTTAGGGTATTTCAATCCAACAGATTCCCAGGGAACTCACAGTTGTCTGAAGTAGCCATCTATCCACTACATCTCCAATTTTCTCTCCCTTGTAACACACAATGTCGTATTCCTCAAAGTTCAAAGTACATATACGCCTTTCAACTGTGAAAGTAAGGAAGAAGCTGTGGGTAGTATTTCAGTCTACAACACCTTATCCAAGAGTGAATGAAAACTTACTTTGTAAAATTTTAACCACCTTTGCCAAATCAGCTCCACTAGAGGAACAGTTACAACTGTCTAGAGCCGTTTTGATGTTGTCTTTCATTCTTTCTGAAATCTATGTATGTATGAAATCAACATTATTCTTCAGATATTGTTACAGAGCTGTACAGTGTCCAAAATGTTACATATAAAAACAACCCAGACATAAGAGACAAAGGCACACATCAAACTCACATGCAGGTCATAACTGTCAAGGTAGGGTAACACCTCTTGTAGGATCCGCCCTAGTGCCTTAACATCATCTAGCATTCCCTTCCTCACAGCAGACACATCTTCACATTGGGACACTCTGACAGCAGCCTCGGTCAGGTTGCTAACAACTGGGAGGAGATAGACTGGCATTCGTCTGTGCTTTCCTATCTTCATAACAAGACAATCCAAAGCTGCAGATAATAGAGTTGGAAGATACGTACATGTAACCTATCTTGTCCACCCACCCTCACAGACCCCATCTAGTCCACCCACCCTCACAGACCCCATCTCGTCCACCCACCCTCACAGACCCCATCTCGTCCACCCACCCTCACAGACCCCATCTCGTCCACCCACCCTCACAGACCCCATCTCGTCCACCCACCCTCACAGACCCCATCTCGTCCACCCACCCTCACAGACCCCATCTCGTCCACCCACCCTCACAGACCCCATCTCGTCCACCCACCCTCACAGACCCCATCTCGTCCACCCACCCTCACAGACCCCATCTCGTCCACCCACCCTCACAGACCCATCTCGTCCACCCATCCTCGACCCCATCCACCATCTGCATTCACAAACCTGAAAACACTCCATGACAACTCTTTAAATCATTGTGGACTTTCTGCAGTGTCATAATGAAGCCAAAGAGTGCATGCATGAACTGTAAACCAGCATTCTTTTCCTTGTGCAAGTCATTCTTCAGAAACTCTGTCATACAAAGGCCTACACATGAGGGAAGAGGTAATTAAACACACTGACACACACCAGATGAACAAGCAATCTCACATCTGGGTGAAGTACAAAATGGGATATCAAGAGTCTCCTTCTTATTTCTGGTGGCTTCTGCAGCAATTTCTTGCACTTGGGCCATGTCAACCTGAGCCATCCTGACACACTGAGAAATATACTGTTCCCAGTACCTTGTGGACCTCTCACTCCCAACACAGAGCTGGTCAGCCCCTCCCTCATTGCCACTCCCACTCATAACACCACACAGCTGCAGATAATACTGAACTCCCCTACCACCTATATCATTATTGGGAAAGGACCTTGTAAAGGTCCTCGGTTCCTGAGGCATATCCTCACTCATTACAGACATCTCTGACTGCACTGACTGCACTGAAGGAGGGTTGATATAGTCAGCCGATATATGGCTAAGAGTAGACCAGTCCTCTTCAGAGTGAGCGCTGTAATTTGAAGGCTGATAATGCAGTTGAGGCTTATCTTCGACTGAGGAAGAATAGCGAACTCTTAATTTAGACTTGCTCTCAACTGAAGTAGAGGCAAACACTCCTTGGCTAGACTTGCTTTCTGCTGGGGTGGATGGGTAGACATCTTGGTTAGACTTGCTTCTGACATTGTAAGCTCGAGGAATAGGACTGTCCATTACAGAGGTAGCTTGATACGGTGCTTGATTAAATCTACTTGCAAAAGTAGGTTGGTAGACATCTGCAGGAGGTCTGTCTTCTACAGAGGAAGCATGGCCACTTGGCCTTCTGTTTGAACTGGGGTTGTGTTGGCCATAGGGCACTGGTGCCCTAGCCTGTTGTACTGGAAAGGTGTGGATGGATGCTCCAGAACCATCATGTGGAACACTGAAAGGTTGATACTCTGTAGGAGACTGCGCTTGCTCAGAGACGTAGTTATTTCCCTGTAAAAGATGGTCTCTCCTCCTCAGAATGCTCTCCGAAACGTCAGAAACATCGCGATCTAATTGGTTTAAAGGTAACTACTACAAATGAAACTATACCGAGGGGCAATCATTACCTGTCTCCGTACCAATATTATGGTTCGTTTCGGTCACCGGAGTAGTGAGGTTTTCATTTGCCGTGTACGTGTTGGTGAAAATGTCATTAGAAAAGTCCGGAATATTCACAGGCCCATGCGTGAAGGGATGACTGCCATGTTGTCTGAAATATATAACACAACTTTAGAGTTAACCCCGAATACTCTCTATCAGCACTTAAGTGACACTTCCTAGTCAATGTAGCAACTACAAACTTACTCGGTCGCCTGAACTGACGTCCCCATCTCACTCGGAGTCGTGGGAGTAGTAAAGAGAGATGTAAAGTCGGTATCCATCAAGTCTGTTGGCGGAGGGCGAAGATATATCTATTATTCTAGCTCACTTAATCAACACTTCATTCCTACCTTCCAAACTTAGATCGTCCATCTTTCTACGCGTAGATAACTTATACTGGGAGGTCAAAATATATTTCTTAAAGTAAATACCTTTTCTCCAACAACCTAGTTTATTAGAAACAATACGGTCAAGTATTAGACACGTGAGCTCAAACGTAGGGTTTGGCCATTTTCTTGGTGGCTCAAGTCTGGTACACCAGACTTTCTCCGTAACTCTCCGCATACTTTTGTAAATCATGACGTATTTAAGTTTCACGGTTGGCACGACGTAGGTGGTGGGCAGTAAAGAGAAGATGCCTATGAGTTGTGTGGCACCAAATTGTAGTGGACGCTACAAACAGGGAGTAAAGGTTGGGTACTTCAGGATCCCAAGTGACTATAAGCGGAAGCAGTTATGGTTGAAAGCTCTCGGTAGGGAAGATTGGGAGCCAAAGTCGTACCATCGCGTTTGTGGAGTTCATTTCGTTAAAGGTAGACCCTCCCTCGAAAGCCAGGACGTTGACTATATTCCAACTCTCTTCCCAAAGAAAGAAGAATCTGGTGAACAGACAAATGACCCAAAGTTTTCCAAAACCAAACCACCCAAAATTAGCAACACTACTGGTGAGGGGGCGATCCCTATGGAACCAAAGAACATTAAATTGCCTTTCAAAAATGAGAAGGCACAAAGCAGCAAAGAAAAAAGAAGTTCCCCAAGACAGATGGAGGTCATCAAGGATGCAAAGGTCTTACGTCCACGTCACGTGTCTATATCCACACAGACAGTCAGTAATAGTCACTTGTTGGAGCCTCCAAAGCTTGAAGTACATAATCACACCATTTTCATGAATAGAAGTTAGTTACAAATCTCCCGCTGTATGCATATAGCCTACTTGTATAGGGATGTTGAGAAAGAAGGTTTGGTAGCATAGATAATGACCACCTTTTTCCTTAGTTTAGATATATAAGTCTGATTTATTACTTGTATCCATAAAGTTAGAATTGCTGAAACTATTTGGAGAGACCTGTATATCACTTAAGACCACTGTTAAGCATTGTTCACATATACGTTTTATTTAATAATGGTTGGAAGCCATTCTAACCCCCATCTCTCTTCCTATTCTACCCTCCTCCTCTCCTATTCAACCCTTCTCCTCTCCTATTCTACCCTCCCCCTCTCCTATTCAACCCTTCCCCTCTCCTATTCTACCCTCCCCCTCTCCTATTCGACCCTTCTCCTCTCCTATTCTACCCTCCTCCTCTCCTATTCAACCCTTCCCCTCTCCTATTCTACCCTCCCCCTCTCCTATTCGACCCTTCTCCTCTCCTATTCTACCCTCCTCCTCTCCTATTCAACCCTTCTCCTCTCCTATTCAACCCTCCCCCTCTCCTATTCAACCCTTCCCCTCTCCTATTCAACCCTCCCCCTCTCCTATTCAACCCTTCCCCTCTCCTATTCTACCCTCCTCCTCTCCTATTCAACCCTTCCCCTCTCCTATTCAACCCTTCTCCTCTCCTATTCAACCCTCCCCCTCTCCTATTCAACCCTTCCCCTCTCCTATTCAACCCTTCTCCTCTCCTATTCTACCCTTCTCCTCTCCTATTCAACCCTCCCCCTCTCCTATTCAACCCTTCTCCTCTCCTATTCAACCCTCCCCCTCTCCTATTCTACCCTTCCCCTCTCCTATTCAACCCTTCTCCTCTCCTATTCTACCCTTCCCCTCTCCTATTCTACCCTTCCCCTCTCCTATTCAACCCTTCTCCTCTCCTATTCTACCCTCCCCCTCTCCTATTCAACCCTTCCCCTCTCCTATTCTACCCTTCTCCTCTCCTATTCAACCCTTCCCCTCTCCTATTCTACCCTTCTCCTCTCCTATTCAACCCTTCTCCTCTCCTATTCTACCCTTCCCCTCTCCTATTCTACCCTCCTCCTCTCCTATTCTACCCTTCCCCTCTCCTATTCAACCCTTCCCCTCTCCTATTCTACCCTCCCCCTCTCCTATTCAACCCTCCCCCTCTCCTATTCTACCCTCCTCCTCTCCTATTCTACCCTTCCCCTCTCCTATTCAACCCTTCCCCTCTCCTATTCTACCCTTCCCCTCTCCTATTCTACCCTCCTCCTCTCCTATTCTACCCTTCCCCTCTCCTATTCTACCCTTCCCCTCTCCTATTCTACCCTCCTTCCCCTCTCCTATTCAACCCTCCCCCTCTCCTATTCAACCCTCCCCCTCTCCTATTCTACCCTCCCCCTCTCCTATTCAACCCTTCCCCTCTCCTATTCTACCCTCCCTCTCTCCTATTCTACCCTCCCCCTCTCCTATTCTACCCTTCCCCTCTCCTATTCTACCCTCCCCCTCTCCTATTCTACCCTCCCCCTCTCCTATTCTACCCTCCCCCTCTCCTATTCAACCCTTCCCCTCTCCTATTCAACCCTCCCCCTCTCCTATTCTACCCTTCCCCTCTCCTATTCTACCCTTCCCCTCTCCTATTTTGTCACAGACTTAACAGTTGGGATAGAGTTGGAATTTTATTAGTTTCAAAATGAATATATAAATATATATTTATTATTGTAGACCTCATATGGAGAATAGTTTTATTGAAAAGAACTGTTCCATTTCTAGGATAAATCTTGATTTTGACATTTGTTTTCATTTTTAAAAATTTATTAGAGTTCTGCTTCTGCCCTCATCGTAATCACACACATATATGTAGGTATGTATGTACACAGTATTGAATGTATAGCCTACTGTGTACAAGAAATAATGTGACAGCTTTTTATCTGCTAGTATCTGTCTAGTCTACCAGACGGGACAGTGAATATTCATACCATTGATTATATAAACTAAGTATGTATGTATGTTTACATAATCTATTTTCATAAAATATCTAGCCTATTTCAAATTTTTTCTGGTCGACTAAAGACTGCTCTATTCTATAGAGATAGTGTCCTCATCCTAATAATGATTATAGTGTCTTTCACACAAGCTTTGTGCATAATGTATTGCACTGTATTGTAATGTATTGTATTGTATTGTATTGTAATGTATTGTATTGTATTGTATTGTAATGTATTGTATTGTATTGTATTGTATTGTAATGTATTGTATTGTATTGTATTGTAATGTATTGTATTGTATTGTGACATAATGTATTATTGTAAGCTAGTGAGGTATTACTTATTACCTCAATCTCACTAGCTTGATAGCTTGTCTCTGACTTGATAAGTTCATTAAAGCGTGATGTCCTTTGATTATTGCTTGGTGATCTAATTATAAATGTAGAGTCTAGTGAATCTGATACACATCATATACATGTAGTAGGGTGTCTGTAAGTTTCTGGCTGAATCATCAGTCTGTAACTAAATGAGTGCTTTGCTAATCAGTAATGACTATCTATAGTATGAGTACTTTCTATGGTGTACATATTAGGTGATATCTTTGAGGAATTGATACTTCCTTTTAAGCCTGTTGGTAGTATATTTAAGGAAGTTGGTTCATTATCTCATGTATAGAGTCTATAGACCCTGGCTTCTTCCTTTGTGATATTTGTAGAAGACACAGTGACTATCACTTGACTGTTGACACTTGTTTATATGGTGCATTATTCAATGATGGGTAACTTGCAGTGTGGTTTATCTCCTTGCTTTTGACCTATTTGCAAATATATAATAAATACATCGAACGATATACAGTGGAAACTGGTTAACACAAACACACTTTACATAAATTATCGAACAAAACTCGGAAAATAGAGTCCCTATAATACAAAAAGCTACTGCATGTTTAACAAGAATATCTACTCTTGACTCAAACAGAATTTGACGACTGATTATTAGTTTAACTATCTATTGAATATTTCTGTGGAGACTTCCACAAAGCACAGACTACACATAATTACTACTTTAAACTTTTATGGAGCTGCATATTTGTCCAACTTTGTGATATTGTATTACAGCAGCACTATTGTTTAATGAGAACTACTGATAATGAGAACTAAAAGGCATGGTACCCAGGAGTACTCGTTAACCAGTTTCCACTGCAAATGATGAATCACATGTGTGTATGTAGCTCTTTACATATACGTATATGTATCACATGATGTATGTACATATGTATGCATATTGTGTGATATACGTACGTATTATGTCATCCCTTTTCTGTTGACTTCTTTACAAGTGGTACCTCATACTGTTTACTTATCCAGTTTACTATTCTTGGAATTTAAGTGATAAATGAAATTTATAATTCCTCATCTCTTTCATCTAGGTACGAGTACGGCCGATGATATCTACTTTCACGAGATTTCCAGTGTGAAAGCCTACATTCGAGAACTGGAATTAAGACTGGAAAATCTAGAAAAATCTGTAGACCAAAAAACAAGTGTGTGTATAAATCCGGAATCTTACTGATTTGTTTCTTATTATATATTATTACAGCACATTCCTTTGTTGCGTGCATAAAATAACATTTATTAGACCCTATCTAATAGTCATTTTCCCTCTCTTCCCTTTTTTCCATATTTGTATTTGTCTTTAAGTTTCTCTGTTTTTTTTTCCTTTTATTCAATAAGCTTGAATCCAGTGACTTTTTTGATTTTATCAAATGTGTGTTGTTAATTGTATATGATATCCTTTGGAATTGTCTCCATTTTCTGGTGCATACATAGTACATCAATAGCAATACATTATAAAGGTTTTGGGATTTAGAAACTGCAAATCATTCAAGCTGATGGTTCAAAACTATTCACTTAAATTATAAATTTTCATAATCTTAACGACTTGAACTTTAAAGCTTTCTGAACGCCGCCATTTGTAAAAACGATGTATTGACGTATAAATTAAGTGTTATAATAGTTGCATATGAACTCGTATTATACATATATATCAACGTATCAAATAGTTAGCATTTTGCATGGTGTGCTTCCTATGCCAATGCTGCCAGATGTAGGGATATGTTGCAACACCCTTTGTTGTATGATTCATGCACAGCTAATGCTTCACTGTGTAACATCCCTTTCTTTTTTCTGTACTTTTTGTACCATCCCTACATCTTCACTATTTTTGTAGAAAATTTTTAATATTTCTAGTTATTATTAAAGTGACTATACGTATATCAGTATACAAGCTGACCAGCCAGTTTGGCTTATTAGTTCAAAAATAGGATTGGTGAGGGTGTTTACAATAGATTATGGCGGGAATAAAAGGGATTGTCTGAGATTATACATGAAGTTAATGACTTGTGTATTGTCTGAACTTAAAAATTAGGGAGGCATACATGTAAAATTAGGATTAATCTGGGTGCAATAAGTATATATATAGATTCTTTCTTATAATATTAAGTTTACAACAATTTTGCAAAAAGTGTGCCTGGTCCTCCACCTCACCCCCAACACAGACTTGGCAGGTCCTCTGGTCAAATGGGAGGGAGGTGTAGCAACCAACTTTGACAACCAGTACATAGGCTAGCGATAACTCTTCTCCTGCCTTTGACACATCTCATTATGTACCTATCTGCCTTAGGACCTACTTTTATTTTACGGTAAAGATTTAATCTACCACCAGAATTAGAGTTATAAGGGATTCTATTAATATTCTGATACCAGAGTAGGTCATAGCTAGAAAACTATTTATAGTGCTAACACAATTATGGGTGCCTTGATCGGCCAATCTATATACATGCTTCAATAAAAACTGCTTTCGTAATACGATTATTATGTATAGTGTATGCAATCTTTTTCAAAATTTAATACATATGATTTTTGTGAGACATGGTATAGGTTTCCAGCCCATCTCTCCGAGTGGCTTAGACTGACTATTAGTCACTCCATGTAAATTGATAACCCGACTTTTACCAAATTTAATTGAGTTGCTTCAACTGACTATTAGTCCCTCCAAATTGACAACCCGGAATCTAGTCTAGAAAATAGGGTGAGAGTTTCATGGCAGATAGCTGATTAATGTGTTTTTTACACTTTGTAAAAAAGTCATCCCAACTTTTGATAAGTCCATAATACACTTGTTCTGGAAGTTGACCATTTCAAGCTCAAAGTTTTGCCAATATTCACGAACCGACAAATGTAAAATTGAGTTTTTATATCTGTCATATTATCATATAATTAACTGTCTCACATATGCATTATCAAATAAATCATATCAGCAGCTCTCAGTCCATAGGGGAATCACTTCTTATCATGACTATTAAGGAGTTCTATTCACGCAAACTCTTTTACATCCTTGAGCTGTTTCATTCAAGTGCTATCTTAATACATTTTGTCACTAAGCAAGTATCTTCATCTGTCTAAGAAATACATATTTCCAAGTTCATCTTTCCTTGAGCCACCAGAATTACATCTTTGATGATGGCTTCATTCTTCACTAGGTCCACTCCCCAAATGTGTCCAAAAGTAACTTCAGTCATTACCCAGTAGACTTTTTTTATTAGCTGCTTCCAGTGATGATATTTAAAGCTTGAAAATGTCAACCTAATAGTAGAAGTGAAAGGATAGCTACAGTGAATACCATACATGAGCATTACAACAGTGTAGACGCCCACTTGCTTGCATTTTGGGGGCTTGTTAAATTTAAGGCTACGTTGGTTGGATAACTAATGTGACTGATTCCTCGGTGCAGCTGTTAGCTATGGGCATTCCTTCAGTTCATCAATTGTAGCCCAAATCTCTTTGACAACTCAGACCAAACTCCTTGTAGATCTAGCATTTCCTCAATATATAGCAGCTAACAGCCATTCATGGGCCATAGACGACACATACCATTGAATGGTAGAAAGTAGTGGCCTTGCAAATAAAACCAAGCACTATATAGCAATTAGTGGGGGTTAAAATGAGAATGGCTTGATATATTTTACCAATAGTGATGATAGGCTTGGGTCAATCTGAGCACATGAAAGGGAGGATTAGCAAGGTAAGAGAAGTTCTTCAGTAGTTATCAAAACAGGCTACTGTAGAAAATGTCAGAGACCCCAAGATCTAGGGCTAATCTTAGAACATTAAATGTTATGTGCTTTCAGATTTATTCTGCCTACTCTGGTGCATAGCTTGGAAAAAGTACAGATTGTTGAAGAGCCATTCATACCATTGTGTCTTCACTTAAGACTAATCTATGACATGGTATAAGAGTGTATATAAAACTTCAGAGTTATACGTATGATGGGGGATAAGCAGTTAATACTATTATATAGAACAAACCTACCTTGGTCACTGTCGAGAAGAAATTATTACATTAACATTCCTCCAAACCTGGTGAGGACATACTTTATGGCACATGTCAATGTCATAATTATCAATGACTTTCTTCTGCACTTTGATAGTGAATGATTATATACTGGACCAAAATTTGGAAACTTTATACAGCATTGTCAAATATGGTTCAGGATTTCCTAACAAGGAGTTCAGGCTTTTATGCTTACAGAAAAGATTGGAACACTTGGTTTGACAAATTCTCAGCCACAAAACAAGTTTTTATAATGATTTTCTGTATCTGTATTCTCTATCTTCCGTTTTCCGTTTTCTGTATACGCGCATACGGTGTTCCATAGCAGTCTGCATTGAACGGCTGAGTGCCAGTCACGATTGCAAGCTGTTTTATGTACAATTAGATATATTTCCATTCCGGCGAAGTTAAATTGATTACGCCATCTAAAAGCTTCGCCCCAAGGCTTCTGCAGTCTCTAGTGGAAGAGGAACTTGTTACATACTCCCAATATCCATTAAAGGTATGTAGGAAGTCCACTGGCTAAATACGCATACTAAACCTATATAAAGGATTTGCTAAATAACGACATCTTTAGCAATAGTAATTATAAGCCAGGCCTCTTTCAGAAGTTAAGTCAAGTATCCAGAACGTTTGCTTATATATGATACTATTCCTGATAAAAATACTATAAATAGTTGAATGAACTTTAGCTTTGGCCAAACGACCTGTCTTTATGTGGTCTAGTAGAGACCACACAATCTACTCGCCTCATCTCCTCAGGTCGTGTCCATAATTTTCATGCTCTCATGGACAGAATGGACCAGTGAAGGATCTAAGGATTCTAAGAAGAAAGACCTGTTTATATTGATGAAGGGTGGTATTCCAAGAAACAGTTTGTCTGGCCCAGTTGAGCAGAATAACAAAAAGAAGGCCTTAGAATCCATGCAGTGTTCCTGTTTCTACGTACTTATTAGATAGCTAATTCTGTCCATACAAGTGAGTACATATATATACACAAGGACATAAAGGCAGCTGAGGCCTTTATATATGTCATATGATGTCCTTTGTGTGCGAGTTACCAAATGGCCTCTAACGCAGTTGATTATAATTAGTGAATGCATGCAACCAACCGTCAGTATTCCTAGCTCCCTCTCAAGGAAAATCGAATCTGCTGTGGTTATTAGCTGAGACCTACATGATATGCCTACTCTGTAAAAAAGCCTATAGGCATAAGGGAACTACGTAAACCTGGAGAGAGCTTTGGATGAAGATACAGGAGTCTTTTTTCTTTTCTTTTCTTTCTTCTGCTGCTCCACTGGGCACATATATATAAGCCAATTAGAATTCAAAATGAGTACAAGTACCTGGGGGTAGTCATTGATGAACATCTTGATTTTGACAAGATGGCCAACGTGAATCTTGAGAAAGCCAAAAGAGCATTTAATACAATTAAACAGGAATGGTACAAGAATGGAGAAATGAGTCCAATCATATTCAAGAAGGTTATATCCACTTGCATATTTCCAATTTTTGATTATGGCTGTCCCCAATGGTGCATGTTTGTAATGAGATTAACTAAGGAGGCTTTAAAGCTCAAGATTGCAAGATTTTTCTTAGGAGTGTCTAGATTACACCCCATACATGCCCTAGAAAATAATATGGGCTGGAGGAGTGCCTCAGAAAGACTATTTTTTAGAAAGGTATCCATCATGGAATCAAACAGATTGTGTTATATGATACTACAATATATGAAGAGGAAAATAACCCCAGAAGTTGGTGGGGTAAGATGAAAGATAAATTATCTGAATTGAGTATACCTGTTAATTATATATTAAATCACCAATCCAATGAAGTCAAGTATTTTATCAATCATGCAGAATGTGATGGTACAACAGCAACAAAGATGGAACAATGAGGTGCAGAAAAAGCCTAAGCTCAATTTTTATCAAAACATTTTGGTTTCAGATCCCTCCCCATAGCTGACCAGATTAATTTGAGACAGGTTCGCAGTTTTTTGTGTAACCTAATAGGTGGCACTTTGCCAATCAGGGAAGAAACTGGGGCTAATGAGGCTAGAGAAGACAGATGGTGTAGTAATTACTCAGAGATTGAGGACACTATCCATTTCCTAGCAATTTGTCCCCAACTGTCTGATAGTAGGCAAGCAATCCTGAGGTCCCTGCAGTGGGATGGCACTTCCTTTTCATCCAGTGAACACCTAGCTGTGTGCTTGGCTGCAGCTGGTGTGTCGGATGAGTTAGTGGCGATGTGGTTAAGGGCGTTTTATAAAGTAAGGTGCGATATAGGAGAATGAGGAATATAATACTTAAATTGATTTAATGCAAGCTCCATCCGGTACCATGATGACATGAATATAGATATAGGTAGGCATGCAGTAATTTTAATATATGCATATCATTTATGATGACTCCTTAAAGTAAATCATTGATGAATTAATGCATGAGACTATTATGTGCAATAGGGTAATTCAAGATAAGAGGTTAGACTGTTATAATAAGTATGTATTTATTATACATTTAGAATTTTGGTACGTGTACATGTAGATGATCTTCTGGGTATTAGTTTATTTTATTTGTATTTTACTTTTATCTGTATACACAATAACCTGTATCCTCAGCAGACCCATTTAGGATGATTTAGGCTTGAGAACATTGGATTGTTGATAGTACCTTACTATATGGTGTCAATAGTGTAGATATATATATTGCAGTCATCACTAGAGACCCAAGTCTAGGGAGAGGTGACAAGGAAATCCAATTGCAAGAAATCAAGGAAGAGATATACTGAGATATACAATTATAAGAGATATAAGAGATACTGATTGAAACTCTTTAGATGTAGCTTCAATTCTGATCTGTACTATGGTATTTTAAAACTGAATATGACCCTTGTATTTTATATTTAATAGTGACTCATGGATCCAGTCTGGCCTAGTGCATACATCATATTATGATTTGCACGTGTCACTGTAATAAAATGTTATTACTATTATTATATAATATATTGTGATTTGCTTTGGTTTCTGGGACATGTGAAGAGGAAATTGAACACAGAGTGGGTGCAGCGGCCAGAGTGATAGGAGCTATGAGAAAGGAGGTACTAGAAAGAAAGGAGTTGAAGTTGAAGAAAGCCACGAAGATGAGGGTGTACAATACAATGGTGATACCAACCATGCTGTATGGCAGTGAAACACGGACAATGATGAAGAGGTACGAGAGCAGACTAGGGACAACAGAAATGGCTTATCTGAGAAGAGTAGGAGTGTCAAGGATTGACAGAGTAAGGAATACAGACGTGAGGGAGGCAGTGAGACAAGAGGACGTGATGGAGAAAGTGAAAGGAAACAAAGAGCATGGAAGGAGAAGTTGGAGAAGATGGAAGATGACAGACTAGTAAAGAAGGTGTACACTGAGGAAATTGTAGGGAAAAGGCCAAGAGGAAGACCGAGAAAGAAATGGATAGACAATTTCTAGCTATAGTATGAACTCAATTGTAGTATTAATTATTGCATATATATAGCGGCGACCTCCTGCATAGGAGATAAGCTATGGTGCTGATTGATTGATTGATTGATTGATTGATTGATTGATTGATAGCTTTGGTTTCTGTAAGTGGCACTGCAGTTTATCCGCCTAAACACATGTGCAACAACGCCACCGTGGGCTTATATTTTCAGAAAACAGTTGTGGTGAATATTTATCGCCAATGAATCGGAGTATTTTTAAATGGCACCTGATTTCGCGAACAAGATTTTCATTGTATTTACAGCTTTAGCATGAAGAACACAAGAGTTTACTTTGATATCGAAATTAATGGAGTTCCAAGTAATTTGTGTACAGCATGTATCGTGAACTGCGGTCTAAACCGCTTATTTATTTTGTTGTAGCGGGAAGAATAGTTTTTGAGCTCTTTTCAGGTGTCTGTCCTAAGACGTGCGAAAACTTTAGATGTCTATGCACAGGTAATGGCTGCTTTAATTTGGTTAAGACTTAGTTTTTAAGTCTATTACTTATTGCCTTCTGTACGCAAAGGTGAAAAAGGAGAAGGAAGCACCACACACAAGCCACTCTCCTACAAGAACACTCCAATACACCGGATTGTCAAGAGCTTTATGATCCAAGGCGGAGACTTCAGCGAAGGTTTATAAGAAACGCACTTCTTGGGTATTCCTTGGATGTCGATGTGTTTCATTTTTGCAGGCAATGGCACTGGAGGTGAATCCATTTATGGTGGCTCATTTGAAGGTTAGATTTTCAGCACTTGAGTAAATACAGTTGTTTTACCATTAGCATTTTCTAGATGAAAACTTTGAAATGAAACATGATAAGAATTTTTTGCTATCGATGGCAAACAGGGGCCCCAACACCAACGGATCTCAGTTTTTCATGTACGTACGTACACATATACATATGGTTTTTAGAGTCCTTTTCATTCTAACCTTAACTGGTAAAGAGCAAGTTAAAACTTATCACATTGATATCTTTCAGTACGTATTTCCACTAGCTCTTGTCATTATGTAAAATTTGGAAAGTTACAAAACCACACATTTCATTGCAATAACAATGTGATGTACTTGGGTATGCTATGAACTTTATGTTTAACCAAAGTTATGAGCCTGCAGTTAAACAGACTTAAATGATTAAGTGTCTCAATTCTGCTCAAACTCATGAAGATAATCCCTAGTGCGTACATACGTGTACATGCCATCCTTGGCTGTACCATTTCAGTCTAATACACAAGAACATGTATTGAAATGGTTGGCCTCAGCAATATGAGTATTCACAGAAATTGATGCTCAACTATTTCACTTACCATTATGAATACAACAAATAATCCATATACGTATCTTCAAGAGCATGTTGTGTGTATATGACTTGATCATCCTTTGAGTTGAGAAGGGGAGGGTCTTGTTCCTATTAAGTAAACTTTGGTTCTGCCTATTTAAATTCTTTCCTCAGGAGTCGTGAGTGGGTGGGGTAAATCCCCAGTCATTGATTGAAATGTATGCATGCACTTCAACACGTCATATCATGTTGTATATGATAGAAAACGCAGTGTACTACACATGTACATACTCAACCAAGTTACTATTGTTCAAGCACAACTGTTATTCATTAATCTTATAAATTTCCTTTATGTAGTACAACTAAGCCAGCACCTCACTTAGACAAGTAAGTAAAGTACACCACATGTTTTTGTAGACTGTGTTTTGTTTGTGTGTTTGTGTATCTAGAACAGTCCTTATAGAGGATTAGGTTGCAGACGTTCATGTTAAGTGTATGTAACTGAACATTATAGTACAAGACGACAGGTTATCTACATTTTGAGCAGAGGACACAAGGATGAACTCAATTCGCACAGTTGTAGATCTAGTTGAAATGTAATTCATCACAGAAATGTTTTTCCTAAAAGCCACTCAAATACTGTTCTATAGTATGACAGTGTATGTTATGTAAGTATGACAGTGTATGTTATGTAAGGTCCAATTGTTGGAATTTTATTTTTATCGTAAGTTTGGCTTCTTTACCATTCTTTATACTTTGAGGATACTAGGAGTCAAGAATCATCAAGATTGCAATTGTATATAAGCCTAACAAAGCAGCCAAGTAATTCGAGTGTGGGGGGTGGCAGCCCCATGAGTTTTTAACTCAAATTCCTTGATACCATAAAGCTAGTTTTCCTATTGACACAGTTACAAAGTATTCTGTAGAAATGACACAAAAATAGCTAATCTTCCAAGTCTACAGGTTAAGAGAGGTGGCACAAATATAGCTAGAGGTGGCTTTGTTTTCTATGATTGGTATTGGCTCCCTTGCCATTGTATTGCTCTTCAAATATTGGTTCCAATACTTTGCTGTCTTCTGAAAAATTAAAAATTATCAATACCATTTTCTTTTATTTAATTAAGTGTTCATGTTGCATTTGGGAGAGTGTTGTCTGGACAAGAGTATGTCTCAGAGATGGAGAACCAAAAGGTCGATTCTAACCATCGCCCTTATGCCGATGTACGCATTACTAACTGTGGGGAACTCATTCCCATGACAAAGAAAAAGTCAAAACCAAAATCTAACTCGGAATCAGAATCTGTATCAGACTCAAGCAGCAGTAGTTCAGAGTCAGAATCGGAATCAGAGAGTACAGATGAAAAGGCTAAAAGAAAAAAGAAAAGAAAACAAAAAAAGGAGAAGGAGAAGGAGAAGAAGAAGAAGAAGAAGAAGAAGAAGAAGAAGTCTTCAACAAGTTCTAAAAAGAAGAAAAAAGAAAAGAGGAAACAAGAGAGGTTGCCCTAATGTGCAGACTATCCCAGTACCATAGTATACCAATATATGTATTTGGATGCATGCTTCTGTGTACAGTATATGCCAAACACTAAGCTAAAAGTTCAACTTTAGTTTGCTACATTTCAGTGACTCTCCTGTTGAAGTGGAGCCTGATCCTGGTGTAGAGCTGCCTCCTGAAATAGCTGAACAAGCTAGACCATCTTGGTTATATCGGTCTAGTAGGAGTCCTCCAAATAAGGTAAAGAAGATGGCTGAGACTACTGGCTCTCAAACGACACCTAAGGATACAAACAAAGAGAAGGTGGATCAAGTCAGAGTTAGTTCTACTGCCCATCTAGTACTTTGTCCTTCTGCCTGTTGTAGTTTCAATATGTGATCCTTTTCCTTCCTTCATATTTTAGGTTTCCAAGTCAGGCAGAAAGATGAAGGGACGTGGAAATATGGTGAGAGTTGGGATGATAGGAAGTGTATGTATGCTTGAGTGTACGTATGCCCATTGTAATGTGCTGAGGATTGCACTAACGCTCCAGCTTATATGCATAAACAGTGCTAAATATTTGTCTGCTTATGTAAGATTGTCAATTAATATCTCCCTACAGAGATATAGGACACCTCCGAAACATGGTGAAGAGCATGTGAGAAATAGAGGTTCATCACCATATAGGCGCCGCAACTGGAGGGATAGCAGACCAAGAAGGGACAACAGCAATGACAGAGAGGAGTTTAACAGGAGTGGAGACAGGTCGCATCCAAGTTTCCGAACATCCTACCACTCCAGGAATTATGACAGAAGGAGGGCTTACAGATCTGGAAGTAGGAGCCCCAGGGGAAGAGAAAGGAGGTCTAGAAGTAGGAGCCCCAGAGAAAGAGAAAGGAGGTCTAGAAGTAGGAGCCCCAGAGAAAGAGAAAGGAGGTCTAGAAGTAGGAGCCCCAGGGGAAGAGAAAGGAGGTCTAGAAGTAGGAGCCCCAGAGGAAGAGAAAGGAGGTCTAGAAGTAGGAGCCCCAGGGAAAGAGAAAGGAGGTCTAGAAGTAGAAGTAGGAGCCCCAGAGGAAGAGAAAGGAGGTCTAGAAGTAGGAGCCCCAGGGGAAGAGAAAGGAGGTCTAGAAGTAGGAGCCCTAGGGGAAGAGAAAGGAGGTCTAGAAGTAGGAGCCCCAGGGGAAGAGAAAGGAGGTCTAGAAGTAGAAGTAGGAGCCCCAGGGGAAGAGAAAGGAGGTCTAGAAGTAGGAGCCCCAGAGAAAGACTAAGCTCTCAGACATCTAGTCAATATAAAGATGGACATGTCAGTAATTCTCCTGATGGATCTTCATGGAACAAATCCCAGTCTGCTGTTCCTGAGAGCAAAACTGTTGTAAAAAGCATGGAGTTCTCTGAGGGTAATCCAAAAAGAAGCAGATGGGACAAGATGACTCCGTGACACCATAGACACACACCCAAAACCGTTTTGGAATGTTGATATAGATAAAATCCTTTTGGTGCATGAATCATGTATATAAGATACGTGATGTAATTGAATTCATAGGGTATCCGGACAGCTATGCACGCTGTTAATATGATCTTAAGGTGTTATGGTCGGTCAACGGAGAGCTAAGAGTTCCTAAAAAAATCTCGTTAGCATCCTACAACTCGTCAGAACGAAGAGGAGCCAGACCTTATAAACAAAACTGTAACCGTAAGTTGGTAAAGAAAGTTAGTTTTTCTTTCTTTGTACCTCTAATATTATAGCCATCACATTGTCTCTATGTAAATTGTTACTTTGTCGTATTACATTTACCGAATAGGCGGAATTGGTATTGGTAGACGCTAATTTGTAATGTGGAGTATATAAAACTTGTAGTACTCACTGGAATACTGTTTTAGTAAGGAGAAACTGTAATAGATTTAGTCCTTATTCCCTATCGATCTCTTTACCGTGGAGGAGGTACTGGCTTGACATATCATGCATACTTTTACACACTCAATATAATACAATAAGGTTTGTGCATGCTCAGTAGGGTAGATGTGTTGCACCTTTTGTAGCTTAGTCTGTGTGGTTATGGCGTCTCCAACGAAAGGACTTAAGAGATTTGGAAGCTTTAAGAAAACCAGTTTGAAAAGAAGGGGATCTATCAAAGGCAAAGAAATTAATTGTGTGGTATATCTTCTGGAGGATAAAGTGTTCAACTGTACCTTTGATGTAAGCACTATACTAAATATACATCTAAGCCCATATCTGTAGGATGTTGGATAAAGTTGCTAGTATAGTATCTATTTACTCAGCAAGTATGTACGTCTGAGTTGTATTTACGTTATAATGTCTCTTTTACTGTTTACATGTAGAAAAACACCCAAGGCTCGTATTTGTTTGATTCTGTTATTCGATACTTGGATCTTGTTGAAAAGGACTACTTTGGGTTGGTGATTAGAAAGCAAGCCGGCTCCAAAAAGCGTGAATCACCAAATGAAGTATTTCCCACAATAGTGAGTGAATTATACATTGATCTCGGTCTATAGCGTGGTCTTATTAGAACCCTTTGCAATGGGGTGAGTACAATAAGAGTGTCCTTTGGTGCATAGGACCAGTCAGGATGTGTGCCTAGTTGCATATTTTAAGTTTAAATCTATAAATAGGATACAGTCATTGCTGTATGCAATTCAGATGCATATACCTACATATATGAATGTCAAAAATCTATTGAATTAAAATTTGTGGGTTTTTCCTTACTGCATTTACTAGTAGAATATTTGTGTAGATTCTGTGTGCATAGCATTGTAGTAGTGCACTCATATGTTCACATTGAAACCATAAATAAAATGTTACAGAATGTTTATTTGATAGGTACTGTACATACTATATTTATGTATTAATTATACTATAGGCACATACAGTATTTTCTAAATGCCAAACATGTTTCGACACTCTACATGCTCTACAGCGTTCAACACTCTGTATGTATGTAGAATTGGTCTTATTTGGGTGAATCACTGGCATGACCTTTACAGTAACTTCCTCTAAGTAATCTCATCTCAGCACCTGTTGGGAATATTCCTTGTATGTAGTCCAGTTGGTTTCTATAAGAGTGGCTCTGTTTTGAGAGAATGTGCAATCATGTAATGAAATTGTAAACCTTGTGGTTTCAAAGGGTGGGTAATTTTAATAGATAAAGCCATATTATTTTAATTTTCACTGCCCTTTACATGGACATCAGCAGATGTGTTCTCTGACTACTTCACTGTTATATACAGACCCAGCATCATGTTATCTTTGTCTGTCTGGTATGTAACTCATCCCTATACATATGTGCACTCTCAGTTTTACCATTCACATGTGTACATTGGAATCAACTTGTATGCATGCAGGTATTTTATCTCCTTTACCATGGCAACCAATTCAATTATTTTCTCATGAGAAGTACTCCTGTGATGTAATTAAGTCTCTCAGGAAAGGGATTGACTTTTAAGCCTTCTAAGATTTCTATAGGTGAATGGTGGTGATGAATCCAAAGGTTTCTTTGAACCCATATTTGCTCTGAAACTTGTGAAATGAACAAAATTTAAAACCTGGCTTCTCTTTTATTTTTTGTATACCAAATGGAATGTTACACTAGCACCACCTGGTACCTGTGTGATAGGGAAAATAGAATAGGAGTCTGTATGTAAAGGACTCCATTTTTTGGTCTGCATAAGCTAGAGTTGGAAATACTGTACATAATCAGGGGTGAATCCTCAGGATTTTGGAAGGAGAGGCACAAGATAAACATTTTGGTTGCATACAGCAACCCTGGCATACATTTTACAATAACTGCTCCAGGTATAGCTATATAGGTAATAGTCACACAGTCATTTTCACTTCAGTGTACTGTGAAGCAACCATCTCTGTTGCAATAAAAATGGCTGCCAGCGATCAGAAGTAAAGTATGACTTAGGCCACTCTACAATTACAGTAGAGGATATTAAGCTCCTACATTATAATGTCATTCAGTACTGTTAACTATGTAAATTAGTTTAGACTGCTATAAAAAATCTCAGGGTCAAAGCCAAGAGGGCAAGTGGCACCTGCCCCCTGCCCCGCCCCCTTTGGATTCCCCCTGATAATATAGTACGTACGTACACATGTACATTAATACTTTAGATTCTAGCACCATTTATTTATTTATATAAGCCTAAAATTAAGAGAGAGATAAGGAAGAAAGAAATTTATATACACACCTTCCAGGGTCACTGATGAAGGGTGGTATTCCCAGAAACAGCTGTCTGGTCCGGTAGAGCAGAAGTATGAATAGAAGATTCTTGTATTCTCACCCAAATCTCTTACTAGGTTTAGTTACCTACAGGCCGTAGTATATACGTAGAATGGATGTACGTAGTATGTAGAAAGTGGTGTTTTTGATTAGTTAAGCATTATGCAATAGGTAAGGTGTGGCTAATTGTTAACAAGTCTTTTCATGCTCCTCAGAATTGGTGTTTGTTCTATCTTTATGAAATAATAATTAATAATTATTTACAGTTTGATGTAAACACTCGGGTGTAATCTTATCTTT
The DNA here is from genome assembly GCA_947172415.1 of Chondrosia reniformis. Lineage (NCBI taxonomy): Eukaryota > Metazoa > Porifera > Demospongiae > Chondrillida > Chondrillidae > Chondrosia > Chondrosia reniformis. The sequence goes on along the minus strand of OX359199.1, from coordinate 4,117,574 downwards.
ATTGCTGTTATAGATAGTCACATTATATATATACATATTATATATAGATTCATGGCTAATTACCTTTGGATGATGATACGGGTTATCTGAAATTGGTATAGCATAGGATTTCTTCTATCTGTCTTTAAAACATTGATAATACATAACTTCATTATGATGGGTAATATTAAACCTTTTTGTAATGACTATAATTTAACCTGAAAAAGATTTCAAGTAGATTTCAATTGGTTTGACATTTTGTGGTTTAACACATGATCAATAAGTGTAAACAAAACCATTAAGTGTGCTCTTTGATTGTAGGAATGGCTGAATCCGCTAAAAAAGTTAAAGAAACAATGGTCAGGTAAGCGTATTAAGTATTTTATGGTCGTTATGCACGTACATGCGTGTAATTATTGGATAGGAAGTGACACCAATGAATTATACTACTGTACTTATATGCAAACATGTATAAAATTGCCTAGTTTCATCTTTATATGGGTAGTTTGATATCTAAATTATAATGACTCTCGTATTCCTACACTAAAATGTATGTACTTGATGTAAGATAGGAAATCTATTCAGAGTTGATAGCATACAATCATTGAAGAGCATTTAGCAATATTACTTCTTTTTTGAGGATCAGAAATTTTTGTAGCAAATTATGTTATAATAGGATGTGTGTATTTTGACTAGTAAATCTGCCACCGTTTCTATCCCAGCATTTTTCACTGAAATGGAACTACTGTTAACACATTATCTCTTATGCAATGGCATTTTGTGGGTGGCTCTTCACATGTTTGCACTTGGTGTATCAGATATTAGCTGTTGAATGTGGTTTTCTAAATGGATATGAAAGTTTATACCCCGATTTACTTACTGAATGCAGTTTCACATTCATGTACATATATATGTACGTTATCCTTCAATTGCATATGTAATTGCTGTACCAAATTAGGGTATCTGCATATGTATGTATGCAAGTAATTAACAGAGTTGATTAAGTTAGGGCTTGCCAAAGTAAGTCAGACAACTTGCTACACAAATGTGGCTTCCTTATTCTTCCCATGATTTTGTATAAAAATTATCAATGTGTTTATAGACACTCAAAAAGTTGATACAAGAGATAAGATATAGAGACTTGGCATGTAGAATAACTATGTACGTACAGTATGTACGCTGTGAAGGTCATACATCTACGTACATGAGGTGTTGCGTTGCATGTACTTAAGTACTTAATATAGTGGGAACAGTCACGCTCTGGTCTATGCCATCTGGTGGATTCATTCCCCTATGACCTCTATAGCTCACTGTACTCCTCAGCAGGAGACACAAGTATTTGAGATAAAGGATAATCTAATTATGTTGTCACACTTGAAATTTTTTCAATCCAGCTTTAAGATGGAAAAGTTTGGCCAGTTTTGTATATAGTCCTCTCCTGGTATTTCCTAGGTATTGGGTCCTTTGAGCTTGATTTCCGAGTGAAATACTATGTATCAGACCCAAATGACTTACAAGAAGAATATACACGCTATCTCTTTGTCTTGCAATGTCGCAAAGACTTGGTTTCTGGAAGGTCAGTTGATAAGACACTCTCTCTCATCATTATTATTTCACATGTCTTTTTTCATTAACAGTTTGAAGTGTCCCTTTCCGTTGGCATGCAGCCTTGGAGCTCTAGTGTTGCAATGTGAGTTTCTCATTAGATTAACTCCTTGAATGCTGAATTTCACACCACCTGATTCTGTATATGAATACTGTTATTTTGATATATTTACACACTCCTTGTATGGTGTATATACTGTACATATATGGTGTACAATATGTGGGTGCAAGAAACACTGGGGCTAGTAACACCACACACTATGAAGTAATGAAAGTGCGTATTACGTAGATTATAAATATGGAATTGTGTGTATGTGTATTGTAGAGAGTTCAACATCCACTACTTCTTATATTGTGTGTTATCCAATCTTCTTATCTGAATAATCGACTCTGCTTTGACCTCTAGGCTTGCTTAATGTATTACCTACATACGTACGTATGTGTAGATGGCATTGTTTGACTTTTGTATTTAATGGTCTATAAGTGGAATATCCTGGTCAGTTGATTAGGTCAATTGGGAGAATTGGAGGATATCATATATGGGGTGTTGTAGTTGATTCTACCTACATTTTCTATCTGTTATCTAATTATAAACCTTTAGCTAGGTTAGGAAGTATACGTATATTTTGGCATCAATTTGTGCTCAATAATGGAATTGCCATCACTGTAAATCTACTCAAATGTATATAGACATGAGTGTATAGTAACTCCTAATGCACTTTGTATGTAGCTGAGCTGGGTGACTACAACCCTGAGGTGCACCCAGATGGCTATGCCTCAGCTTTTCGTCTGTACATCCATCAAAATGCAGATTATGACAAGAGAGTGGAAGAGATTCACAAGCAATTGAGGTTTGAATTTCATGTCTGCTTGCTTATTCAAGTACGTAATATATACATGTACATACAAGAAGTACATGATCAGAGGAAACTGATACATTTTAGTGCTTGTACTTACCTACCACATAACTACTGTAATTGTCATAGAAAATATGTACTCAGTAAGTTACGTCAGAAACCTTGACAGCTTCTTTAGTTTACATTCTTTTCATATCTTGCAATATTCTATTATGAGAAGTACGTACAAGTAGTGTTTGTTTGTAAACTATCAACTTCTTGTTCACAGCAAACAGACTCCTGGAGTTGCTGAAATGAATTTCCTTGAAAAGGTTTGCAGATTGGATCATTATGGAGCTTCCTTATTTAATGCAAAGGTAAGTAGCAGCTCCACAAAGACAGAGATTATTATATGTTCTGAATGCAGTATGTATTATGGTATATCCTATCGTTTACTATGTCCATATGGTCACAAGTATATTATATATACCAGTACATAATAGCCTTTGATTAAGGTAATTACATGAACAGTTTTATTGTGTTATTGCATTACGTTTTCAATTAATTAGTTAACTATCCATACCACATTATAGGACCAGCAGGGTATTCCCCTAAGTCTTAGTGCCACAGCCCTAGGCATTGCAGTGTTTGACAAAGAAAAGAAGATCAGTACATTTAACTGGTAAATCTAATTGTGTTTATAATGCTGCAATGAATAATATGTGTCTATATACATCAGTATAATAAAATGTCCATGTACACTAAATTACTATGGTGCCATAATACAGGATAAGAAAAAATATTTATCAAAACTATACTTTTAGAGATAAAAATTAAAAGAAAAGAGAACAGATTTTGTTACTAAATCCTGTGAATAGATAGGTAAAATTGTGCATTCGGATGAAACATCCTAATGTCAAAGAAGGCACTCTGACTGCTCCTCCAAAACCTCAAGCACAGATGTCCGGATGAGCATCATTATTGCTATTAGCATAGGGAGGTATTGATTTCCCATGTAGCTCCTGTAGTTATGGTTCTCGTTCCACGTTATTACAGACTTCTTGTAACCATCTGTACATATCAAGTCTCTCACATCCTTGTGTCTCTAAATGGTAAGGCCTCCATACTTAGAGATCATTGCATGATCAATTGAAGAAGGAGTTCCGCATGCACAAAATGTAGGGGTGTTCCTCAGGGGCTATCGGTTGTAAATCCCAATTCCACCCCAACGTACAGGTAATCCCAGTAACTCTCTCTCAGCAAGGGAGGGTGGGCCTTGAGCGCTCAGAACTGCAATACAATTGCTTCCTCCAAAGGCTTTTAAATACTCTGCCACCTATTCATAATCCGTGATTTTGAGCAGCCAGAGCAGACCGTGGATGAGTTTTGGCAACGTGGGAAAGACTGGCAATTTACATTAACCCAAGTTTCAACTTTTTTCTAACATATTCTTCCATAAAATCTAAAACTAGAATACATCAGTATCAGTTTATTTTGACAATCCTAAGGATATGAAAGTAACGAGTAGTGTTTCGAAATTTACTTTAATTTGGAATTTCTATATATCCTTGTCCTTTGTTGTAAAATATCCAACTTAGCTCACTATATGCTCTTACAGTATGTTGGTTCAGTTGTGCAAACATTATTGCAGGAATAACATTCGCAAGATTACTTTCAGACAAAAGAAGCTTCATATAGAGTTAAAGTCAGAAAGGGTATGTCAGCACATATGTATGTGCACTGCACTTTAGATGTTTACTGTATGAGAGTCACAGTCACCTTAACATTCAAGTTCATGATTTACTAGTACGTAGTTTCTCCTCGTGACGTTCAAATCTAATTTGGACGAGACCTTTTCCACTTTCTGAGACTATCTGATATTGCATATGACTTATCAGGCCATTTTCAAGATAAGATATGCATTAATGGGTTTTTGTGAATATGTATGTATCTGTGTGTACGTATGTGTTTATAGCTGTACATTTAGATCAATGATCAAGATCAATGTCTGTAGCAAAGGCCATCCTTTGTTTACTTATATTTTATGTACAGTTTTAATGTAGTAAGTTCTTCACTTTATTTATTACGTGCTTTAGGATGGGGACAGAGGAGACCACCTAATCAAGTATTCACTATCTAGCATGGATGCTAGGGAACATTTATGGCAAAATTGTCTTGATTATCACATATTCTTTAAGCGAGAACGGCCAGAATCTCCTTCAAAGAAAGGGATAATGAAACGAGGCTCAAAGTATCGCTTCAGGTTTGTTTGACAGATTGACAGATACGTACTACATTCTTTATCTCGATTGAGTGATTCAAATGATAATGAAACCACAAGCAAAGATTTGTATTAAGATAGAAACACAAAAGAAGCAGTAGTATGAAATCAAACCTAGGGTACTGATTAAAGGTACTACAGTATAGTCTCTCCATTCCTATTAGATCCTTAGATTAGATCAATAACACAATGTGAATGGTTATTGAAGGTATTGCTTGGAGAAGAGTTCCTTTAAGGGGGCAGGGAGCCCTCAAACTTTCCTCTTTGATATTTTCTGCTGCTTAATGCTATCTACTACATATTTAGTGGTAGAACACGAAAACAAGCATTACAAGAGGATCAAGAGAGAGTCAGAATCAAGGGATCAACAAGCCCCGACTACTTTGAAAGGTAGAATGTTTGTAATGTATTAGTAGTAGTTCATTGTACGTACGTATGATAACTTCTCCACATCACAATTGTATATGATGTAGGATTCCAACAAACCAGTTTCCAGTTATAAAAGCACTCACCACACAAACTGTTCCTAATGGAAAGGTGGCCTTTGCTAACGATTCCCTACTGCCCACAATGGGATCTGGACCACTTCCAAATAATCACATTAATTTAAAGAGAGCAAACACTATAGCAACGCATGGATCCAGATCTAGGGATCCATCTCCCGGACCACTGTTGGCAGTCAGGGTGGACAATCAGCGAAACAGAAAGCCATCCGATGACTCCCGGGTGTTGTAAGTCATAATGATAAGATACACATAACAGCAGTTCAAGTAGAAATGCTTGTGGACTTGCAAACATGTCTCATGGGAAGAAATGTAATATCGTACATGTCTTTATTGCTTAGTCGTTTTCCAAGTCCAATGCCTGCAGTGAGTGATTCTGATTATTCTGGGGTAAGTATGTACGTATATACAAACTGTAGCCAATGAATGTAGGAGCGTGCTATGGTGTGTATATGTATAATGGTCATTTAGGGGTATGTACATTAATATTTGTGTATTCATACTATTTATTAGCCGGAAGAATATTATGATCCCCGCCAAGCTGCAGTAGAAGTTGCTCTACTTCAATATGGCTACATGTCTGTAAGTTCAACGAACTGGAGTTCCAGTATTACATTATGTACGCTACTTACACCTACACAATAAGAGATGGATATATACATTCAGAGCTGGCAGATTATAACTGTATAACTATAAGTACCATATCATTAACCGGTCAAGTGTTTTTCAAGACAGATTCACCTGTCAAATGCTGTTCTGATGTCATCAGTAAGCATGTACAGCTAAGTTATGGTGCATTCTGCGATAGCACTAAATTATTTGTAGTTACAATAGTGGAAATTTAAGGTGCTAACATTTAATATATGCGTAATTCGTTTTCAAAAATTGTTAGCAGACAGAAGTGGACTAACACAGTATGGCAGATTCGACCTAAATATAGTTTTCTATATACACAATACTGAAAGCGAAACTAAAAGATGGGCATTAATTAGAAAACATAATCAAAGATAGGGTGGGTTTGTGGACTATAGAGGTTTCACTGTATTTGGAATAATCTACTATAGTGTAGATGAGTGCTACTTTCATCTCTTCAATATTAGGATGAATTGGCCAGTGAAGGCTACCTTCCTATTAGATTGACAGCTGACTCAGATGGCAGGTTTGGATTTAGCATATCGGTAAGCTTTTTGGATATAAAGGCTTTAGAACTGTTTCATAATTACTTTTCAATTGTTGTTACTGAGGTACATATACCTGTAGGTACATACGTACATATGTACAGTGACCTCCAATATGTACGTATGTTTACTATAGGACCATGGGCATGCATGTTTGTACAATTGTGCTTTTTATTTAGAAACTGGATTCTCTTGTAATTGTAAAAAGGGTATCTGAAGGATCTCCAGTAAGTACTTACGTATATCTGTATCATTATCTTTGAGTTTTCAAAGTTAAATAGTGTTCAAAACTGTGCAATGTAGTCTAATGAACATTCACATATACTGTACATTACTGTTAGCCGAGAAAACCTGTAAATCCATGTGCTGTATTACAGTGAAAATTGGCTAATGTACTCAGAAAGCAGATGCCATCACATTGATGCCTGAATATCATTGCCCTCCATGTGACCTTTAGTTCTAGGCTGAACTGTACTATATTATTGAACTTATTGTAAAAATTCTACATTGTGATCAGAGAAAAGTAAGATGAATGTTGTTAAGGAAATTGTATTGGAATGCTCATTCGTTTATATACGTATGTACGTATGTATACTAATCACAGCATGTTACAAACGTTTTTATATACAGTTTTGATTCTTTAATTAATCTTTAAATCTTGTCTTCACAAACACACGTGGGTGGGATAAAATTCATGGTCAAATGACAGCTTTAAGATCGGTTTCAGATCTTAAAGTCCCCTGTTAATACTTTATGAACGTATAAGTGCACACAACTATACTATTTGCAGGCATCCCAGTCTTTACCGGCTCTTACTGAAGGAGATCAAATTGTCTTTATCAATGGAAAGCCTGTAGCAGAATTACCTCAGGATGAGGTAATTCTGCTCATCAAAAGTGCTGGCCAATCAGAATCCAGAGAAATGATCCTAATAATAAGGCCATCTGGTGAGTAGCAGTAGTTAACATCTGCATCATACCAAGGGGATGTCAAAACTGACATTATATTGTGATAATACGTATAATTTCTTTATCTGCTAACCAGTTTTTGTAGTGTGTAAATGAAATGACTACAATTCAGCATTTGTGTATTTGTTGTAGATCTAAGTCGTCTGCAGCCATGTGACATTGTTCCAGATCCAGGTGACACTTTAGCTCAACCAGTAGTGGGAGAAGCATTGCAGAGATCGTTATATAAACTTAGACAGGTATACTTTCTCTATATTATTATGCATTTAAGTATTTTGAAAACATTTAGATGTATAGTATTAATTTTTAACCATGACAGTAGTAATATAATTGTGTATTTGTATATTATTCAGTATAGTTAAAAATATGAAAAATGAGAAATGAGTATTTATTTAGAATGTTCATCTTTCAATATTTGAGTGTCTAGAGATGCAGTTTCGATAGCTCTTTGTCAGAAGTATAAAGTAAATGTCTAAAAGATACCGGTAGTTAATAGAGTTTTCTTCTAACTGCACCCAACATATCCTTGAGATGGTTCATCTCTTTAACCTTTCCAGCATCTAGAGACACAGTTTCTTACTTGTGAATAGGACGTTTTGACCCTGGGGGTCTTCTTCAGCAATCAAGCACTATAATATGTGACCATGTGAAGACATATCTTTTGAAAGGATCATCTTTCAACTTTTAGAGTGCATTTTTGTTGTCTCTCTTGATTGTCAGATGTTTTAGTCACTGAAGAATCATCTCAGGGTTGAAACGTCTGACAATCAAGAGAGACAACAAAACTGGGTCTTAAGACGCTCTAAAAGTCGAAAGATGATCCTTTCAAAGGATAAGCTCAACGCAGTTAGAAGAAATCCTTATTCTATCGTGAATACATTTGCTCACTGAATAATTAGCATTGTCTAGATTAACTATAGTAAAATATGTATGTTATCTATATTGTGTATAGGATAGTAGGACAGGGCAGCTGCTAAGACAATTTGATGTAAGTTAAATATAAGATTGGACAATATCCACTAACTATTTAACTGCCATATCTTATATATTATTAATATGTAATATTTATGTAAAGTATATATTTTCCTCAAATTATATAATTAGTTGCAGAAACAAATGTAATTATTAGTCGTCTATAACCCCTGCATTACACACGTAAAAACGTGTCTCACTATCACGGCGGAAAATTGGCCCCGACTTATGGGCTAAGGTACTGAAAGAAAGGTCTTAGAGCAGTAGACTATACGTACTCACAACTATAGCAATGTGCTTGAAGGCCTTTTTGGAGAATACCACTCCTCATCAGTAGCACTGGGTATTCTGGTGTTGCTAAGTTACCAAATACCCAGACTTTCGAAAGGGATTGGTCATCAAACAACAACCTAGCAACTCTACTAGGTATTAGTAGAGTTGCTAGTAGATTAGATGTAGAGATTGTAGTTGTAGTAGAGTTGCTAGGTTGTTGTTTGATGACCAATCCCTTTCGAAAGGTATTTGGTAACTTAGCGACTCCAGAATACCCAGTGCTACTGATGAGGAGTGGTATTCTCCAAAAAGGCCTTCAAGCACATTGCTATAGTTGTGAGTACGTATAGTCTACTGCTCTAAGACCTTTCTTTCAGAAACAAATGTATTACGTATATACTGTATTAGAGTATAGATGATTCTGGTTTCCAATATCTAGTCCAGGATGGGTACGTAATGAGTCAGATGTGCATAACTATTGTAAAGGATATACATACGTAGTCTTCAAAACTGCTCTTGTTCACATCTTATATGACATAATGTACATAATGTAGAGCTTAATACTAGTTTTTTTGTACGTATGTCTTATTAACTGTTAGGCTTAGAGGTATGTCTTATTACCTGTTAGGCTTAGAAGTATGTCTTATTAACTGTTAGGCTTAGAGGTATGTCTTATTAACTGTTAGGCTTAAAGGTATGTCTTATTAACTGTTAGGCTTAGAGGTATGTCTTATTAACTGTTAGGCTTAGAGGTATGTCTTATTACCTGTTAGGCTTAGAAGTATGTCTTATTAACTGTTAGGCTTAGAGGTATGTCTTATTAACTGTTAGGCTTAAAGGTATGTCTTATTAACTGTTAGGCTTAGTGGTATTTACAATATTCACTACATTGTGTTAATGATATCAATATGATAATTCAGCTATGACAACATATGTTCTTTATTCAAAGGAGCATTGATTCTCTACTCTATTGGTGACATGAAATATTTTAACAATTCATCTGTAGCAACTGTATCGCAGAAAACCTGGACTTGACATGTACGTATGTGCTCAACCACACAATATGCCAAAGAACAGATATAAAGATGTTTTTGCCTGTGAGTTAGTTATTGAACAAGCTGTGCATACATACAGTATATATGTACATTAGTTTAGCTAATATCATACACCATATATTGAGGGTTGGGTGCTTTTGTACAAATATCAGAACCCTTTATAGTTATTCAGGACACTGTATCTGTATCTGGATAGAGTTACTACATATGTATGTGTATGAGACTTGAATTGTGTTTAAATGAATCATAATGAACACCAGAATTATATACTGGTTCAATTAACTTTACAAAATCTATGAATGAAGTCTTAGCTAAATTTAAAACATAAATCTTATGATTGGTTTTAGTTTCCTTTGGATAGATTATTGCAATTTATTGCTCTACCTGTAGATGATGTGACAAGGGTTTCCTTAAGAGGAGAACATGACTACATCAATGCCAACTACATTTATGTAAGTAAATCCACTATCCAAAAGGCATTAACACTAGAATTCCTGAAATATCTGACTTAGAGGCCTGTGAAAAGTTAAATATTTGAGGTCCTATTGTTTGGGTATATTTACGTATGTACTACACATGTAGACTCTTTATTTTGGTGGGACAATATGCTGACTTTTTGGTTAACATGCTAGCCTATTTTCTTTTTACTTTTGCTGTGGAATATGATTTTCAGGAACCCTTCTGGCACTGGGTGTTTGGGTAGAGTGGCTGAAAAGCATGATTTAGTAACATTTTTAATCATTAACAAAATTCTAAATGAGAAAGGTATTTCTGTAGCATCATCAGACAGTGTATTGAGTTGTGTTTCCTTTCTTAAATTCTACCTTTACGATCCAATCATTGAGCGTCAAATTGAGGGATTAAATGCATGCTATACTTACATGACATTTGATTTTATCATATTGTACCTTTTGTATTGGTTGTACTTATTACCACTGATGAGGACCTCTGGATTGAGGTCGAAACATTTGATTTGAAAATTTTCCGGAGTATTCGGCTAGAGTAACCAGCTACAGCACTCAGATTTCCACAACTACTCTCACACTCAAGTGTTTTCAAGTTAATCTCTATATGAGTCAGAAATGCTTCCCTAATTACCCCTGAAATTTACTGTATTGCAAAATCAACTATTCTGTTTAGCTGTTTTAGTGGTAATGAGAGTGATGTGGAAATCTGAGTGCTGTAGCTGGTTACTGTGGAATCAGATCAATACCATCTAACTACTTATGTGTTCTTTAAATTTAAATTGTACTGACAGGAGATAACCAGTTGTACTGACAGGGGATAACCAGTTGTACTGACAGGGGATAGCCAGTTGTACTGACAGGGGATAGCCAGTTGTACTGACAGGGGATAGCCAGTTGTACTGACAGGGGATAGCCAGTTGTACTGCTAAAATACATTATTTGCAGGTTTTAGCTTGTAATATGCAACTTGAAGCAGTAATAAATTATCTATATGTACATGTATTTGTCTAGCCTAGTTGAGCTATTCATACATTGTGTTTCTGCTATACATATAGATGAAGATTCCAAAGAGTGAAAATAAGCTATTCTATATAGCAGCTCAGGGACCCTTGAGGCACACGTGTAGTGATTTTTGGAGAATGATTTGGGAACAGGAGTCAACTTTAGTTGTTATGCTTACTAAGACATCAGAGGCAGGAAAGGTACATGCATGATACTTCTTCTACTCTGTATACTCAGTAGTTCACAAGGCAGGCAGTGTGCTTTGACTGCATTATGTAAGTGAATATGTCTGTATTGTGGATAGATGCCATTTCTTCAACCTTTCAGCCTAGTACAGCATTATTAGATAATGTAAACTCCAGGATGCTCACCTTTAAATGGCTTTGTGTATTAGATTAAGCAGTATTTCAGCAAGCCTCAGTTTTTTCAAAATGTAGTAATCTGCTGTATATTGGGAATAGAATGTGGGGATGATGGATTTTGATTCATCCCAATTACAGGTATAAGTAAAACATTTAAAAGAATGTGAGATAAAGCTTGTATACAGACTAGTATACAGAATTCTGAGTTGTCAAAGCAATGGATTGCAGATGTACACAAAACTCGCAATCTCACATTCTTTAGACCCATGCAAATATACAGTTATTCATATACTTTTTCAATGCAATTGACTTTTCTCTAGGCTAAGTGTGCTAATTATTGGCCACAAATGCAAAAGATAGTAGCTTACGGACCTTTTGAAATTTACTGCTATTCAGAAGAGGAGATCACTATCAATTGTGCTAAATCTCGACATTTTGTAGTCAAGAACCTTATGGTAAGCTAATTAGATTTGATGTGCTAGCTTTAGTTGGAAAGTTGAGACCTCGTCTCAAGATTGTAACTTGTGTTTTAGAAGGTTGTTGTTCCTGGTGTCAGGTTCACCTTACATAATAGTTACACTTGCCACAACATTTTGTTATTTAAATAAAATAGCAGCTTGAATTGGTAGTAGTAACTAGTGGTCAGTGGTTAGTAGGACTTTACCACCACACTGTACTTTAGAAGGCATACGTACATGTATACATGTACATAGTAGATGTACTTGTCTTATATTCTTGTTATCCTGACACTTTAAAATTCTCACTCCTTCTATGTACGTATACTATATGTGTTTATGTTTATGGATAATGCCTTTATTCTCTGCACATATGCTGTTATAGGAAAAACAAGAAAGAAGAATAATGCAGCTTCAGTATACAGCCTGGCCTGATCATGGTCAGTAGGACTTTAGCATAAAATGCCACTAAATTGTTCTTTAGAAGTCACACATGCATAATGTACATATGTATGTAAGTAGTAGATTAGGTAGTTTTGCCATTTGTGAATGCCTACTCATTTGCAAAATAAATACCATATATACATACGTACATACATAGGAAATCAAATCATTTGTATACTGTGGCATTGCATTAATTGTGTAGTGTTCAAAAAGGAATTTAAGTACTTTTTATTTACTGATATTCTTAATGGTACACAATATATTTTGTACTCAAAGAGGGTTCCTTATCTACAATGAAACATGCGTACATGTGTATATGTATTTGCTTTTTATCTGATTTCATACTGTTACATTAACTAGGTGTTCCTGAAAGCTCAGATGATTTTCTAGATTTTCTCATGCAAGTACGCAAGGAGCGAAGGGACATGGATGAGCCTGTTATTGTCCACTGCAGGTATTCAATAGAGTTACATATATCTTTGGGATGATACGTACATCCTTCTACTTTTTGAGCGTTTAGAAATGCAGTTTGGTTTTGCTTCTTGGTCAAACGTTTCGACCCTGGAGGTCTTCTTCAGTGACTGAGTTACATATACGTACGTACATGCTATATGATTAGTTGCTTGTAAGTATGTATTAAGTTGTGCAAAGGGTATGAGAGAATATGGATCAAGTGTATGTAGACCAAAGTGTGTAATACTGATGAGCCTTAAGCAGGGCAAAAAACAGCTGACTGCCTTGTAGGCAATCAATGAAAACCCCTTGTAATAGGACTTCAGTTTCCCAGGCAATATAAGACCTTAGTCCCTTGGCTGGTTGGATATGTAATACATTTGTGATTAACCATATTCTGTTTATTCATAAAGTTGCACCATTTGCTAGATGTCAAATGTCCTGACTTGTTACCTGCATGAATATGACATATCAGTGTGTGCAGGTTGCTATCTTAGCAGAATCTTGTGTTTTGGATTATCACACTGCACACATACCTGGAATTTTTGAGCATTATCATTTACTTTATATATGTGCATATTTATCACGGTTGCTATGATTAATAAACACATTGGCATAGTTCAAGAGACTGCTGTTATTACAACAATATGTAAACATGTACATAGTGCATTCCAGTAAACACACCCACCTCCCAAATGGAGTATGTACAGTATATAGGTAATAGGTTATAAAAAATTCAATAAAACTCTATGTGGTCCCATGTGAGCATGCTTTTGTATTAAGGCCACCCACCTCCTGCCCCAAGATTCTTTGGAATTTAGAAGGGGAAAGCAATACTATTAACTGGTACTGTCCCCAAAATCTCACCTTTAGGTTCATATGACATGATTTTCAGTTAACAGGACTATTCCACACTTCACCCCTGTATAATAATTGATTTGCTGGTGTGCACCTGTTCCTTCAACAGTGTTTGATCCAGTAGTCACCTTAGGGGGTAACTATCAAAGTGGTTATTCACTCCACAAAGTCACGCTCTTATACCACTATGCACGTGCGAGTAAGTGGATTGGGCAAACAAATATTTTGTTCACACTAATATGTTCCCAAGTATCTACTAAGAATGGTGCATTCAAGAAGTACATTTCTGGGAGTCAGCTTAATAACACTTTATACTATTAGTTTTGACCAAACCCTGCACAGCTCTTTCACTGCATACCTTGTGTTTAGCTTTGCTAAATAAAATCATCCTCATTTATGATCAAATTTCTGGAACTCTCAGTATATATTTTCTGTATCTATAAATAGAACTTATTATCAGGATATGTAAGTATATAGTTCATCCATTTTTTCTGTAGGTTAACTTTAAAGTCTTTTAGTTGAATTAACTGAGATATGGGATATATAAGTATTATACCACGGCGCTGAGGTGTATATGGATTTTATACGTACTCACCCTCAGGCACATATACTCTGTCGCTTTTATCGCTATTTTGGCAGGACTTTCAGGATGGCTCAGCTAGTGTCTGGTTGTTTTTGCTTAAACACTGACAACTTCATAGAATACTCTTGCCCTGACTACTTCAACTGTCCTAAATGTAAGGAGAATTGTCCACCCCCCCAAGAAGAAACGTCTTAGTCTCAAGAAGGGAAAGCAGTGCGGCATTGACAAGGAGAACGACCCACGATTTAAGTTCCTAATGGAGGCCGAATTTGAAAAATTGAAAGAGGGCTACACTCCTTTATTGTTATTATAAGCTTGGTATTGTGTTTCATGAAATCAATTACCAACTTCCATATTTGGGCAGGGATATAACAGGATTTAAGAAGCTGATGCAGTATAATAAATTATAGCTTCTTAAATCCTGTTATATCATGGTTACAAAATTTAAACTCAGGCGGTTGCCCCGGTATCGGAGTATATTAAATGTATATATACTTTCTGCAAGCTAATTTTTAAAGATCAATGTTGTTGTAATGTAATTTATTGAGTTAGTTTCATCAAGCAATCCTAAACCAAACCTTTGTAAATAATTTGATTCAAATATGTACAGTAAGAAGTGCTGCACCTACTAGTCCTGATGTGGTTAGATAAAACCTTAGTATTTGTACTCCCTATATTCACCATATGTAGTACGTATGTACGTAACATGTTTACCTTATCCTATTATAAAAGTTAAAATTCTACTCATTGGCGTCTTGTGGTTCTTCTCAGAAATATGATTTCAATTTTGTGTGATGTAATGTGATTATCAAGTACATAGTTCAGTCAATTTAGAGATTGTTATGCTGTTTTAAAAGTTATATTCTGTAGGAAGCTTACAATTACCTGGAACATTAGCCAAGTTGAGGCTTCCTTTTCTAAACAATCTAATCAGTAGCAGAACATTTAATTAAATACCTTATATGTGTCAATGGCTATCCTGGAAAGGGTCCATAGAGTACTTGTAGACACTGAATTATGTACATAACAGTGTTATAATTCTCAAGTATATACAGTAAATGACTTGTGACCTCTACACAGGAGATTTTGTACCTGTGTATGAGTTTTGAAAGCAATTCAGTGCTGTTAATGAAAAAAAAACACTTAAATACACTGTATAAATAGTTTGCAATATTAGATACTCTTTTTTCGGAAATACAACTTATTAATTGACTGAACTGGATAAAATATGGTTTCCCAGTTTTTATCTTTGTACCTGTCAATTAATATACATCATACCTGATATTTATTATACAGTACTATGTTTCTATTAATATTTGAGGTTAATATATAAAATAATTTTCCTAGTTAATAACGGCTATCAATAAACACCTTTCTCTTCAATTGAGGCTTATTGATATTGTTTAGTTATCCCCTTTATATTAGACTTGTATATAGTGACGTCCCGTCTCACATATACGTAGGAACAATGAATCTATTCCTAAGAGCCTTCTTGGCTAGATGCTTTGTTGAATATAAGTATGTTAGGTGCTTGCATATGTACGTATATCTGTAGGTCTGCACTTTGTATTATCTAGATAGATGGATAGGTACTTAACACATACAGTACCACTGCTCAACATATGATACAACCGGTTTGACACATTGGTTCCCATTGGAGATGTATGCTTTCACTAAGCTAATGAATTTCAACTATTGAGACCTGTTTTAACACTATATCAAGAGGGTTTCTTGCATTCATTTCCTTCTTTAATCAAGTCAAACTTAGTGTATGGTTGTGCAACAGTTGTGTTGTTTAGTTCTTTTTCAGGGGAATCACATGGAGCCCTTTCTCTTTTCATGATGTTTATCTGTGAAAATTGTGAGTAGCTTATCACTTTGATATGCATGGTTTTGCTGTCTATATAGTGCTGGTGTAGGTCGCACTGGTGTGCTCATAGCAGTTGATACGGCAATGTCTACTTTGGAAGCACTGGAGCCAGTGGATGTTCTAGATATAATAAAGAGGATGAGAGATCAGAGAGGAATGATGGTGCAGTCACCAGTAAGTATAATGACAATATTGGCCTCTTTAATTTGTTCAATTTGTATTGCATGGACCTTAAGAAGTTTTCTCAATTAAGTGCCTGTAGAATCACATGTACATATGTGCCCCTTATGACTGCAGTAGAATTGCATGGGCAGTCATGATCATGGCCTGTTATAAATTAGTTGGATTTGAAATACAGACGCTGATGTATTTTATCTGAAAAGGTATCCTGTTACCTTGCATAATCTGTGTATGTGTGTACTGAAATTTTAATGGTTTAGAATGTAGGATATTTCTCTTAGGTTTATGGTTGTTTAGGGTTGTGTAACAGTTAAACTCCTTCACTTACAATCTACAATCAATATGTCCTTATATTTTTATTAGGCACAATGTCAATTTGTAGCTGATTGTATTCTGAAGGCTTACAAAGGTAAGTATATACTATTGGTGACTGATAACACTATAAGCAATGGATAGGCTGCATGATATATTAATTTATAGCATGATGTACCAAGCTATATGTTTTCAGCATGCAATTGTGTAGATAATATTATAAACGTATGTAACTTGTGTTATATTAACCTCTTTCCTTTCTACGTATATAGATGGCTATTGTGAATTTGAACACATGGGCCTTGGCTTTTAACCCTGCAGTTATGCAGCACTGTTGCACCCACCTAATGCCATGTGCACTACTCAATTTCAGCACTGGTTCTATGTAATATTTAGACAATATATGTTTGTAAGAATCCCCTTTTTGAATTGGATCTTATTTTAATTTTGCAAATATATATTGCAATGATTGTGTATCATATCTAATTTGAATTTGAATTTCTTTCTGGTCAAGTTATTTGCGTGTACAAACACACACAGTAGCTTTATTTACATATATAATTGACAGGGATAATATTATAATACAAGAAAAAGAATATTAAAAATATTAATTCAGAGTAGTCATTGTTATAAAAATCAAACCTGTTTCATATAATGTATGCATGTCTGTAATGTATAAGAATCTAAATCAACTAAGTTTTGATGAGGACATTACTGCAGTCTTTATTTTCTTGACCACCTTTCTCAGAGACAGCGAAACACCTGAAGGGCTAGGGCCCTCGTTTCTCAGCTGTTTTATCTTTCTTGTAGAAAGTTTTAGGATTGTTCTTTTCACTAACTTCTCCTTTGACCAGAAATGTTTTTTTAAAGTGCTTGCAGAATTTAAGTAATTTACTACTACATTGAGGATTTCACTGACGTTCTCAGAAACTCTCGCTGAGCATTCAAAATAGCCTTTAGCCCCAGAGGATAACTGTAGGCTTAAAATATCAGCAACATTAACCCTCGGAGAGTTTGCCTTGCGACTTAGTTTAATATTGTAATCACCCTCTTCAATTTTTGGGTCATCCATTGATAGTGTTAAGTCGGTTGTAAAGTCCACAGAGAGCTTCCTGAGGACTCTAAGAAGATCCTTCTTACAGCCCACCAAGAAAAAAGGCTTTTTTGGGCACCTTAGTTTCAACTCAGGAATCCAAACGTTTTCCACATTTTTAAACGAGTAAGGATCTGTCAAATCGAAACACACAAGTACTGCATCGCATTCTGGATAGCATAAGCTTCTCAGCTGAAAATCCATCTCACTCCCTGAAGTATCATAGATGCAGAGCTGCTGAGGTCCATTCTGTCCTTCGAATACGAAATGATAGTCTTGAAAATCCGTTTCGATGTGGCGAGTTGTAAAATTGCGTAATGCAGCCATTTCGACGAAAGACGATTTACCGCATCCTTTGTCTCCAATCAGGACAATCGATTTTGGTTTCTCCATGTCCACAATTTAATTGCTTGCTTGAATTGACCTGTGTTGAAGCTCTTATATAGCAACGGTAGGAAGCATGATTGAAGTTTGGCACACCCCTTAGTCATATGGTTATCATGTGATATCTTGCACTTACCCCTACACATGAAGCCTTACGAAGGTACGTTGAGCGGAGTTTATTGTCTAACGAACTCTGCCATTTGCTGAATGCAGTGGGATCAAAATAGAGATAGTAAGTATATAAAAAGTATCCATCGCGTGAAGAATCCAGAAGGTCTTCTACTTGTTATTGCGTGGTTTTACAACCGACGATGATCAAAAAGAAAACTTTCACTATTGCAAATGAAGCTAGCGTGGCGGCGATCGATCCGAAGAGCCTACAGTGTAGAGTGAACCTTCTAGATGGGGAAGAGATCGTGCAAGATTTTAATGTAAGTTTGCCTCAAATAGACTTGGTTTCTCCTCCGATGGACGCAGGTGTGCCCGTCTCTCCATATATGGAGATGGAAGTGCATTCATGAGCAGGGGAGGTAGTATCTCTGTTGACAACTTACCTATACACATGTAGTTATAAATACTTTTACATACCATTATATCTGTAGCATCAGCTAATCTTCCTTCTCCCACCAGGTCAGAGCTGTCGCCCTATTGTCTCTGTTTTGTTCATATAGTAACAGTACAGCACCTCAATGAAATGATGTAACTATGCATAAGGGTATATAGCATTAGTATACATTTTATAAGTTAATGTGAACCTATAAATAATCAAAACAATTGATCTGATCAAATAATTGCCATATGCTTGGTGTATATCTATCTAGACTTGTATTCATGATCCACAAGCTATGCAATTCTATTTAGACAAAATATGCACTATTTGAAGATAGAGGTTTGTCACTGTACCTGCCTACACTCTATGATCTCACCTTTAAGACATTTATGCTTTGCAACTGGTGTGTTTACCCACTGGTCATCCCTTGAATAAACAACCAGAATTTGTGTTTGCAGAATGTGAGTGTCTTCTGATATGCGTATCGTAATATATACTATTAATACACAGTTGGCATACTACTGAGCTATAGATATACATATATACTACAAGCATGAGTAAATTCTTATTTGACCCTACCAGTTGATCTTCCTTTAAATACATGCCAAACATTTTAGTATTTGCTGTTAATATATCAAGTACCTAAACATAGCTACTTACATATATCTACATAAGTATGTAATATGTATAGGTATATTGCTTTGGCAAGTTACTATGGTATGGAGTAGCCTTTGTGTAGGACTGCACTGACTGGTATCCTCATATATTAATGTTTAATCAGATACCCATCCCATGAAACACACACACCTGTTTACAAGAATTGTGGCTACCTTTCGGCTCTAGTAATGTTTATGTGTAATTTTTGTGTCAATTATGTTTATCTTAGAACAAATAAATTTAGACAAAGTGCTTTTAGAGCAATGTGATGGTTTATTTACCTAACACATTGCCATTTGTTTGCATAATGCTTAGTGATAACTACATTTCATGTCATTATATACAATGTATGTGTGTAATTACAATTCCAAGAGATTTTGTTTTATACATATGTTACGTATGTTACGTATATATTGCAGGACACAGAATTAGATTGGTACCAGTAGGAGATTTCATTAGTGATTGATATACGTATTAAGTTCATTCTAATAGCTACACAGTATAACAGTTCACTGATATACGTACGTATTATTACTTGTTTTACAATAATTTTATACTGTATGTAGTTGCTTTTAAAAGTTCTTATAGAATCCAAGTGAAATCAGTTTGCAAATGGTTGTATTTGTATACATGTTATTGTACGTAGGTGTCAGAACCAGTGGGTTAGGGTTGCTACAGCACTCCCACTTTTAGGTACAAGGCAGGATATTCTTTGATGTAGTATCTGGCTCTAGGATTGATTTGGTCAGTCTCAATACCTGAACATAGTCAAAAGTGGCCACATCTCTAGTTTCAGTAATATAGGCACCAAAAACAGAGTTTGACCTTCAAATGGGATTGACCCCAATTAGGAGGATCAAAATTGTACTTGTGGGTGAAACAGGGTTGACAAGTGTGGCTGTCTGGCAAATGGTGCATGTACTTTAGAAAATTATAAAATTGTTAGCATGTACATATGTTTATATGCATCTGAAGCTTCCCTTCAGAATGTCTTCCTACACCTATGAGTTTATACATTCAAGTCAGACAGAGGATTCTTATTTTCATATTGTGAAATTGAGTTTTTCCATTTTAGAAAAAGGTGCCAGGGCAGATAGTGCTGGATTGGGTATGTTCCAGCCTGGGGATTCTTGAAAGAGATTATTTTGGTCTTCTCTTTTGGAGTGACAAAGCTCAAATGGTAGGTGTTGCAGTACATACGTATGAGGTTGTCAAGCAACTACGTACGTGCTTCACATGCATGAGAATATATATGCATTACTTTAGTGGTATACACTGTACTTTTAGAATGTATTATGTTTTGGATCACGTATTTCAAAACCTGCTGTATTGATATTGTAACCCAATCAGTTTGCCCATGCAATCTATGCTGTGACTCTGTTCCACATATGTACGTATATGGGTGTTTGATTTATTATAAGATATATGCCTATTAGAAGGTTCCTTTAATTCAGTTGAAACACAGGTTTATAGAAATAAGAGATCGTGGGTGTGCTGCTGCTACATATACGTACACATATCATAGACTGGAAAGGTTATTCCTGCATTTCCAGTATAGTGTATAGTACCTAACTTTTATACGATATGTATTAGAGGCCTGGTTTATACATGTACTGTGTAATATGTAAACCTGGCCTTATTATACCAAACTGTTCTGCTGTTTGCTTTAGTGCAGCTTCACTCTAGACTGAATTTGCTATTATAATCATAATCCCTCTGATTCTAATCTTTCTACACAGCAGTGGTTAGATCTAATGAAGCCGCTGAAAAAGCAAATAAGTAGTAAGTTACTGTAAGAGATTTTATCATAGCACATGCACTGTTACTCTTACGTACATATGTATGAACACATTTGAAAATGTATTGGATACCCATAATATTATAAATAATGCACAATACTTTATATGCAAACATGGCCTTATCAAGCAAAATCATTAGTTGCTTCCTGTTTGTGTCATGAACATATAGAAACAAGCTGCAGATTCAACTTTTTGGTGAAATTTTATGCTGTAGATCCGGCATCTCTTCAGGGTATTACTAGGTGAGTGGTGAGTACAGTATGTACGTACATATGTCCAAAACTTAAGCATTACATATTTATTTTTACCTTACCTAGATTGATAATTATAATTATTTCTTTTGTAGGCATTTATTTTTTCTTCAGATCAAGAGAGATATTTCAGCTGGGACCCTAAGTTTGCCCATCGAAGCAACCTCACATGCATTGGCTCTTGTTCTTCAAGGTAAGCAACTGTACGTATATTAGTGACTTTTTACTACTAAAATATGATCCACCGAGCCTATTAAATAATTCTACATTTTTACACACCACTGTTGTGGCATTGCCAGATATGCATTCATAGTTACTTGAATTAAGAATCACTGATCAATCGGTAATCAATCATTTTTTCATGTGTATTGTATGTACCTTTTTGGACAGTGTACATACTTGTAGTGAAGGGTTCTAGTATATATGTACGTACGCAGTTGCAGCTGCTGAATAGTTACTTGTTCACTTTGGATTTGGGCATCTGCCCCCTCCCCCCTATTATTTGTACAGTGGCATGCTAACTATACAGCCACTCTACAGGGGCATAGGAAGCAATTTAAAAGTGGTTCACATTTTAGAAAAGGAAGGAAACTCGGCTATAGCATGAGTAAAACTTAAGTAAACCATTAAATTTAAAAATTTAGCAAAATTTAAGAATACGCAAACCAAAATAGCCGTACTGCTTCCTACACCCCTGCTGTAATGACCAACCATACAATCTAGAGCTAAAGATGACATACGTAGATACTTCGAATGTATTAAGCATCTAACTTCCATGTTTCCCCAATTTTAATTAAAACTTCCATTTTATCCCCATCCCTCCCCTGGAAGTAAATTTTGTAAATACATCTCTATATAAGTTTATATTCTATGTGTAGCTGAACTGGGTGATCTGAACCCTTTATTACAAAGAGAAAAATACGTGTCTCATTTTCATCTCATTCCTAACCAATCTCCCGAGCTGGAAAAGAAAGTTGAAGAGGATCATGGAAAGTTAAGGTACGTAATATATATATATAAAATCATGAAGTGGGATTCTAGGTTGGCTATTAAACAATGTAGTGATGATTCTTTCAATTTCAACCAAGTGATTAGCATTCAACAATTCACAATATATTACTAATGTTTCAACCACATGCTGTGGCCTTCATCAGAGTACACTAAACAAAAACTGATTGGCAATGAGCAGGAAACAGTAATATCCTGAAGATCAAGGAAGCCCTGCATAACTTCCTCAGAGAACCAATTACCAGGGATCAAGGTCTCAGCACTCTAATGCATGCAGAGAGAAAGACAGAGACAGTCGGATAGACCTAGGCCTAGATGATGTTATATAACATCATTGGTTTCTGACCAATCAGTGTGGAGATAACTATAAAACAGATTTCTCATTGTCAATCAGTTTTTGTTTAGTGTACTCTGATGAAGGCCACAGCATGTGGTTGAAGCATTAGTAATTTATTGTGAATAGTTGAATGCTAATCACTTGGAATCAAATGAATCATCACTATAATATAACATGTATATATATATATATATTACCGTGTTAGATGGATATAGGATAACTATACCACTAACCAACAGAGTAAAGAATGCCACAATATCTCAAAACAAGTCATTATAATTTTAATTAAGCTAAGGTTTGAAGTGATGATGGATTGTGTATGCACCAATGTATGTACTACATAATTCTGACATAGCAAATGCAAAAGACACTATATATACTTAAGGGAAGTTTACTGTTACTGTACAGTAATTATGACTGTATATAGTCTGTGTACATGTATGGTTTGTGGAAAAATTCAAATTTATTGTGTAATGTTATCCAGTAATGCCTGCAATTTCATCTAACCGATGGAAGCATGACTGATCTAATGTAATGTTTCTATGCAGAGGTATGTCGCGAAGAGATGCCACTATAAAATTACTGTTAAGAGTTAAGTGGCTAGATGGCTATGGAATGAGAACTTATTCAGCTAAAGTAAGCCACCTTTGGTTGTCCTATGATATGTTACAAGGGATCTGCATATCAATTCTATCTTACTCCACTGAAGGGCTCCAAAAACTCATTAATACAGCTTGGACTAGCACCGCCTGGAATATCACTTTTCCAAAGAGGCATCAAGACAGTCACATATTTGTGGTAAGCGTGAATGGTTGATTTTGTTACTATATACTTTATTAATAATGGACAACTGATCCTTTTGAGATCAACAAAGGAGTATTCCAAGTGACACTTTGTCCCTCATTATTTTCTTGATGGCCTTCAGTCCTGTCATACATTTAGTAGAATCCACCAAACCACTTGGCTACACTCTACTCCTGCCTATATCCAACTCAGAAGGCCTTCCCCCTGTTGACTCATATACCTCCTTACCTCGCTTACCTCCGTACCTCCTTTGGGACGAACCATCCTCTGATGAACCAGTTGGCTGGTATACGTAAATGCAATGTGATCAGTTATGACCACATAGCTACCTGCAAAGCCAAAATATCAAGATGGCAGCCTAGAGATGGTAAATCTCCATGAGACTCAGTGGCAATCCAATCTCTAAATCCCAGATCATAGGACTTCAACGCTGCCTAACAAAGCAGAATAAAGCATGGCTGAACTTCCAAGATGCCTGACCCCAGCGGCAATCTTCCACCCCAATAGCCATCATCATTCTCCTCCCTCATTATCAGGAGGAATCTCAGCTATCTCTCATCTCTGCTTTAGCTAGCTCTTCTGATTCTACTCTTTCCGAGCTGCTTACAATTAAAGGCCAATTTAAATCCTACGACATCTGTTCAGAGAGTATATCAGCCTTCAAGGAAGCCCAAAACCTGATCTCAAAAAGAATTGAAGCAAACAGCCAAAATAGTCCTTTGAACAGCCCATGAATCCAATTGGACCGACCATCTCAAGGGACTTAAAGTCCAAAGCCAATTGCTAGGAGCCCTCACTCTAGAGAACTCCAGCGAAGTCTGGAAACGATTTATAATGGGCATGCATGCCGAGAGGCCAATTGTCTTTTATTCTTAGAGCTGCTACAGAATGTCTTCCCAGCCCAGTTACTCTAGCAAGATGAAACTTCCAGGTTGACAAACGGTGCACTCTATGTTCTGCCACCCATGCCACAGCAAGATACATACTATCCTTCTGTGAGAGACCTCTAGACAGTCATGCCTGGAGACATGACAGTGCCCTGGCAGACATCATGAGATTCATCTCACAAAACTTACCATCTAATTCACAACTATACGACCTGGACTGACCTGGAGAGCAGTTGAAAACCCTCCATCAACAGTACCACCAAATATAATCTATACCAGGTCCCATACGGACATTGTTGTTGTCTCAGAGAACCGTACTCTATTATTATTAGAATTGACAGTCCCCTGGAACTCTGAGCAAGCATTGAGAGAAGCCAATAGACGCAAGGCCAGCAAGGATAACTACAAGGACCTGTTAGTTTCCCTAGCAACCCAAGACTACCGACCCTCTCTAATTCCATTTGATGGAGTTCTTTGCTGTTGTAGCTGTTTTAATAGCTAATATTGTGGTATTATTATAGTGGCTGAGGTTGCCTATTTCAAAGAAATGTTGAAATCGGTGTCCCAGAAGATTGTTACTTGCAGTCAAATCATCTTTGACTCAAGAAATCACAATTGGTCAAGAGTTAATCTATTCTAACTCTGTCAAGTCATTTCATTCCACATTAAACATTATAACCTTGCCAGGACTTTAAATCCATACTACATGATTTTATTACCCCTGTGACCGAGGTTTATCAATTGTATACATTTTGTACCACATTGTTTGGAAATGTGTGTTAATAATCATGTACGTAATACATATATTATCTTTATTCTAATATCATATATCATATAGGTCACAAATTACTCAGATTTCTTATAAAGGAAAGAAAATTTCAATTACGGTTCTGAAGGAAGAGGTTAGAATATCATATCATATGTACATTAATAGTTTATAGAGTAAAGATATGATGATTGAGTTACAGCTGATGGCATTCAATATGTAGATGTACAATAATCACGTAAGGTGATAAGTATGTAGTATTCACTGGGACTCAAGTCAGTGACACTAGCCAAAGCTAAGCTATAAATGACCTGCCTATGATCACCATAGGGACCCTAGCCTCAATTCCTTCTGCAAGTCAATTATGTAGACCAATTACTAATTAATTGTCATTAGGTAGTAACCTGCACATTTGCTTAAGGTACGTACAATACCTCTGAAATATAGTTTTAATACTTAAAAATCATACTTAGGGAACTGTTGGGAATGGAGTAGTTGCTTTTAAACTATTGTGAAATTGATTTCAACCATATACACTAGGAGAAACACTATTCCCATGGCATTTGTAAGCAGCTCAGTGGCAAATCACTGGTTATTTAAACCAACTGCCCTGGATTTGATTCTCAGTAATTGCTCTTTGACGTTTTCCCTCTGTGTGGCACATAAAGTTTTAGTTTGTTGTATGTAAATTTGATTATTCATGTACAATGTTTGTTGAAATAATCATGTAATCTATCTCCTATTACACAGAATAATACAAATACTTTAAGCTATGAAATGGATTCCTACAGTGCAACTAAAAACTTATGGAAGGTTACAATTGAAATGCTTAATTTCTATCGAAATTTAAGTGAAAATCAGTTTTATGGGAGAGAAATTGATTCACTAGTGGATCCACTGGATGTTCAAAGGTACATAATAACTTTGCATACATTGCTATAGAAAGGCCTCAGTAACAAGTTTGTTTCCAAATAGTAACTGTGTACATACAAATTTACATTTTTCTTATACATCCTGTCTGTTCAAGCACATACAGTACAGTACATATGGGGCTAGTTTATCCGTAAATAACTTCAAAACTTGAAAATTTAGTTAATAATCACAAGAATTAAATAATAGGGATTTCTTCTAACTATATCAAACTTATCTTTGAGATGAACCCTCTCAAATTACTGTATCATCTCTAAGTACATTTGGAATTTTACCATGTTTCACAGCTTTTTGCCAACAAAATTGAAAGAGGAATAATTGACTGGATATTCAACTTCCAATATTAAACATAAAATCTCTTTGTATTAATCCTATGCAAAGAAAACTGTACAGATATGTATAGTATATACACTAAATGCCAACAAATAACCAGCCAAGTCACTGTATTCTTCTCTTGGCTGAGCTGCCAAAGAGGGATTTAAAAATGTCACCAGTGATCACTCCCCCATCAAATGAAAAGATCTTCAAAGAAACACTGACAATAGTTTTGCCCTACTTTGGGCTCTTCATTGTGGTAGACTTTGGTGGGGAATTGGATGACTGCCTCAAATCTATTAATCCATCAGAAATGAAACACTAGCTTGTAGTTTCCTTATAAGTCAAGGTGGAGGCTACCACCTACGTAAGCTAATTAACTGAGTGTTGACAATGAAAGATGGACATGTTGCTGATTAACTATATGTATAGTAAAGGATGTTTGAATTTTTGTAATTACATATTTTAAATATAGAACTGCACTAACATTTACATTTACATGTGATATATTTTATTTTATAGCTCACCTTATCCATCACTGAATAGGAGATCATTTGGTGTTGAATTTCCAGGTAATATATAAAGTTATGCAATCCTTTGTTACTTTGATGCATCATATGAATATATACGGTAGGCGTCAAAAAAGTATACGTTCCGCTCGTTAAGACTAAACCAGAACGGCGTACCGTTTTGTTTCGGCTTAGTCTTCAATTCTTCCCAAAGTGTTTTTATCGTCCTTATTATAGGCCTACGAAATGAATAAAAACGATCAATCGTCTATTGCTTGCGTTCCGACGTAAGTTGTAAATTACTGTTAATACTTGTTTAGCTTACTTGTGAAATACTTGGACAATTGGACTATAATAACACGAAGCGTTTCTCACGTGCCTGCGTTCCTACGCAAGACCGTTCCGCATGCTTTAGAAAGTACAGATGATTGTTTTTCGAAGACGATCGATCGTTGTGTATCGTCTTCACACAGTTTTCGTAGGAACAAAACGCTGTATAAACGAAACCAAACGTATACATAGGTATGATATGTAGCTACCCTTTGCATGCATATACCTACCATGGACTAGTGCCTGAACAAGGCTAAAAGTGTGATTATAAGATGAGAGTTTACTTATTGTTATCTTTTAGATGAACCGTCTAAAAGAAACACTCAATGCAGTTTAGAAGGGATCATTATCTTACTTTTAATTAGCTGTTTCATTGCTTTGGTGTTTCTGTAGCAAATCGTAATGCTCCAAAGAGGTCCTCGGTGCCAAACTTCAAGAGACACACAGTTAAACCCTCCTGCGGTTCATCAGACTCTTCACCTCGTGCACCTCGACCAGAAGACCTAGTGGATTCATTAGATGTTAATGAAAGAGGAATCGATGTTGGGTTTCCTCCAACACCACCATCTAGTAGGGAAACACATGAAGCCATGTCTGGAAGCAACTCACTGCCTGTGAATGAGGCCCTTCCTACAAGAACTTCACCTGACTCTGGTTTATCACAAAGTGAGCATTACAAGAGATTATCTTATGTACAGCAACCCTTAGGAATACCATCTGGACTTCCATCTGGAATCAAAAATGCATCAAAAAGGAAATTCCGATCTCATTTGCTACAATCCGAGCAGCCTGATCAAGACACAGCACAAACCTTTGTCCTACCAATAGGTTCTCCAACAGATGGCAGGTACGTATGTTTGATTATGTATGTATGTCCAAATGGGAGCTCATCTATATTCATACCTATTCTAATGTACGTATGATGTTTACTAAATGTTATTCTTGCTTAGGTTGGATGACTCAAGTTCACCAACTGCCAGACCAGCATTTGATCACTCAAATAAAAGTCCCACCTATGTTAATCTGGAGTACTTTGTCAATGAAGCTGGACAAACACAGCTTGCTGTTGTGAGAGAACAAACTACAGATAGTAGCAGGTATGCACAGTAGTTTACAAGTATAGCTTCTGTTGTGTTTATGGCATATAATATCCAGACTTAAGGAACTTTTATCTTTGTTCTGTAGTGATGAAGATGGTGCAACGGCATTAACAGGAAGGGTACGAAATTTTGCAACACAGCCCAGATATGAGAGACCAGCATCTGCTCAGTCTACCAGTACTACTAGCATGGGGAGAATGTTTATGGATGAAAGGGCCTCGGTCAGAGTACGACGGACCAGGCATGATACTCCCCCTTCCTCCTCATCATCCTCTGCTGTGTCAAGTCCACTGAGGTCCAGAGAAAGAGATTCACTTCGTGAGAGGAGGACTTCACAAAGATCTGGAAATAAATACTCCTACTACCCAGGAAAATTTGGAAAAGCAGGCCATACTAGACAAATGTCTGCAGATGCTGATGTTACCTCAGGGATTCTAGATAATCGAAAAGCTAAACCTGAAAAAAGAAGATCATCTAGTGTGACCGTGGAATATGATATCGAAAAAGAAGGAAGAAATGAGGCAGAGGTACTCAACGGTCAGAAAGAGAGTCCTATTTTACTACTGGGCAGCAGCAACAGTTGTTTCCAAAGTCAGGATTCTTTAATTAAGTTTTCAGAAACACTTGGAGATCTATCTCCAAGTAGTTTTTCAGGGAGCCAACCCATGAGTCGACCTGCAACTTCCCAAGGAAATTATCCCAGAACCTCTTCCCTCCACAGGCTACCTAAGAAATCATCCAATCCTAATCTGGCTTCCTTAAGGGAAGATGCATCATTTCCTTCAGCAGGTAGCAACAATCGCAAAAGTATGTCAGAAAAACATCAGCTCCAAGTTAAAACGCATTCATTTAATATCTTGAGACATCACTCCTTCAATGAAGGCAAAAACAAAGGTAAAATGTCACCACTTGAAAATTTAAAAAGAAACAAGGCTTCAAAATTAACTCAAGATAGACCTCGAAGACACTACAGTGATGTAATGCCATCTGTAATCATTGAGTGTCTTAGAGAAGAGTCATCACAGCCTTTAACGCCCCCAGAAGATGGTTTGTCAGACTATGTTGATGATGATACGCTGAAAGGAAAGCGCAAGTCATTGATTCCACAAAGAGTGGCTTCTATATGTACTTTAAATCGTGTGTTTACCCCCCCGCCTGAATTCATGGCTGATGATAACAGACCAACACACAATGATCAGCAACCACCAAATGCCAGGCAAGATGGCCATGGGAATGTTGTAGGTGGACTGGAACTTACTGTTGAATGGCCATCTAAAGTCTTTCAGACAACTGGAACTCCACATCAGTCCGAATCGGGTGCTGAATCCTTTGTCTCGAATTCACTGGAAAGGAGAAAAGAGGCTGACAATCTGACTCTTCCACCACCTCCTGATGCTTTTGATGACAGTAATGTAGAGGTAATGATAATGGAGCCAGGAGACAGAGTCCCAAGACCTCTTTCTTCATTAAACTTGCCAATTTCAGTTAGCCAAATTTCAGAAATTCGGCACTCAGAAGGCATACAATTAAGGGAAAACAAAGGCAGGAATTCAGCCTTTGTAAGTGATGGGAGAAAGAGCCCAGATATCTCCCAGGAGCAGTTGAGCCTGAGCCAATTAGCCCAGTTTGCAAGCGAGGGGCAACTAAGTGGATCTAGTGCATCTTCTTCTCCAGGAAGTAAAATTAGTGAATTCATATTAAAGTCAGAATCTCCAACTTTGAAGCTAATCAGTGATGACATGAGTCTGGAGCCATTATCCAATCTAGCAGAACTTGTAACTACTAAAATGCTAGACTCTACTGGTACTAGTGAATCTGCAAGGAAGGAAGGCCATGCCAAAGTCAATCATACTAGTAAAATGCAGAGCTTCAATCAGACACAGAATAATGAAAGTCCAAAGAGAGACCATGCCAAAGAGAAAAAGCATGTTAGAAGGAGTCTGCTAATGGAGCATGACAATCAACCTGCCTTGAGTAACTCAAAAGCTGGGAAAGCTAGTAAGGGATATAAAACCAATAAGACTCCGCCAAAAGAAGGTAGTGTAGTACACTCAGGCAAGATGCCTCCTGATCTGAAATATCAGGTAATAGGAAATAGAGGACACAAAAAGAAACAATCAAAATTACCGGAACCAAATAACTCTAGAGGCAGACAACCAATTCCAGCCTCACGTCAAGCCTCCAAGCATAACATGCTTCAGCAACAAGCTAATATGGCTGCTTACTCCCAGAGCTATTCTGGAATGGAAAAACAAAATCCTCCAGTCCATGTAGCATCTAAGAACTACTATTTCGATGATTCTATAAACCCTTATGCTATCAGTAGGCCCTACTTCCCAGAGGAATTTAACCAAATGTCCCAGCCATCTTTCTCAGATGTAGGATTCCAAAAACCTCTTCCCTACAGACACCAACCCTCCATGCAATACCAATGGGAGCCAGCACAAAGTCAAGAAATACCAATGACACAAGGATTTAATGCCCAGACCAGAAATGCCTATCAATATCGTTCATATTCAGCACACCATACCCAACCTGTGAGACAGTTTACCTCAAGTTATCCAATTCAATCTACGTCCTCACCACCACCAATGTACCTCAATCCTCCAAGCTACTCCCAAAGACCCACTTCTCAAACACCAAGTGGAAACTCCAGTGGAAGGAACAGCAGAGAGGATATTCTTGATGATGAAGCTGACAACAGTCGAGAAGACCTTAATCCAACTGTTAAGTTTAGTAACAGACCACCTAGTAGGGCTGATGCTGTACGACCTGTTTTATCTCCTGATAGGGGCTATTATATGCTTGAAACTATGGAGCCAATAGCATTAAGTCAGCCAGTTTCTATGGAAACTCCAATGTCATCCTATCACACCTCTGCCTTTAATTCAAATTTTCGTAGAAGTATGGGGCCTGCTGTGACTCATAGAATGAGACCAGTTACAAACTATGGTTATTCCGTTCTCACAAGAGGACAACCAATTCCATCAAAGTCACAGTATCAGTCTGGCTTGCACGTGGGTCATCAGAAGTCTTTTACGCCATACTGTAGTTCAGAGGGACCTACCCACATTCAACAAAATCGACCTAGCTCACGACAGAGAGCACAAACTCCCATCATTCTCAGTACTCCCAATGGAGGTAAATCACGACAAAGAAGACTCCATGAAGCTGTACAAGAGGAAGAGGATGGTCAGGTAGCTTATTACATTTTATAAGGAACCTCTCAGCTTTCTACAATCACCCTAACCTCATATGTATTACGGTCATTTTTACTTCTGAATCAGTAGTTATTTCATTTGCTTTCATTGCTTGTTAAATGTATTTAATATTGATATACATATAAAATTGGCTTGAAATAAGGATATCATTAACATGTGCCTATCTTGCTAGCAGCAACATAATGGGTGTTATTATTGTTATGGGTGTTAAAGTTATTAGTACATTGTACTGCATTTGTACATACATATAATTATGTACTGACTAAATGCTTAACTGGGTGAGACAGCTGTTATAACAGCTGTCTCACCCAGTTAAGCATTTAGTCAGTACATAATAGTATGTACTGACATAGTGTTTTTTTGTTACCAGCTAATCAAATTATAATGAACTAAGGAATTCAAAACCTTTTAAAACAAGTTCTGTATTTACATAAGTTAAGTAACCATAGTTGAATACTGTATAAATGTATATCTTTCAAATTATATGTAGCTTTAACTAGGGTCGTAGTCTACAATTTCAGTTGTCAAGGTCATTGCTTAACATTGGTATCTAAATAGGATGAGCTTTAATCTCAACCATGAAGCCATGTAATTTAGCTTAGTCAGCTCACCCACTTCTATACTTCAATCAATGATCTAGTAAGTATTGGTATGGTTCATAATGATGCCTGTATTTATATGAATAAAAATAATTGCACTACTAATTTATAATGATAGCTACATCTTTGTATCGCTCTCCAATACATGAATTCAGTAACATATGCCTATCTATTGAATGTATGTATATGATCTGTACATGTCCTCCATTAACTAGGAGAATACAGTACAAGTAATTAATGTATAATATGCTTTCTGTTGGACCAGGTGTACTGTATTGATAAATTAATTTGTATACCAGCTATACTACAACATCTTGCATGGCCTCCCTATATAACATTAAAATGAAGAATGGCACTGAAATTGTATTAGCATTTCAACTAGACATGGCAGAAGAGGTCCTTGGACAACAAGACCATCAGGGATTCCCTCAGAAACAATCAATTTACTTATATATATACCACCTTGTATATAGCTGATATGCAGCTATAATATATATACATATATATAGATACATGAAATAGTGTAGGCTATTCACAAATTTCAGTTTGTAGCAGCAGCATAATACACATGTTTCAATTATATACACTGGTATTATATTGTTATATATATATGTTTCATGTCATCAGAAACTATATATATAAACCCAACATTTATACAATTAACAGCCTATATATATATATACGTAGAACAGAAACTTCCTATAACTTAAAGGAGGTATTATCCGCAATAATTCGATAATTTAATGAATAACGTACTACTGATACTCCTGCTGCCATCAATAGCGTTTGGTAGTGAATGCACTTTTTCGAAATGTGAAACTAATACTTCTGATACTAGTTTCACCAACTGCGACGAAGACGGCTTTCGGACAGAAGAATTGACTCGTGTTATGGACCCCTCTTCTCCAATAAGAGTTCTTACTTATGAAAATACTTCACAGTGTAAGGATATTACGCACTGTTCTAATGATTCACCTGGTACTGGACATACCCTAGCATCGGGAGAGAACGGTGGACCTTCTGTACAGAAGACTATTTCCGTGGAACGGTGTTACAGCTATTGCTTAAAGTTTGCCAACCCTTTAGTGAGTGCTATGTGTTACTGTTGGTACTTAAATGCGTATAGGTTCTCCAATCTGTCTCAAAAGGGCACAGACTTTCTCTGTATTTTGCGAGGTATAGTTCCCTTGTCCTTGTGCACAGGATGGCCCGTCCACTACTGGCCCTTTTCCTAACTTATACAGTGAGGACGCATGTGGATCTTACAATAAGGTAAACATGTATTATAATAATTGGAATCCTTTCCACCAGATATATTGATTTTGTATATACGAGAAGCAGAGAAGCCCGCTACAGCGCTTCGACAACGGCGATCGCCCCGGTTGAGTGTTGCATTTCTGGTGCTGAAAGTTGCCGCTCCTGAGAGCTCTCTTCCTCGCTCTCCGCACCTCTTAATATCGGCACATTCGCACTACAGCAGCATGTAGCTACAACAGCGCAATGAAACCATAGAGATACATGGGTTTAATCTATGGTTTAATGGTTCAATAACGTCCTCGGATTATTGCGTTTATCCGGATACGAGTACTTTACCTTTTTTTTGGCAGTGGTCTTATTCTCCCCTACCCGAAAATGAGTTGCACAATCACTTAAGGCATCATGATGATGCTAAATGACATTTAGTTTAATTAATTTCCTGAAGTATTATGCTATTCATAATTACTTCCTCAACTGTGATCAAAGCATCATCATAATGCCAAAGTGTATGTCTATCCTACTACTTCAGGAAATTAATTAAACTAAATGTCATTTAGCATCATGATGATGCCTTAAGTGATTGTGCAACTCATTTTCGGGCAGGGGAGAATGAGACCACTGCCCCTTTTTTGACGTCTCATCTGTTCAAAACATGCGGCTGAACTGCCAATTTTTGTTCAAACCGTCGGGTAGTCTTTGCATTGCATGTGTGATCGTACGTCACCATTTTCGTGTGCAAAGGTCAAGTCGGTCACAATACGAGAGGCGAACGGCGCCCGACGCAAGTGTGAGGCCAAAAGGACCTCTTATCGTTCAAAACGACGGTGCTAGGGGGTATTTCTCAGAAGCATTAAAATGTATCGAATCGTGTTTTGACTCGGGCAAGAAAAGCAGTATCTCAACCATTGTAAGCTAAACGGCTGATGATACTCACTTTGACTCCTGTAACTTGTTCAAAGTCGTGACAGCTTTCGTAACTGCGATCATAATGTAGGATCTTTCCGTTCATTCTTAGCCGCTCTCTCCAAGGAAGACGCTCCTCCTGCGACGGCTTTTTCGCTACCATTTCAGCTCGAAGTATAGAAGGCTGTGGGCGACAAAGTTAGAACTATATAGCGGAAAGTGCGAATTCCATAATTTACTTGTTTCGCTTTCGTCCGTAAAACAAAGATGGCGTCTCGTAGTCAAGCAAACGTCGAAAAACCTGTATTTCGCAAGTTAACGATTGAAACCCCCGTTGAAGACACCCTCCGGATAGCTCTTGGAAAGGTAAACCGTGTCCGCTGCGAATCCTCCTCGGTTTTGGAGATTAGTGCGGACAAAAAATCGGCCTAGCTCGATTATAATAAGATTCACCATCCCTTCTTACTTTCCTTT
This sequence comes from Chondrosia reniformis, assembly GCA_947172415.1. Classification (NCBI taxonomy): domain Eukaryota; kingdom Metazoa; phylum Porifera; class Demospongiae; order Chondrillida; family Chondrillidae; genus Chondrosia; species Chondrosia reniformis. The sequence continues at coordinate 4,082,764 of OX359199.1, read as the reverse complement.
GAAGGTGCTAGTGTGTATACCTCTGTGTTATGAGGCAACTAAGCAGGCACCAGGATCTTGCTCACAACTCTGTCAGGTATGTCATGCAATCACTATATATATATTATTATAATTAATTTGCCACATGCTCACCAGCACTAGAGCCAAACTGCTCTACACAAAACAACAACAATAACAAATATATGTCCTAGTGATACAATAATACATAACCATGTATTTAACTCAAGAGTCAGTTCTGCAACAACAAAAAGGAGGCAATTGCTTCATTACTACGTAGTCCACATCCTTATAATATTCTTCAGTATTGAGAAATGCTGGTATCCCTTGTTCAGAACTAGATCTAGAACTAATTTATCATCCTCACACAGATTGTCAAAATCGTTGGTTATATGCCTCATTGCCTGTATATAAGAGAGGCTAGTGTTCGGTGCACCACCCATGACACTCAAGCAGCCAATGGGTAACATCCTCCACCTTCCCTGCCTGACACTCCCGACATGTCCTCTCCTCTCTCTGAAGCCCCCACCACCATCCACTCTCAATCATGAGGGGGGCTGTCCCACCTCTCTACATCATCATCACTCGTCAGTGCATGACTCTTGCTGGCCACGTATATAACGATTGTGAAAATCTAGGGAAGCCACAAAAAGTACAGAAACAAGAAAGGGATGTTACACAGTCAAGCATTAGCTGTGCATGAATCATACGACCAAGGGTGTTGCAACATATCCCTACATCTGGCAACATTTTACATGGTGTGCTTCCCACTAGAAAATACATGGTATCTACTCTTATTCTCTTCCCATATACATATAGGTATGTACCACAAGGGCTGCATGTGAACCTTGGGGCCAGGGGGGGGATTTAGGGGGGCATTGGTATAAGGGTATTCAGTTTATATTAACTTCTCAAATGTCTATGGGGGAGGGCAAACATTGAAAATCAATCCTAGGGGGGATGAATGTCTCTCCTGCCCCCCCTCTACACTGGTACCTTATGGCTGTTCCTTATAACCCTGACCACCATACATGTGGCAAACAAATGCTTGATCCTTTGAGCCATTTAAACTTTACACATATGCATAGCAAATATATGTGTAACAAAAATCTTACCTGCTCTACTCAAGAGAAATATTATTACCTCTATGTCCTACTTTCCTATACTTATTTTGCAGCCTTTACACTTATGTCATTGTGTGGAATATACAGGTTAGGGGGACTGCACCTTCATCTGTCCCAGTTCCTATGCCAATGCTGCCAGATGTAGGGATATGTTGCAACACCCTTTGTTGTATGATTCATGCACAGCTAATGGTTCACTGTGTAACATTCCTTTCTTGTTTTTGTACTTTTATGCCATCCCTGCATCTAAGTCTGATTCTTCACTATTTTTGTAGAAAATTTTTAATATTTCTAGTTGCTGAAGTTTTTATGGAGCATGAGCTAGGAATTGACCTCTATTTGTTTTCAGAATATGTTAATGCATGGTTTTCTGTTCGTAATCTTGTATATATACTCTGTTGCCGGGGCAACTGCCTGTGTTTAAATTTCGTAACCGTGATATAACAGGATTTAAGAAGCTATATACTGCATCGGCTTCTTAAATCCAGTTATATCCCTGCCCAAATATGGTAAACTAAGACGTTTCTTCGTGGGAGGTGGACAATTCTCCTGACATTTAGGACAGTTGGAGTAGTCAGGGCAAGAGTATTCTATGAAGTCATCAGTGTTTAAGCAAAACCAACCAGACGCTAGATGAGCCATCCTGAAAGTTCCGCCAAAATAACGATAAGAAGCGACGGAGTATATATCACTCACACCACGGCGTTTCGGTGTATATGGGTTTATATATGTACTCGCCCTCTAACGCGCCCTCGTGACTCATACGTATAAAACCCATATACACCTCAACGCCGTGGTATAACTAATACATATATTTTGTCAATAAGAGATACAATTGACTCCTTGGAAGTACTACTACACGGTGCAAGTTACAAATTTATACACGGATGCAAGTGACTCCCAAGGTAATCACAATCAGGTTTATTAAACACTACAAGACTTTAGCCACACTGAAATCTCAACTTCTGCATACAAAGTAGTAGTCTCTACAGATCATATAAGGTTAAACATATGGCCTTCCAATTACCTTTTCACACCTTAGTATAGACTGCATCTGCATGCCATTATCAGCAAAAATTCCAGTCTCAGGGGGTCTCAGCCAATAACTACAGCAGATTTGATTTGCCTTGAGAGTGAGCTAGGGACATTGTACGGTAAATAAATTAAAGGCCTCAGCCTTTTATGTCCTTGTGTACAAGTTACCAAATGGTCTCTAACCCTGTTGTTTATGTGGATGCATGCAACTAACCATCAGTATTCCTAGCTCACTCTCAGGGCAAATCAAATCTGCTGTGGTTATTAGCTGAGACCCCTTTAAGACTGGAACCTTTGTTGATTATGGCATCTAGATGCATCATGTTCAGTCTGTACTAAGGTGTGAAAAGGTAATGGTATGCCATGTGTTCTACCTTATATGATCTGTAGAGACTACTGCAAAAGTTGAGGATTTCAATGCTTTTTCTAGCCTGCAGCAGTGTGACTAAAGTCTAGTACTGTTTTAAATATACTTGATTGTGATTATCCTAGGAGTTACTTGCATCTCTTTAAATTCATAACTAGTATTTGATTGTAACTAATATTATATAATATGTATAATTTATAACTTGCACTGTGTAGTGTACTTGATTATATATATATATATATATATACGTATATCATATGACTCTAGTAGGATCCACTCTTGTAGGCAATAAACTTTCTCTCCCTGCATAGACATCATGTGAAAGAGCTCTTTCCACTAATGCTGATTGTTTGCCTGAGTGCAAGAATTCAACCTGTCCAGATATATGTAGTGATTTAGATGATAACTTTCCCTTCCACTACAACCAGAGCTGTACGTAAGCTTCATATAATGCATATGTGGTAAAATGGGGTAACTCTGTGAAAGTTTCCTTTTGTGTAGCGTAGTTCCAACAGTTGTTAAGCAGCAAAAATCTAATTTAATTGTTACTTACTATCATCTTTGTCCGTCAAATGCACCAAAATTGAACTGCGTTTAGCTTAAAATTACAGAGATATTTGCAGAAACTTCCCTGGGCCTGCGGAGGCAACTTGGATTACTGTAGGGCTGCATCTGGGCTTGCCTCTCTGCCGGCCACATCAGTGCCTTCTCTGTGGGTCTGAAGAAGATCACCTAGGAAACCACGGTCTCAGTTGTCGTCAGTATAGCCAGGGCCTCATCACGCCACTGTCAATGACCTTGTCAATAAATCCCTTGATGTGGTTCGGATCCCATCCACGGGGACCGAAGAAGGGCTATTACTTTCAGGTACATCTACCTGTGAGGCACCAGTGGAATCACCTATTCTGGTTGACCCAGGGTTTTCTTCACCACTGGTGCACCTAGGCCACAGCCTGTCTTGAAAATTTGTATTTTCAGAACATGACGTAACCCAATGAAACTACCAGATGGGGGGTTAGCCCATGCTGGCAGGGAGGCTGATTTAGCCACAGGATGCCACATGAAGGGCTAAGCACCCTGCTCCGTTGGGGGGTTGAACTGGACAATACCCATCCTCTTGTCAGCTTGGAACCACAGCCTCCAATTCCACGACCCATTCCCATTCTTGAGCACCCTTTAAAACCTGGCTGTTCAAGAAGTTTCAAATAGATTTCATGCCATATGAAAACTGAAATTTGAACCTGTGACTGATCGTGTTTGGTAATTTATTGTAAATGAACCCTTAGGTAGTTTTCCATTCTATTTTAGATGTATACACAGGGTGTACATAATCATGTTATCCTATTATACTGAACCACTTATATTATATCCCAATGTACAGTTGTTAATATTATGTGCGGCATTTTCATGACGTTGGCATCTTAAAGTCAGAGGGCTCAATAAAAATACAGAATAAGAAAATCACCTACAAAGTTTAAAATGTAGGGATGGTGCAAAAGGCATATGTAGAAACAAGAAAATTGCAGTAAAGCAGTAGCCATGTATGTATGGTCTTTACATGCAAGAGTGCTGCACCATACATCTGTCAGCACAATAAACATGGAAGGGGCTACCTACATGGTGCAAGGGATATAGCTTTAAGAGCAACAGCAGATTCAATGTGTATCCCCTTAATATCCTCCAATTTGTTTCCCTTACGTATTCCATATATACTTATAAAAAGGTATCCCATTCATATGCCATTAGTCTCCCATTCGAATCCAATACATATACACATATCCCGTAGTTATATATATCCCATATGTATCCCACACGTATGCTATATAGACGTATATATCCCCCTACGTTTCCCATATGTATACCATACGTATCCCATGTGTAACACATATACGTATATGTATGCTATACATATGTATAACATAAAAGTTATAGTAGGAACCACATCAGTGCTAGATTTTGCAACACCCTTGCATGTTAAGGTCATGCATTAGGGGCTAATGTTTTACTGTAAAGATCCCTTCTTTGTTTCTGTGCTTTTTGTTAGCATGATCAATGGAACCAGAGTTTCCATCAATCCTGGGATTATTTATAGATGTTCCCTCCTTTTCATCATTTTTTGAAAAATATCATTTTCTAGTATATAATGGATTTGCTCTCTTCATTGCAGCTTCTGAATTGAATGATAAAACATATTATCATTCAGTGGAATTAATTTATTTTTCTGCTAACAAAACATTTTGGAGATTAGGAGCTTTGGAACCAAAGTGGAGTATAATTACTAATGGAACCAAAATTTCCAGCAATCATGGGATTATTTGGAAAATAGAAGTTCCTGAAGAAGAAACTAGATATGTTGCACAAGTTGGTACACAGTCTATTTAACAGGTACCTGGAAATTGATGAATACTTTTGTTGTTTAGCATGAACCTTTCACTAAGACCTTAACCGGAGACAGCCCTCTTTATGGGATTAATTCCAACATTTTGTCCATACGTGAATTGCAATGTAAAAAAGGTGCCAAATTGTCTTATGCGTTAGTTGACAAAGATGGCATCTCTAATTTTTTTTCACCACCAAGGCAACAGTGTTTTTATGGTAAGTAATACTATTGGCATATACGTATACAGTAGTTATATATGCACATTATCTGCTGTACGTATATGTATAGGTACTTGGACACCAACTCCACCAAGAGAGATTCGAGCAAAATTAAGATTTTCTAACATAACTGGAGAGCTAATATTTGAAGTTTGGACAGATGACCTAAGCCCAGGTTAATATTCATAGATACATGAAAAGCATGGATGCCTTATTTTTTTATCACCTAGCACTTCATAATTCATTAATCAACAACATCGATATTTTATCATCATTTGACTCTGGATTTTACCCCACCCACTCATGTCTCCTGAATGAGCTAATGGGTGGAACTGAAGTTCAAAGTCCTATGATGAAGCCATCCAATCTGTATGATCTGCTCTTAAAGTCCCAAAGCGAATTTTCATAGTTACATTTGGTTAAATTTGATTACGTGAAGTCATTTATGCATGTCAAAGCATGTTTCTATGCTTTACGATGTTAGCAAAATGGTTAACCAGCAATAGGTCCGTTTCAAAAGTTCTTTTCTTCAAATAGACTAGCATAACATGCAGAAAATTTGTGCAAGCACATAAAAGTTATAAATTTTTCCCAACTAGGGAACCTAAATGTGTTTGGGCACACCAGCCCAATTTGGACTGTCATGCAAGGTGTGCCCAATACAGAATTAATGTGTGCATGGTTATGTCACTTAAATGTTGGTATACCTATTCTGTTATATGGTTAGCCATATCACATGGTCACGTTTTGTTTTGATTAAAATGACAACAAATTGGAATCTCTTTAGTTGCGCCACAAATTGAGCGGTTTGAAACCATCCTTAGAAGTGATTAGCAAGATATTAGATGAACAAACACCGGACAATGGACAATTATGGAAATCAATCGACTTGGCTTATGCAATTGTCTGCAGCTGTTACATACGAAAATCTCGAATATAATGCATTCATTGGCCTCGCTTTGCTCGCTCACGCTCGCCGCTTGGCAACTAGATCAGTTTTCTGGGAGACTTAGATGTAAAGTATAACGATGAACTGGAATCAGTGAAGTACTCCATGTGTTATATAAATGATTGAAGAACCAGCAAGTATTTTGAGTTTTGGGCACCTGTGCCAGTGCTCCATGAGTCAAAATTCTTGTTCCAGATGTGCTAGTCATTATAGCTGTTGCATTACTCCCATCCCTACTTTAACATCATTTTTACATACATACGTATGTACATGTAGTAGTTATACCACACTTGAGTGTGGTATAATTAATATATATCATGTATGACTTGAATCAATTGTAAAGGTGATTTTTAGTAAACATGAGTAGGCCTACTGGTGATATAACATTTATCACTAGTTCAAGTGTGAAATATAAGGTTTGTAACACCCCAGATATCACCCGGTTGCCCTGGTAACGTGATATATACTTGAATATAAATAGATTGAATATAATTTCTATAATAATATGTACAAGCTTAAAATGAATAATTAACATGCTTATTCGTTGCATTTGTAGATCAAGAAGATGTGACTGGATATGGAATTCAGATAATGTCCGGTAAAAAGTATTCACAAGAGCAGAATAATAACTGTCGTAAACCCTTTGAAAAAATCAAAAGCTTTGAATCTCATAATAAGGTGGCTTATATAGGAACAAATGATGTTACTCTCACATGTTACTGTAACTTTGTTCTGTACCAGACTGCAGTACACCTCTTTGTTAATGGTACCAATAAAGTCAAGGAATACTTTCCAGAAATACCTGATAAATATATTTGTAACTACCTAATTGGAGTAAGTTAATCACTCTCTAAGTCCATTATTATACCATGGTACTCCATAGCTCTTATAATGTATTTCTGAAGGTATATGCTTTGCCACATTTTAATACATCGTCAAACAATTCTCCTAAATTTGCTGCTGCAAATTGGTTTAATGCTACTATTCAAGGTCAGTTTACAAATACACACATCTATTTTTCTCTCTATATATATGTACACATGTGTACTACTCACAGTTGCAATACTGTCATATACCTACTTTTAAAGTCATTTTTCTAATTGTCTCTAACATATTACATTATTATATACAGATGATAATTATAACAATCTTCATATAATAAGGGCTTGGGAGCCACTCAGCTGCTCAGGCCATGGCCTTACCAATATTTTGCTCAGATTTAGCTGCCTGTTGGACATTCCAGCAGTATTGTGCCAATGGTGCATCAACATTGCTTCAACATAACTCAGTGAAACTAATTCATACCAAACGTTGCCTATTACGGAATGTTACGTCTGCATTACATTGTCTAATATCACAGGTGATGCTTTTTGTTAAGTTTGTTTTGCTAATGCCAGCCACAAATGCTGTGTCAAAAAAGGAGTGCTTCAGCTATGCGTCATATAAAAGCATACTTGCGCAGTACCAAACTCAACTTATTAACATAATGGTTATACACATACACAACCATCTTACAGAAAGCATATTATTAAATGAGTTTGAATCAGCTAATGATGAAAGAAGGAAACTTTTTGAAATTTTATGTATCCTTATTATCCTTTTTACATGAACTTGTATTATTAAAAATGTCTGCCGAAAATGCACCTGAATCAATCTCAGAAAGGGTGAAATACAAAAATTTTCTGGGGGGGGGGGGGTCACACCCCAGATTGAGCACACTTAGGCGCACATTTATCAAGCTACATCTCTGGCCTGACCATAATTTTCTAGCTTCTCCCGGCCCTGATATATATACATATATAAAGTTAATTGCACTAAAGGCTATATGTGATGAAAACTAAGCCCTAGTAGATATTACACCTAAGTTCTACACCAACTGGCCAAGTGGCTGAATTAAGGCTTAATGCAATTAACTCCTCTAATTACTTCATTGTGAGTGCTCAGACTCGCTTTGATTGTAGCCTCCACCATCACCTATTATGAAACCACAAGTGTTGCACTTTTGATGGATTAATAGGTAGAAGGCAGTCGTTAGAACTCACCACCAAAGTGTATCACTTTGATGAGCCCAAAGGAGGATGAAACAGTTGTCTGTGGTTATTTGGTAATTTTTCCCTATTGGATGACTACAAGGCAATCACTGGTTACCATTTTAATAGTACTTTAGTTCCCCAACCAAGATATATATAAGACTTTGCATGCAATTGGTTACTTGACTGGTTGGAGTATATGTAATATCATCTAATGATTATTCACTTTTTCATGGTACGTACGTACGTACGTATATATATGTAAGTATATCGCTGATGATAGCTATGTATAATTAATCTACGTATGAATATTATATATATACCTTTACGTTTTACATTATTACCATGTATTATATTGTATACATATACGTATGTAGATTTTGTATATATAGATAAGATTAATGAATCTCTTACCATAACAATGTTTTGTATATTTATATGTAGTTCCGGATTACAGATGCCCCAATCTGAGTATAAATTATGCACTGGATCGCAATAATGTGACTGGTAAAGCTAATGTAACAGTTAATAATTGTTTCAGGGGTCACTGGAAATCACTGGTGATGTTAAAACTTTGGAATATAAGGATTGACGATACACATTATGTAGGCGGAATTATGGTTAAGGTAGAGTTCCATACATGATGCATTCCTGTATTTTCGTATAGCTATATAATAAATACAACAGTAAATCTAGTTGGTAATACCATACACATCACTTCCATGTTTGGGTGCATCATCCCTACTTCAGCCATGCCAATGAGCCCAAACATGGAAGTGATGGATAAGGTTAAATTTCAGAATTCGTATGTATATGCCACTTCTGTATGGTTAAACCTTGTCACATGATCCCTGTCTTGTTTTGCTGATTTGCTAGTGACTGATGGAAGCACTGCCATGCCTACTTTTAATTACATTTTTAAATGTTTTTATTTATTTTTTACATACCATTTTAGGCTGGTCACAATATACATAGCAAAGCTACAAAGAAGGATAGAAATCATGATATGCACTCTATGTTTTATAAATAGTAATCAATTGGTTAATCTTTATTGAATGAGCATCATTACTACAGGAAAATTGAATTTTCAATGAATGAATATTTCATTTTTATTGATGTGTCTCAGATTTTCCTATTTCACTCTCTCTCTTTATATATGTACATATAAATATACATACGTATATTGCATTTTAAAACTTGTGTCATTTACTTGTATGTATATATATATATTATATATATATATCTGTAGCCTTTCAAGAGAAATTATAGAGTTACATTCAAAGATATTCCTCCAACTGATAGTGGGATTAGTTCATACAAAGTAAGTAATCTTAATTCAAATGTACATATGGGTAACTGCTTTAAAAATGTGTAAGGAAGGTGGATAAGATTGCCTGGGCCTGTAGAGAAAATGTATCTACTTCTGTATTTAGTGAGTGGGAAAATGCTGTATATTTAAGAAAATTAATGATCTCTAAGCTGTCTAAATTATATACCAAGTCCTCAGTAGCCCTTACTTGCCCTAAAATTAAGAAATTCTTAGCAGACCTACATGATAAGTATGTTATAGCCCCTGCCGATAAGGCCTCTAATAAAATAATATTTATATGTAAGTCCTACTATAGACAAATAATTAATGAAGAACTAGGCAGTACCTCTAAATGTATACAGTAGAACCCCAACAGTTAATTAGGAAACACATAGATTTCTTAAAACTAGAGAACTTAGAACCCAAACCAGACTGGTGTAACCTTCCCTCTTTTTACTGGATGCCTAAGCTACATAAGAACCCTTACAACTACAGATTCATAGCTGCCTTTCACAAATGTACTACCAAACCCCTTTCTAGATTTCTAAATTTGGCACTCAGACTAATTCTCAAACATTTTTGAGAATACTGCCTAGGTATATATAGGAATACTGGTGATGCCTTTTGGATAGTAGAAAACTCACTAGAAGTCTTAGATAGTCTTAGGTCTATACCCACTAGAAAAGCCCAGCTAGCTAGTTTTGATTTTTCAATGTACCTTATATACAACGGTCCCCCATAACCTCCTTATACTCAAGATTACTAACCTTATACATAGTGCCTATACCTGTAGGAAGTCCCAATATATAGAAGTCTGTCAGGATAAAGCCTTTTGGTTTAACAATGTCTCCAATAAAGCAGTCACAGCTGTTCATTTAGTAGAGCTTTTAATTACCTTATTGACAACATTTATTTATGTGTAGACGGTTCTGTATTTAAGCAATGTGTCTTTATTTCACAACTGATTAGGTATTCCAGAATGTGTAGTGACTTCTCCAGTTTTCTGGCTAAAAGTTTGCAGTTATGCAGTAGGCTTATTAAGCAGGGTTACAAATACTTTAAGCTAAAATCAACCTTTAAAACCTTCCTAACCCGGCAGCCTCTAGTTAGAATCAAGTATAAGCAAAAAGTAGCTATTATGCTTAAGGACTGCCTTGTGTTACCCCATATTGTGTTACCCCACCTCCAATGAGATGTTACTACTATAAGACCTAAGGGTAGACTTATGTAATATGTCCTACTTGTGTCTATAGTTATGCTGAGTCTGTTTTACCTGTACAAGCAAGATTATTAATAGATTTAATTCATAAAATTTAATTTGACTTACATTCCTTTCATAAAAATTAAATTTCATCATGTGTCTTAGTTAACTTCTTATGTAATTTTTTGCGCCAAAATAGTGTATATAAGGCCCCTAGATTTAGCATAGACAGCCAAGGATTCACAAAAGATCAAGATAAAGATAAAGAAAAAGACAAAGACTCCTAGGATCACTGATGAAGGGTGCAATTCCCAGAAACGGCTGTCTGACCCAGTGGAGAAGAAGATGAAAGAGAGGAAAAGAAGGAAGAAAAGTTTCCTGTATCTTCATCCAAAGCTCTCTTCAGGTTTAGTTCCCCTCTAGGCTCTATATAGGCATAGCATGTAGGAAAATGGTATCTTAGATTTTTCATATAAAGTAGGGATGGCATACGAGGTATGTTATCATATTCTTCATTGCTTGCATATGGCTCTAGAAGGTGCTGCTGAAATAGGATGATTGTAGAATTGATACATATGGCTGGGTCATGGGTTGGTTTAATACAAGCATAGTGTTCATATGCTAGATAAACCCTTATATACGTATGGCAGTAGCCCAATATATGATCATCATCCTATAGTGTTTTCAATTCTACTTCTACTAAATAATATGGATTACCATATATGATAGTATTAGAATAATGATATTAAGCAACACAATGTTTTGCAGAATTGGAAGTTTTGACCGGAGGTCTTCAGCAATGAGGAAAATGAGTACAGCTAAGTTTAAATAAAGGATGTAAATTGTTCATTTCTGTGAAAATTTGTGTTGCTGCATGAGACTCATTATTCCAATACTATATACATCATTTCTGAACACAACGAACAACCCTTATCATGATGATATCATATTTCATGTATATATACTGGTGTAAGCTCTTAATCAGGTCTGATGCTAAAAGAGTAATCAATTACATTCTAACTATATAAATACTGGCTATCTGGGATTAGTACATATATAGCATATTTGATAAGTTAAAGCTAGGGAATCCTACTGACTGTAAAACCATATCAAGTAGTTTAGAGCAATAGTATTTAGCTGCCTTAAGAGAGAACTGAAAAGCAAATGGGAGAAAAGTATAGCTGAATGGCAGTAGTTAACTCTAAGACCTGGTCAACCTATTGCATGGCTGTTAGTGAACCTGGTAATACAGTACTAGTACGAATATCAAAAACAGAGAAGTTAGAAGCCTTATTGCTAAAATAAGAGAGTATACAGTTAGATTTAAGAGTATTATAGAAGAGGGTAGATGGGCTAGATTAGAAAGGAGTGAACGTCTATATATGTCAGCACTGTGAACTACAGGAAGTATAGAAGATGCACTTCATTCTAAGGTGTGAAAAGATTGGTAATGAAAGATGGTTTGCAATTGGTTAGGGAATTAAGAGAGAGGTTTCCTGAATTTGACAGTAAACTAGATAAGGAAAAGTTAGTAGTGGCATTGAATGAGGCATACATGCAGAAGTAGCAAAATTGGGTATATAATATTAAAAATGTAGAAAGACAGAACTTATAACTGGATAATAACCTCTTGGCTCCCTCCCCTGTATATATACGTATATATATACTATATTTATACGTATGTATTATTAAATTTAGTTCCTTTTACTTTTACTGTATACATCTACATACATAATCCACATCTTTAAATCACTTGTGGTTTTGTAATAAGTGGATTTTAAGGTGGAGGCTACATGAATATGCATGACATTTATACATTAATCATGTGTGTTTCTTTTCAGGTGAAGTTATGTGCACGTGGATACTCCATGGATGTTAAAGAGAGTATAAATTTACCAGGTATTGCTCTAGAAATGATTGTATATGCATGTAGAGATAGTCATAAGCAGTGTTCTCCAAGGATGTGCATGTAGAGATAGTCATAAGCAGTGTTCTCCAAGGATGTGCATGTAGAGATAGTCATAAGCAGTGTTCTCCAAGGATGTGCATGTAGAGATAGTCATAAGTAGAGTTTTCCAATGGGATAGTAGTCCATTATCCCTTGTTCCTCTATGTCATTGCAATCACTATAAAACTTACTAGAGGGGTTTCATAAATCTTAACAGATAATAGTGTTAGCACCATTACATTATTACTCTGTTTGAGGGATGCATGGGTCTAGTGGTTCTGTTTACATGGAGACAATTTTGCTTGAAACAAGTTCTTAATTCTTAAGCAAACATATCTGTTGAATAATGAAACTAATAAGTGTGTTCCTTTATCATTTGTCCATAGCCCTTCCGCCAAGTGAACCTAGAAATTTGACAGTTGATTCACACTTTTATGTTGATCAGGAGGTAATAAAATTTACTTTAAATATCTCCTGGAAGGGTCCTGAGTTTCCGCAAGGGAGTATTAAGCACTACAGGGTATTAATAAACTCAACATCAGCCTCATTCATTGATAGAAATGTTTCTGTGAGTACCAAAAGGCTATGTACATATGTATAATTTTACTCTAAAACAGGTGTAAAATTAATGTTGCTTTTGTTTGTTTGTATATAAAGGATAGGAAATCCCATTCAGCTAATGGAGATCTAATCACTGGGGATCCTTTCATGCAAATAACAGTTAGTACAACTGCCCTAGATCATGACAACCTGACTTAATTAAGTACAGAAAATTGTTTTTGCTAATCTTGAAGCTGTTTAAATCATATACAATAGAGTTTTCTTTGCTAAAAGAATAACATGTATCAGAAGTACAGTACCACTCTCTACAGTAAATAGGGAGGTGAATATACCACTCAAGTTAAATAGAATATGTAACACTTGCTAATAACGTATGCTATCTATATGTTAAGTTTATTAAGTATTTTATAAATATTACCAATAATGTGTTTGGATATAATAATAATATACAATAGGTCAGTGCTCTCTCTGAATACGATGAGCAAGGTAATGCTGCAGTTGTAACTATTCCAATAATACAATTGTCAACTTCAAATCCTGACAATCAATTTTGGATATATGGAATCATTGGAGGAGTTCTTGTTTCAATTCTCATTATAATCACAGTGCTAGCATTAGTTTTTTGTTATTGTTACAAAATGAAAAAGAAGAATTTTGTGAAGGTACATGCACGATGTCGACGACACACTTGTTGACATGCATATATATATATATATACGTATGTTGCACCTAAGACAGTGTTTATATATGTATATTTTGTATATATATCATATATACAGTGTCTAATATTCATTTATGTTTGCTTGAAATACCTATAAAATATTGAATAAAGAATGCGTCGAGTTTTTGGCTGAAAAGACAGCAAGAGGAAGTGATAATCTTTGATGAGGATGCTAACTTGGAACCACTTCAGTTGGACGACTGGGAGATCTCTCCTGATCAGATTATCATGGACTGCATGCTTGGAGAAGGAGCATTTGGTGAAGTCTATAAAGGCTTGATAAAGGGGAACACCAACAAACATGGTTCAAATGATATAGAGAATATTGTAGCAGTAAAGCTTCTTAAAAGTACGTAGGTGTATTGGTATATAATTCTCTTATATCTGTCCATGGAAGCATAATTATAGATAGATATTTTGCAATTGTCAGAGAACAGCACAACAGCTTTAAAAAGTGACTTTCTGAAGGAGATTGCTATCATGAATAAAGTAACCATGGGTAGCTGTCCCTATGTGGTCAACATGGTTGGTTGCTGCACACTCCAGGAGCCACTTGCTCTTGTCCTTGAATATGTTCCTCATGGTGACTTGCTAACTTACCTCAGAACAGTTCGCAAACTTGTGAGTATATATACAATGTACTCTAAACCAACCTATAGAATAAACAAGAAATTGAATAATTGTGAATGATACATATACAGAGAAATGTGAATTTCCACTACATATTTCTAAGTATATATATATGTATATGCATATAAAGGTTTTGAATGACCTATATACATGTTTGCATTTGTGGGATTGAGTCCTGGCATGAGATTGGTTATTTAATCTGCTTGTTATAACAAGTGTTTGACCTTGAACATTGCATGGCATTAATTACATATAGAAATTGCTCTTTTGCTTATTATCCATGCATGCACCAATACTACATCTTACATATTATATGCGTAGCATAGGAGTACATCTAAAAGTTCATCAACAAAAGGAGATGTTTTGTTTGAACAGAAGGACTCTTGGCCTCAAACTCAAATTCTTTCTTCAACTGAAAAGCCATTTAGTGCTTTAGGAGAGCTCAGACCAATTCACCTGGTGTCTTTTGCTTATCAGATTGCCAGTGGAATGGTGAGGAGTGTTTAATGTACATATTTACAGTCCATATATGTATGTTATATACAAACACATGTAATAACATTTATGTATACATAAATAAAGTTAGAGGGACCAGGTGGGTAAGCACCTTGCAGGCTACATACATCATAAAAATAATTAACTTGATCAATTTGGTGAAACAAGCTATGAGGTTAGTAAATTGTGTCTAGTCTCAAAGATGCTGAGCTAGATTACTATGTGAAAAGCATTGATCCCTCGTGCACATCCATGATTGGCTCACAACAGAGAAACAGCTCCCCAATTTCCCTCCCACCCCTCTATTATTATATATGTATACTTATAACTATATATTCCTATTCATATATGCCATATATAATTGTCCAGCAAAGTATAAGGATCTGTTATGCTTGCCACCCAAGGCTCCATGCCAAACTCCAAAACAAACAACCCATATGTGTATGGTTGCCAATTTCAGGTATATATATATATCACAGAGGGGCAGCCCTCTCAGGGCCACATGCACACTGCTACATACGCACGTATGTATACATACATGTCTGTAGGTACTTATATATGCAAAGGAATATATATATAATGCCGACTTGATTAGGTCACCGGGGTATCTAATTACATTTTTATACAGGGTACTAGTGATGATTATATCTAAGTCTAAAAAGGGAGATTTCTTCGATTTGAATTTGTCCCTTTAAGAATAAGTCCTTTTGGGTAGACGTCACTAATTGGCAGTTCATTTGTTAATATGTACATCGTGAAAGGTCATCAATGTACCTGTACGTACATATGTAGGTATTGGAAAATTTAATAGCTATGGTGATATTATCCTAAAGTAGTCCTTTCATAAACTCATACTCATAGGCAAAAAGAAAGGTTAGCAACTACAGGGGCACAGTCAGTATCCATAGGGATACTTACACATTGCTTAAATACAGAACCGTCTACACATACATAAATGTTGTCAAATAGGTAATTAAAAAGGTCTACTAAATGGCCAACTGTGACTACTTTGTCGGAGACCTTGTTAGACCTAAAGGCTTTATCCTGACAGACTTACGTATATACTGGTAGAAAAATCAAAACTTACTAGTTTCACTTTTGTATAGAGTATAGACGTAATACCTCTAGTGAGTTAATTGTCAAAAGGCATTAATACCAGTATTCCTGTGCAGTATTCACTAAAATGCTTAAGAATAGGTCTGAGGGCCGAATTTAGAAATCTAGAAAGAGGCTTAGTAGTATATACATTAGTGCAGGCAGCTATGAATCTATGACTATAGGGGTTCTTAAGGTTGCACCAGTCTGGTTTGGGTTCTAAGTGTTCTAGTTTTAGGAAATTAACTGTTGAGGTCCTACTGCAGATTTAGCATAAGTAGAGGTACTAACTGTTTTTTCTTTA
Organism: Chondrosia reniformis; assembly: GCA_947172415.1. Classification (NCBI taxonomy): domain Eukaryota; kingdom Metazoa; phylum Porifera; class Demospongiae; order Chondrillida; family Chondrillidae; genus Chondrosia; species Chondrosia reniformis. Next base: position 4,066,400 of record OX359199.1, on the reverse strand, counting down.
TTAATGGTTTGTCTATAGTAGGACTTACATATAAATATTATATTATTAAAGTCCTTGTTGGCTATATATAATGTACTTATCATGTAGGTCTGCTAAGAATTCCTTAATTAGTTTTAGGGCAGGCGTGGACATACAAGCAAGATTAAATAGAAAAAGTGTGACAGTTGGTGTTGTCAAAACTGGCTTGTATGTCCACCCCTCATTATATTGCTGATGAAGACCCCTGGTCAAAATGTCCAGAATTACCAAATTCAGGTTACTGATGCTCAAGCAATATTATCTCACAAAGAAATATCTATAATTTAGTGCTGCTGTCATTTTTACTCATTTAATAGTCTCCATTTTCATATATACTGTCTTCATTTTTAGCATAATAATAATTATTCTTTATTAGAAATTCTTGTCTGAAATGGGAATGGTTCATAGAGATCTAGCCTGTAGAAATATTCTAGTTGGGGAGAATAAAGCTTTGAAAATATCAGATTTTGGTCTCACTCGTGAGAATGATGTATACATCAAGACCACAAATGGCAAGCTTCCTCTTCGTTGGATGGCCATTGAGTCTATAGTTGACAGAGTTTACACAACCAAAAGTGATGTGTGAGTTGTAATTGGTGAATACATAAAGTATGAACTAAGGGAGTTAATTGCATTGAGCTGGTTATTATAATTATTTACTTATCATATCCTTTGCACAGCTCAGTGCAATTAACTTCCTTAGTTCATTGTGAGTGCTCAGTCTCGCTTAGACATGTAGCCTCACTTTCACTTAATATGAAACCACAGGTATTTCACTTGTAATGGATTAATAAGTGAAGACAGTCATCAAATTCACCATTGGTGAAGTGTACCACACTGATGAGCCCAAATGAGGGCGAAACTGCTGTCTGTTGTTCTTTGCAATTGATGAATTTTACCATCGTTGAAGACTAGGAGGCGATTACTGGTTGCACTTCGGTCCCCAAGCTCGGTTACTTGTCTGGTTTGGTGTAACTTGCCAGTTGCTTATATACATTAATTATACACAGCTATTCTAATCACTGTGTACATACTTAAAAGCATGCTACATGTACTATATCTATACAAATATCCACGAGTATATGTTACACCAAACAAACTGCTAGGCTACAAAGCAAATTTTATTCTAGCTAGCCATGGGTTACCAAAGTCCATTATAGTGGCAACTACTGATCACCTCCAAGTCATATTTGGTTGACTGACTTTCCAGTAATTATTCATATTGATTTTACATTAATTGTATAGCATATGCATTGTGCAATTATCATCTCCCATATTTTTATAGTATGTATACACTCACTTACTGTCTTAATGTACTCTTATAAATTTGATTTAGGTGGTCATTTGGTGTGGTTCTATGGGAAATCACTACAATTGGTAATTGATTGTAACAAAATTAAATATATATATATTTAAACACTATATAAATATAAAGTAAATAAAAAACATTTACAAAAATGATGTTAGAAGTAGTAATGGCAGTGTTCACTAATACATCTGCAAAAAGTATCGAAACAAGACACTGATTATATGATAAGGCTAATCATACAGAAGTTGCATATATACTGAAATTTAAGTAACTTAACCATACACTTCTGTGTTTGGGCGCACTAACCTTAAGTAGGAATGGTGTGCCCAAACACAGAAGTGTATGGTTAAGTTACTTAAATTTCAGTATATATGCAACTTCTGTATGATTAGCCTTATCATATAATCAGTGTCTTGTTTCGATACTTTTTGCAGATGTATTAGTGAACACTGCCATTACTACTTCTAAAATCATTTTTGTAAATATTTTTTTTTACTTGTATTCCCCCTTTTTCCTCTTAATATTACTTGTTTTAAATTGATTTGAAAGTTTTCTTGGCGAAGATCTCAAAATAACGTCTTAGACAAGAGAAATATGCCGAAAACCATGATCTCTTAATTAAAAAATGGCGTCCGAGAAGACCACAATTTTCGCTCTTCACAATTAACATGCTTATTGTAGAGCGCATTCAGATTTAGGGCTGTCTATTCCCTAGTTCCGAAATATTTATGACGATTTATAACTAGTACGTGCCCGCATAAGTTCGCATATTAGCGCTAGTCTATTCAATAAAAGAAGAAGAAAAAATGAATTTTTTGGAAGTGGGTCTATTCCTAGTTAGCTACTTTTTGAACGCTATAGAGCGTGTAGAGCGTCGAAAGATGTTTTGACATTTAGGAAAGCGTGCATTAATCGCTGCAAATAACCGAATATAACCGAAAATCGCTTCGTTGGTGATTTATGAGGTGTTGATTGCTAATACATTGAATAGGGCGGCCATTTTTTTCCGGGCCATTCCTACTTAGAGAGTACGGTATGATAATGTCACTGTAGAAGAATAGTATAGTTCACATTAAGCTACAAATATATATACAACATATATCTATATGTGAATATCCTATTAGGTGGTCATCCTTACCCAGCCATCGGCAACCAGGCTCTCCTTGCCTCACTGCTCAAGGGTTATAGAATGGAAAAGCCTGAAAACTGCTCAGAGGAAATGTCAGTAATTTGCAATTGTATTTGGGCACTAATTAGGCATTGATTGTTTATTTATATATCATTTATACTTTAATATTGTAGATATGGCATAATGATAAAATGTTGGAGTCAGGAACAGGATGAAAGGCCTACATTTTCAGAGCTTCAAAATATCTTTGATACAGTGCTTTCAACTGCAAAGACTGCAAGTAACACTGATCTTAATTTTGAGGACTTTTCTCCTTCTCCAAATGTAGCAGAATTTAATCAGCAACCCAAAGCTCTAGCTGAGATGCAAGGTGAATTATGTATGGAAGAGCCTACAGGTTATCAAAATACCTCTGAAATAGGCAATACGTACTACCCGGAAATCATTGAAAGATAAAAATTTAATACTGAATCATGATCAGGATCTGCATGATAGCCATATTGTTTAAAATAAAATAAAAAATTTATGGAATTATCTACATATATACCAGAGTAATGCACAAATTTCCTAGCTTACAGAACCAGACATTTGTTGAACTTTAAAATTCCAAATAACAATATACCTAAATTGATGGATTCTATCTTTCAATCATTTTTGTATATGCACCATGCACTTTAATTCATTTTAAGCAGTTTTGGCAATATGTAGAGAGTACAGTGTATATGTACATGGGATACCACATTCTGGTACTTGCGCATGCCAAATGTACTGTACGTAAGTGTTCACCTATTGTTGCTCTGTGAATAACCTCTACTTGCACCTTAAGCTTTTATCATGGATCACTGGCCGTTTAATAAGAATTCAGCCTCTCACTAAAATATTAAATCTTGGTTAGCGTGTATTTAGAATACAGGTTTATGTAGGGTTATGTAACCCTAAATCGCTTACACATCGTAAAAATAAGAAAGTGAGAGATGCAATATTAATAATCCAAAAGGATGTTCTGAAACACTTTAGAGTAAAGTTAAATAAAAACATTCAAAAATGAAGTTAAAAGTAGGGATGGCACTATAACAGTGATTGGCACATTTAGGAAAAGTAACGAAACAAGAAAGTGATCATATGGTAAGGCTAACATTCACTTCTATTTTGAATGTTTTTATTTAACTGGTATTGCCCCTTTTTTCTTCATAATATTTGTTTTGAAAGTTTACTTGGCGAAAACTCGAAATAAAGTAGCAGAATAGACGATATAATAGAGAGCTCTAAATTAAAAATATGGCGTCCGAAAAGATCCCAAATTTGTTAGGTATGTTTTCTACCGTTCTTTAACATTCAGTTTAGGATATTAAAGGGTCCAAAATCGTAATACGAGTGTATATAGGCCCTGCAAAGCGACTAAGAAATTCGATCGCGGGTGGCGGCAGTACCACAAATATTTCTAACTCGAGTTACTTATTTTATATACAGAGAATTTGAAACTTAATTAAAAAATGGCGTTCGAAGAGGCCCTAAATTTGGAACTTTCAAAAGTTACACGCGTCGGATGGAGCGCGTTGAAATCTAGGGTAGCCTATTCCCTAGTTCGGAAACATTCATGACGATTTAGTATTTGTATGTACCTGCGTAAGTTCGCATGTTTGCGCTAGCTCATTTGAAACAAGAAGAAGAAAAAATGAGGAATTTCAGAATTTGGCCTATTTCGGGTTAACCACTTTGCGAAGGTTGTAGAGCATCGAAACATGTTTTGGCGTTTAGAAAAGCATGCAAAAACGACTGCAAACACTCGAATGCAACCGAAAATCCCATCGTTGTTGATTTATGAGGTGTTAATTGATAATACATTGAATAGGGCGGCCATGTTTTTTTTTCGGCCATCCCTACTTAGAGAGTACTACCGTACTCTCTGATATATATATACCCTATAGGTCTACTTTGTATTCTTCATCTATAATACATGGATATACAATTATTTTATTTTTTGGTAAAGATATAACATCAATCTGCATTGCACATTTTAGAAAAAAACTGATTGTCTCAATTGTAATGCATTTGACATATGCATTTTGACTTATTGAGTTCCTAGCTACGCAGTATGCCACTTCTGTAATGTTAGCCTTACCATATGATCACTTTCTTGTTTCGTTACTTTTTCTAAATGTGCCAATCACTGTTATAGTGCCATCCCTACTTTTAACTTCATTTTTGAATGTTTTTATTTAACTTATATATACAATCATAGGTATTTATAAGATACAGAGTAAGGTTAGACAGCCAAATTAAGAGGAAGCAAACAATACAAACCAAGAAATATTCATCCATCAAAAGTAAACAAGCCTTGTTTACTTTTTTAGGGCCTAACAAAGTGAAGAAGCCTACTAGTTATTAAAGAAAAACATTTGGCAATTTTTTATCAAATTAGGGGGGAAAATGATTTAGGGTATATTTTAATTAATGGACTGGAAGTGTAATCAAAACATATACAAAGATCACGATCAGGTAAACTTCTGTTGGCTAATTAACTTCTTTTCGCCATTGCTACACTCCATCAGTTCAGAATCAGTATTCTATATATGAAATATACGTAGCTATCAGATTTCAGATTCCATTCCTCTAAATGAGAATTTATCAAAATAGCAAAACCTCTCCACTCTCTCAGCCCATATCATTTTGCAATACTGGGATGGGGTGAAGGACCCCCACACCCTGGAAGAGTCTATATAATGATTTAAATTGATCGCCTCCCTATAAACGAACAACAATGGTAGTTACAAGATACAAATTTAAGCCAATTCATCATCATTACAGTCTGAAATCAAACACCATATATTTCTTGTAACTGCATAGAACTTAACATGTCGGATGGGACTTTTGAACGTCTAAAAAAGAATATACTGATCATGACCTTCACGCAGGTCGAAACAGTTACGCTCTAAACCAAACTGAACAATTAGCATGACAACATACAGCATGACGTATGTATACATCCGCGTATAAATATGAATACACGACTGTTCAGTCAGTTGTAAATCTAGAAGGAAAAAATCAGACATGGTCAAATTGTCCCTGTCTCTGCTGTTATGGTCGACAGTTTGGATTTCAACTGAAAGCAGTACTTCTTGTGTTAACCTTAAAATATTTAATTTTATTAACTGCGATAAGGACGGTCTGCGAACGGAAGAACTAATGCACATTTTAGACAAGGCTGACCGTATTAGTAGTTACGAAACATTTACACAGTGTGACGATCCTTCACACTGTTCTAATGATTCACCTGGTACTGGACATACCCTAGCATCGGGAGAGAACGGTGGACCTTCTGTACAAAAGATCATTTCCGTGGAACGGTGTTACAGCTATCGCTTAAAGTTTGCCAACCTTTTAGTGAGTGCTATGTGTTACTGTTGGTACTTAAATGCATAGAGGTTCTCCAATCTGTCTCAAAGGGTCACAGACTTTCTCTGTATTTTGCGAGGTATAGTATTTCCCTTGTCCTTGTGCACAGGATGACCCGTCCACTACTGGCCCTTTTCCTAACTTATACAGTGAGGACGCATGTGGATCTTACAATAAGGTAAACATGTATTATAACAATTGGAATCCTTTCCACCAGATGTATTGATTTTGTATATATTCACAGAAACCTATTTCATCCCTTCTTACTTTCCTTTGAATGTGTTAGTGTGTATACCTCTGTGTTATATTAAGCAGGCACGTGCACCATTCTCTTGCTCACAACTCTGTCAGGTATGTCATTTAATCACTATATATTGTTTCTGGTACTCTTGGTAGGATCCACTCTTGTAGGCTATATGAACTTTCTATCCCTGCATATATAGATATCATGTGTAAGAGCTCTTTCCACTAATTCTGATTGTTTGCCTGAATGCAAGAATTCAACCTGCAGCTGTCCAGATATATGTAGTGATTTAGATGATAACTTTCCTTTCCACTACAATCAGAGCTGTACATAAGCTTCATATTCATACTCTTGGGAGTATCCATGCAACCAAAGTCATAATGGTCTTACTTTCTTCATCACTGTCACAGCTTCCAAATTGAATAGTTTGAGACCTTTTAATCCAGTGGAATTAAATTATTTTTCGGATAACAAAACATTTTTGAGGCTAGGAGCTTTAGAACCAAAGTGGACTATTATAACACCCCCTCCTCCCCTAGCTGAAATCTAGCAATCATGGGATTATTTGGAAATAGAAGTTCCTGAAAAAGGAACCAGATATGTTGCACAAGTTGGTACACAGTCTATTTAACAGGTATCCAGAAATTGATGGAGTAATCTTTATACTTTTGTTGTTTAGCATGAACCGTTCACTAAGACTTTAACCGGATTCAGTCCTCTTTATGGGATTAATTCCAACATTTTGTCCATATGTGGATTGCAATGTAAAAAGGTGCCAAATTGTCCTATGCCTTAGTTGACAAAGATGGCATTTCTAAATTTTCACGAATATATCCACAGTGTTTTATGGTAAGTAATACTATTGGCAAATACATATATATTATATAGTTATATGTACACATTATCTGCTGTATGTATATGTATAGGTACTTGGACACCAACTCCACCAAGAGAGATTTGAGCAAAATTAAGATTTTCTAACATAACTGGAGAGCTTATATTAGAAGTTTGGACAGATGACCTAAGCCCAGGTTATAATTAGTGTTAATAGAAGTTGTATATACAATGGAACCTCACAAATGAGAACACTAAGCTTTTTCTATCATTCTCATATCATATCATCCGTCCAAAATGGCAGTAATAAAAGTAAATTCCAAGGGGGTAGCTTTTCTGAATACAATGCAAGATTGGTCCTAATTTTATAACTTAAAGGTGGTTACTAGGCAAGGTTCCACTGTATTATATACATAATTTCTTTATAATGTATGTACATAATGTACGTAAGCTTAAAATGAATAATTAACATGCCCATTCGTTGCATTTGTAGATCAGGAAGATGTGACTGGCTATGGAATTCAGATAGTGTCTGCTCCAAGTGATTTCAATAAATGTCTTAGACCCTATATAAAAATCAAAAGCTTTGAATCTCATAATAAGGTGGCTTATATTGGAACAAATGATGTTACTCTCACATTTTACTGTTATATTTTGTTCTGTACCAGACTGCAGTACACCTCTTTGTTAATGGTACCAATAACGTCCTGCAATACTTGCCAGTAATATATGATCAAGGTGTCTGTAACTACCTAATTGGAGTAAGTTAATCACTCTCTAAGTCCATTGTTATGCCTCCATAGCTCTCATAATGTCTTTCTGAAGGTGTATGCTTAGCCACATTTTGATACATCGTCAAGAACTTCTACTAAATATGCTGCTGCAAATTGGTTTAATGCTTCTATTGAAGGTCAGTTTACACATACATCAGATCATTATTTATGAGAACTTTGTAGATTGTTTATTAATATATACTAACATTTTTTATTTGCATCTCAATTAATGTAGGTATTTGTATGGAAATGTATTATGATACATGAAGTATCAAGGCTTAAATGTATATAAAAAATATTGTTGCATACCTTTTCGAGTACTATATAGCTTTTTGAGTACTATATACGTATATCATAAATAGTGAATACTTTAAGGAAAGGGTTATCTTTAGCAGCTTTAGTAGACTCTTCAGGAGAGGGGCTACTGAAGTTGTCAGGTATACATGTACTTATTCTGAGTCTTCTATTAGGCCACTGTGGTTATATACTGAAAGGTTTTTCAACTTTGTGAGGTTATCGATTTAGCTTAGAAATGAGAAAACCTTAAATACACTCAATCCTCCTTTATCCCGACACCCCAGATACGGGCATGTCCCTCTACCGGGCAGCATAAAAGCGGTTGGTGAGCCAGTAAGTTACAAATTTGGGAAGGCTGCAGTTGCGTACATGTCCTGTTTATGGCCGGTTTTGAAGGCAAACCTGTTTACCAATCTTTTTAACCACCGAGAAGAATGTGAATATTAGTTAACAAGTTCAGCAGCAAAGTGTGAAGTTCATTTCGAAATTCAGAGTCGTAGCTTACTCATTTTGTATATTTTACAAATGAAGAGGCTATACTCTATACGTGTGTTCTGAGTTTCGGGCACATCTGAGTTATGGACAGTGCCCGGTCCCAACCGGATAAAGGAGGATTGCGTGTACTTACCACATAATTAAACTTTTCACAGCACCTTTGAATAATTAAGTGACAACTCCAACACACTAAAGGACCAAATATTTGCCTCAGTAGTTGTTTTGTATATTAGCCTCCATGGGCTGTGTCTTTTAACATATCTTATTAGCATTCAAATATGTAACATTATGAATACCAGTTAAATCTCTTCTTGTATATTCAATTTTTAGTTCCAGACTCTAGGTCTCCCCAGCTAAACCTAACTCATGCAGTGAAACGTAACCATGTGACTGGTCAAGCAACTGTAGTAGTTAATAATCACTTCAAGAGTCATTGGAAATCAATGGCAATTGTTGAAGGACTGTGACCAACCTTTACTCTTAAAGCTGATGGTTCTGTTGCACCCATTCGCTTTTTTTATCCTAAAAACATAGAAGTATTTAACGTTAAAGTTAAAGTAAGTGAAGAAGGAAGTGGTAATAATTTTACCGTCCTTAATTTCCATCCTATTTCACCTTTATATTTAGCCATCTGTCAGGGACTATACTCTTGTATACAAAGATATCCCTCCACCAGATACCATGAGGAAGGATCTTAAAGTAAGTACACTTATTTACATAAGTACGTAAAAACAGTTTTAGACTATCATCTATGTATATATGCATTGTGCAAGTACAATTTCTGAATCAATTTACTTCACTAAAAACCTACTTTACTGCAGTATAATCTTCTAAATCGCTATAATGGAACTGCATTTGATAATCACCAGTCATTACCCATACATATACCAGGTAATGTGTCAAAACAATTTTTTCAGTCAACACAAATAAGTATGCTATTGTCATTGTCCATAGCCTTTCATCCAAGTGAACCTAGAAATTTGACAGTTAATTCAATAGTCTTCGATTTTGAGAGAGTGGAATTTTATTTGAATATTTCCTGGAAAGGTCCAGATTTTCCAGAAGGGAAAATTAAACAATACTTTCTTGTATTAAACTCAGAATCAGCTATAGCCATTATTGATGAGAAAATTGAAGTTGCAGTGAGTATCAGAGGAGACCAAAGTGTACAGTGAACTAATTACCAATAGTATACATATTTCTTTATTAGGGAACATCTGCGACGAAGGATATGGATGAAGTGATAACTATATCAACTCATGGAGCAATTATCACAGAGAACAATCATATGAATATAACAGTTAGTGACAACTATTCCACTGAGGAAGTTTTGATTGAAACTATATTAATTCCTCAAAGACAAGAGCAATCTCCTGAAACTAAAACCTGGGTCAGCAGTATTCCACTATAGCTAGTTCTGTGCATGGCTAGCTATACCATATGATAACTGTACATGTCTTGTTTTAATATTTTTCCAGACCTGCCACTGTTACAGACGCTGAGCATGTCCATCACTATATCTAACTTCGTTTTCTAAATGTTAGTATTTAAATGTTAGTATTTCTAACTATTTATGAAAAATCTAGGATACCATTTTCCTACATGCTATATGCCTATTCTGTAAAAAGAGCCTATAGGGGAACTAAACCTAAAGAGAGCTTTAGATGAAGATACAGGAGTCTTTTCTTCCTTCTTTTTCCTTCTTTTATCTTCTTCTCCACTGGGTCAGACAGCCGTTTCTGGGAATTCCACCCTTCGTCAGTGATCCTGGGAGTCTTTGTCTTTTTCTTTATCTTGATCTTCTGTGAATCCTTGGCTCTCTATGCTAAATCTAGGGGCCTTATATACACTATTTTGGCGCCAAAAGTTAAATAAGGTGTTAACTAAGACACATGATGAAATTTAATTTTATGAAAGGAATGTAGGTCCAATTAACTTTTATGAATTAATATAAATCTATTAGTAATCTTGCTTGTACAGGTAAAACAGACTCAGCATAACTATAGACACAAGTAGGACATATTACATAAGTCTACCCTTAGATCTTCTAGTAGTAACATTTCTTTGGAGGTGGGGTAACACAATATGGGGTAACACAAGGCAATCCTTAAGTATACTAGCTACTTTTTGCTTATACTTGATTCTAACTAGAGGCTGCCGGGATAGGAAGGTTTTAAAGGTTGATTTTAGCTTAAAGTATTTGTAACCCTGCTTAATAAGCCTACTGCATAACTGCAAACTTTTAGCCTGAAAACTGGAGAAGTCACTACATATTCTGGAATACCTAATTAGTTGTGAAATAAAGACACCATAGGCTTGGGGTATTAGGAATATTACTATCTAAATGGGGGAAATTTACTATATCAAAGTTAAAGTCCTCTCGCTTATCATATACTTTAGTGATAAATTGATTGTTAGTAATGGTTATATCTAAGTCTAAAAAGGGGGATTTTTTAGGGCTGGTATTTGTCTTTTTAAGAATAAATTCTTTGGAGTAAATATCACTAATTGACAGTTCAAAATCCTTGTTGTTAATACATAAAAGGTCATCAATATACCTATAAGTATTGGAAAATTTAATAGCTAAGGTGATGTTATCCTTAAGTAGTCCTTTCATAAACTCATACTCATAGGCAAACAGAAAAAGATTAGCAACTACAGGGGCACAGTCAGTACCCATAGGGATACCTACACATTGCTTAAATACAGAACCGTCTACACATACATAAATGTTGTCAATAAGGTAATTAAAGAGCTCTACTAAATGAACAGCTGTGACTGCTTTATTGGAGACATTGTTAGACCAAAAGGCTTTATCCTGACAGACTTCTATATATTGGGACTTCCTACAGGTATATGTTATCTATATATATACATCTGCATGTGAAACACATGCATACCATTTGCTACAGGTTTGATCCTTACCATGCTATATATAAGTACGTATATTGTAGTGTACTTGCAATTGTTCTTTCTCAATTCTCAATAGGTTACATCATAATAACTAACTGAATTACCTCATCCATTTATGTACATGCAAAAAATAGAATTAGATGTATATGTATGCCAGGCAACTTGTTTAAGAGACTAAATGTATTCAAAAGAGTTCACTTTGGCTATTTATGAGTTGCTGTAATGATTTCCTAGTTACAAATTTTCAGCCCACTCATAGTAAACTTAAAATTAAAATTATATAAATAGGAAATGTACTCTGAAAAGGATTATTGAGGTTGAAGAATTCGAAGACTTGAATCAATTTATAAAATTGTTACTGTAGATTCATGTCAATGTTTTTTGTTGAGGTAAAGGCTGTTTCTATCTGTATCAACATGCAGATATCTAGTAGCATTGCAACAGCTAGGGTGATGTATATAGCAGTTTCAGTGATGGGAACTTCAAGATTTGTACTGGTCTCTCCATAATAATAATAATATAATAGTTAACAATTAGAGTGACAATCAGTACAGAAATGTTTATAATAAGCTTAGTATTATTATAATATTATTATCAACCGGCAAATTAAAGTCATGCATTTCTTCACTATGCATTTGATCATAAACCAAAAGCACAGTAATTTAACAACCGCCAGTATATACACATCACACTCAGTGTGACATTAAGTAATAAATACACACCTTCAAATTTAAATAATTCCCATAAATAGATTCTGCAACCAGATATATACTATAGCTGACAATAAACCATCACGTATGCGTATATATATAAGTATATTGTAACTTGCAAACTGTATACATTTACATGACTCTATTCTATATCTTATGTATACTTATGATTGTACATATTTATATATATAGAATAGATGATAAGGTGCTTTAGGGGCAACCCAAGGGGTTAGACAGCCAAATTAAGAGGAAGCAAACAATACAAACCAAGAAATATTCATCTATCAAGAGTAAACAAGCCTAACAAAGTGAAGAAGCCTACTAGTTATTATTTTTTATCAAATTAGAGAGGGAAAATTTTGAATTAAGGTATATATTATAATTGATGGACTGGAAGTAATCAAAACATAGTGTAAAGATCATGATCAGGTCAACTTCTGTTGGTTAATTAACTTCTTTTCACCATTGCTACACTCCATCAGTTCAGAATGAGTAAATATACGTAGCTATCAGATTTCAGATTCCATTTCCTTTAATCAAAATAGCAAAACCTCTCCACTCTCTCAGCCCATATCATTTTGCAATACTGGGATGGGGTGAAGGACCCCCACACCCTGGAAGAGTGTATATAATGATTTAAATTGATCATCTCCCTATTAACGAACAATAATGGTATTTACAAGATACAAATTAAGAGCCAATTCATCATCATTACAGTCAGAAATCAAACACCATATATTTCTTATAAACACCATATATTTCTTATAACTGCATATATTTCTTATAACTGCATCGAACTTAACATGTCGAATGGGACTTTTGAGCGTCTAAAAAATATACTGATCATGACCTTCACGCAGGTCGAAAAAGTAACATCTAAACCAAACTGCATTTTAGGCGCTCAAAAGTCGAAAGATGTAGGCTAGACTATACCGCTTTCAAGCACAATTAGCATGATAAGATGTAGGCTAGATCATAGACTATATAAACTACGTAGTTTATATAGTCTATGGCTAGACTACCGCTTTCAAATAATTAGCATGACAACAGCATGACGTATGTATACGTACCGCGTATAAATATAAATACACGACTGTAAAATCAGTTTGTCAATCTAGAAGAAAAAAATCAGACATGGTCAGATTGCCCCTGTCTCTGCTGTTATGGTCGACAGTTTGGATTTCAACTGAAAGCAGTACTTCATGTGTTAACCTTAAAAGATTCAATTTTACTAACTGCGATAAGGACGGTCTGCGAACGGAAGAACTAACGCACGTTTTACACAAGGCTATTATTAGATACGAAACAAATAAACAGTGTGACGCTCCTACGCACTGTTCTAATGATTCACCTGGTACTGGACATACCCTAGAATCGGGAGAGAACGATGGACCATCTGTACAAAAGACCATTTCCGTGGAACGGTGTTACAGCTATTGCTTGAAGTTTGCCAACCTTTTAGTGAGTGCTATGTGTTACTGTTGGTACTTAAATGCGTATAGGTTCTCCAATCTGTCTCAAAGGGTCACAGACTTTCTCTGTATTTTGCGAGGTATAGTATTTCCCTTGTTCTTATGCACAGGATGACCCGTCCACTACTGGCCCTTTTCCTAACTTATACAGTGAGGACGCATGTGGATCTTACAATAAGGTAAACATGTATTATAACAATTGGAATCCTTTCCACCAGATAGATATTTATTTTGTATATATTCACAGAAACCTATTTCATCCCTTCTTGCTTTCCTTTGAAGGTGTTAGTGTGTATACCTCTGTGTTATATTAAGCAGGCACGTGCACCATTCTCTTGCTCACAACTCTGTCAGGTATGTCATTCAATCACTATATATTGTTTCTGGTACTCTTGGTAGGATCCACTCTTGTAGGCTATGAACTTTCTATCCCTGCATATATAGATATCATGTGAAAGAGCTCTTTCCACTAATTCTGATTGTTTGCCTGAATGCAAGAATTCAACCTGTCCAGATATATGTAATGATTTAGATGATAACTTTCCCTTCCACTACAACCAGAGCTGTACGTAAGCTTCATATTCATACTCTTGGGAGTATTCATGCAACCAAAGTCATAATGGTCTTGCTTTCTTCGTCACCATCACAGCTTCTAAATTGAATAGTTTGAGACCTTTCAATTCAGTGGAATTGGATTATTTTTCTGATAACAAAACATTTTGGAGGCTAGGAGCTTTAGAACCAAAGTGGAGTATAATTACTAATGGAACCATAATTTCCAGCAATCATGGGATTATTTGGAAAATAGAAGTTCCTGGAAAAGAAACTAGTCTAAGATATGTTGCACAAGTTGGTACACATTCTATTTAACAGGTATCCAGAAATTGATGGAGTAATCTTGTTTTTTTATACTTTTGTTGTTTAGCATGAACCTTTCACTAAGACCTTAACCGGAGACAGCCCTCTTTATGGGATTAATTCCAACATTTTGTCCATACGTGAATTGCAATGTAAAAAAGGTGCCAATTTGTCTTATGCCTTAGTTGATAAAGATGGCATCTCTAATTTTTTTTCACCCCCAAGGCAACAGTGTTTTTATGGTAAGTAATTATATTGGCATATACGTAAACAGTAGTTATATATGCACATTATCTGCTGTACGTATATGTATAGGTACTTGGACACCAACTCCACCAAGAGAGATTCGAGCAAAATTAAGATTTTCTAACATAACTGGAGAGCTAATATTTGAAGTTTGGACAGATGACCTAAGCCCAGGTTAGTGTTTATAGAAGTTGTATATACAATGGAACCTCACAAATGAGAACACTAAGCTTTAAAAATTTTCTATCATTCTCATATCATATCATCCGTCCAAAATGGCAGTAGTAAAAGTAAATTCCAAGGGGGTAGCTTTTCTGAATACAATGCAAGATTGGTCCTAATTCTATAACTTAAAGGTGGTTACTAGGCAAGGTTCCACTGTATTATACACATAATTTCTTTATAATGTATGTACACAATGTAAGCTTAAAATGAATAATTAACATGCCCATTCGTTGCATTTGTAGATCAGGAAGAAGTGACTGGCTATGGAATTCAGATAGTGTCTGCTCCAAGTGGTTTCAATAAATGTCTTAGACCCTATATGAAAATCAAAAGCTTTGAATCTCATAATAAGGTGGCTTATATAGGAACAAGTGATGTTACTCTCACATTTAACTGTAATTTTGTTCTGTACCAGACTGCAGTACACCTCTTTGTTAATGGTACCGATAACGTCCTGCAATACTTGCCAGTAATACATGATCAAGGTGTCTGTAACTACCTAATTGGAGTAAGTTAATCACTCTCTAAGTCCATTGTTATGCCTCCATAGCTCTCATAATGTCTTTCTTAAGGTATATGCTTTGCCACATTTTGATACATCGTCAAGAACTAAATATGCTGCTGCAAATTGGTTTAATGTTCCTGTTGAAGGTCAGTTTACACATACATCAGATCATTATTTATGAGAACTTTGTAGATTGTTTATCTATATATACATACATTTTTTATTTGCATCTCAATTAAGGTAGGTATTTGTATGGATATGTATAATTATGATACATATCCATACATATACATTCATATACATTTAAGCCTTGATACTTGATCCATTAAATGGATCAAATATCAAGGCTTAAATGTATATGAAAAATGAAAAATATTGTTGCATACCTTTTCGAGTACTATATAGCTCTTTGAGTACTATATACGTATATCATAAATAGTGAATACTTTAAGGAAAGGGTTATCTTTAGCAGCTTTAGTAGACTCTTCAGGAGAGGGGCTACTGAAGTTGTCAGGTATACATGTACTTATTCTGAGTCTTCTATTAGGCCTCTGTGGTTACTTAAAGGTTTTTCAACTGTGTGAGGTTATCGATTTAGCTTAGGAATGAGAAAGCCTTAAATACACTCAATCCTCCTTTATCCCGACACCCCAGATACGGGCATGTCCCTCTACCGGGCAGCATAAAAGCGGTTGGTGAGCCAGTAAGTTACAAATTTGGGAAGGCTGCAGTTGCGTACATGTCCTGTTTATGGCCGGTTTTGAAGGCAAACCTGTTTACCAATCTTTTTAACCACCGAGAAGAATGTGAATATTAGTTAACAAGTTCAGCAGCAAAGTGTGAAGTTCATTTCGAAATTCAGAGTCGTAGCTTACTCATTTTGTATATTTTACAAATAAAGAGGCTATATATACTCTATACGTGTGTTCTGAGTTTCGGGCACATCTGAGTTATGGACAGTGCCCGGTCCCAAGGTGCACGGATAAGGGAGGATTGAGTATACTTACTACATAATTAAACTTTTTCACAGCACCTTTGAATAATTAAGGGACAACTCCAATACACTAAAGGACCAAATAGTGCCTCAGTAGTTGTTTTGTATATTAGCCTCCATGGGCTGTGTCTTTTAACATACCTTATTAGCATTCAAATATGTAACATTATGAATACCAGTTAAAACTCTTCTTATACATTCAATTTTTAGTTCCAGACTCTAGGTCTCCCCAGCTAAACCTAACTCATGCAGTGAAACGTAACCATGTGACTGGTCAAGCAACTGTAATAGTTTATAATCACTTCAAGAGTCATTGGAAATCAATGGCACTTGTTGAAAGCCTGCAACCAAGCTTTGCTCTTGAAGCTGACGGTTCTGTTGCATCCATTCGCTTATTTTATCCTAAAAACATAGCAGTAACTAACGTTACAGTTAAAGTAAGTGAAGAAGGAAGTGGTAATAATTTTACCGTCCTTAATTTCCATCCTATTTCACCTTTATATTTAGCCATCTGTCAGGGACTATACTCTTGTATACAAAGATATCCCTCCACCAGATACCATGAGGAAGGAATATCTAACATACAAAGTAAGTACACTTATTTGCATAGGTACGTAAAAACAGTTTTAGACTATCATCTACGTATATATGCATTGTGCAAGTACAATTTCTGAATCAATTTGCTTCACTAAAAATCTACTTTACTGCAGTATAATCTTCTAAGTCGCTATAATGGAACTGCATTTGATAATCACCAGTCATTACCCATACATATACCAGGTAATGTGTCAAAACAATGTTTTCAGTCAACACAAATAAGTATGATATTGTCATTGTCCATAGCCCTTCAGCCAAGTGAACCTAGAAATTTGACAGTTAATTCAATAGTCTTCGATTTTGAGAGAGTGGAATTTTATTTGAATATTTCCTGGAAAGGTCCAGATTTTCCAGAAGGGAAAATTAAACAATACTTTCTTGTATTAAACTCAGAATCAGCTATAGCCATTATTGATGAGAAAATTGAAGTTGCAGTGAGTATCAGAGGAGACCATGTACAATGAACTAATTACCAATAGTAAACATATTTCTTTATTAGGGAACATCTGCGGCGAAGGATATGGATGAAGTGATAACTACATCAACTCAAGGAGCAATTATCACAGAGAACGATCATATGAATATAACAGTTAGTGACAACTTTGAAAATGTACTTATAGTAAGCTATTCTGTATAGGTGTTTAACTGTACGTATGTATTTTGTGTGTTAGTTGAGGGCTCTTTCTGAATATGATGCTACTGGAGAAGTTTTGATTGAAACTATATTAATTCCTCAAAGGCAAGAGCAATCTACTGAAACTAAAACCTGGGTTTATGGAATAGTTGGAGGCATTGCAGCATTTTTTGTAGTGTTGCTGTTTGTTATCATAGGATTAATTGTGCTGTACTATTATAAAAAGAACAAAGTTGTCATTATGAAGGTATGGACAGGAATTAAACATGGATATGTATACTTTAAGAATAAATTCTGTCCTTTTCCTTAGAATACTGGTATCTGGCTTAATGGACAGCAGGAAGATGGGCTAGTGGTTGAAGGGGAAGATGGAACATTTGAGCCACTTCAGTTGGACAACTGGGAGATCTCTCCTGATCAGATTATCATGGACTGCATGCTTGGAGAAGGTGCATTTGGTGAAGTCTATAAAGGCTTGATTAAAGGAGCTGTCAACAACCAATACTTTAGCGGGATAGATAATTTCACTGTAGCAGTAAAGATACTTAGAGGTACGTAGGTCAAAAAGTAAAATAGAAATGTCAGATTCCTAATGATGAGTAATTTCCACATTGTTAATTCTTTAGAGGAAGCCTCTGCTGCTTTGAAGAGTGACTTTCTGAAGGAGATTGCTACCATGAAGAAGATAACCATGGGTAGCTGTCCCTATGTGGTCAACATGGTTGGTTGCTGCACACTCCAGGAGCCACTTGCTCTTGTTCTGGAATATGTTCCTCATGGTGACTTGCTAACTTACCTCAGAACAGTTCGCAAACTAGTGAGTAGATGACTTGCGGTAACAGGACTCCCTACATTGTTGTAGTTTATCGGTTTCCTCTTTACCATTGTGTAGAACAACAGCTCCTATTTCAATATGCCAGAGAGTGTACAGGATATTAAAGGGAATGAATATGTCAACCACAGTGGATCAGGAAACCCATCAGTGACTCCAATGACTCCAATGACACCAATGACTCCAATGACACCAGCATCTGATTGCCCTTTGCTTGGGGAAAGGGAGAAAAAAACCTCAAGTCCATCTTCACCTCAAGGTCAGGTTCCTTCTCCATATGAAAAGCCATTTAGTGCTTTGGGAGAACTCAGACCAATTCACCTGGTGTCTTTTGCTTATCAGATTGCCAGTGGAATGGTGAGGACCACAAATACATCTAAGTAGCATATGCATACATATGTAGGTACATACATAAAGTACATGAATGTATACACTTTGAGATATCTGAAATATATATATACTTGGGTATTCATTCATTGAAAGATATTAAAGTCACTATGTTGTTGTAATACGTTTGGGTGTCTTTGCTGTGAAGTAACTTTTTGAAGTGTTAAATCATTTTTAAGATCATCAAAATCAAGCCTAACATGATCTAATCAATTGTATTTGGTTCCATAGAAATTCTTGTCTGAAATGGGAATGGTTCATAGAGATCTAGCCTGTAGAAATATTCTAGTTGGGGAGAATAAAGCTTTGAAAATATCAGACTTTGGTCTCACTCGTGAGAATGATGTATACATCAAGACCACAGATGGCAAACTTCCTCTTCGTTGGATGGCCATTGAGTCTATAGTTGACAGAGTATTTACCACTAAAAGTGATGTGTGAGTTGTAATTGATGTTTGCTAAAGGCAAACAAAGATATGGATATATAGAGCTTTGACAATACTTCCTTTGTCTATCTTGCTTATTAAATTTGACTGATGCTGACTTTGTTGTGATAAAGGGTTATGAATATTGTTAAGGAAAACCTCACTAGGGATCACTGAAGCTTGACAGAAACTACTTCAGGTGTGTATATGCAAATGAAGCCATAGAGTACCCTTACAGCTCCTGGTGAGAGGCTTAGCATCACATGACTGTCACATGATTGTCACATGCCAGTAGTTTGAGTGATGTGCATATGTCCTACAGGCTCGCAAGAACCGTGAGATAGCTCTTATTCAGATGAAGATTGATGAAGTGCCTTCTCGAACAGAACTCACTCAATATCAGAAGCGACTTGTTGAACTAATCAGTCAAGGTAACACTTTCTCTCTCCCGGTCTTCCATCACTCCCTTGTTTCCTATCCTTACCTCTCCTCTCCTATCCTTACCTCTCCTCTCCTATCCATACCTCTCCTCTCCTATCCATACCTCTCCTCTCCTATCCATACCACTCCTCTCCTATCCATACCTCTCCTCTCCTCTCCTATCCATACCTCTCCTATCCTCTCCTATCCGTATCTTTCCTCTCCTCTCCTCTCGTGTTGTACGTAGTGTCAGCCACTGGTACTGATACAAGACAGTTTTATGACTTGTACAACAGTGCTGTGGATGAAAGGGATTACTTGGAAAAGGAGGTTGGTTGCTATGGCAATGATTTGTTACTTGAATTTGAAGATAACATTCTCCTTATACAGTGTAAAGTTGTTGCAAGTATACATGAAAACTATGATGCGTAAGTTGTTGGAATTAGTAAGAATGTCACATGTATTGAAGTGAATGTAATTCCTCAGATACTGTACTGTGGTAAGATTATTGTTAACTTTTAGAGTTGTCTTGATTACAGCAACTGTGTACATATACTATGAAAACTAGTATATGGGAGACTTGATTATGCTGAGGTGAATACATTGTACGTGTATGATAACAAAGTTATAGCACATTCCAAACTATTAACTTTTCTGTAATCTTTTCGTGTGTAAGATCTTGACTTTCTTTTTTACTTAAGAGACGTTTGAATGGCTGAGGTCGTTCCAACTAAAAGAGAATTCGCAAAACGTCTTTCTCGAGAATGACGTTTTGCAGACTATCGGACCCTGTAATTGAAATGGGTTTATTAATGAACGTGATACGCACATGCGATATATCCAGAGAATGTACGCTGTCTAAAACGAACGATAAAGCTTGTCTGACTACGGTAAAATCACTCTGTTGTTTCTCGATCGGTTTCTCGGCCATCTTGGGGGTGTTACTAAAACCTGGAATGGAATGGGACACGCTGGAACGGAAGTCCATCTTTGCACCTCCAAGACTAAAGTCCGGAAGTGTAACAACCCTCGCTCGCGTCACTTGATGCCGTTCCTCATATGTATATAACTTATGATACATCTCCTTACAATTCAGTTTATAGTGGTTTCCCTTTAATGTGATTACAGTTTAAAATAATACTCTTTATTATTGTTGTATACACTGTAAAGAGCTACAGCAGTTATATATAGCTCACTACCAGTAGTTCTCCACTAAATCCTGATCCTGCCATGCACTACTTCACTGCAGTAGTACACCACACGTTTGTTATCCACATATGTCTCTCTTGTATCAGTTGGAGGAAGGCTTATTCTAGTGCCAGTCACTAGAGCTGCTACTGAGTTGTATCCTGTCTCTTCTACTGGACAGTGCTCCCTTCTCTCACTCTCCCTCTTGTTACCTCTCTCCTCTTCCTCTTGTCTCCTCTGTCTGTCTCTCTCCTCTTCCTCTTGTCTCCTCTGCCTGCCTCTCTTTTCTCCTTCTCCTCTCCTCTGCCTGCCTCTCTCTTCGCCTTTGCCTCTCCTCTGTCTTCCCCTCCCTACTGGACAGTGCTCTCTTTCCAATCTCTCCCTCTCCCTCCTGTTTCCTCTTTCCTCTTCCTCTTCCTCTTCTCTCTTCTGTCTGCCTCTCTGCTCACTCCTAGTCAGTGCTACTACAGTTGCTAGTATGCACTTCACCAGACACCTCAGGTTGCAGCACATATTTTACTGAAATGGGCTTTATTTAGTTAGCTTTCCTTTATAGTCCAAACTAAACAGTTGTAACTGAAAGATTACTTAAATACTAGTAAACTATGGCTGCTAGAAATTTTTCCTTCATCTGTCTTGTAATCTTGCCAACTATATTAACATATTTAATTATATTCATAACATATTAATGATATTCATATTGTAGCTATGAATATTGAGCCGCATACCTGTGTAATTTTGAAATGGTATGGATTGTTTGTAGTGATCATATTATCATTCCTACTTAAGGTTAGTGCACCCAAACACAGAAGTGTATGGTTAAGTTACTTAAATTTCAGTATATATGCAACTTCTGTATGATTAGCCTTATCATATATAATCAGTGTCTTGTTTCGATACTTTTTGCAGATGTATTAGTGAACACTGCCATTACTACTTCTAACATCATTTTTGTAAATGTTTTTTATTTACTTTATATATATATATACTCACACAGACAGCTACATACATTACGCATCCAACCATCACCCAGCTACCAAAATCGGTATCATCACTTGTCTGAAGAAAAGAGCTATCGGTGTATGTAAAGGAGAATATTTTAAAGAAGAGTTACAACACCTCACGTCAACCTTCAGATCTAATGGATATCCTATGAAACTCATCAGGAAAGCATTACACAAGAAAAAGAAGAGCAATGACTGCCAAACAAACAAAATGGAGGAGCTGACCCTTTGTCTTCCTTATATCAAAGGCTTGAGTGAAACTTTACAGAGAACCTGCCAACCATTGAATATCAGGGTTGCCAACAAAGGTACGAACACTTTGAGATCAATCTTAACTAAAGTCAAGACACCCTTAGACAGCTATCAGAAGACTGGTGTCATATACCAGATTCCCTGTAGTTGCGGTGAAGTATACATCGGTGAGACAGGCAAAACCATCAATGAAAGAGTGAAGGAGCACAAGAGGTCTGTGTGTAGAATGGACACAAACAATTCTATAGCTGTTCATGTTATGAATACTTCACATGACATCGCATGGGACCAAGCTACCATCATAACCCAGGAGACCCACAGACTAAAGAGAAAGATTAAAGAAGCCATGCTGATTCAGAAGACTCCCTGCATTAACATGGACTCAGGATTACATTTAGATCCAATTTGGAATGACATTATTAACGTAATTTACTTCTATTCATTATGTGGCATTACATCATTACTCATTCCCTGTCACCTTCCCTATTAAAACCTGGTTTGTAGTCATCCCCTCATTTGCTGATGAAGACCTTCGGGTTGAAACATTCAAATCTGATAAAAAAATTGTGTTGTTGAGACTCATCTGTATCCCTTTACTGTATAATTTTATATATACATATGGAGCTAGTAGGGCTTCTGCTGCAGATTTGCTCTGAGCTAGTAGGGCTTCTGCTGCAGATTTGCTCTGAGCTAGTAGGGCTTCTGCTGCAGATTTGCTCTGAGCTAGTAGGGCTTCTGCTGCAGATTTGCTCTGAGCTAGTAGGGCTTCTGCTGCAGATTTGCTCTGAGCTAGTAGGGCTTCTGCTGCAGATTTGCTCTGAGCTAGTAGGGCTTCTGCTGCAGATTTGCTCTGAGCTAGTAGGGCTTCTGCTGCAGATTTGCTCTGAGCTAGTAGGGCTTCTGCTGCAGATTTGCTCTGAGCTAGTAGGGCTTCTGCTGGAGATTTTATATTATAATTCACTTGAGTGGGTGGGGTTGTACCAGTGATACTTTCCTATGATTATATTTATTCTGAAAGCCTCCATTTTAACAGTTAATTTCTCATTTGCAGTGCTCTGACCAAGAAGATTGTAGCTGTTCTTCCTCGTTTGAAGTGTCCTCACAGAATAGAGCCTCACCAGATCCAAGGAATGGACTTTATACACATCTTCCCAGTTATACAGGTAATGACATCATACCTATATATAGTAAGGGTTACAAGAGTACGGAGCTGAGGTACTAGTATTCACTGGGCCACTACTATTATTAGCCTACTATTCCATATCTCACTTGCTCCTACACTGGACCCCCAGCTCCCTCGCTCTCAAGTAATAAATCTCTTTCTCTAGTGGTTGGTTAAAAGAGCTATTGAGACAAGGGAAGAAATGGGAGACTACATAAGGACCTTCTCCGAGTCTCAGTTCAACAAGGACCACTGTCTTCCATCTGACCAGGAGTTCTCTGCTAAGAGGGAGGTGGTTACTGCTTCACTTTTGGATGTCAAGGTAGGCCCATTTGAATTAAGAGAAGCTGAAATTACCTAGCAACAGATACATATCAGTTGCTGGATAGAATACAGACATTTGCAGAAGTTTTAGCATGCCACTTCTGCATGGTTAGCCTTACCATCTGTTCACTATCTTGTTTCAATACTTTTTCCAGATGTGCTAATTAATGTTGTAGGCACTGCTATCCCTATTACTAACTTCATTTTTTGAATGTTTAACTTTGTATCTCTTGCTGTTCTAGCCCCACTGTTGTGAAGTTACCTAGCAACTTCTACCCGTACACAGAGTATACATTGGTGCATACCTTAGCACATTCCCTGCTAAGGCATTCTATGAACAACATTTGTATTCTGAGCATTTTATCAAATGACAATTGTACTCTCATTATGGTACTAGTTACATATTAGATTTTCTGGCCCTCATATCATGTCAATCATAGTTATAGGAAAATGTTTTAGATTATTCATAAATAGCTTTTAGTTTTAGTGTTAACTATCCTCAATCTCTCTCCTCCCCCAGACAGTGTACCGACCAACTAGAAAGTTCAAGAAGCCCTCCTCCCTCCAGGAGGAAGATGAGGAGACACAAGTCAGCTGTACTCTGCTGGAGTACGGGAGGAGGTATGCACTGGGTCAGCTGAAGAAGGCTAGCAAGGGAAAGGAGTCCAAAGAGGCTGCCAAAGCTGCCATTGCTGCTAGCCTGGGAGGCAAGGAGGAGGACACATCAGCTGAAGAGGTTCGGGAACCTAAACTGATGTGTGTAGTTTAGAGAAGAGATTGGTTTAACTTGTTGTGTCATTTGTGACTTTCACTATCTTCTTTTCTGCTGTATATGTGTCATTTTTTAATTGATTGCAGAAAAGAATGAATGTGCTAATGAAAGATATGGAAGAAACTAAAAAGAAAGAGGTCATTAAGCTAAAGTATTTTAGTCTGATATACTTAGGATCTGTATATATATAGACCATTTCAATAATGACATCATCGTTTCGCGGGGTTTCCTCTGTAGGCAAAAAGAGTAGGAATTAACATTACGGAAGGATTGAATTCGTTTTTGGGGCGCCACAGGCGCCCCTATATTGTTTTCAGAAATTATGTTAATGTATGGCTTCCTGTTCGTATATATATATATAGGAATAAGGAGTGCTATATTAAGCATGTTTAAATACAATCAAGTACTACACAGTGCAAGTTACAAAAATTTACATGGATGCAAGTGACTCCCAAGATAATCACACTGAGGTATATAATATAATACGGATGCAAATGACTCCCAAAATAATCACAATCAGGTATATTAAACGCTACAAGACTTTAGCCACACTGAAATTCTCAACTGCTGCATACAGAGTAGTAGTAGAGCTAGTAGGGCTTCTGCTATACACATAAACAACAGGGTGAGAGACAATTTGGAAACTTGCACACAAGGGACATAAAGGCTGGGGCCTTTAATTTATTTCATGAACAATGTCCCTTGTGTGCAAGTTACCAAATTGTCTCTCACCCTGTTGTTTATGTGAATGCATGCAAGCAACCAACGTTACTCCTAGCTCACACTCAAGGCAAGTCAAATCTGTGGTGATTATTGGTTGAGACCCCCTGACTGAGACTGGAATTTTTGCTGATAATGGCATGCAGATGCATCATCTTCAGTCTATACTAAGGTGTGAAAAGGTAATTGGAAGGCCATGCGTTTAACCTTATATGATCTGTAGAGACTACTACTCTGTATGTAGCAGTTGAGAATTTCAGTGTGGCTAAAGTCTTGTAGCGTTTAATATACCTGATTGTGATTATTTTGGGAGTCATTTGCATCCGTATTATATTATATACCTCAGTGTGATTATCTTGGGAGTCACTTGCATCCATGTAAATTTTTGTAACTTGCACTGTGTAGTACTTGATTGTATTTAAACATGCTTAATATAGCACTCCTTATTCCTATATATATAAGTACCAAAGTTTTACTACGGTCGTCTAAACGAATTTATTTTATTTATTTTACATCAATATATAGCAACAATTCTGGCTTAAACTTAACATGAACGTATACAAATACGCTTTATCTAACCTTCGCTACAACTCGCTTATTCCGTAGCTCCTTCTCGTAGGAGAGCGTCGACTTGTCATAGCCGTTCATGAAAGGATGATCTTCTTTAGCAACGAGTCGGTGACGTTTTCGCAACGTCACAAGATTCACTAAATGTTTACGGAGCGACATACGAGAGGTGTTGGTGACGCCCTAGAGAAACATCATAATACATCACGAGATTGCGCAATCGTAACCTTGAACTCTTCGTTATATCTTGATTATTTTGCTCATTTAATTAAGCAAAACTTCGCCAGACGTTTGTCATACACTTGTACCATGATATATGTCGGTTTCACAGTTATCTGACCAATTGAAAATTTTTATTAATATAACACATGGTTTCAATATAAATTTCCCATAGGTTTTCTATAGTCCTATGGCATTTTATATGCAGACTTTGTCCTCCGTTTTCTAACAAACGGAGGCCTAAATAAAAAATCCCTTTAATTTAAAATGCGTTTTATACCCTAAACTTTATGATGATGTGCCCATTTTGTTTCTAGGTCCTTTCTTGGAGCCATATGAATTAATTACATTATATTATATTATATTATATTATTTATATTAGATTACCTTAGTATATTGTAACTTGCACTGTATATATATGAACAATGTCCCTTGTGTGCAAGTTATATATACAGTGCAAGTTACAATATACTAAGGTAATCTAATATAATATAAATAAATAATATAATTAAATAATTCATATGGCTCCAAGAAAGAACCTTATATATATATATAAATACAAATACGCTTTATCTAACCTTCGCTACAACTCGCTTATTCCGTAGCTCCTTCTCATAGGAGAGCGTTGACTTGTCATAGCCGTACACGAAAGGGATGATCTTCTTTAACAACGAGGCGATGACGTTTTCGCAACGTCACAAGATTCACTAAATGTTTACAGAGCGACATACGAGAGGTGTTGGTGACGCACTAGAGAAACATCATAATACATCACCAGATTGCACAATTGTAACCTTAAATTCTTCATTATTACCTTGATTATTTTGCTCATTTAATTAAGCAAAACTTCGCCAGACGTTTCCTATGTACATGTACCATGATATATGTCGGTTTCACAGTTATCTGACAAATTGAAAATTTTTATTAATATAACACGTGGTTTGAATATAAATTTTCCATAGGTTTCTATAGTCCTATGGCCTTTTATATGCAGATTTGTTCTCAGTTTTCTAACAAACGGAGGCCTAAATAAAAAATCCCTTAATTTAAAACGAGTTTTATACCTTATACTTTATGATGATATGCCCATTTTGTTTCTACATCCTTTCTTGGAGCCATATGAATTATTTAATTATTTATTTATTTATTTAGATTACCTTAGTATATTGTAACTTGCACTGTATATATATCCGTAACATGAAGCCATACATAAATCGTGTTATGAAAACAATAGAGGGGGCTGCCTGTGGCAGCCCCTAAAAATAGAATTAGACGTATATGTACGCCAGGCAACTTGTTTAAGAGACTAAATGTATTCAAGAGAGTTCACTTTGGCTATTTATGAGTTGCTATAATGATTTCCTAGTTACAAATCTTCAGCCCACTCATAGTAAACTTAAAATTAAAATTATATAAATAGGAAATGTACTCTGAAAAGGATTATTGAGGTTGAAGAATTTGAAGACTTGAATCAATTTATAAAATTGTTACTGTAGATTCATGTTAATGTTTTTTTTTGTTGAAGTAAAGGCTGTTTCTATCTGTATCAACATGCAGATATCTAGTAGCATTGCAACAGCTAGGGTGATGCAGCAGTTTCAGTGATGGGAACTTCAAGATTTGTACTGGTCTCTCCATAATAATAATATAATAGTTAACAATTAGAGTGATAATCAGTACAGAAATGTTTATAATAAGTATTATTATAATATTATTATCAACTGGCAAATTAAAGTCATGCATTTCTTCACTATGCATTTGATCATAAACCAAAAGCACATTAATTTAACAACCGCCAGTATATACACATCACACTCAGTGTGACATTAAGTAATAAATACACACCTTCAAATTTAATTCCCATAAATAGATTCTGCAACCAAATATGTACTAGCTGACAATAAACCATCACATATACGTAATATATATAAGTATATTGTAACTTGCACTGTATACATTTGCATGACTCTATTCTATATCTTATGTATACTTATGATTGTACATACTTATATAATAGAATAGATGATAAGGTGCTTTAGGGGCAACCCAAGGGGTTAGACAGCCAAATTAAGAGGAAGCAAACAATACAAACCAAGAAATATTCATCCATCAAGAGTAAACAAGCCTAACAAAGTGAAGAAGCCTACTAGTTATTAAAGAAAAACATTTGGCATTTTTTTATCAAATTAGAGAGGGAAAATTTTGAATTAAGGTATATATTATAATTGATGGACTGGAAGTAATCAAAACATAGTATAAAGATCACGATCAGGTAAACTTCTGTTGGTTAATTAACTTCTTTTCACCATTGCTACCCTCCATCAGTTCAGAATGAGTAAATATACGTAGCTATCAGATTTGAGATTCCATTTCCTCTAATCAAAATAGCAAAACCTCTCCACTCTCTCAGCCCATATCATTTTGCAATACTGGGATGGGGTGAAGGACCCCCACACCCTGGAAGAGTCTATATAATGATTTAAATTGATCATCTCCCTATAAACGAACAACAATGGTAGTTACAAGATACAAATTTAAAGCCAATTCATCATCATTACAGTCAGAAATCAAACACCATATATTTCTTATAACTGCATCGAACTTAACATGTCGAATGGGACTTTTGAGCGTCTAAGAAAATATACTGATCATGACCTTCACGCAGGTCGAAAAAGTAAGATCTAAACCAAACTGCATTTTAGGCGCTCAAAAGTCGAAAGATGTAGGCTATACTACCGCTTTCAAGCACAATTAGCATGACAAGATGTAGGCTATACTATACCGCTTTCAAGCACAATTAGCATGACAAGATGTAGTCTAGCCATAGACTATATAAACTACGTAGTTTATATAGTCTATGGCTAGACTACCGCTTTCAAATAATTAGCATGACAACATATACAGAATGACGTATGTATACATCCGCGTATAAATATGAATGCACGACTGTTAAGTCAGTTGTAAATCTAGAAGAAAAAAATCAGACATGGTCAGATTGCCCCTGTCTCTGCTGTTATGGTCGACAGTTTTGGATTTCAACTGAAAGCAGTACTTCTTGTGTTAACCTTAAAATATTCAATTTTACTAACTGCGATAAGGACGATCTGCGAACGGAAGAATTAACGCACGTTATAAACAAGACTACCCATATTATGAGTTACGAAACATTTACACAGTGTAACGATATTACGCACTGTTCTAATGATTCACCTGGTACTGGACATACCCTAGCATCGGGAGAGAACGGTGGACCTTCTGTACAGAAGACTATTTCCGTGGAACGGTGTTACAGCTATTGCTCAAAGTTTGCCAACCTTTTAGTGAGTGCTATGTATTACTGTTGGTACTAAAATGCGTAGGTTCTCCAATCTGTCTCAAAAGGGCACAGACTTTCTCTGTATTTTGCGAGGTATAGTATTTCCCTTGTTCTTGTGCACAGGATGACCCGTCCACTACTGGCCCTTTTCCTAACTTATACAGTGAGGACGCATGTGCATGGATCTTACAATAAGGTAAACATGTATTATAATAATTGGAATCCTTTCCACCAGATAGATATTTATTTTGTATATATTCACAGAAACCTATTTCATCCCTTCTTGCTTTCCTTTGAAGGTGCTAGTGTGTATACCTCTGTGTTATGAGGCAACTAAGCAGGCACCAGGATCTTGCTCACAGCTCTGTCAGGTATGTCATCCAATCACTATATATTGTTTCTGGTACTCTGGGTAGGATCCACTCTTGTAGACTATGAACTTTCTATCCCTGTATAGACATCATGTGAAAGAGCTCTTTCCACTAATGCTGATTGTTTGCCAGAATGCAAGAATTCAACCTGTCCAGATATATGTAGTGATTTAGATGATAACTTTCCCTTCCACTACAACCAGAGCTGTACGTAAGCTTCATATTCATACTCTTGCATGGGAGTATTCATGCAACCAAAGTCATAATGGTCTTACTTTCTTCGTCACCATCACAGCTTCTAAATTGAATAGTTTGAGACCTTTCAATCCAGTGGAATTAAATTATTTTTCTGATAACAAAACAATTTGGAGGCTAGGAGCTTTAGAACCAAAGTGGACTATTATAACACCCCCTCCTCCTCTAGCTGGAATTGTTACCATAATTTCTAGCAATCATGGGATTATTTGGAAAATAGAAGTTCCTGAAAAAGGAACCAGATATGTTGCACAAGTTGGTACACAGTCTATTTAACAGGTATCCAGAAATTGATGGAGTACTCTTTATATTCTTTTGTTGTGTAGCATGAACCATTCACTAAAACTTTAACTGGATTCAGTCCTCTTTATGGGATTAATTTCAACATTTTGTCCATACGTGAATTGCAATGTAAAAAAGGTGCTTACGCCTTAGTTGATAAAGATGGCATTTCTAAATTTTCACAACTACGTCCACAGTGTTTTTATGGTATGTAATACTATTGGCATATACGTATTTTTTTAGTTATATATACACATTATCTGGTGTATGTATAGGTGCTTGGACACCAACTCCACCAAGAGAGATTCGAGCAAAATTAAGATTTTCTAACATAACTGGAGAGCTAATATTTGAAGTTTGGACAGATGATCTAAGCCCAGGTTAGTGTTAATAGAAGTTGTATATACAATGGAACCTCAAAAATGAGAACACTAAGCTTTGTCATCATTCTTAAAAATCCTTAGCATCCAGGGTACATATATCTTATGCATGTACAGTATAGATAAGCCTAAAACTACCAAGTAATTAATTCGATTGTGGAGGGTGGCAGACTCCCCGAGTTTTGGATGACTGATATAATTTTCTTTTGACATTCCTGGTGTTTGTAATACAAGCAATATGTATTCTCTCTCTCTCCCTCCTTACTTTCAAAGCAAATTCAAACATATGTTAATAATAAAAGGGGGCATACAAGTAGAATATATACATTTAAAAAAGTTGGAAGTAGGATGATCAGTGTTGCAACAATGAATAGGACATCTGGAAAAAGTAACTAAACAAGCAGTGATCATTCGGCTAACCATAATACAGAAGTAGCACACTAAAATTAAGTTGCTTATCCATAAACATCACTTTTGTGTTTGGGTGCAGGCTCTCCCTGAATGTGTACATTCTCCTAGTATTGATATTATCCTTCCAAAATGGCAGTAATAAAAGGAAATTCCAAGGGGTAGCTTTTCTGAATACAATGTAAGATTGGTCCTATAATTCTAATTTGGTTCTAATTCTAACTTAAAGGTGGTTACTAGGCAAGGTTCCACTGTATTATATACATAATTTCTTTCTAATGTATGTACATAATGTACGTAAGCTTAAAATGAATAATTAACATGCCCATTCGTTGCATTTGTAGATCAGGAAGATGTGACTGGCTATGGAATTCAGATAGTGTCTGCTCCAAGTGATTTCAATAAATGTCTTAAACCCCTTACATCCTATATAAAAATCAAAAGCTTTGAATCTCATGATAAGGTGGCTATAGAGGAGCAAATGATGTTACGCTCACATTTTACTGTAATTTTGTTCTGTACCAGACTGCAGTACACCTCTTTGTTAATGGTACCAATAACGTCGAGGAATACTTGCCAGTAATACATGATCAAGGCGTCTGTAACTACCTAATTGGAGTAAGTTAATCAGTGTATATGTCCTTTATTATACCATGGTACTCCATAGCTCTCATAATGTCTTTCTTAAGGTATATGCTTTGCCACATTTTGATACATCGTCAAGAACTTCTACTAAATATGCTGCTGCAAATTGGTTTAGAGTTGCTGTTGAAGGTCAGTTTACACATACATCAGATCAGTACTTTTGTGAACTTTGTAGATTGTTTATTTATATATACATACATTTTTTATTTCCATCTCAATTGAGGGAGTAGGAGTAGGTATTTACATGGATATGTATTATGATACAGTGCAACATATCACCACTATGGACACAACTTACATACATGTATCTGGCTTCATTAAATGGATAAAGTATCAAGGCTTAAATGTGCATGAAATATATTGCTGCATACCTTTTCGAGTACTATACCTTTTCGAGTACTTTATAGCTTTTTGAGTACTATGTATATCATAAATAGTAAATAAACTTTAAGGAAATGGTTATCTTTAGCAGCTTTAGTAGACTCTTCAGAAGAGGGGCTACTGAAGTTGTCAGGTATACATGTACTTATTCTGAGTCTTCTATTAGGTCTCTGTGGTTACTTAAAGGTTTTTCAACTGTGTGAGGTTATCAATTTAGCTTTGAAATGAGAAAGCCTTAAATACACTCAATCCTCCTTTATCCGGACACCCCAGATACGGGCATGTCCCTCTACCGGGCAGCATGAAAGCGGTTGCTGAGTCAGTAAGTTACAAAATTGGGAAGGCAGCAGTTGCGTACATGTCCTGTTTATGGCCGGTTTTGAAGGCAAACCTGTTTACCAATCTTTTTACCCCCGAGAATGTGAATAGTAGTTAACAAGTTCAGCAGCAAAGTGTGAAGTTTATTTCGAAATTCAGAATCATAGCTTACTCAATTTGTATATTTTAGAAATGAAGAGGCTATACTCTATACGTGTATTCTGAGTTTCGGGCACATCTGAGTTATGGACAGTGCCCCGTCCCAACCAGATAAGGGAGGATTGAGTGTACGTACCACATAATTAAACTTTTTCACAACACCTTTGAATAATTAAGGGACAACTCCAACACACTAAAGGACCAAATATTTGCCTCAGTAGTTGTTTTGTATATTAGCCTCCATGGGCTGTGTCTTTTTAACATACCTTATTAGCATTCAAATATGTAACATTATGAATACCAGTTAAATCTCTTCTTGTATATTCAATTTTTAGTTCCAGACTCTAGGTCTCCCCAGCTAAACCTAACTCATGCAGTGAAACGTAACCATGTGACTGGTCAAGCAACTGTAATACTTAATAATCGCTTCACGAGTCATTGGAAATCAATGGCAATTGTTGAAGGACTGTGACCAACCTTTACTCTTGAAGCTGATGGTTCTGTTGCACCCATTCGCTCTTTTTATCCTAAAAACATATAGAAGTATTTAACGTTAAAGTTAAAGTAAGTGAAGAAGGAAGTGATAATAATTTTACCGTCCTTAATTTCCATCCTATTTCACCTTTATATTTAGCCATCTGTCAGGGACTATACTCTTGTATACAAAGAGATTCCTCCACTAATTACCATGAGGAAGGATCTTAAAGTAAGTACACTTATTTGCATAGGTACGTAAAAACAGTTTTAGACTATCATCTATGTATATATGCATTGTGCAAGTACTTTTTCTGAATCAATTTACTTCACTAAAAACCTACTTTACTGCAGTATAATCTTCTAAGTTGCTATAATGGAACTGCATTTGATAATCACCAGTCATTACCCATACATATACCAGGTAATGTGTAAAAACAATTTTTTCAGTCAACACAAATAAGTATGATATATTATCATTGTCCATAGCCCCTCATCCAAGTGAACCTAGAAATTTGACAGTTAATTCAATAGTCTTCGATTTGAGAGAGTGGAATTTTATTTGAATATTTCCTGGAAAGGTCCAGATTTTCCAGAAGGGAAAATTAAACAATACTTTCTTGTATTAAACTCAGAATCAGCTATAGCCATTATTGATGAGAAAATTGAAGTTGCAGTGAGTATCGGAGGAGACCAAAGTGTACAGTGAACTAATTACCAATAGTAAACATATTTCTTTATTAGGGAACATCTGCGGCAAAGGATATGGATGAAGTGATAACTATATCAACTAAAGGAGCAATTATCACAGAGAACAATCATATGAATATAACAGTTAGTTGAAAATGTAATTATAGTAAGCTATTCTGTATAGGTGTAAATGTATGTATGTATTTTGTGTTTTAGTTGAGGGCTCTTTCTGAATATGATGCTACTGGAGAAGTTTTGATTGAAACTATATTAATTCCTCAAAGACAAGAGAAATGTCCTAAAAGGGTCAGCAGTATTCCACTATAGCTAGTTCTGTGCATGGCTAGCTATACCATATGATAACTGTACATGTCTTGTTTTGATATTTTTCCAGACCTGCTACTGTTGCAGACGCTGAGCATGAGCATCCCTATATCTAACTTCGTTTTCTAAATGTTAGTATTTCTAATTATTTATGTTATCTATATACATCTGCATGTGAAACACATGCATACCATTTGCTACAGGTTTGATCCTTACCATGCTATATATATGTATGTATATAATATATATTGTAGGAACAAGTATAATTATATGTATTTGCAATTGTTCTTTCTCAATTCTCAATAGGTTACATCATAATAACTAACTGAATTACCTCATCCATTTATGTACATGCAAAATTAAATAGAATTAGATGTATATGTATGCCAGGCAACTTGTTTAAGAGACTAAATGTATTCAAAAGAGTTCACTTTGGCTATTTATGAGTTGCTGTAATGATTTCCTAGTTACAAATCTTCATAGAAAACTTAAAATTAAAATTATATAAATATGAAATGTGCTCTGAAAATGATAATTGAGGTTTAAGAATTCAAAGACTTGAATCAATATACTAGCTATTTATAAAATCATTACTGTAGATTCATGTCAATGTTTTTTTGTTGAGGTAAAGGCTGTTTCTATCTGTATCAACATGCAGATATCTAGTAGCATTGCAACAGCTAGGGTGATGCAGTTTCAGTGATGGGAACTTCAAGATTTGTACTGGTCTCTCCATAATAATAATAATAGCTGACAATTAGAGTGAGAATCAGTACAGAAATGTTTTTAATTAGTATTATTATAATATTATTATCAACCAGCAAATTTCTTCACTATATATATAAGTAATAAATACCTACACACCTTCAAACACCTCCAAATTTAAATTTAAATAATTCCCATAAATAGATTCTGCAACCAGATATATACTAGCTGACAATATACCAGCACATATACCTACATATATATTGTAACTTGCAAACTGTATACATTAGCATGACTCTACTCTATATCTTATATATACCTATGTACATACTTATATATATAGAATAGATGATAGGTGCTTTAGGGGCAACCCAAGGGATTATATTAGACAGCCAAATTAAGAGGAAGCGAACAATACAAACCAAGAAATATTAATCCATCAAGAGTAAACAAGCCTACTAGTTATTAAAGAAAAACATTAATTTTGGCATTTTTTTTATCAAATTAGGGAAAACTTGAATTAGTGTATATTATAATTGATGGACAGGAAGTAATCAAAACATATATAATAAAGATCACGATCAGATAAACTTCTGTTGGCTATATAATTAACTTCTTTTCACCATTGCTACACTCCATCAGTTCAGAATCAGTATTCTATATATGAAATATACGTAGCTATCAGACTTTAGATTATATTCCCTTTAAATTAGAATTTATCAAAATAGCAAAACCTCTCCACTCTATCAGCCCATATCATTT
Organism: Chondrosia reniformis; assembly: GCA_947172415.1. Lineage (NCBI taxonomy): Eukaryota > Metazoa > Porifera > Demospongiae > Chondrillida > Chondrillidae > Chondrosia > Chondrosia reniformis. The sequence continues at coordinate 4,031,009 of OX359199.1, read as the reverse complement.
TTCTATACTGGGATGGGGTGAAGGACCCCCACACCCTGGAAGAGTCTAAATAATGATTTAATATGATTACCCCCCCCCCCCCCCCCCCTATAAACGAATAACAGTGGTAGTTACAAGATACAAATTTAAAGCCAATTCTTCATCATTGCAGTCAGAAATCGAACATTATATATTTCTTATATGTTAACTGCATCGAACTTAACATGCTTTTGAGCGTCTAAAAAAATATACTGATCATGACCTTCATGCAGGTCGAAAAAGTAAGATCTAAACCAAACTGCATTTTAGGCGCTCAAAAGTCGAAAGATGTAGGCTATACTACCGCTTTCAAACACATTAGCATGACAAGATGTAGGCTAGACCATAGACTATATAAACTACGTAGTTTATATAGTCTATGATCTAGCCTACCGCTTTCAAACAATTAGCATGACAACATACCACATGACGTATGTATACGTACCGCTTATAAATATAAATACACGACTGTAAAATCAGTTGTAAATCTAGAAGGAAAAAATCGGACATGGTCAAATTGCCCCTGTCTCTGCTGTTGTGGTCGACAATTTGGATTTCAACTGAAAGCAGTAATTCTTGTGCTAACATTAAAATATCCAATTTTACTAATTTTACTAACTGCGATAAGGACGGTCTGCGAACGGAAGAACTAACGCACGTTATAGACAAGACTGCCCGTATTATTAGTTACGAAACATCTACACAGTGTAAGGATATTACGCACTGTTCTAATGATTCACTTGGTACTGGACATACCCTAGCATCGGGAGAGAACGGTGGACCTTCTTTACAAAAGACCATTTCCGTGGAACGGTGTTACAGCTATTGCTTAAAGTTTGCCAACCTTTTAGTGAGTGCTATGTGTTACTGTTGGTACTTAAATGCGTATAGGTTCTCCAATCTGTCTCAAAAGGGCACAGACTTTCTCTGTATTTCGCGAGGTATAGTATTTCCCTTGTCCTTGTGCACAGGATGACCCGTCCACTACTGGCCCTTTTCCTAACTTATACAGTGAGGACGCATGTGGATCTTACAATAAGGTAAACATGTGTTACAATAATTGGAATCCTTTCCACCAGATAGATATTTATTTTGTATATATTCACAGAAACCTATTTCATCCCTTCTTGCTTTCCTTTGAAGGTGCTAGTGTGTATACCTCTGTGTTATGAGGCAACTAAGCAGGCACCAGGATCTTGCTCACAGCTCTGTCAGGTATGTCATCCAATCACTATATATTGTTTCTGGTACTCTGGGTAGGATCCACTCTTGTAGACTATGAACTTTCTATCCCTGCATAGACATCATGTGAAAGAGCTCTTTCCACTAATGCTGATTGTTTGCCTGAATGCAAGAATTCAACCTGTCCAGATATATGCAGTGATTTAGATGATAACTTTCCCTTCCACTACAACCAGAGCTGTACGTAAGCTTCATATTCATACTCTTGCATGGGAGTATTCATGCAACCAAAGTCATAATGGTCTTACTTTCTTCGTCACCATCACAGCTTCTAAATTGAATAGTTTGAGACCTTTCAATCCAGTGGAATTGGATTATTTTTCTGATAACAAAACATTTTGGAGGCTAGGAGCTTTAGAACCAAAGTGGACTATTAGAACACTCCCTCCTCCTCTAGCTGGAATTGTTACCATAATTTCCAGCAATCATGGGATTATTTGGAAAATAGAAGTTCCTGAAAAAGGAACCAGATATGTTGCACAAGTTGGTACACAGTCTATTTAACAGGTATCTGGAAATTGATGAATACTTTTGTTGTTTAGCATGAACCTTTCACTAAGACCTTAACCGGAGACAGCCCTCTTTATGGGATTAATTCCAACATTTTGTCCATACGTGAATTGCAATGTAAAAAAGGTGCCAAATTGTCTTATGCGTTAGTTGACAAAGATGGCATCTCTAATTTTTTTTCACCACCAAGGCAACAGTGTTTTTATGGTATGTAATACTATTGGCATATATATATATTATATAGTTATATATACACATTATCTGGTGTATATATGTATAGGTGCTTGGACACCAACTCCACCAAGAGAGATTCGAGCAAAATTAAGATTTTCTAACATAACTGGAGAGCTAATATTTGAAGTTTGGACAGATGATCTAAGCCCAGGTTAGTGTTAATAGAAGTTGTATATACAATGGAATCTCACAAATGAGAACACTATGCTTTTTCTATCATTCTTAAAAATCCTTAGCATCCAGGGTACGATATCACATGCATGTACAGTATAGATAAGCCTAAAACTACCAAGTAATTAATTCGATTGTGGAGGGTGGCAGACTCCCCAAGTTTTGGATGACTGATATAATTTTCTTTTGACATTCCTGGTGTTTGTAATACAAGCAATATTCTCTCTCTCTCCCTCCTTACTTACAAAACAAATTCAAACATATATTAATAATAAAAGGGGTAATAGTAAAGGGGGGCATACAAGTAGAATATATACATTTAAAAAAGTTGGAAGTAGGATGATCAGTGTTGCAACAATGAATAGGACATCTGGAAAAAGTAACTAAACAAGCAGTGATCATTCGGCTAACCATAATACAGAAGTAGCATACTGAAATTAAGTTGCTTATCCATGAACATCACTTTTGTGTTTGGGTGCAGGCTCTCCCTGAATGTGTACATTCTCTTAGTATTGATATTTTCCGTCCAAAATGGCAGTAGTAAAAGTAAATTCCAAGGGGGTAGCTTTTCTGAATACAATGTAAGATTGGTCCTATAATTCTAATTTGGTTCTGATTCTAACTTAAAGGTGGTTACTAGGCAAGGTTCCACTGTATTATATACATAATTTCTTTCTAATGTATGTACATAATGTACGTAAGCTTAAAATGAATAATTAACATGCCCATTCGTTGCATTTGTAGATCAGGAAGATGTGACTGGCTATGGAATTCAGATAGTGTCTGCTCCAAGTGATTTCAATAAATGTCTTAAACCCCTTACATCCTATATAAAAATCAAAAGCTTTGAATCTCATGATAAGGTGGCTATAGAGGAGCAAATGATGTTACGCTCACATTTTACTGTAATTTTATTCTGTACCAGACTGCAGTACACCTCTTTGTTAATGGTACCAATAACGTCGAGGAATACTTGCCAGTAATACATGATCAAGGCGTCTGTAACTACCTAATTGGAGTAAGTTAATCAGTGTATATGTCCTTTATTATACCATGGTACTCCATAGCTCTCATAATGTCTTTCTTAAGGTATATGCTTTGCCACATTTTGATACATCGTCAAGAACTTCTACTAAATATGCTGCTGCAAATTGGTTTAAAGTTGTTGTTGAAGGTCAGTTTACACATACATCAGATCAGTACTTTTGTGAACTTTGTAGATTGTTTATTTATATATACATACATTTTTTATTTCCATCTCAATTGAGGGAGTAGGAGTAGGCATTTACATGGATATGTATTATGATACAGTGCAACATATCACCACTATGGACACAACTTACATACATGTATCTGGCTTCATTAAATGGATAAAGTATCAAGGCTTAAATGTGCATGAAACATATTGCTGCATACCTTTTCGAGTACTATACCTTTTCGAGTACTTTATAGCTTTTTGAGTACTATGTATATCATAAATAGTAAATATACTTTAAGGAAATGGTTATCTTTAGCAGCTTTAGTAGACTCTTCAGAAGAGGGGCTACTGAAGTTGTCAGGTATACATGTACTTATTCTGAGTCTTCTATTAGGCCACTGTGGTTACTTAAAGGTTTTTCAACTGTGTGAGGTTATCAATTTAGCTTTGAAATGAGAAAACCTTAAATACACTCAATCCTCCTTTATCCGGACACCCCAGATACAGGCATGTCCCTCTACCGGGCAGCATGAAAGCGGTTGCTGAGTCAATAAGTTACAAAATTGGGAAGGCAGCAGTTGCGTACATGTCCTGTTAACGGCCGTTTTTGAAGTCAAACCTGTTTACAGATCTTTTTAACCACCGAGAAGAATGTGAATATTAGTTAACAAGTTCAGCAGCAAAGTGTGAAGTTGATTTCGAAATTCAGAGTCATAGCTTACTCATTTTGTATATTTTACAAATGAAGAGGCTATACTCTATACATGTATTCTGAGTTTCGGGCACATCTGAGTTATGGACAGTGCCCCGTCCCACCAGATAAGGGAGGATTGAGTGTACGTAGCACATAATTAAACTTTTTCACAACACCTTTGAATAATTAAGTGACAACTCCAACACACTAAAGGACCAAATAGTTGCCTCAGTTGTTGTTTTGTGTATTAGCCTCCATGGGCTGTGTCTTTTAACTTACCTTATTAGCATTCAAATATGTAACATTCTGAATACCAGTTAAATCTCTTCTTATATATTCAATTTTTAGTTCCAGACTCTAGGTCTCCCCAGCTAAACCTAACTCATACAGTGAAACGTAACCATGTGACTGGTCAAGCAACTGTAGTAGTTAATAATCACTTCACGAGTCATTGGAAATCAATGGCAATTGTTGAACGACTGCAACCAGCCTTTACTCTTGAAGCTGAAGGTTCTGTTGCACTCATTCGTTTATATTATCCTAAAAACATAGCAGTAACTAACGTTAAAGTTAAAGTAAGTGAAGAAGGAAGTGGTAATAATTTTACCGTCCTTAATTTCCATCCTATTTCACCTTTATATTTAGCCATCTGTCAGGACTATACTCTTGTATACGAAGGTATCCCTCCACCAGATACCATGAGGAAGGAATATCTAACATACAAAGTAAGTACACTTATTTGCATAGGTACGTAAAAACAGTTTTAGACTATCATCTACGTATATATACATTGTGCAAGTACAATTTCTGAATCAATTTACTTCACTAAAAATCTACTTTACTGCAGTATAATCTTCTAAGTTGCTATAATGGAACTACATTTGATAATCACCAGTCATTACCCATACATATACCAGGTAATGTATAAAAACAATTTTTTCAGTCAACACAAATAAGTATGCTCTTTGTCATTGTCCATAGCCCTTCACCCAAGTGAACCTAGAAATTTGACAGTTAATTCAATAGTCTTCGATTTTGAGAAAGTGGAATTTTATTTAAATATTTCCTGGAAAGGTCCAGATTTTCCAGAAGGGAGAATTAAACAATACTTTCTTGTATTAAAATCAGAATCAGCTATAGCCATTATTGATGAGAAAATTGAAGTTGAAGTGAGTATCGGAGGAGACCAAAGTGCACTAATTACCAATAGTAAACATATTTCTTTATTAGGGAACATCTGCGGCGAAGGATATGGATGAAGTGATAACTATATCAACTAAAGGAGCAATTATCACAGAGAACGATCATATGAATATAACAGTTAGTGACAACTTGAAAATGTACTTATAGTAAGCTATTCTGTATAGGTGTTTTAACTGTACGTATGTATTTTGTGTGTTAGTTGAGGGCTCTTTCTGAATATGATGCTATTGGAGAAGTTTTGATTGAAACTATATTAATTCCTCAAAGACAAGAGCAATCTCCTGAAACTAAAACCTGGGTTTATGGAATAGTTGGAGGCATTGCAGCATTTTTTGTAGTGTTGCTGTTTGTTATCATAGGATTAATTGTGCTGTACTATTATAAAAAGAACAAAGTTGTCATTATGAAGGTATGGACAGGAATTAAACATGGATATGTATACTTTAAGAATAAATTCTGTCCTTTTCCTTAGAATACTGGTATCTGGCTTAATGGACAGCAGGAAGATGGGCTAGTGGTTGAAGGGGAAGATGGAACATTTGAGCCACTTCAGTTGGACAACTGGGAGATCTCTCCTGATCAGATTATCATGGACTGCATGCTTGGAGAAGGAGCATTTGGTGAAGTCTATAAAGGCTTGATTAAAGGAGCTGTCAACAACCAATACTTTAGCGGGATAGATAATTTCACTGTAGCAGTAAAGATACTTAGAGGTATGTAGGTCAAAAAATAAAATAGAAATGTCAGATTCCTAATGATGAGTAATTTCCACATTGGTAATTCTTTAGAAGAAGCCTGTAACTGAAAGATTACTTAAATAAAGGCTTGATTAAAGGAGCTGTCAACAACCAATACTTTAGCGGGATAGATAATTTCACTGTAGCAGTAAAGATACTTAGAGGTATGTAGGTCAAAAAATAAAATAGAAATGTCAGATTCCTAATGATGAGTAATTTCCACATTGGTAATTCTTTAGAAGAAGCCTGTAACTGAAAGATTACTTAAATACTAGTAAACTATGGCTGCTAGGAAGTTTTCCTTCATCTGTCTTGTAATCTTGCCAACTATATTAACATATTTAATTATATTCATAACATATTAATGATATTCATATTGTAGCTATGAATATTGAGCCGCATACCTGTGTAATTTTGAAATGGTATGGATTGTTTGTAGTGATCATATTATATATATATATATACTCACACAGACAGCTACATACATTACGCATCCAACCATCACCCAGCTACCAAAATCGGTATCATCACTTGTCTGAAGAAAAGAGCTATCAGTGTATGTAAAGGAGAATATTTTAAAGAAGAGTTACAACACCTCACGTCAACCTTCAGATCTAATGGCTATCCTATGAAACTCATCAGGAAAGCATTACACAAGAAAAAGAAGAGCAATGACTGCCAAACAAACAAAAAGGAGGAGCTGACCCTTTGTCTTCCTTATATCAAAGGCTTGAGTGAAACTTTACAGAGAACCTGCCAACCATTGAATATCAGGGTTGCCAACAAAGCTACGAACACCTTGAGATCGATCTTAACTAAAGTCAAGACACCCTTAGACAGCTATCAGAAGACTGGTGTCATATACCAGATTCCCTGTAGTTGCGGTGAAGTATACATCGGTGAGACAGGCAAAACCATCAATGAAAGAGTGAAGGAGCACAAGAGGTCTGTGTGTAGAATGGACACAAACAATTCTATAGCTGTTCATGTTATGAATACTTCACATGACATCGCATGGGACCAAGCTACCATCATAACCCAGGAGACCCACAGACTAAAGAGAAAGATTAAAGAAGCCATGCTGATTCAGAAGACTCCCTGCATTAACATGGACTCAGGATTACATTTAGATCCAATTTGGAATGACATTATTAACTAACACAGTAATTTACTTCTATTCATTATGTGGCATTACATCATTACTCATTCCCTGTCACCTTCCCTATTAAAACCTGGTTTGTAGTCATCCCCTCATTTGCTGATGAAGACCTTCGGGTTGAAACATTCAAATCTGATAAAAAAAATTGTGTTGCTGAGACTCATCTGTATCCCTTTACTGTATAATTTTATATCATAGAGTACGGTAGTACTCTATAAGTAGGGATGGCCGAAAAAAAACATGGCCGCCCTATTCAATGTATTATCAATTAACACCTCATAAATCAACAACGTTCAGATTTTCGGTTGCATTCGTGTGTTTGCAGTCGTTTTTGCATGCTTTTCTAAACGCCAAAACATGTTACGATGCTCTACAACCTTCGCAAAGTGGTTAAACCGAAATAGGCCAAATTCTGCAATTCCTCATTTTTTCTTCTTCTTCTTCTTCTTCTTTTTTCAAATGAGCTAGCGCTAACATGCGAACTTACGCAGGTACATACAAATACTAAATCGTCATGAATGTTTCCAAACTAGGGAATAGGCTACCCTAGATTTCAACGCGCTCCAACCGAAGCGTGTTACTTTTGAAAGTGCCAAATTTAAGGCCTCTTTGAACGCCATTTTTTAATTAAGTTTCAAATTCTCTGTATATCAGAGAGTACGGTAGTACTCTCTAAGTAGGGATGACCGAAAAAAAACATGGCCGCCCTATTCAATGTATTATCAATTAACACCTCATAAATCAACAACGTTCAGATTTTCGGTTGCATTCCTGTGTTTGCAGTCGTTTTTGCATGCTTTTCTAAACGCCAAAACATGTTACGATGCTCTAAAACCTTCGCAAAGTGGTTAAACCGAAATAGGCCAAATTCTGCAATTCCTCATTTTTTCTTCTTCTTCTTCTTCTTCTTCTTATTCTTCTTCTTCTTCTTCTTCTTCTTCTTTTTTCAAATGAGCTAGCGCTAACATGCGAACTTACGCAGGTACATACAAATACTAAATCGTCATCAATGTTTCCGAACTAGGGAATAGGCTACCCTAGATTTCAACGCGCTCCAACCGAAGCGTGTTACTTTTGAAAGTGCCAAATTTAGGGCCTCTTTGAACGCCATTTTTTAATTAAGTTTCAAATTCTCTGTATATAAAATAAGTAACCCGAATGAGTAATATTTGTGGTACTGCCGTTACCCGCGATCGAATTTCTTAGTCGCTTTGCAGGGCCTATATACAGTCGTATTCTTAACGATTATGGACCCTTTAATATCCTAAACTGAATGTTAAAGAACGGTAGAAAACATCTTATCAAATTTGGGATCTTTTCGGACGCCATTTTTTAATTTAGAGCTCTCTATTATATCGTCTATTCTGCTACTTTATTTCGAATTTTCGCCGAGAAAACTTTCAAAACAAATATTAACAAGAAAAAAGGAGCAATACAAGTTAAATAAAAACATTCAAAAATGAAGTTAAAAGTAGGGATGGCACAATAACAGTGATTGGTACATCTAGAAAAAGTAACGAAACAAGAAAGTGATCATATGGTAAGGCTAACATTGCAGAAGTGGCATACTGAAACTTAACTATACACATCACTTCTATGTTTGGGCGCATCGATCCCTACTTCTAGTATATCCATGATGCGCCCAAACATAGAAGTGATGTGTATAGTTAAGTTTCAGTATGCCACTTCTGCAATGTTAGCCTTACCATATGATCACTTTCTTGTTTCGTTACTTTTTCTAGATGTACCAATCACTGTTATAGTGCCATCCCTACTTTTAACTTCATTTTTGAATGTTTTTATTTAACTTAAAATAAGTAACCCGAATGAGTAATATTTGTGGTACTGCCGTTACCCGCGATCGAATTTCTTAGTCGCTTTGCAGGGCCTATATACAGTCGTATTCTTAACGATTATGGACCCTTTAATATCCTAAACTGAATGTTAAAGAACGGTAGAAAACATCTTATCAAATTTGGGATCTTTTCGGACGCCATTTTTTAATTTAGAGCTCTCTATTATATCGTCTATTCTGCTACTTTATTTCGAGTTTTCGCCAAGAAAACTTTCAAAACAAATATTAACAAGAAAAAAGGAGCAATACAAGTTAAATAAAAACATTCAAAAATGAAGTTAAAAGTAGGGATGGCACTATAACAGTGATTGGCACATCTAGAAAAAGTAACGAAACAAGAAAGTGATCATATGGTAAGGCTAACATTGCAGAAGTGGCATAACTATACACATCACTTCTATGTTTGGGTGCATCGATCCCTACTTCTAGTATATCCATGATGCGCCCAAACATAGAAGTGATGTGTATAGTTATGCCACTTCTGCAATGTTAGCCTTACCATATGATCACTCTCTTGTTTCGTTACTTTTTCTAGATGTGCCAATCACTGTTATAGTGCCATCCCTACTTTTAACTTCATTTTTGAATGTTTTTATTTAACTTTATACATATGGAGCTAGTAGGGCTTCTGCTGCAGATTTGCTCTGAGCTAGTAGGGCTTCTGCTGGAGATTTTATATTATAATTCACTTGAGTGGGTGGGGTTGTACCAGTGATACTTTCCTATGATTATATTTATTCTGAAAGCCTCCATTTTAACAGTTAATTTCTCATTTGCAGTGCTCTGACCTAGAAGATTGTAGCTGTTCTTCCTCGTTTGAAGTGTCCTCACAGAATAGAGCCTCACCAGATCCAAGGAATGGACTTTATACACATCTTCCCAGTTATACAGGTAATGACATCATACCTATATATAGTAAGGGTTACAAGAGTATGGAGCTGAGGTACTAGTATTCACTGGGCCACTACTATTATTAGCCTACTATTCCATATCTCACTTGCTCCTACACTGGACCCCCAGCTCCCTCGCTCTCAAGTAATAAATCTCTTTCTCTAGTGGTTGGTTAAAAGAGCTATTGAGACAAGGGAAGAAATGGGAGACTACATAAGGACCTTCTCCGAGTCTCAGTTAAACAAGGACCACTGTCTTCCATCTGACCAGGAGTTCTCTGCTAAGAGGGACGTGGTTACTGCTTCACTTTTGGATGTCAAGGTAGGCCCATTTGAATTAAGAGAAGCTGAAATTACCTAGCAACAGATACATATCAGTTGCTAGATAGAATGCAGAAGTTTTAGCATGCCACTTCTGCATGGTTAGCCTTACCATCTGTTCACTATCTTGTTTCAATACTTTTTCCAGATGTGCTAATTAATGTTGTAGGCACTGCTATCCCTATTACTAACTTCATTTTTTGAATGTTTAACTTTGTATCTCTTGCTGTTCTAGCCCCACTGTTGCGAAGTTACCTAGCAACTTCTACCCGTACACAGAGTATACATTGGTGCATATATATACCTTAGCACATTCCCTGCTAAGGCATTCTATGAACAACATTTGTATTCTGAGCATTTTATCAAATGACAATTGTACTCTCATTATGGTACTAGTTACATATTAGATTTTCTGGCCCTCATATCATGTCAATCATAGTTATAGGAAAATGTTTTAGATTATTCATAAATAGCTTTTAGTTTTAGTGTTAACAATCCTCAATCTCTCTCCTCCCCCAGACAGTGTACCGACCAACTAGAAAATTCAAGAAGCCCTCCTCCCTCCAGGAGGAAGATGAGGAGACACAAGTCAGCTGTACTCTGCTGGAGTACGGGAGGAGGTATGCACTGGGTCAGCTGAAGAAGGCTAGCAAGGGAAAGGAGTCCAAAGAGGCTGCCAAAGCTGCCATTGCTGCTAGCCTGGGAGGCAAGGAGGAGGACACATCAGCTGAAGAGGTTCGGGAACCTAAACTGATGTGTGTAGTTTAGAGAAGAGATTGGTTTAGCTTGTTGTGTCATTTGTGACTTTCACTATCTTCTTTTCTGCTGTTTATGTGTCATTTTTAATTGATTGCAGAAAAGAATGAATGTGCTAATGAAAGATATGGAAGAAACTAAAAAGAAAGAGGTCATTAAGCTAAAGTATTTTAGTCTGATATACTTAGGATCTGTATATATAGACCATTTCAATAATGACGTCATCATTTCGCGGGGTTTCCTCTGTAGGCAAAAAGAGTAGGAATTAACATTACAGAAGGATTGAATTTGTTTTTGGGGCGCCACAGGCGCCCCTATATTGTTTTCAGAAATTATGTTAATGTATGGCTTCCTGTTCGTAGTCTTAGATTACCTTAGTATATTGTAACTTGCACTGTATATATATCCGTAACATGAAGCCATACATAAATCGTGTTATGAAAACAATAGAGGGGGCTGCCACAGCCTAAAAATAGAATTAGACGTATATGTACGCCAGGCAACTTGTTTAAGAGGCTAAATGTATTCAAGAGAGTTCACTTTGGCTATTTATGAGTTGCTATAATGATTTCCTAGTTACAAATCTTCAGCCCACTCATAGTAAACTTAAAATTAAAATTATATAAATAGGAAATGTACTCTGAAAAGGATTATTGAGGTTGAAGAATTTGAAGACTTGAATCAATTTATAAAATTGTTACTGTAGATTCATGTTAATGTTTTTTTGTTGAAGTAAAGGCTGTTTCTATTTGTATCAACATGCAGATATCTAGTAGCATTGCAACAGCTAGGGTGATGCAGCAGTTTCAGTGATTAAACTTCAAGATTTGTACTGGTCTCGATCTCCATAATAATAATATAATAGTTAACAATTAGAGTGATAATCAGTACAGAAATGTTTATAATAAGTATTATTATAATATTATTATCACCTGGCAAATTAAAGTCATGCATTTCTTCACTATGCATTTGATCATAAACCAAAAGCACATTAATTTAACAACCGCCAGTATATACACATCACACTCAGTGTGACATTAAGTAATAAATACACACCTTCAAATTTAATTCCCATAAATAGATTCTGCAACCAGATATGTACTAGCTGACAATAAACTATCACATATACGTAATATATATAAGTATATTGTAACTTGCACTGTATACATTTGCATGACTCTATTCTATATCTTATGTATACTTATGATTGTACATACTTATATATATAGAATAGATGATAAGGTGCTTTAGGGGCAACCCAAGGGGTTAGACAGCCAAATTAAGAGGAAACAAACAATACAAACCAAGAAATATTCATCCATCAAGAGTAAACAAGCCTAACAAAGTGAAGAAGCCTACTAGTTATTAAAGAAAAACATTTGGCAATTTTTTATCAAATTAGAGGGGAAAATTTTGAATTAAGGTATATATTATAATTGATGGACTGGAAGTAATCAAAACATAGTATAAAGATCACGATCAGGTAAACTTCTGTTGGTTAATTAACTTCTTTTCACCATTGCTACACTCCATCAGTTCAGAATGAGTAAATATACGTAGCTATCAGATTTGAGATTCCATTTCCTCTAATCAAAATAGCAAAACCTCTCCACTCTCTCAGCCCATATCATTTTGCAATACTGGGATGGGGTGAAGGACCCCCACACCCTGGAAGAGTCTATATAATGATTTAAATTGATCATCTCCCTATAAACGAACAACAATGGTAGTTACAAGATACAAATTTAAAGCCAATTCATCATCATTACAGTCAGAAATCAAACACCATATATTTCTTATAACTGCATCGAACTTAACATGTCGAATGGGACTTTTGAGCGTCTAAGAAAATATACTGATCATGACCTTCACGCAGGTCGAAAAAGTAAGATCTAAACCAAACTGCATTTTAGGCGCTCAAAAGTCGAAAGATGTAGGCTATACTACCGCTTTCAAGCACAATTAGCATGATGAGATGTAGGCTAGCCATAGACTATATAAACTACGTAGTTTATATAGTCTATGGCTAGACTACCGCTTTCAAATAATTAGCATGACAACAGCATGACGTATGTATACATCCGCGTATAAATATGAATGCACGACTGTTAAGTCAGTTGTAAATCTAGAAGAAAAAAATCAAACATGGTCAGATTGCCCCTGTCTCTGCTGTTATGGTCGACAGTTTGGATTTCAACTGAAAGCAGTACTTCTTGTGTTAACCTTAAAATATTCAATTTTACTAACTGCGATAAGGACGATCTGCGAACGGAAGAATTAACGCACGTTATAAACAAGACTACCCATATTATGAGTTACGAAACATTTACACAGTGTAACGATATTACGCACTGTTCTAATGATTCACCTGGTACTGGACATACCCTAGCATCGGGAGAGAACGGTGGACCTTCTGTACAGAAGACTATTTCCGTGGAACGGTGTTACAGCTATTGCTTAAAGTTTGCCAACCCTTTAGTGAGTGCTATGTGTTACTGTTGGTACTTAAATGCGTATAGGTTCTCCAATCTGTCTCAAAAGGGCACAGACTTTCTCTGTATTTTGCGAGGTATAGTTCCCTTGTCCTTGTGCACAGGATGACCCGTCCACTACTGGCCCTTTTCCTAACTTATTCAGTGAGGACGAATGTGGATCTTACAATAAGGTAAACATGTATTATAATAATTGGAATCCTTTCCACCAGATATATTGATTTTGTATATACGAGAAGCAGAGAAGCCCGCTACAGCGCTTCGACAACGGCGATCGCCCCGGTTGAGTGTTGCATTTCTGGTGCTGAAAGTTGCCGCTCCTGAGAGCTCTCTTCCTCGCTCTCTGCACCTCTTAATATCGGCACATTCGCACTACAGCAGCATGTAGCTACAACAGCGCAATGAAACCATAGAGATACATGGGTTTAATCTATGGTTTAATGGTTCAATAACGTCCTCGGCTTATTGCGTTTATCCGGATACGAGTACTTTCCCTTTTTTTGACGTCTCATCTGTTCAAAACATGCGGCTGAACTGCCAATTTTTGTTCAAACCATCGGGTAGTCTTTGCATTGCATGTGTGATCGTACGTCACCATTTTCGTGTGCAAAGGTCAAGTCGGTCACAATACGAGAGGCGAACGGCGCCCGACGCAAGTGTGAGTGTGTGGCAGTTTCAGGGGCAAGGTCAGCCTTGAGCTTGTCAAAGGCGGCATCTCTTTTTGGTGAATTCTTGATTAGTTTGGACACCTCTGCAACAGCTTCGAAGGCACTTCTCATAACCTTGCACTGTTTCACACAGTCACTTACTGCAAGGTTAAGTGCATGCCCATAACAGTGTGTGAAAATGGCCCGAGGCTCCTCGTCCCTTAGTAGTTTTGCGACTCCCTTCTTTGCACCAGACATGGAGCTAGCTCCATCGTAACATTGGCCACGGCAGTGTTCAATCTTTAAGTTCATTCTTAGAAGTGTGTCCTTAATCACAGCCACCAACGCCTTTGATGTAATGGAGTCTGTAAGGTAGAGCCCAACAAACTCCTCGTGCGCAACTAGATCATTGTCACCCCACCGAAATACAAGTACAACTTGCTCCTTGTTTGCTTTGTCAGTTGTCTCATCCACCATCAGAGCATAGAAGACTGCTGACTGCAAGCTTGCAGCAATCTGACGGAGCACTTGCAGAGCCATGATGGACAGAAATTCATTGTGCACTTCATGTGAGGAATACTTCAACTGCTTTCTCTCTAAGAATTTTTTCATTGATGGGAAATCCTCGCCACGCAGAAGAAGCAACTGATGTATATTTGAGTCACGTTCATCACCATCACCACGAAGCGCTAGGCCCTGTCGTGCCAAAAAGCGCACGGTAGACAAGACCTTAAGTAAGTATTCTCGGTTTTCTTGCTTCTCTGTCACAGCTTGCTTGTTGAGCATGTCTCCAATATCAACAGTTGATGACAGTGCTTCAGCACAGACCTTGTGGAAGTCGCTACTTTCATGTTTAGCAAACTTGGTGGTGGCATCCTTCCAATTTGTGAAGCCATTCACCAAAAAGCTACCCTCCGCTAACCCTGTTATCTTTGCTCGCCCATCTTTCACAGCTTTACAGCACGTAAAGCAATGAACAGCATCCTGGGCAACATTGTAGTGCAGCCACTGCCATTTATCAAACCAGCTACATTGAAACGTGCGCTGAACAGGAGACTGCTTTCCAAATGTTCGAGGTGGAAATGATATATGCCGAGGCTGGTAAGGTTTTGTTGGTAAATCTCCAATATCTTTAGGATCAATTCGCTTGGCCATAGTGATGACTAGCTATGCATGCAGCAAAGAAGAATCTGAACGATGCTAGCAGCTCACCTAAAGTTCAAAACGTCTGTGTACGCGCGCGGAAACGTCCGAGAAAGCGTGGTGACACGTTTTTACAGTCGCAAAATGACATTGAGCATGGGACCCAATTTGGGTGCATGTAGGTCTGGTTACGAAACACGTACGCATCGATGGCGTCATTAGAAAATGGAGGTCGGTAAAGTCTGACTATAAACTACAGCATTGATTGCAACAAAATGCTCGAACGTTTCAAGCCTTAAAGGTATGAACAGTTAGGTATTGATGTAAAATTTTGTTTAGACCAAAAAAGTGGGGCGGCTATGGCCGCCCCGGCCGCCCCTATGCCGCCGGCCCTGAATTTACGATGAATGTACATACTGTAAATATAATTTGAGATCTTTTGATTTGGGTATGTTAGGATGAAGTGGTTTTTTTGGATACTTGGGTAAGAGTAGAAGTTAGGGGATAAAAGTGAGCATTCAGCAAAAAGATTACATCTTATATGATTGAAAGCTGGACAGGTTGTAATAAAATGAGTGGAGTCCTCTATTGCACCACAGTTACACAGCTGGCAAATCCTGCTCTCCAGATCAACTTTAGGGTGTCTCAATCTGCCCTTCTCAATTTCGAGAGGGAGGCACCCACACCTCAGGGCTGCCAGGACTCTCCTTTTATCAAAATTACCAGTCCTTATGTAGTCATCAGTTGAGGGCGTTCTCTTAATGAGCCTGTAGTCAGCTAACCTGCCCCCAGATCTAGAGTAAGTGATTGAAATTCGGACACCAGGTCAAATCGGACACTTGTACAACTGCCTCTAAAGCCTAAACGAGGTTTCTTGTGCATGATCTCATACCCCGTGGTCCTGCTAATTTGCCGACCAACTTTGGTACGCTGAGCTTTAGCAACACGGGAGCAAAGCACCATTAACGACGATGTCCGGATGTAGGGAACATCGGACATATTAACTAAGCGTCGGACAAAAGCGATTTTCTTCTACTTAAGACTCATAAATTGCTCTCCTTACACTTAAAACTTATTCGAGAGCTTTACTAAGGTTTTGGAAACCAATTTAACGCCATGTGGGCGGTTAAGGCTGACTGGATGACGTCATTAAAATGGAGGGCGAAAATTATCGATTATATAGCAGTTTTAGGTTTCGCAACAGTCATATATGTATACATAAGCTATTTTCTAGAGAACAAACTGCAGTTGATACACTGGCGTAGGAAAGCATGGGGGCTCGGGGGGCTGGCGCCCCCCCAAGCACCAGCGAAGGGGGGCTGGGCCCCTCCTAAAAATAGGGCAACACTGCCAAGTTGTGAAGTTCATACAATGAAGGTATGAATACCACAACTTGCCCAATATAGTAGCCAGTCTGTTGTACTGGACTGATGTCTGAAGTTGCTAAAGCCTCGCAGTGATTAGTCTCGCGTACGGCTAGCAGTAGCCCATTCATTTCCCTGCACTGTCCAAGTGTCTCCTGCCGCCATTTTGTATTGCGCAAGTGGAAGGAGTTGCGCAATACGTCAAAAAATTTTTCGCTCCCTTCGCTCGCAAACCTCACTCACACTATTACAGCCCCCCCATTCTTAAACTACTTCCTACGCCCCTGTGATATATATACACTGCATTTCTATCCAGTTTGGACCATGAATAATTTAATTCATGCTTATTTTGCAGGAATATAGCTAAACATTTTCAATCTTTGCAAACACACAATTGTGAACGCCGCCAGTAAAAATCGCAGTGCCGGTGGCACTCACAATTACTAAAAACAATTTTGGCCACTGTCAAAGTCAAAATAAAGTAAGAAAGTATAAGTTTACATAATAGTTTCTGTTTGTTATAGCTAAGCAAAAACAGTCTACTATTGAAAGGTTAAGTCATAAAAATTCAGCAGGCTTGCATTTTGAGCACTTCCACATCTCAGGGACTGGATACTTCACACCCACACATGAAAAGTGATACCAGCGTTTACAACATCCACTGCATTGTACCATTTCAGTATCGTAGTCTGCAGGCATTCTGCATACACAGTAGAGTTTGAAACTCTGTATTTTGCTAACAGTTCGCTGAACAGTTCTGGGGCTTCTAGGAAATGCATTCATTTTGCCATCTTGAAAACACTGGAACAAATGTTTACGTGCTCTCTTTTGATCAAAAGCAACACTTGTGACAGGCAGGTTTTGGTTGCATATACAATGCAGTACACCCCACAGTCCACTGCACCTTGTTGTTGCTGAACTGAGAGCTTTTTGACCTTCAGAGAACTTGATGGAGCAACAGAATAGGCTTTGCAAATTTGCAAAACTCTTTCTGTTCAGGGGCAGAGAAGTTCCTAGACTGTCCATAACATGGATCATTCCTCTACTACCAACTGTTGAGATGCAAATCCAGTGATTTATACTTCCTATATAAAATATATATAACACAAAATGCAGGACTGCATGCATGAGTATATAATTTACACAATGTCACATATATACAGTCAATCATATACCTGTATGAAATATCTGAACACTGTCTAACTTTACTGATATTGGCTCAAATTTCAGCCGATATCCTAAAAGAGTGCTTTGGAACCTATGAATATGATTAAACTGATTTTTCAACAGCTTCTGTCCTGCATTAATGATACGATCATTTAATTCTTACCCAGAAAGCAGTATTTCTCGCTCCTGTGATGTCAAATCTAAATCCTTTTGCCACCATGTTGCTGATGTATATTCAGATTCATCAGTTTCACATGAAACCTCGATTGCTGTAGCCTTATATAGTTCACCCTCCTGGTCAACATCTATATTATTTATCAGAAACTGGTCATTTTATACAAAACTCACTAAACCTAAATTGTATATATATACATTCAAGAACTGATCACTTGATCATGATCCAATTATATAAACAAAAGCTTTGTATGCTTTATATATATGCAAGCAGGTTTTTCTCCTTACCGGCAACACCATTCTTCTGTTTTAGGACACCTCTGGTGGAGACATTCCGCCCACCCCTAAGGGTGGTGGAAGGAGCCTTTTTCTTTGTCACACCCATCAGGCCAACATCAGATTCTGTAGTAACTACAAAAAGGAGTTACAAAGACATACTATAGATATATATGTGCATGCACATGTATAGATTTGGGATTGGAAGCAACTGAGACCTGAACTAACAATAGAAGTACCTGGAACCATATATGGTCTTTCAGGGAAAGGCTGGATGGACCAACACCTCTTGAGAAGTGGTTCAAGAGGCATTTTTTGCGTTATGCACCACCTGTAAGGCCATTACTCATCTTACTTGATGGCCATACCTCTCATTATTCCCCTGAGGCCATTACAATGGCCGCTGAGGAGCAGCTAGGTGCTGTTATGTGTCCTGCCTCCAAATACTACCCACTTATATGCATGGGGGGCAAACATTACCCTGCAGTGTTTACACATGTTACAATGGTAATTTGGGTCTTCGCTGAAGATGTCATGGTAAATGCGTTTTTTGTTCCTTTTTCATGAATTGTCTCTAAAGGCTTAGGCGCAAGAGGCATACCGCTTTCATCCATGTTATAGATTTGGCAAGGACTGTCTTTCATATTATTTTCTACTAACGTTTCTTCTAAAAGATCAAAATAATGATCTAATACAGCCCTGTTTGAGGCCATTGCCCTTGGCTTTGATAAGGAAGCAGGGATCCTATAAGGGAGAGATTAGGGTGCCTCTTTTTGAAGGCTTCCCACCAACCATAAGAAATAGGATGATAAGTCCCTCGAGCTGCCAGAATCCGCTGAACTACTGCAAGAATCTACTTTACCGTCTTTGCATACCCAATAGTGGCACAACCAATGATAAAGGACACAAGTTCCTGTTCTTCATCATCAGTTAGGTACCTTGAATTTGTACCACCACCAAGTATCTTTCCACTAATTCGGTCATCAAGCGTACTCTTCGGGATACCATAAGCTTCGGCAGCTTGTCATATATAGTGGCTCCATCGCAACAAACAGCCTTAACAGCTCTTTCTAGCTTTTCGGAATCCCATGCTTTATCACGTCCTTGCCTAGATGGCAACACATTTAGAGGCTTATGCTCTACTTCACATGCAGAATTGGAATACAGCACTCTTTGGCTAAGAGGTAACATCTAAAAAACAAATGTTTAAACAAACAAGTAGTTCGAGTTTAAAAAACTTGTGGGGCACCTTGCGCCCCCAGCAAACTCGAACCACTTGGCTTATATGTAGTTTTTAGATGTCCGGTTAACCGCATCTGGCCGTCGCTTGATTGCCTTAAATTTTTCAAGGCTATATCTCGTAGAAAACGTTTTTACGCAGGCTTTACATTACATTACATAATATAAGTAAAGGTGGTTTCTAAATCCTTTTCGTTCGTTTAATGTTCGACACTAAGGAAGAGAAAGCTATAGTTTTAAGCTAGAAAACGAAAGCCAGCCGAACGTCCACCATTTTGGTGATAGATATATACAAGGTTACGAACAGGAAGCCATACGTTAACATAATTTATGAAAACAATATTGGGGCACCTGTGGCACCCCAAAAATGAAAGTGCATGCAGTATAATGCTGAGTCCTTGGCAGAGTTTTAATTGTCAATGATTTGTATAATATAGTAATGACCAGATAGTGCATGGACTGCATGGAATATTGGTAAAATTAACAAGATAATCGCAGACTGGGAATTAACCTTAACACCTGCGTTTCTGTTGTCACAATTAACCATATGACATGCATGCTTTGTAGTCATAGTAATATCATATATATATAGCTCCTTAATTTCAAGGGACTTAATTTTCACAGATTGCGTTCTATGCATATTTATTATTTCTTTCGGAATAAATTGTGTTTAGAAGCATGAAATTATACTAAAAAGGTGATTTCATTGATATATATATATTTGTGGATGTTTCTTGACCCTGATCAACAATTAATTAGCAATATATATATATCAGGCAGCTAGTTTTCCCACAATGCAAATAATATGTAGAGACTGATTGTGAAGCTTAATTTGAGGTTGCATGTGCATGCATAAAATAAAACTTCTTTTTATCCTGCAATCAAGAGCTGTGAATTAACCTATATAAAATCTTTTTATGCTTGAACGAAAGGGTTGTGAAGTTTAGTGATTAGAAGCAGTGTTAAGAACCAATTAGGACTAATTTTTTAACCTACCAAGTAAAGACACCTCTCCTACTTAACTTGTGACAAACAACAACAAACAGTCTTTATAGGATCTACATTTAGACAATTTAAACAAAATTTTTAGAGGCAGTGTGAAGAACAAATTAGGATTATTTTGTTAACCTACCAAGTAAAGACACCTCTGAATTAACTTGTGACAAACAGCCTTTAGGATCTACAGTTAGATGGGAATCCGTTAGATGATTTAAACAAAACGATTAGAGGCAGTGTGAGAAAATTGGGACTAACCTACCAAGCAGAAAATTTTCATATGAAAAACGTTAAAAACCGCAAGGGAGGCATGCAAATCTTTTGCGCATGCGTAGTAAATGCTCGAAGAAACTTCGATACAGGTCAAAGGTTAATTTTCAGCTTAGAAACCTAATCGACAACTTTCGCCCTCCATTTTAATGACATCATCCAGTCAGCCTTAACCGCCCACATGGCGTTAAATTGGTTTCCAAAACCTTAGTAAAGCTCTCGAATAAGTTTTAAGTGTAAGGAGAGCAATTTATGAGTCTTAAGTAGAAGAAAATCGCTTTTGTCCGACGCTTAGTTAATATGTCCGATGTTCCCTATATCCGGACATCGTCGTTAATGGTGCTTTGCTCCCGTGTTGCTAAAGCTCAGCGTACCAAAGTTGGTCGGCAAATTAGCAGGACCACGGGGTATGAGATCATGCACAAGAAACCTCGTTTAGGCTTTAGAGGCAGTTGTACAAGTGTCCGATTTGACCTGGTGTCCGAATTTCAATCACTTACTCTACTATTTTTGTCTATAGTGTCTAGTCTTAAGGTCCAATCTTGTAAGGCTAATTTATTTATAAGTTGCATTGTATGACTGAGGAAGTGTGATCTATCATACATGATGGTGTTCATGAAATTACTGGGGTTAGAAATAGCAGGATAAGATATATAGCGGAAAGTGCGAATTCCATAATTTACTTGTTTCGCTTTCGTCCGTAAAACAAAGATGGCGTCTCGTAGTCAGGCAAACGTCGAAAAACCTGTATTTCGCAAGTTAACGATTGAAACCCCCGTTGAAGACACCCTCCGGATAGCTCTTAGAAAGGTAAACCGTGTCCGCTGCGAATCCTCCTCGGTTTTGGAGATTAGTGCGGACAAAAAATCGGCCTAGCTCAATTATAGTAAGATTCACCATCCCTTCTTACTTTCCTTTGAAGGTGTTAGTGTGTATACCTCTGTGTTATGAGGCAACTAAGCAGGCACCAGGATCTTGCTCACAGCTCTGTCAGGTATGTCATGCAATCACTATATATATATTATTATAATTAATTTGCCACATGCTCACCAGCACTAGAGCCAAACTGCCCTACACAAAACAACAACAATAACAAATATATGTCCTAGTGATACAATAATACATGACCATGTATTTAACTCAAGAGTCAGTTCTGCAACAACAAAAAGGAGGCAATTGCTTCATTACTACGTAGTCCACATCCTTATAATATTCTTCAGTATTGAGAAATGCTGGTATCCCTTGTTCAGAACTAGATCTAGAACTAATTTATCATCCTCACACAGATTGTCAAAATTGTTGGTTATATGCCTCATTGCCTGTATATAAGAGAGGCTAGTGTTCGGTGCACCACCCATGACATTCAAGCAGCCAATGGGTAACATCCTCCACCTTCCCTGCCTGACACTCCCGACATGTCCTCTCCTCTCTCTGAAGCCCCCACCACCATCCACTCTCAATCATGAGGGGGGCTGTCCCACCTCTCTACGTCATCATCACTCGTCAGTGCATGACTCTTGCTGGCCACGTATATAACGATTGTGAAAATCTAGGGAAGCCACAAAAAGTACAGAAACAAGAAAGGGATGTTACACAGTGAAGCATTAGCTGTGCATGAATCATACGACCAAGGGTGTTGCAACATATCCCTACATCTGGCAACATTTTACATGGTGTGCTTCCCACTAGAAAATACATGGTATCTACTCTTATTCTCTTCCCATATACATATAGGTATATACCACAAGGGCTGCATGTGAACCTTGGGGCCAGGGGGGGAATGAATATTTAGGGGGGCATTGGTATAAGGGTATTCAGTTTATATTAACTTCTCAAATATCTATGGGGAGGGCAAACATTGAAAATCAATCCTAGGGGGGGATGAATGTCTCTCCTGTCCCCCCTCTACACTGGTACCTTATGGCTGTTCCTTATAACCCTGACCACCATACATGTGGCAAACAAATGCTTGATCCTTTGAGCCATTTAAACTTTACACATATGCATAGCAAATATATGTGTAACAAAAATCTTACCTGCTCTACTCAAGAGAAATATTATTACCTCTATGTCCTACTTTCCTATACTTATTTTGCAGCCTTTACACTTATGTCATTGTGTGGAATATACAGGTTAGGGGGACTGCACCTTCATCTGTCCCAGTTCCTATGCCAATGCTGCCAGATGTAGGGATATGTTGCAACACCCTTTGTTGTATGATTCATGCACAGCTAATGCTTCACTGTGTAACATTCCTTTCTTGTTTTTGTACTTTTATGCCATCCCTACATCTAAGTCTGATTCTTCACTATTTTTGTAGAAAATTTTTAATATTTCTAGTTTCTGAAGTTTTTATGGAGCATGAGCTAGGAATTGACCTCTATTTGTTTTCAGAATATGTTAATGCATGGTTTTCTGTTTGTAGTCTTGTATATATACTCTGTTGCCGGGGCAACTGCCTGTGTTTAAATTTCGTAACCGTGATATAACAGGATTTAAGAAGCTATATACTGCATCGGCTTCTTAAATCCAGTTATATCCCTGCCCAAATATGGTAAACTAAGACGTTTCTTCGTGGGAGGTGGACAATTCTCCTGACATTTAGGACAGTTGGAGTAGTCAGGGCAAGAGTATTCTATGAAGTCATCAGTGTTTAAGCAAAACCAACCAGACGCTAGATGAGCCATCCTGAAAGTTCCGCCAAAATAACGATAAGAAGCGACGGAGTATATATCACTCACACCACGGCGTTTCGGTGTATATGGGTTTATATATGTACTCGCCCTCTAACGCGCCCTCGTGACTCATACGTATAAAACCCATATACACCTCAATGCCGTGGTATAACTAATACATATATTTTGTCACTAAGAGATACAATTGACTCCTTGGAAGTACTACTACACGGTGCAAGTTACAAATTTATACACGGATGCAAGTGACTCCCAAGGTAATCACAATCAGGTTTATTAAACACTACAAGACTTTAGCCACACTGAAATCTCAACTTCTGCATACAAAGTAGTAGTCTCTACAGATCATATAAGGTTAAACATATGGCCTTCTAATTACCTTTTCACACCTTAGTATAGACTGAAGCTGATGCATCTGCATGCCATTATCAGCAAAAATTCCAGTCTCAGGGGGTCTCAGCCAATACCTACAGCAGATTTGATTTGCCTTGAGAGTGAGCTAGGGACATTGTACGGTAAATAAATTAAAGGCCTCAGCCTTTTATGTCCTTGTGTACAAGTTACCAAATGGTCTCTAACCCTGTTGTTTATGTGGATGCATGCAACCAACCATCAGTATTCCTAGCTCACTCTCAGGGCAAATCAAATCTGCTGTGGTTATTAGCTGAGACCCCTTTAAGACTGGAACCTTTGTTGATTATGGCATCTAGATGCATCATGTTCAGTCTGTACTAAGGTGTGAAAAGGTAATGGTATGCCATGTGTTCTACCTTATATGATCTGTAGAGACTACTGCAAAAGTTGAGGATTTCAATGCTTTTTCTAGCCTGCAGCAGTGTGACTAAAGTCTAGTACTGTTTTAAATATACTTGATTGTGATTATCCTAGGAGTTACTTGCATCTCTTTAAATTCATAACTAGTATTTGATTGTAACTAATATTATATAATATGTATAATTTATAACTTGCACTGTGTAGTGCATGTACTTGATTATATATATATATATATACGTATATCATATGACTCTAGTAGGATCCACTCTTGTAGGCAATAAACTTTCTCTCCCTGCATAGACATCATGTGAAAGAGCTCTTTCCACTAATGCTGATTGTTTGCCTGAGTGCAAGAATTCAACCTGTCCAGATATATGTAGTGATTTAGATGATAACTTTCCCTTCCACTACAACCAGAGCTGTACGTAAGCTTCATATAATGCATATGTGGTAATATGGGGTAACTCTGTGAAAGTTTCCTTTTGTGTAGCGTAGTTAAAATCTAATTTAATTGTTTCTTACTATCATCTTTGTCCGTCAAATGCACCAAAATTGAACTGCGTTTAGCTTAAAATTACAGAGATATTTGCAGAAACTTCCCTGGGCCTGCGGAGGCAACTTGGATTACTGTAGGGCTGCATCTGGGCTTGCCTTTCTGCCGGCCACATCAGTGCCTTCTCTGTGGGTCTGAAGAAGATCACCTAGGAAACCACGGTCTCAGTTGTCGTCAGTATAGCCAGGGCCTCGTCACGCCACTGTCAATGACCTTGTCAAAAAATCCCTTGATGTGGTTCGGATCCCATCCACGGGGACCGAAGAAGGGCTATTACTTTCAGGTACATCTACCTGTGAGGCACCAGTGGAATCACCTATTCTGGTTGACCCAGGGTTTTCTTCACCACTGGTGCACCTAGGCCACAGCCTGTCTTGAAAATTTGTATTTTCAGAACATGACGTAACCCAATGAAACTACCAGATGGGGGGTTAGCCCATGCTGGCAGGGAGGCTGATTTAGCTACAGGATGCCACATGAAGGGCTAAGCACCCTGCTCCGTTGGGGGGTTGAACTGGACAATACCCATCCTCTTGTCAGCTTGGAACCACAGCCTCCAATTCCCACGACCCATTCCCATTCTTGAGCACCCTTTAAAACCTGGCTGTTCAAGAAGTTTCAAATAGATTTCATGCCATATGAAAACTGAAATTTGAACCTGTGACTGATTGTGTTTGGTAATTTATTGTAATTGAACCCTTAGGTAGTTTTCCATTCTATTTTAGATGTATACATAGGGTGTACATAATCATGTTATCCTATTATACTGAACCACTTATATTATATCCCAATGTACAGTTGTTAATATTATGTGCGGCATTTTCATGACGTTGGCATCTTAAAGTCAGAGGGCTCAATAAAAATACAGAATAAGAAAATCACCTACAAAGTTTAAAATGTAGGGATGGTGCAAAAGGCATATGTAGAAACAAGAAAACTGCAGTAAAGCAGTAGCCATGTATGTATGGCCTTTACATGCAAGAGTGCTGCACCATACATCTGTCAGCACAATAAACATGGAAGGGGCTACCTACATGGTGCAAGGGATATAGCTATAAGAGCAACAGCAGATTCAATGTGTATCCCCTTAATATCCTCCAATTTGTTTCCCTTAGGTATTCCATATATACTTATAAAAAGGTATCCCATTCATATGCCATTAGTCTCCCATTAGAATCCAATACATATACACATATCCCGTAGTTATATATATCCCATATGTATCCCACACGTATGCTATATAGACGTATATATCCCCCTACGTTTCCCATATGTATACCATACGTATCCGATGTGTAACACATATACGTATATGTCTGCTATACATATGTATTACATAAATGTTATAGTAGGAACCACATCAATGCTAGATTTTGCAACACCCTTGCATGTTAAGGTCATGCATTAGGGGCTAATGTTTTACTGTAAAGATCCCTTCTTTGTTTCTGTGCTTTTTGTTAGCATGATCAATGGAACCAGAGTTTCCATCAATCCTGGGATTATATATAGATGTTCCCACCTTTTCATCATTTTTTGAAAAATATCATTTTCTAGTATATAATGGATTTGCTCTCTTCATTGCAGCTTCTGAATTGAATGATAAAACATATTATCATTCAGTGGAATTAATTTATTTTTCTGCTAACAAAACATTTTGGAGATTAGGAGCTTTGGAACCAAAGTGGAGTATAATTACTAATGGAACCAAAATTTCCAGCAATCATGGGATTATTTGGAAAATAGAAGTTCCTGAAGAAGAAACTAGATATGTTGCACAAGTTGGTACACAGTCTATTTAACAGGTATCTGGAAATTGATGAATACTTTTGTTGTTTAGCATGAACCTTTCACTAAGACCTTAACCGGAGACAGCCCTCTTTATGGGATTAATTCCAACATTTTGTCCATACGTGAATTGCAATGTAAAAAAGGTGCCAAATTGTCTTATGCGTTAGTTGACAAAGATGGCATCTCTAATTTTTTTTCACCACCAAGGCAACAGTGTTTTTATGGTAAGTAATACTATTGGCATATACGTATACAGTAGTTATATATGCACATTATCTGCTGTACGTATATGTATAGGTACTTGGACACCAACTCCACCAAGAGAGATTCGAGCAAAATTAAGATTTTCTAACATAACTGGAGAGTTAATATTTGAAGTTTGGACAGATGACCTAAGCCCAGGTTAATATTCATAGATACATGAAAAGCATGGATGCCTTATTTTTTTATCAACTAGCAGTTCATAATTCATTAATCAACAACATCGATATTTTATCATCATTTGACTCTGGATTTTACCCCACCCACTCATGTCTCCTGAATGAGCTAATGGGTGGAACTGAAGTTCAAAGTCCTATGATGAAGCCATCCAATCTGTATGATCTGCTCTTAAAGTCCCAAAGCGAATTTTCATAGTTACATTTGATTACGTGAAGTCATTTATGCATGTCAAAGCATGTTTCTATGCTTTACGATGTTAGCAAAATGGTTAACCAGCAATAGGTCCGTTTCAAAAGTTCTTTTCTTCAAGTGGACTAGCATATCATGCAGAAAATTTGTGCAAGCACATAAAAGTTAAAAATTTTCCCAACTAGGGAACCTAAATGTGTTTGGGCACACCAGCCCAATTTGGACTGTCATGCAAGGTGTGCCCAATACAGAATTAATGTGTGCATGGTTATGTCACTTAAATGTTGGTATACCTATTCTGTTATATGGTTAGCCATATCACATGGTCACGTTTTGTTTTGATTAAAATGACAACAAATTGGAATCTCTTTAGTTGCGCCACAAATTGAGCGGTTTGAAACCATCCTTAGAAGTGATTAGCAAGATATTAGATGAACAAACACCGGACAATGGACAATTATGGAAATCAATCGACTTGGCTTATGCAATTATCTGCAGCTGTTACATACAAAAATCTCGAATAGAATGCGTTCATTGGCCTCGCTTTGCTCGCTCACGCTCGCCGCTTGGCAACTAGATCACCACAAATTCTACACAAGGAGTTTTCTGGGAGACTTAGATGTAAAGTATAACGATGAACTGGAATCAGTGAAGTACTCCATGTGTTATATAAATGATTGAAGAACCAGCAAGTATTTTGAGTTTTGGGCACCTGTACCAGTGCTCCATGAGTCAAAATTCTTGTTCCAGATGTGCTAGTCATTATAGCTGTTGCATTACTCCCATCCCTACTTTAACATCATTTTTACATACATACGTATGTACATGTAGTAGTTATACCACACTTGAGTGTGGTATAATTAATATATATCATGTATGACTTGAATCAATTGTAAAGGTGATTTTTAGTAAACATGAGTAGGCCTACTGGTGATATAACATTTATCACTAGTTCAAGTGTGAAATATAAGGTTTGTAACACCCCAGATATCACCCGGTTGCCCTGGTAACGTGATATATACTTGAATATAAATAGATTGAATATAATTTCTATAATAATATGTACAAGCTTAAAATGAATAATTAACATGCTTATTCGTTGCATTTGTAGATCAAGAAGATGTGACTGGATATGGAATTCAGATAATGTCCGGTAAAAAGTATTCACAAGAGCAGAATAATAACTGTCGTAAACCCTTTGAAAAAATCAAAAGCTTTGAATCTCATAATAAGGTGGCTTATATAGGAACAAATGATGTTACTCTCACATGTTACTGTAACTTTGTTCTGTACCAGACTGCAGTACACCTCTTTGTTAATGGTACCAATAACGTCAAGGAATACTTTCCAGAAATACCTGATAAATATATTTGTAACTACCTAATTGGAGTAAGTTAATCACTCTCTAAGTCCATTATTATACCATGGTACTCCATAGCTCTTATATATGTATTTCTGAAGGTATATGCTTTGCCACATTTTAATACATCGTCAATCAATTCTCCTAAATTTGCTGCTGCAAATTGGTTTAATGCTTCTATTCAAGGTCAGTTTACAAATACATACATCTATTTTTCTCTCTCTATATATACACATATGTACTAGTCACAGTTGCAATACTGTCATATACCTACTTTTAAAGTCATTTTTCTAATTGTCTCTAACATATTACATTATTATATGCAGATGATAATTATAACAATCTTCATATAATCAGGGCTTGGGAGCCACTCCCCTGCTCAGGCCATGGCCTTACCAATATTTTGCTCAGATTTAGCTGCCTGTTGGACATTCCAGCAGTATTGTGCCAATGGTGCACCAACTTTGCTTCAACATCACTCAGTGAAACTAATTTATACCGAACGTTGCTTATTACGGAATGTTACGTCTGCGTTACATCGTCTAATATCACAGGTGATGCTTCTTGTTAAGTTTGTTTTGCTAATGCCAGCCACAAATGCTGTGTCAAAAAGGAGTGCTTCAGCTATGCGACATATAAAAGCATACTTGCGCAGTACAATGACCCAAACTCAACTTATTAACATAATGGTTTTACATATACACAACCATCTTACAGAAAGCATATTATTAAATGAGTTTGGATCAGCTAATGATGAAAGAAGGAAACTTTGAAATTTCATGTATCCTTATTATCCTTTTTGAATGAACTTGTATTATTAAAAATGTCTGCTGAAAATGCACCAGAATCAATCTCAGAAAGGGTGAAATACAGAACATATTTGGGGGGTGGGGGTACACCCCAGATTGAGCACACTTAGGCGCACATTTATCAAGCTACATCTCTGGCCTGACCATAATTTTCTAGCCTCTCCCGGCCCTGATATATATACATATATAAAGTTAATTGCACTAAAGGCTATATGTGATGAAAACTAAGCCCTAGTAGATATTACACCTAAGTTTTACACCAACCGCCCAAGTGACTGAATTAAGACTTACTGCAATTAACTCCTCTAATTACTTCATTGTGAGTGCTCAGACTCGCTTTGACTGTAGCCTCCACCATCACTTATTATGAAACCACAAGTGTTGCACTTTTGATGGATTAATAGGTAGAAGGCAGTCGTTAGAACTCACCACCAAAGTGTATCACTTTGATGAGCCCAAAGGAGGATGAAACAGTTGTCTGTGGTTATTTGGTAATTTTTCCCTATTGGATGACTACAAGGCAATCACTGGTTACCATTTTAATAGTACTTTAGTTCCCCAACCAAGATATATATAAGACTTTGCATGCAATTGGTTACTTGACTGGTTGGAGTATATGTAATATCATCTAATGATTATTCACTTTTTCATGGTACGTACGTACGTACGTATATATATGTAAGTATATCGCTGATGATAGCTATGTATAATTAATCTACGTATGAATATTATATATATACCTTTACGTTTTACATTATTACCATGTATTATATTGTATACATATACGTATGTAGATTTTGTATGTATAGATAAGATTAATGAATCTCTTACCATAACAATGTTTTGTATATTTATATGTAGTTCCGGATTACAGATGCCCCAATCTGAGTATAAATTATGCACTGGATCGCAATAATGTGACTGGTAAAGCTAATGTAACAGTTAATAATTGTTTCAGGGGTCACTGGAAATCACTGGTGATGTTAAAACTTTGGAATATAAGGATTGACGATACACATTATGTAGGCAGTATTATGGTTAAGGTAGAGTTCCATACATGATGCATTCCTGTATTTTCGTATAGCTATATAATAAATACAACAGTAAATCTAGTTGGTAATACCATACACATCACTTCCATGTTTGGGTGCATCATCCCTACTTCAGCCATGCCAATGAGCCCAAACATGGAAGTGATGGATAAGGTTAAATTTCAGAATTCGTATGTATATGCCACTTCTGTATGGTTAAACCTTGTCACATGATCCCTGTCTTGTTTTGCTGATTTGCTAGTGACTGATGGAAGCACTGCCATGCCTACTTTTAATTACATTTTTAAATGTTTTTATTTATTTTTTACATACCATTTTAGGCTGGTCACAATATACATAGCAAAGCTACAAAGAAGGATAGAAATCATGATATGCACTCTATGTTTTATAAATAGTAATCAATTGGTTAATCTTTATTGAATGAGCATCATTACTACAAAAAAATTGAATTTTCAATGAATGAATATTTCATTTTTATTGATGTGTCTCAGATTTTCCTATTTCACTCTCTCTCTTTATATATGTACATATAAATATACATACGTATATTGCATTTTAAAACTTGTGTCATTTACTTGTATGTATATATATATATATTATATATATATATATATCTGTAGCCTTTCAAGAGAAATTATAGAGTTACATTCAAAGATATTCCTCCAACCGATAGTGGGATTAGTTCATACAAAGTAAGTAATCTTAATTCAAATGTACATATGGGTAACTGCTTTAAAAATGTGTAAGGAAGGTGGATAAGATTGCCTGGGCCTGTAGAGAAAATGTATCTACTTCTGTATTTAGTGAGTGGGAAAATGCTGTATATTTAAGAAAATTAATGATCTCTAAGCTGTCTAAATTATATACCAAGTCCTCAGTAGCCCTTACTTGCCCTAAAATTAAGAAATTCTTAGCAGACCTACATGATAAGTATGTTATAGCCCCTGCCGATAAGGCCTCTAATAAAATAATATTTATATGTAAGTCCTACTATAGACAAATAATTAATGAAGAACTAGGCAGTACCTCTAAATGTATACAGTAGAACCCCAACAGTTAATTAGGAAACACATAGATTTCTTAAAACTAGAGAACTTAGAACCCAAACCAGACTGGTGTAACCTTCCCTCTTTTTACTGGATGCCTAAGCTACATAAGAACCCTTACAACTACAGATTCATAGCTGCCTTTCACAAATGTACTACCAAACCCCTTTCTAGATTTCTAAATTTGGCACTCAGACTAATTCTCAAACATTTTTGAGAATACTGCCTAGGTATATATAGGAATACTGGTGATGCCTTTTGGATAGTAGAAAACTCACTAGAAGTCTTAGATAGTCTTAGGTCTATACCCACTAGAAATGCCCAGCTAGCTAGTTTTGATTTTTCAATGTACCTTATATACAACGGTCCCCCATAACCTCCTTATACTCAAGATTACTAACCTTATACATAGTGCCTATACCTGTAGGAAGTCCCAATATATAGAAGTCTGTCAGGATAAAGCCTTTTGGTTTAACAATGTCTCCAATAAAGCAGTCACAGCTGTTCATTTAGTAGAGCTTTTAATTACCTTATTGACAACATTTATGTATGTGTAGACGGTTCTGTATTTAAGCAATGTGTCTTTATTTCACAACTGATTAGGTATTCCAGAATGTGTAGTGACTTCTCCAGTTTTCTGGCTAAAAGTTTGCAGTTATGCAGTAGGCTTATTAAGCAGGGTTACAAATACTTTAAGCTAAAATCAACCTTTAAAACCTTCCTAACCCGGCAGCCTCTAGTTAGAATCAAGTATAAGCAAAAAGTAGCTATTATGCTTAAGGACTGCCTTGTGTTACCCCATATTGTGTTACCCCACCTCCAATGAGATGTTACTACTATAAGACCTAAGGGTAGACTTATGTAATATGTCCTACTTGTGTCTATAGTTATGCTGAGTCTGTTTTACCTGTACAAGCAAGATTATTAATAGATTTAATTCATAAAATTTAATTTGACTTACATTCCTTTCATAAAAATTAAATTTCATCATGTGTCTTAGTTAACACCTTATGTAATTTTTTGCGCCAAAATAGTGTATATAAGGCCCCTAGATTTAGCATAGACAGCCAAGGATTCACAAAAGATCAAGATAAAGATAAAGAAAAAGACAAAGACTCCTAGGATCACTGATGAAGGGTGCAATTCCCAGAAACAGCTGTCTGACCCAGTGGAGAAGAAGATGAAAGAGAGGAAAAGAAGGAAGAAAAGTTTCCTGTATCTTCATCCAAAGCTCTCTTCAGGTTTAGTTCCCCTCTAGGCTCTATATAGGCATAGCATGTAGGAAAATGGTATCTTAGATTTTTCATATAAAGTAGGGATGGCATACGAGGTATGTTATCATATTCTTCATTGCTTGCATATGGCTCTAGAAGGTGCTGCTGAAATAGGATGATTGTAGAATTGATACATATGGCTGGGTCATGGGTTGGTTTAATACAAGCATAGTGTTCATATGCTAGATAAACCCTTATATACGTATGGCAGTAGCCCAATATATGATCATCATCCTATAGTGTTTTCAATTCTACTTCTACTAAATAATATGGATTACCATATATGATAGTATTAGAATAATGATATTAAGCAACACAATGTTTTGCAGAATTGGAAGTTTTGACCGGAGGTCTTCAGCAATGAGGAAAATGAGTACAGCTAAGTTTAAATAAAGGATGTAAATTGTTCATTTCTGTGAAAATTTGTGTTGCTGCATGAGACTCATTATTCCAATACTATATACATCATTTCTGAACACAACGAACAACCCTTATCATGATGATATCATATTTCATGTATATATACTGGTGTAAGCTCTTAATCAGGTCTGATGCTAAAAGAGTAATCAATTACATTCTAACTATATAAATACTGGCTATCTGGGATTAGTACATATATAGCATATTTGATAAGTTAAAGCTAGGGAATCCTACTGACTGTAAAACCATATCAAGTAGTTTAGAGCAATAGTATTTAGCTGCCTTAAGAGAGAACTGAAAAGCAAATGGGAGAAAAGTATAGCTGAATGGCAGTAGTTAACTCTAAGACCTGGTCAACCTATTGCATGGCTGTTAGTGAACCTGGTAATACAGTACTAGTACGAATATCAAAAACAGAGAAGTTAGAAGCCTTATTGCTAAAATAAGAGAGTATACAGTTAGATTTAAGAGTATTATAGAAGAGGGTAGATGGGCTAGATTAGAAAGGAGTGAACGTCTATATATGTCAGCACTGTGAACTACAGGAAGTATAGAAGATGCACTTCATTCTAAGGTGTGAAAAGATTGGTAATGAAAGATGGTTTGCAATTGGTTAGGGAATTAAGAGAGAGGTTTCCTGAATTTGACAGTAAACTAGATAAGGAAAAGTTAGTAGTGGCATTGAATGAGGCATACATGCAGAAGTAGCAAAATTGGGTATATAATATTAAAAATGTAGAAAGACAGAACTTATAACTGGATAATAACCTCTTGGCTCCCTCCCCTGTATATATACGTATATATATACTATATTTATACGTATGTATTATTAAATTTAGTTCCTTTTACTTTTACTGTATACATCTACATACATAATCCACATCTTTAAATCACTTGTGGTTTTGTAATAAGTGGATTTTAAGGTGGAGGCTACATGAATATGCATGACATTTATACATTAATCATGTGTGTTTCTTTTCAGGTGAAGTTATGTGCACGTGGATACTCCATGGATGTTAAAGAGAGTATAAATTTACCAGGTATTGCTCTAGAAATGATTGTATATGCATGTAGAGATAGTCATAAGCAGTGTTCTCCAAGGATGTGCATGTAGAGATAGTCATAAGCAGTGTTCTCCAAGGATGTGCATGTAGACATAGTCATAAGTAGAGTTTTCCAATGGGATAGTAGTCCATTATCCCTTGTTCCTCTATGTCATTGCAATCACTATAAAACTTACTAGAGGGGTTTCATAAATCTTAACAGATAATAGTGTTAGCACCATTACATTATTACTCTGTTTGAGGGATGGGTCTAGTGGTTCTGTTTACATGGAGACAATTTTGCTTGAAACAAGTTCTTAATTCTTAAGCAAACATATCTGTTGAATAATGAAACTAATAAGTGTGTTCCTTTATCATTTGTCCATAGCCCTTCCGCCAAGTGAACCTAGAAATTTGACAGTTGATTCACACTTTTATGTTGATCAGGAGGTAATAAAATTTACTTTAAATATCTCCTGGAAGGGTCCTGAGTTTCCGCAAGGGAGTATTAAGCACTACAGGGTATTAATAAACTCAACATCAGCCTCATTCATTGATAGAAATGTTTCTGTGAGTACCAAAGGCTACGTACATACGTATAATTTTACTCTAAAACAGGTGTAAAATTAATGTTGCTTTTGTTTGTTTGTATTTAAAGGATAGGAAATCCCATTCAGCTAATGGAGATCTAATCACTGGGGATCCTTTCATGCAAATAACAGTTAGTACAACTGCCATAGATCATGACAACCTGACTTAATTAAGTACAGAAAATTGTTTTTGCTAATCTTGAAGCTGTTTAAATCATATACAATAGAGTTTTCTTTGCTAAAAGAATAACATGTATCAGAAGTACAGTACCACTCTCTACAGTAAATAGGGAGGTGAATATACCACTCAAGTTAAATAGAATATGTAACACTTGCTAATAATGTATGCTATCTATATGTTAAGTTTATTAAGTATTTTATAAACATTACCAATAATGTGTTTGGATATAATAATAATATACAATAGGTCAGTGCTCTCTCTGAATACGATGAGCAAGGTAATGCTGCAGTTGTAACTATTCCAATAATACAATTGTCAACTTCAAATCCTGACCATCAATTTTGGATATATGGAATCATTGGAGGAGTTCTTGTTTCAATTCTCATTATAATCACAGTGCTAGCATTAGTTTTTTGTTATTGTTACAAAATGAAAAAGAAGAATTTAGTGAAGGTACATGCACGATGTCGACGACACACTTGTTGACATGCATATATATATATATACGTATGTTGCACCTAAGACAGTGTTTATATATGTATATTTTGTATATATATCATATATACAGTGTCTAATATTCATTTATGTTTGCTTGAAATACCTCTAAAATATTGAATAAAGAATGCGAGTTTTTGGCTGAAAAGACAGCAAGAGGAAGTGATAATCTTTGATGAGGATGCTAACTTGGAACCACTTCAGTTGGACGACTGGGAGATCTCTCCTGATCAGATTATCATGGACTGCATGCTTGGAGAAGGAGCATTTGGTGAAGTCTATAAAGGCTTGATAAAGGGGAACACCAACAAACATGGTTCAAATGATTTAGAGAATATTGTAGCAGTAAAGCTTCTTAAAAGTACGTAGGTGTATTGGTATATAATTCTCTTATATCTGTCCATGGAAGCATAATTATAGATAGATATTTTGCAATTGTCAGAGAACAGCACAACAGCTTTAAAAAGTGACTTTCTGAAGGAGATTGTTATCATGAATAAAGTAACCATGGGTAGCTGTCCCTATGTGGTCAACATGGTTGGTTGCTGCACACTCCAGGAGCCACTTGCTCTTGTCCTTGAATATGTTCCTCATGGTGACTTGCTAACTTACCTTAGAACAGTTCGCAAACTTGTGAGTATATATACAATGTACTCTAAACCAACCTATAGAATAAACAAGAAATTGAATAATTGTGAATGATACATATACAGAGAAATGTGAATTTCCACTACATATTTCTAAGTATATATATATGTATATGCATATAAAGGTTTTGAATGACCTATATACATGTTTGCATTTGTGGGATTGAGTCCTGGCATGAGATTGGTTATTTAATCTGCTTGTTATAACAAGTGTTTGACCTTGAACATTGCATGGCATTAATTACATATAGAAATTGCTCTTTTGCTTATTATGCATGCATGCACCAATACTACATCTTACATATTATATGCGTAGCATAGGAGTACATCTAAAAGTTCATCAACAAAAGGAGATGTTTTGTTTGAACAGAAGGACTCTTGGCCTCAAACTCAAATTCTTTCTTCAACTGAAAAGCCATTTAGTGCTTTAGGAGAGCTCAGACCAATTCACCTGGTGTCTTTTGCTTATCAGATTGCCAGTGGAATGGTGAGGAGTGTTTAATGTACATATTTACAGTCCATATATGTATGTTATATACAAACACATGTAATAACATTTATGTATACATAAATAAAGTTAGAGGGACCAGGTGGGTAAGCACCTTGCAGGCTACATACATCATAAAAATAATTAACTTGATCAATTTGGTGAAACAAGCTATGAGGTTAGTAAATTGTGTCTAGTCTCAAATATGCTGAGCTAGATTACTATGTGAAAAGCATTGATCCCTCGTGCACATCCATGATTGGCTCACAACAGAGAAACAGCTCCCCAATTTCCCTCCCACCCCCTCTATTATTATATATGTATACTTATAACTATATATTCCTATTCATATATGCCATATATAATTGTCCAGCAAAGTATAAGGATCTGTTATGCTTGCCACCCAAGGCTCCATGCCAAACTCCAAAACAAACAACCCATATGTGTATGGTTGCCAATTTCAGGTATATATATATATCACAGAGGGGCAGCCCTCTCAGGGCCACATGCACACTGCTACATACGCACGTATGTATACATACATGTCTGTAGGTACTTATATATGCAAAGGAATATATATATAATGCCGACTTGATTAGGTCACCGGGGTATCTAATTACATTTTTATACAGGGTACTAGTGATGATTATATCTAAGTCTAAAAAGGGAGATTTCTTAGGATTTGAATTTGTCCCTTTAAGAATAAGTCCTTTTGGGTAGACGTCACTAATTGGCAGTTCATTTGTTAATATGTACATCGTGAAAGGTCATCAATGTACCTGTACGTACATATGTAGGTATTGGAAAATTTAATAGCTATGGTGATATTATCCTAAAGTAGTCCTTTCATAAACTCATACTCATAGGCAAAAAGAAAGGTTAGCAACTACAGGGGCACAGTCAGTATCCATAGGGATACTTACACATTGCTTAAATACAGAACCGTCTACGCATACATAAATGTTGTCAAATAGGTAATTAAAAAGGTCTACTAAATGGCCAACTGTGACTACTTTGTCGGAGACCTTGTTAGACCAAAAGGCTTTATCCTGACAGACTTATATACTGGTAGAAAAATCAAAACTTACTAGTTTCACTTTTGTATAGAGTATAGACGTAATACCTCTAGTGAGTTAATTGTCAAAAGGCATTAATACCAGTATTCCTGTGCAGTATTCACTAAAATGCTTAAGAATAGGTCTGAGGGCCAAATTTAGAAATCTAGAAAGGGGCTTAGTAGTATGTACATTAGTGCAGGCAGCTATGAATCTATGACTATAGGGGTTCTTAAGGTTGCACCAGTCTGGTTTGGGTTCTAAGTGTTCTAGTTTTAAGAAATTAACTGTTGAGGTCCTACTGCAGATTTAGCATAAGTAGAGGTACTAACTGTTTTTCTTTATTAATGGTTTGTCTATAGTAGAACTTACATATAAATATTATATTATTAAAGTCCTTGTTAGCTATATATAATGTACTTATCATGTAGGTCTGCTAAGAATTCCTTAATTATATAGTTTTAGGGCAGGCGTGGACATACAAGCAAGATTAAATAGAAAAAGTGTGACAGTTGGTGTTGTCAAAACTGGCTTGTATGTCCACCCCTCATTATATTGCTGATGAAGACCCCTGGTCAAAATGTCCAGAATTACCAAATTCAGGTTACTGATGCTCAAGCAATATTATCTCACAAAGAAATATCTATAATTTAGTGCTGCTGTCATTTTTACTCATTTAATAGTCTCCATTTTCATATATACTGTCTTCATTTTTAGCATAATAATAATTATTCTTTATTAGAAATTCTTGTCTGAAATGGGAATGGTTCATAGAGATCTAGCCTGTAGAAATATTCTAGTTGGGGAGAATAAAGCTTTGAAAATATCAGATTTTGGTCTCACTCGTGAGAATGATGTATACATCAAGACCACAAATGGCAAGCTTCCTCTTCGTTGGATGGCCATTGAGTCTGTAGTTGACAGAGTTTACACAACCAAAAGTGATGTGTGAGTTGTAATTGGTGAATACATAAAGTATGAACTAAGGGAGTTAATTGCATTGAGCTGGTTATTATAATTATTTACTTATCATATCCTTTGCACAGCTCAGTGCAATTAACTTCCTTAGTTCATTGTGAGTGCTCAGTCTCGCTTAGACATGTAGCCTCACTTTCACTTAATATGAAACCACGGTATTTCACTTGTAATGGATTAATAAGTGAAGACAGTCATCAAATTCACCATTGGTGAAGTGTACCACACTGATGAGCCCAAATGAGGGCGAAACTGCTGTCTGTTGTTCTTTGCAATTGATGAATTTTACCATCGTTGAAGACTAGGAGGCGATTACTGGTTGCACTTCGGTCCCCAAGCTCGGTTACTTGTCTGGTTTGGTGTAACTTGCCAGTTGCTTATATACATTAATTATACACAGCTATTCTAATCACTGTGTACATACTTAAAAGCATGCTACATGTACTATATCTATACAAATATCCACGAGTATATGTTACACCAAACAAACTGCTAGGCTACAAAGCAAATTTTATTCTAGCTAGCCATAGGTTACCAAAGTCCATTATAGTGGCAACTACTGATCACCTCCAAGTCATATTTGGTTGACTGACTTTCCAGTAATTATTCATATTGATTTTACATTAATTGTATAGCATATGCATTGTGCAATTATCATCTCCCATATTTTTATAGTATGTATACACTCACTTACTGTCTTAATGTACTCTTATAAATTTGATTTAGGTGGTCATTTGGTGTGGTTCTATGGGAAATCACTACAATTGGTAATTGATTGTAACAAAATTAAATATATATATTTAAACACTATATAAATATAAAGTAAATAAAAAACATTTACAAAAATGATGTTAGAAGTAGTAATGGCAGTGTTCACTAATACATCTGCAAAAAGTATCGAAACAAGACACTGATTATATGATAAGGCTAATCATACAGAAGTTGCATATATACTGAAATTTAAGTAACTTAACCATACACTTCTGTGTTTGGGCGCACTAACCTTAAGTAGGAATGGTGTGCCCAAACACAGAAGTGTATGATTAAGTTACTTAAATTTCAGTATATATGCAACTTCTGTATGATTAGCCTTATCATATAATCAGTGTCTTGTTTCGATACTTTTTGCAGATGTATTAGTGAACACTGCCATTACTACTTCTAACATCATTTTTGTAAATATTTTTTTTACTTGTATTCCCCCTTTTTTCCTCTTAATATTACTTGTTTTAAATTGATTTGAAAGTTTTCTTGGCGAAGATCTCAAAATAACGTCTTAGACAAGAGAAATATGCCGAAAACCATGATCTCTTAATTAAAAAATGGCGTCCGAGAAGACCACAATTTTCGCTCTTCACAATTAACATGCTTATTGTAGAGCGCATTCAGATTTAGGGCTGTCTATTCCCTAGTTCCGAAATATTTATGACGATTTATAACTAGTACGTGCCCGCATAAGTTCGCATATTAGCGCTAGTCTATTCAATAAAAGAAGAAGAAGAAAAAATGAATTTTTGGAAGTGGGTCTATTCCTAGTTAGCCACTTTTTGAACGCTATAGAGCGTGTAGAGCGTCGAAAGATGTTTTGGCATTTAGGAAAGCGTGCATTAATCGCTGCAAATAACCGAATATAACCGAAAATCGCTTCGTTGGTGATTTATGAGGTGTTGATTGCTAATACATTGAATAGGGCGGCCATTTTTTTCCGGGCCATTCCTACTTAGAGAGTACGGTATGATAATGTCACTGTAGAAGAATAGTATAGTTCACATTAAGCTACAAATATATATACAACATATATCTATATGTGAATATCCTATTAGGTGGTCATCCTTACCCAGCCATCGGCAACCAGGCTCTCCTTGCCTCACTGCTCAAGGGTTATAGAATGGAAAAGCCTGAAAACTGCTCAGAGGAAATGTCAGTAATTTGCAATTGTATTTGGGCACTAATTAGGCATTGATTGTTTATTTATATATCATTTATACTTTAATATTGTAGATATGGCATAATGATAAAATGTTGGAGTCAGGAACAGGATGAAAGGCCTACATTTTCAGAGCTTCAAAATATCTTTGATACAGTGCTTTCAACTGCAAAGACTGCAAGTAACACTGATCTTAATTTTGAGGACTTTTCTCCTTCTCCAAATGTAGCAGAATTTAATCAGCAACCCAAAGCTCTAGCTGAGATGCAAGGTGAATTATGTATGGAAGAGCCTACAGGTTATCAAAATACCTCTGAAATAGGCAATACGTACTACCCGGAAATCATTGAAAGATAAAAATTTAATACTGAATCATGATCAGGATCTGCATGATAGCCATATTGTTTAAAATAAAATAAAAAATTTATGGAATTATCTACATATATACCGGAGTAATGCACAAATTTCCTAGCTTACAGAACCAGACATTTGTTGAACTTTAAAATTCCAAATAACAATATACCTAAATTGATGGATTCTATCTTTCAATCATTTTTGTATATGCACCATGCACTTTAATTCATTTTAAGCAGTTTTGGCAATATGTAGAGAGTACAGTGTATATGTACATGGGATACCACATTCTGGTACTTGCGCATGCCAAATGTACTGTACGTAAGTGTTCACCTATTGTTGCTCTGTGAATAACCTCTACTTGCACCTTAAGCTTTTATCATGGATCACTGGCCGTTTAATAAGAATTCAGCCTCTCACTAAAATATTAAATCTTGGTTAGCGTGTATTTAGAATACAGGTTTATGTAGGGTTATGTAACCCTAAATTGCTTACACATCGTAAAAATAAGAAAGTGAGAGATGCAATATTAATAATCCAAAAGGATGTTCTGAAACACTTTAGAGTATATATATATACCCTATAGGTCTACTTTGTATTCTTCATCTATATATAATACATGGATATACAATTATTTTATTATTTGGTAAAGATATAACATCAATCTGCATTGCACATGTTAGAAAAAAACTGATTGTCTATTAGTTCTACCTCAATTGCATGCATTTGACACATGCATTTTGACTTATTGAGTTCCTAGCTACGCAGTATACCACTTCTGTAATGTTAGCCTTACCATATGATCACTTTCTTGTTTCGTCACTTTTTCTAGATGTGCCAATCACTGTTATAGTGCCATCCCTACTTTTAACTTCATTTTTGAATGTTTTTATTTAACTTATATGTATTCATTAGATACAGAGTAAGGTTAGACAGCCAAATTAAGAGGAAGCAAACAATACAAACCAAGAAATATTCATCCATCAAAAGTAAACAAGCCTAACACTAGTTATTAAAGAAAAACATTTGGCAATTTTTTATCAAATTAGGGGAAAAAATGATTTAGGGTATATTATAATTAATGGACTGGAAGTGTAATCAAAACATATATAAAGATCACGATCAGGTAAACTTCTGTTGGCTAATTAACTTCTTTTCGCCATTGCTACACTCCATCAGTTCAGAATCAGTATTATATATATGAAATATACGTAGCTATCAGATTCGAGATTCCATTTCCTTTAAATTAGAATTTATCAAAATAGCAAAACCTCTCCATGCACTCATCTGTTCATATCATTTTTCAATACTGGCCGGGATATCAATGGGGTGAATAACCCACACACCCTGGAAGAGTCTATATAATAGCATATGATTTAAATTAATCACCTCCCTATAAACGAACAACATGACAGTTACAATTAAGATACAAATTTAAAGCCAATTCATCATCATTACAGTCAGAAATCAAATACCATATATTTTTTGTAACTGCGAAACAGTTATGCTCTAAACCAAACTGAACAATTAGCATGACAACATACAGCATGACGTATGTATACGTCCGCGTATAAATATGAATACACGACTGTTCAGTCAGTTGTAAATCCAGAAGGAAAAAATCAGACATGGTCAAATTGTCCCTGTCTCTGCTGTTGTGGTCGACAATTTGGATTTCAACTGAAAGCAGTACTCTTTGTCATCCCTTTATTAAAGAACTTAATTTTACTGACTGCGATAAGGACGGTCTGCGAACGGAAGAACTAACGCACGTTTTAGACAAGGATGCCCGTATTACTAGTTACGAAACATCTACACAGTGTGACGATATTATACGCACTGTTCTAATGATTCACTTGGTACTGGACATACCCTAGAATCGGGAGAGAACGGTGGACCTTCTCTACAAAAGACCATTTCCGTGGAACGGTGTTACAGCTATTGCTTAAAGTTTGCCAACCTTTTAGTGAGTGCTATGTGTTACTGTTGGTACTTAAATGCGTAGGTTCTCCAATCTGTCACAAAAGGGCACAGACTTTCTCTGTATTTTGCGAGGTATAGTATTTCCCTTGTTCTTGTGCACAGGATGACCCGTCCACTACTGGCCCTTTTCCTAACTTATACAGTGAGGACGCATGTGGATCTTACAATAAGGTAAACATGTATTATAATAATTGGAATTCTTTCCACCAGATAGATATTTATTTTGTATATATTACAGGCCCGTAGCCAGCCTTCTCAGTAGAAATTTGATCTGTGCATGTTGAAAGCAGTCGCGCGCGAGTAAAGTGATTGAAATTTTTTTAAACCTTTCAAGGCAGCTAGCTAATTCTTTATAGCTATTCTTGTCCATGAAATCGCTTAATTAAGGGAACTTGAAATGCAATGCTTAGTTAATGCAATGACTATATATCATACATAAACCTCATATAATGAGATACATACATATAGAGTATTCTATACGTATATCTATCGTCAAGAATAAACTCAACAGCGTCGGCGTCTCCGAGTCCGGCCCAGGTTTACGTTTCGCCATTTTTACACAACGCACGCTACCGAACTGAAGAATATATTAACTTGTCCAAGTAGTACAAATTTCGGCCAATATAAGTGCCTCTTAGTAGCTCAGTGAGAAGGGACCTTTTATGTACGTATACGCGAGAGTCAGAGACCATTCCCAACTAAGCTAAATTTTTAGGGGTTTCTTTCGAACCCCTCGAACCCCCCCTGGCTACGGGCCTGTTCTAATAATATTCACAGAAACCTATTTCATCCCTTCTTACTTTCCTTTGAAGGTGCTAATGTGTATACCTCTGTGTTATGAGGCAACTAAGCAGGCACCACGA
Source organism: Chondrosia reniformis (assembly GCA_947172415.1). Classification (NCBI taxonomy): domain Eukaryota; kingdom Metazoa; phylum Porifera; class Demospongiae; order Chondrillida; family Chondrillidae; genus Chondrosia; species Chondrosia reniformis. The sequence goes on along the minus strand of OX359199.1, from coordinate 3,987,254 downwards.
TCTTGCTCACAACTCTGTCAGGTATGTCATCCAATCACTATATATTGTTTCTGGTACTCTGGGTATAGGATCCACTCTTGTAGACTATGAACTTTCTTACCCTGCATAGATATCATGTGAAAGAGCTCTTTCCACTAATGCTGATTGTTTGCCTGAATGCAAGAATTCAACCTGTCCAGATATATATGTAGTGATTTAGATGATAACTTTCCCTTCCACTACAATCAGAGCTGTACGTAAGCTTCATATTCATACTCTTGCGAGTATTCATGCAACCAAAGTCATAATGGTCTTGCTTTTACCATAATTTCCAGCAATCATGGGATTATTTGGAAAATAGAAGTTCCTGAAAAAGGAACCAGATATGTTGCACAAGTTGGTACAAATTCTATTTAACAGGTATCCAGAAATTGATGGAGTAATCTTTATACTTTTGTTGTTTAGCATGAACCATTCACTAAGACTTTAACCGGATTCAGTCCTCTTTATGGGATTAATTCCAACATTTTGTCCATACGTGAAATGCAATGTAAAAAAGGTGCCAATTTGTCTTATGCCTTAGTTGACAAAGATGGCATTTCTAAATTTTCACAACTACGTCCACAGTGTTTTTATGGTAAGTAATACTATTGGCATATATATATATATATTATATAGTTATATATACACATTATCTGGTGTATATATGTATAGGTGCTTGGACACCAACTCCACCAAGAGAGATTTGAGCAAAATTAAGATTTTCTAACATAACTGGAGAGCTAATATTTGAAGTTTGGACAGATGACCTAAGCCCAGGTTAGTGTTTATAGAAGTTGTATATACAATGGAACCTCACAAATGAGAACACTAAGCTTTAAAAATTTTCTATCATTCTCATATCATATCATCTGTCCAAAATGGCAGTAGTAAAAGTTAATTTCAAGGGGGTATATAGCTTTTCTGAATACAATGCAAGATTGGTCCTAATTCTATAACTTAAAGGTGGTTACTAGGCAAGGTTCCACTGTATTATATACATATTTTTTTATAATGTATGTACACAATGTAAGCTTAAAATGAATAATTAACATGCCCATTCGTTGCATTTGTAGATCAGGAAGATGTGACTGGCTATGGAATTCAGATAGTATCTGCTCCAAGTGATTTCAATAAATGTCTTAGACCCTATATAAAAATCAAAAGCTTTGAATCTCATAATAAGGTGGCTTATATTGGAACAAATGATGTTACTCTCACATTTTACTGTTATTTTGTTCTGTACCAGACTGTAGTACACCTCTTTGTTGGTGGTACTGAAAACGTCCTGCAATACTTGCCAGTAATACATGATCAAGGCGTCTGTAAATACCTAATTGGAGTAAGTTAATCACTCTCTAAGTCCATTGTTATGCCTCCATAGCTCTTATAATGTCTTTCTGAAGGTGTATGCTTTGCCACATTTTGATACATCGTCAAGAACTAAATATGCTGCTGCAAATTGGTTTAATGCTTCTATTGAAGGTCAGTTTACACAGTTGTGTCTTTTAACATACCTTATTAACATTCAAATATGTAACATTATGAATACCAGTTAAATCTCTTCTTGTATATTCAATTATTAGTTCCAGACTCTAGGTCTCCCCAGCTAAACCTAACTCATGCAGTGAAACGTAACCATGTGACTGGTCAAGCAACTGTAGTAGTTAATAATTACTTCACGAGTCATTGGAAATCAATGGCAATTGTTGCAAGCCTGCTACCAACCTTTGCTCGTAAAGCTGACGGTTCTGTTGCACCCATTCGTTTATATTATCCTAAAAACATAGCAGTAACTAACGTTAAAGTTAAAGTAAGTGAAGAAGGAAGTGGTAATAATTTTGCCATCCTTAATTTCCATCCTATTCACCTTTATATTTAGCCATCTGTCAGGGACTATACTCTTGTATACGAAGATATCCCTCCACCAGATACCATGAGGAAGGAATATCTAACATACAAAGTAAGTACACTTATTTACATAGGTACGTAAAAACAGTTTTAGACTATCATCTACGTATATATGCATTGTGCAAGTACAATTTCTGAATCAATTTGCTTCACTAAAATTCTACTTTACTGCAGTATATTCTTCTAAGTCGGTATAATGGAACTGCATTTGATAAACACCAGTCATTACCCATACATATACCAGGTAATGTGTAAAAACAATTTTTTCAGTCAACACAAATAAGTATGCTCTTTGTCATTGTCCATAGCCCTTCATCCAAGTGAACCTAGAAATTTGACAGTTAATTCAATAGTCTTTGATTTTGAGAGAGTGGAATTTTATTTGGATATTTCCTGGAAAGGTCCAGATTTTCCAGAAGGGAAAATTAAACAATACTTTCTTGTATTAAACTCAGAATCAGCTATAGCTGCCATTATTGATGAGAAAATTGAAGTTGCAGTGAGTATCAGAGGAGACCATGTACAGTGAACTAATTACCAATAGTAAACATATTTCTTTATTAGGGAACATCTGCGGCAAAGGATATAGATGAAGTGATAACTATATCAACTCAAGGAGTAATTATCACACAGAACAATCATATGAATATAACAGTTAGTGACAACTTTGAAAATGTAATTATAGTAAGCTATTCTGTATAGGTGTAAATGTATGTATGTATTTTGTGTGTTAGTTGAGGGCTCTTTCTGAATATGATGCTACTGGAGAAGTTTTGATTGAAACTATATTAATTCCTCAAAGACAAGAGAAATGTCCTAAAAGGGTCAGCAGTATTCCACTATAGTTAGTTCTGTGCATGGCTAGCTATACCATATGATAACTGTACATGACATTGTCTTGTTTTGATATTTTTCCAGACCTGCTACTGTTGCAGACACTGATCATGAGCATGCCCATCACTATATCTAACTTCATTTCCTAAATGTTAGTATTTCTGTTATTTATATATCTGCATGTGAAACACATGTATACCTACAGGTTTGATCCTTAATTATACAAGTAAATATAAACATTTAAAAAATGAAATGAGAAGTAGGGATGGCAGTCCCTGTAACAGTACCTATCACATCTAGAAAAAGCAATGAAACATCATTTAATAAGGCCAACAATACACAAATGGAATATATACTGCCTCAAATTTCAGTGCATGACTTAACAATACACATCACTTCCATGTTTGGGCACACCATGATGTAGGGATAGTGCACCCAAACATGGAAGTGATGTGTATTGTTTCATTACTTTTTCTAGATGTGATATAGGTACTGTTGCAGGGACTGCCATTCCTACTTCTCATTTCTTCAGCCCACTCATAGTAAACTTAAAATTAAAATTATATATATGGGAAATGTGCTCTGAAAAGGATTATTGAGGTTGAAGAATTTAAAGACTTGAATCAATATAGAGATAGTTATAAAATCATTACTGTAGATTCATGTCATGTTTTTTGTTGAGGTAAAGGCTGTTCTGTCTGTATAAACATGCAGATATCTAGTAGCATTGCAACAGCTAGGGTGATGCAGTTTCAGTGATAGGAACTTCAAGATTTGTACTGGTCTCTCCATAATAATAATAATATAATAGTTAACAATTAGAGTGACAATCAGTACAGAAATGTTTATAATAAGTATTATTATAATATTATTATCAACCAGCAAATTAAAGTCATGCATTTCTTCACTATATATATAGCATTGATCATAAAACAAAATCACATTAAGTAAAAACTGCCAGTATACACATCACATGCACTCAGTGTGACATTAAGTAATAAATACACACCTTCAAATTTAATTCCCATAAATAGATTCTGCAACCAGATATATACTAGCTGACAATAAACCAGCACATATTATGTATACATATATGTTTACCTTAGATTATTGCAACTTACACTGTATACATTTGCATGACCCCTTGGGTTGCCCCTAAAGCACCTTATCATCTATTCTATTATATATACAGTGCAAGTTACAATATACTAAGGTAATCTAAATAAATAAATAATATAATATAAATAATGTAAATAATTCATATGGCTCCAAGAAAGGATCTAGAAACAAAATGGGCATATCATCATAAAGTATAGGGTATATATATAAAACTCGTTTTAAATTAAGGGATTTCTTATTTAGGCCTCCATTTGTTAGAAAACGGAGGACAAAGTCTGCATATAAAAGGCCATAGGACTATAGAAAACCTATGGAAAATTTATATTCAAACCATGTGTTATATTAATAAAAAATTTCAATTTGTCAGATAACTGTGAAACCAACATATATCATGGTACATGTGCATAGGAAACGTCTGGCGAAGTTTTGCTTAATTAAATGAGCAAAATAATCCAGATAATAGTGAAGAATTCAAGGTTACGATTGCGCAATCTGATGATGTTTCTCTAGTGCGTCACCAACACCTCTCGTATGTCGCTCTGTAAACATTCAATGAATCTTGTGACGTTGCGAAAACGTCACCGTCTCGTTGCTAAAGAAGGTCATCCCTTTCGTGAACGGCTATGACAAGTCGATGCTCTTCTACGAGAAGGAGCTACGGAATAAGCGAGTTGTAGCGAAGGTTAGATAAAGCGTATTTGTATACGTTCATGTTAAGTTTAAGCCATGCAGAATTGTTGCTATATATATATATTGATGTAAAATAAATAAAATAAATTCGTTTAGACGACCGTAGTAAAACTTTGGTACTTTAAGCTCCGTCATCTCTTCTTTTGTTTTCTGTTAATATTTTTACCTATCCATGTGTGTACGTACATATGCAGGAGTGTAATTGGATACGTAGGGGTGGATTTGGATAAATATGCGTCCGTGCAAAGCATTATTCATCCATGTTTGTATTCAGTATAGTGAATATTCAATAGATTCAACTGTATATTTATGTGCACATTCATCCGTGTTTGCAATCTACAGTACATATATTCACTTTACAAAAAATCTATGCAAATACAGCTTTACTTAAATTTCACATTTTTCAATAAACATTCTAATATAAAGCATATGTTACATCTACACTACACATTGCAAGTTACAATTATTGCAAATGATAACCACAGTCCAACACTTTAGTCACACTGCTGTAGATTTAAAACATCACTGAAATCCTCAACTTCTGCATGGAGAAAAATACTTTATACATGGCCTGCCAATCAACTTTTTTCACACCTCTGTTCGGACCACAAATGATACTGCTTATATATTATGCATATTTAAATACAATCTAGTACTACACAGTGCAAGTTACAAATTTATATACGGATGCAAGTGACTCCCAAAATAATCACACTGAGGTAGATAATATAATATAGATGCAAATGACTCCCAAAAATAATCACAATCAGGTATATAATTAAATGCTACAAGACTTTACCACAATAAAATTCTCAACTTCTGCATACAGAGTAGTAGTCTCTACAGATCATATAAGGTTAAACACATGGCCTTCCAATTACCTTTTCACACCTTAGTATAGACTCAAGATGATGCATCTACATGCCATTATCAGCAACAATTACAGTCTCATGTAGGGGATCTCAGCCAATAATCATCACGGATTTGACTTGCCTTCAGTGTGAGGTAGGAGTACTGTTGGTTGCTTGGATACATTCACAAAAAATAACAGGGTTAGAGACAATTTGGTAACTTGCACACAGGGACATAAAGGCTGGGGCCTTTAATTTATTTCATAATGAGCCTTGTGTGATACGTAGCTATCAGATTTTAGATTCCATTTCCTTTAAATTAGAATTTATCAAAATAGCAAATTTAAACCTCTCCATGCACTCTATCTGCTCATATCATTTTTCAATACTGGCCGGGATATCAATGGGGTGAATAACCCACACACCCTGGAAGAGTCTATATAATAGCATATGATTTAAATTAATCACCTCCCTATAAACGAACAACATGACAGTTACAATTAAGATACAAATTTAAAGAACATTCTTCATCATTACAGTCAGAAATCAAATACCATATATTTTTTGTAACTGCATCGAACTTAACATGTCGGATGGGACTTTTGAAAGTCTAAAAAAGAATATACTGATCATGACCTTCACGCAGGTCGAAAAAGTACGCTCTAAACCAAACTGAACAATTAGCTAGCATGACAACATATAGCATGAATATACGCCCGCGTATATGAATACACGACTGTTCAGTCAGTTGTAAATCTAGAAGGAAAAAATCAGACATGGTCAAATTGTCCCTGTCTCTGCTGTTGTGGTCGACAGTTTGGACATACCCTAGCATCGGGAGAGAACGGTGGACCTTCTGTACAGAAGACTATTTCCGTGGAACGGTGTTACAGCTATTGCTTAAAGTTTGCCAACCTTTTAGTGAGTGCTATGTGTTACTGTTGGTACTTGAATGCGTAGGTTCTCCAATCTGTCACAAAAGGGCACAGACTTTCTCTGTATTTTGCGAGGTATACTAATTCCCTTGTCCTTGTGCACAGGATGACCCGTCCACTACTGGCCCTTTTCCTAACTTATATACAGTGGGGACGCATGTGGATCTTACAATAAGGTAAACATGTATTATAATAATTGGAAATTCTTACCACCAGATAGATATTTATTTTGTATATATTCACAGAAACCTATTTCATCCCTTCTTACTTTCCTTTGAAGGTGCTAGTGTGTATACCTCTGTGTTATGAGGCAACTAAGCAGGCACCAGGATCTTGCTCACAACTCTGTCAGGTATGTCATCCAATCACTATATATTGTTTCTGGCCCTCTGGGTAGGATCCACTCTTGTAGACTATGAACTTTCTATCCCTGCATAGACATCATGTGAAAGAGCTCTTTCCACTAATGCTGATTGTTTGCCTGAATGCAAGAATTCAACCTGTCCAGATATATATGTAGTGATTTAGATGATAACTTTCCCTTCCACTACAATCAGAGCTGTATGTAAGCTTCATATTCATACTCTTGCGAGTATTCATGCAACCAAAGTCATAATGGTCTTGCTTTTACCATAATTTCCAGCAATCATGGGATTATTTGGAAAATAGAAGTTCCAAAGAAGACACTAGATATGTTGCACAAGTTGGTACACAGTCTATTTAACAGGTATCCAGAAATTGATGGAGTAATCTTTATACTTTTGTTGTTTAGCATGAACCTTTCACTAAGACTTTAACCGGATTCAGTCCTCTTTATGGGATTAATTCCAACATTTTGTCCATACGTGAATTGCAATGTAAAAAAGGTGCCAAATTGTCTTATGCCTTAGTTGACAAAGATGGCATCTCTAATTTTTTTCTCCACTAACAAATCCACAGTGTTTTTATGGTAAGTAATACTATTGGCATATATATACGTATACAGTAGTTATATATGCACATTATTTGTTGTATATATGTATAGGTGCTTGGACACCAACTCCACCAAGAGAGATTCGAGCAACATTGAGATTTTCTAACATAACTGGAGAGCTAATATTTAAAGTTTAGACAGATGATCTAAGCCCAGGTTAGTGTTTATAGAAGTTGTATTATTACAATGGAACCTTACAAATGAACACTAAGCTTTAAAAATTTTCTATCATTCTCATATCATATCATCCGTCCAAAATGTCTTAAACCCTATATAAAAATCAAAAGCTTTGAATCTCATAATAAGATGGCTTATATAGGAGCAAATGATGTTACTCTCACATGTAACTGTAATTTTGTTCTGTACCAGACTGCAGTACACCTCTTTGTTAATGGTACCGATAACATCCTGCAATACTTGCCAGTAATATATGATCAACACGTACGTCTGTAACTATCTAATTGGAGTAAGTTAATCAGTGTATGCATGTGTTCATTATTATACCATGGTACGCCATAGCTCTCATAATATCTTTCTGAAGGTGTATGCTTTGCCACATTTTGATACATCGTCAAGAACTTCTACTAAATTTGCTGCTGAAAATTGGTTTAGAGTTGCTGTTGAAGGTCAGTTTACACATACATCAGATCAGTACTTATGAGAACTTTGTAGATTGTTTATTTATATATACATACATTTTTTATTTCCATCTCAATTGAGGGAGTAGGAGTAGGTATTTGCATGTATATGTATTATGATACAGTGCAACATATCACCACTATTGACACAACTTACATACATGTATCTGGCTTCATTAAATGGATAAAGTATCAAGGCTTAAATGTGCAAGAAACATATTGCTGCATACCTTTTCGAGTACTTTATAACTTTTTGAGTACTACGTATATCATAAATAGTGAATACTTTAAGGAAATCTCTTTAACAGCTTTAGTAAACTCTTCAGGAGAGGGGCTACTGAAGTTGTCAGGTATACATGTACTTATTCTGAGTCTTCTATTAGGCCTCTGTGGTTACTTAAAGGTTTTCCAACTGTGTGAGGTTATCGATTTAGCTTAGAAATGAGAAAACCTTAAATACACTCAATCCTCCTTTATCCGGACACCCCAGATACGGGCATGTCCCTCTACCGGGTAGCATAAAAGCGGTTGCTGAGTCAGTGAGTTACAAATTTGGGAAGGCTGCAGTTGTGTACATGTCCTGTTTATGGCCGGTTTTGAAGTTGAATCTCTTCTTGTATATTCAATTTTTAGTTCCAGACTCTAGGTCTCCCCAGCTAAACCTAACTCATGCAGTGAAACGTAACCATGTGACTGGTCAAGCAACTGTAGTAGTTAATAATCACTTCAAGAGTCATTGGAAATCAATGGCAATTGTTGAAGGACTGTGACCAACCTTTACTCTTAAAGCTGATGGTTCTGTTGCACCCATTCGCTTTTTTATCCTAAAAACATAGAAGTATTTAACGTTAAAGTTAAAGTAAGTGAAGAAGGAAGTGGTAATAATTTTACCGTCCTTAATTTCCATCCTATTTCACCTTTATATTTAGCCATCTGTCAGGGACTATACTCTTGTATACGAAGATATCCCTCCACCAGATACCATGAGGAAGGATCTTAAAGTAAGTACACATATTTACATAAGTACGTAAAAACAGTTTTAGACTATCATCTATGTATATATGCATTGTGCAAGTACAATTTCTGAATCAATTTACTTCACTAAAAATCTACTTTACTGCAGCAGTATAATCTTCTAAATCGCTATAATGGAACTGCATTTGATAATCACCAGTCATTACCCATACATATACCAGGTAAAGTGTAAAAACAATTTTTTCAGTCAACACAAATAAGTATGCTATTGTCATTGTCCATAGCCTTTCATCCAAGTGAACCTAGAAATTTGACAGTTAATTCAATAGTCTTCGATTTTGAGAGAGTGGAATTTTATTTGGATATTTCCTGGAAAGGTCCAGATTTTCCAGAAGGGAAATTAAACAATACTTTCTTGTATTAAACTCAGAATCAGCTATAGCCATTATTGATGAGTTGCAGTGAGTATCAGAGGAGACCAAAGTGTACAGTGAACTAATTACCAATGGTAAACATATTTCTTTATTAGGGAACATCTGCGACGAAGGATATGGATGAAGTGATAACTATATCAACTCAAGGAACAATTATCACAGAGAACGATCATATGAATATAACAGTTAGTGACAACTATTCCACTATAGCTAGTTCTGTGCATGGCTAGCTATACCATATGATAACTGTACATGTCTTGTTTTAATATTTTTCCAGACCTGCCACTGTTACAGACGCTGAGCATGTCCATCACTATATCTAACTTCGTTTTCTAAATGTTAGTATTTCTAACTATTTATGAAAAATCTAGGATACCATTTTCCTACATGCTATATGCCTATTCTGTAAAAAGAGCCTATAGGGGAACTAAACCTAAAGAGAGCTTTAGATGAAGATACAGGAGTCTTTTCTTCCTTCTTTTTCCTTCTTTTATCTTCTTCTCCACTGGGTCAGACAGCCGTTTCTGGGAATTCCACCCTTCGTCAGTGATCCTGGGAGTCTTTGTCTTTTTCTTTATCTTGATCTTCTGTGAATCCTTGGCTCTCTATGCTAAATCTAGGGGCCTTATATACACTATTTTGGTGCCAAAAGTTAAATAAGGTGTTAACTAAGACACATGATGAAATTTAATTTTATGAAAGGAATGTAGGTCCAATTAACTTTTATGAATTAATTATAAATCTATTAGTAATCTTGCTTGTACAGGTAAAACAGACTCAGCATAACTATAGACACAAGTAGGACATATTACGTAAGTCTACCCTTAGATCTTCTAGTAGTAACATTTCTTTGGAGGTGGGGTAACACAATATGGGGTAACACAAGACAGTCCTTAAGTATACTAGCTACTTTTTGCTTATACTTGATTCTAACTAGAGGCTGCCAGGATAGGAAGGTTTTAAAGGTTGATTTTAGCTTAAAGTATTTGTAACCCTGCTTAATAAGCCTACTGCATAACTGCAAACCTTTAGCCTGAAAACTGGAGAAGTCACTACATATTCTGGAATACCTAATTAGTTGTGAAATAAAGACACCATAGGCTGGGGTATTAGGAATATTACTATCTAAATGGGGGAAATTTACTATATCAAAGTTAAAGTCCTCTCGCTTATCATATACTTTAGTGATAAATTGATTGTTAGTAATGGTTATATCTAAGTCTAAAAAGGGGGATTTTTTAGGGCTGGTATTTGTCTTTTTAAGAATAAATTCTTTGGAGTAAATATCACTAATTGACAGTTCAAAATCCTTGTTGTTAATACATAAAAGGTCATCAATATACCTATAAGTATTGGAAAATTTAATAGCTAAGGTGATGTTATCCTTAAGTAGTCCTTTCATAAACTCATACTCATAGGCAAACAGAAAAAGATTAGCAACTACAGGGGCACAGTCAGTACCCATAGGGATACCTACACATTGCTTAAATACAGAACCGTCTACACATACATAAATGTTGTCAATAAGGTAATTAAAGAGCTCTACTAAATGAACCGCTGTGACTGCTTTATTGGAGACATTGTTAGACCAAAAGGCTTTATCCTGACAGACTTCTATATATTGGGACTTCCTACAGGTATATGTTATCTATATATATATACATCTGCATGTGAAACACATGCATACCATTTGCTACAGGTTTGATCCTTACCATGCTATATATATGTATGTATATAATATATATTGTAGGAACAAGTATAATTATATGTATTTGCAATTGTTCTTTCTCAATTCTCAATAGGTTACATCATAATAACTAACTGAATTACCTCATCCATTTATGTACATGCAAAAAATAGAATTAGATGTATATGTATGCCAGGCAACTTGTTTAAGAGACTAAATGTATTCAAAAGAGTTCACTTTGGCTATTTATGAGTTGCTCTAATGATTTCCTAGTTACAAATTTTCAGCCCACTCATAGTAAACTTAAAATTAAAATTATATAAATAGGAAATGTACTCTGAAAAGGATTATTGAGGTTGAAGAATTCGAAGACTTGAATCAATTTATAAAATTGTTACTGTAGATTCATGTCAATGTTTTTTGTTGAGGTAAAGGCTGTTTCTATCTGTATCAACATGCAGATATCTAGTAGCATTGCAACAGCTAGGGTGATGTATATAGCAGTTTCAGTGATGGGAACTTCAAGATTTGTACTGGTCTCTCCATAATAATAATAATATAATAGTTAACAATTAGAGTGACAATCAGTACAGAAATGTTTATAATAAGCTTAGTATTATTATAATATTATTATCAACCGGCAAATTAAAGTCATGCATTTCTTCACTATGCATTTGATCATAAACCAAAAGCACAGTAATTTAACAACCGCCAGTATATACACATCACACTCAGTGTGACATTAAGTAATAAATACACACCTTCAAATTTAAATAATTCCCATAAATAGATTCTGCAACCAGATATATACTATAGCTGACAATAAACCATCACGTATGCGTATATATTGTAACTTGCAAACTGTATACATTTACATGACTCTATTCTATATCTTATGTATACTTATGATTGTACATACTTATATATATAGAATAGATGATAAGGTGCTTTAGGGGCAACCCAAGGGGTTAGACAGCCAAATTAAGAGGAAGCAAACAATACAAACCAAGAAATATTCATCTATCAAGAGTAAACAAGCCTAAGAAGCCTACTAGTTATTATTTTTTATCAAATTAGAGAGGGAAAATTTTGAATTAAGGTATATATTATAATTGATGGACTGGAAGTAATCAAAACATAGTGTAAAGATCACGATCAGGTCAACTTCTGTTGGTTAATTAACTTCTTTTCACCATTGCTACACTCCATCAGTTCAGAATGAGTAAATATACGTAGCTATCAGATTTCAGATTCCATTTCCTTTAATCAAAATAGCAAAACCTCTCCACTCTCTCAGCCCATATCATTTTGCAATACTGGGATGGGGTGAAGGACCCCCACACCCTGGAAGAGTGTATATAATGATTTAAATTGATCATCTCCCTATTAACGAACAATAATGGTATTTACAAGATACAAATTAAGAGCCAATTCATCATCATTACAGTCAGAAATCAAACACCATATATTTCTTATAAACACCATATATTTCTTATAACTACATATATTTCTTATAACTGCATCGAACTTAACATGTCGAATGGGACTTTTGAGCGTCTAAAAAATATACTGATCATGACCTTCACGCAGGTCGAAAAAGTAACATCTAAACCAAACTGCATTTTAGGCGCTCAAAAGTCGAAAGATGTAGGCTATACTACCGCTTTCAAGCACAATTAGCATGATGAGATGTAGGCTAGATCATAGACTATATAAACTACGTGGTTTATATAGTCTATGATCTAGACTACCGCTTTCAAATAATTAGCATGACAACATATACAGCATGACGTATGTATACATCCGCGTATAAATATGAATGCACGACTGTTAAGTCAGTTGTAAATCTAGAAGAAAAAAATCAGACATGGTCAGATTGCCCCTGTCTCTGCTGTTATGGTCGACAGTTTGGATTTCAACTGAAAGCAGTACTTCTTGTGTTAACCTTAAAAGATTCAATTTTACTAACTGCGATAAGGACGGTCTGCGAACGGAAGAACTAACGCACGTTTTACACAAGGCTATTATTAGATACGAAACAAATAAACAGTGTGACGCTCCTACGCACTGTTCTAATGATTCACCTGGTACTGGACATACCCTAGAATCGGGAGAGAACGATGGACCATCTGTACAAAAGACCATTTCCGTGGAACGGTGTTACAGCTATTGCTTAAAGTTTGCCAATCTTTTAGTGAGTGCTATGTGTTACTGTTGGTACTTAAATGCGTATATGTTCTCCAATCTGTCTCAAAAGGGCACAGACTTTCTCTGTATTTTGCGAGGTATAGTTCCCTTGTCCTTGTGCACAGGATGACACGTCCACTACTAGCCCTTTTCCTAACTTATATAGTGAGGACGAATGTGGATCTTACAATAAGGTAAACATGTATTATAATAATTGGAATTCTTTCCACCAGATAGATATTTATTTTGTATATATTCACAGAAACCTATTTCATCCCTTCTTGCTTTCCTTTGAAGGTGTTAGTGTGTATACCTCTGTGTTATATTAAGCAGGCACGTGCACCATTCTCTTGCTCACGACTCTGTCAGGTATGTCATTCAATCACTATATATTGTTTCTGGTACTGTGGGTAGGATCCACTCTTCTAGACTATGAACTTTCTATCCCTGCATATATAGATATCATGTGAAAGAGCTCTTTCCGCTAATTCTGATTGTTTGCCTGAATGCAAGAATTCAACCTGTCCAGATATATGTAATGATTTAGATGATAACTTTCCCTTCCACTACAACCAGAGCTGTACGTAAGCTTCATATTCATACTCTTGGGAGTATTCATGCAACCAAAGTCATAATGGTCTTGCTTTCTTCGTCACCATCACAGCTTCTAAATTGAATAGTTTGAGACCTTTCAATTCAGTGGAATTGGATTATTTTTCTGATAACAAAACATTTTGGAGGCTAGGAGCTTTAGAACCAAAGTGGAGTATAAGTACTAATGGAACCATAATTTCCAGCAATCATGGGATTATTTGGAAAATAGAAGTTCCTGGAAAAGAAACTAGTCTAAGATATGTTGCACAAGTTGGTACACATTCTATTTAACAGGTATCCAGAAATTGATGGAGTAATCTTGTTTTTTTATACTTTTGTTGTTTAGCATGAACCTTTCACTAAGACCTTAACCGGAGACAGCCCTCTTTATGGGATTAATTCCAACATTTTGTCCATACGTGAATTGCAATGTAAAAAGGGTGCCAATTTGTCTTATGCCTTAGTTGATAAAGATGGCATCTCTAATTTTTTTTCACCACCAAGGCAACAGTGTTTTTATGGTAAGTAATACTATTGGCATATACGTATACAGTAGTTATATATGCACATTATCTGCTGTACGTATATGTATAGGTACTTGGACACCAACTCCACCAAGAGAGATTCGAGCAAAATTAAGATTTTCTAACATAACTGGAGAGCTAATATTTGAAGTTTGGACAGATGACCTAAGCCCAGGTTAGTGTTTATAGAAGTTGTATATACAATGGAACCTCACAAATGAGAACACTAAGCTTTAAAAATTTTCTATCATTCTCATATCATATCATCCGTCCAAAATGGCAGTAGTAAAAGTAAATTCCAAGGGGGTAGCTTTTCTGAATACAATGCAAGATTGGTCCTAATTCTATAACTTAAAGGTGGTTACTAGGCAAGGTTCCACTGTATTATACACATAATTTCTTTATAATGTATGTACACAATGTAAGCTTAAAATGAATAATTAACATGCCCATTCATTGCATTTGTAGATCAGGAAGATGTGACTGGCTATGGAATTCAGATAGTGTCTGCTCCAAGTCTTTTCAATAAATGTCTTAGACCCTATATAAAAATCAAAAGTTTTGAATCTCATAATAAGGTGGCTTATATAGGAGCAAATGATGTTACTCTCACATTTTACTGTTATTTTGTTCTGTACCAGACTGCAGTACACCTCTTTGTTAGTGGTACCGATAACGTCCTGCAATACTTGCCAGTAATACATGATCAAGGTGTCTGTAACTACCTAATTGGAGTAAGTTAATCACTCTCTAAGTCCATTGTTATGCCTCCATAGCTCTCATAATGTCTTTCTGAAGGTGTATGCTTTGCCACATTTTGATACATCGTCAAGAACTAAATATGCTGCTGCAAATTGGTTTAATGTTCCTGTTGAAGGTCAGTTTACACATACATCAGATCAGTACTTATGAGAACTTTGTAGATTGTTTATTTATATATACATACATTTTTTATTTGCATCTCAATTAAGGTAGGTATTTGTATGGATATGTATTATGATACATATCCATTCATATACATTTAAGCCTTGATACTTGATCCATTAAATGGATCAAATATCAAGGCTTAAATGTATATGAAAAATGAAAAATATTGTTGCATACCTTTTCGAGTACTATATAGCTTTTTGAGTACTATATACGTATATCATAAATAGTGAATACTTTAAGGAAATGGTTATCTTAAGCAGCTTTAGTAGACTCTTCAGGAGAGGGGCTACTGAAGTTGTCAGGTATACATGTACTTATTCTGAGTCTGCTATTAGGCCACTGTGGTTACATACTGAAAGGTTTTTCCAACTGTATGAGGTTATCGATTTAGCTTAGAAATGAGAAAACCTTAAATACACTCAATCCTCCTTTATCCGGACACCCCAGATACGGGCATGTCCCTCTACCGGGTAGCATAAAAGCGGTTGCTGAGTCAGTAAGTTACAAAATTGCGAAGGCAGCAGTTGCGTACATGTCCTGTTTATGGCCGTTTTTGAAGGCAAACCTGTTTACCAATCTTTTTAACCCCCAAGAATATGAATAGTAGTTAACAAGTTCAGCAGCAAAGTGTGAAATTGACTTCTAAATTCAGAGACATAGCTTACTTAATTTGTATATTTTACAAATATAGAGGCTATATATACTCTATACGTGTGTTCTGAGTTTCGGGCACATCTGAGTTATGGACAATGCCCGGTCCCAAGGTGCCCGGATAAGGGAGGATTGAGTATACTTACTACATAATTAAACTTTTTCACAGCACCTTTGAATAATTAAGGGACAACTCCAACACACTAAAGGACCAAATATTTGCCTCAGTAGTTGTTTTGTATATTAGCCTCCATGGGCTGTGTCTTTTAACATATCTTATTAGCATTCAAATATGTAACATTATGAATACCAGTTAAAACTCTTCTTATACATTCAATTTTTAGTTCCAGACTCTAGGTCTCCCCAGCTAAACCTAACTCATGCAGTGAAACGTAACCATGTGACTGGTCAAGCAACTGTAATAGTTTATAATCACTTCAAGAGTCATTGGAAATCAATGGCACTTGTTGAAAGCCTGCAACCAAGCTTTGCTCTTGAAGCTGACGGTTCTGTTGCATCCATTAGCTTATTTTATCCTAAAAACATAGCAGTAACTAACGTTAAAGTTAAAGTAAGTGAAGAAGGAAGTGGTAATAATTTTACCGTCCTTAATTTCCATCCTATTTCACCTTTATATTTAGCCATCTGTCAGGGACTATACTCTTGTATACGAAGATATCCCTCCACCAGATACCATGAGGAAGGAATATCTAACATACAAAGTAAGTACACTTATTTACATAGGTACGTAAAAACAGTTTTAGACTATCATCTACGTATATATGCATTGTGCAAGTACAATTTCTGAATCAATTTGCTTCACTAAAAATCTACTTTACTGCAGTATAATCTTCTAAGTCGCTATAATGGAACTGCATTTGATAATCACCAGTCATTACCCATACATATACCAGGTAATGTGTAAAAACAATGTTTTCAGTCAACACAAATAAGTATGATATTGTCATTGTCCATAGCCCTTCAGCCAAGTGAACCTAGAAATTTGACAGTTGATTCAATAGTCTTCAATTTTGAGAGTGTGGAATTTTATTTGAATATTTCCTGGAAAGGTCCAGATTTTCCAGAAGGGAAAATTAAACAATACTTTCTTGTATTAAACTCAGAATCAGCTATAGCCATTATTGATGAAAAAATTGAAGTTGCAGTGAGTATCGGAGGAGACCAAAGTGCACTAATTACCAATAGTAAACATATTTCTTTATTAGGGAACATCTGCGGCGAAGGATATGGATGAAGTGATAAGTATATCAACTAAAGGAGCAATTATCACAGAGAACGATCATATGAATATAACAGTTAGTGACAACTTTGAAAATGTAGTTATAGTAAGCTATTCTGTATAGGTGTAACTGTACGTATGTATTTTGTGTGTTAGTTGAGGGCTCTTTCTGAATATGATGCTATTGGAGAAGTTTTGATTGAAACTATATTAATTCCTCAAAGGCAAGAGCAATCTCCTGAAACTAAAACCTGGGTTTATGGAATAGTTGGAGGCCTTGCAGCATTTTTTGTAGTGTTGCTGTTTGTTATCATAGGTTTAATTGTGCTGTACTATTATAAAAAGAACAAAGTTGTCATTATGAAGGTATGGACAGGAATTAAACATGGATATGTATACTTTAAGAATAAATTCTGTCCTTTTCCTTAGAATACTGGTATCTGGCTTAATGGACAGCAGGAAGATGGGCTAGTGGTTGAAGGGGAAGATGGAACATTTGAGCCACTTCAGTTGGACAACTGGGAGATCTCTCCTGATCAGATTATCATGGACTGCATGCTTGGAGAAGGAGCATTTGGTGAAGTCTATAAAGGCTTGATAAAAGGAGCTGTCAACAACCAATACTTTAGCGGGATAGATAATTTCACTGTAGCAGTAAAGATACTTAGAGGTACGTAGGTCAAAAAATAAAATAGAAATATCAGATTCCTAATGATGAGTAATTTCCGCATTGTTAATTCTTTAGAGGAAGCCTCTGCTGCTTTGAAGAGTGACTTTCTAAAGGAGATTGCTACCATGAAGAAGATAACCATGGGTAGCTGTCCCTATGTGGTCAACATGGTTGGTTGCTGCACACTCCAGGAGCCACTTGCTCTTGTTCTGGAATATGTTCCTCATGGTGACTTGCTAACTTACCTCAGAACAGTTCGCAAACTAGTGAGTAGATGACTTGCAGTAACAGGACTCTCTACATTGCTGTAGTTTATCGGCCCTGTTTTCTCTTTACCATTGTGTAGAACAACAGCTCCTATTTCAATATGCCAGAGAGTGTACAGGATACTAAAGGGAATGAATATGTCAACCACAGTGGATCAGGAAACCCATCAGTGACTCCAATGACTCCAATGACTCCAATGACACCAGCATCTGATTGCCCTTTGCTTGGGGAAAGGGAGAAAAAAACCTCAAGTCCATCTTCACCTCAAGGCCAGGTTCCTTCTCCATATGAAAAGCCATTTAGTGCTTTGGGAGAACTCAGACCAATTCACCTGGTGTCTTTTGCTTATCAGATTGCCAGTGGAATGGTGAGGACCATAAATACATCTACGTAGCATATGCATACATATGTAGGTACATACATAAAGGACATGAATGTATACACTTTGAGATATCTGAAATATATATATACTTGGGCATTCATTCATTGGAAGATATTAAAATCATTATGTTGTTGTAATAGGTTGGGTGTCTTTGCTGTGAAGTAACTTTTTGAAGTGTTAAATCATTTTTAAGATCATCAAAATCAAGCTTAACATGATTTAATCAATTGTATTTGGTTCCATAGAAATTCTTGTCTGAAATGGGAATGGTTCATAGAGATCTAGCCTGTAGAAATATTCTAGTTGGGGAGAATAAAGCTTTGAAAATATCAGACTTTGGTCTCACTCGTGAGAATGATGTATACATCAAGACCACAGATGGCAAACTTCCTCTTCGTTGGATGGCCATTGAGTCTATAGTTGACAGAGTATTTACCACTAAAAGTGATGTGTGAGTTGTAGTTGATGTTTGCTAAAGGCAAACAAAGATATTGATATATTATAGAGCTTTGACAATACTTCCTTTGTCTATCTTGCTTATTAAATTTGACTGATGCTGACTTTGTTGTGATAAAGGGTTATGAATATTGTTAAGGAAAACCTCACTAGGGGTCACTGAAGCTTGACAGAAAATATTGTGGTCAAAGTTTTATTGGTTTCCACAGACAGTCAGGCTCCTCTACTTGTTTGTATTCTCAATTAGGTCTGCTCATTATTATAACCATATACTACTTTTTAAAATTAGCATTTTCCATTGATTTTACACATTCACTCAAAACCAATTATAAATTGTGTTGCATAATATGTATTCTTTAATAGGTGGTCCTATGGTGTGGTTCTTTGGGAAATAACTACAATTGGTAAGTTTTAGGCCCAAGGAGTGTAATACCTATATTGATTTATCAAGAAGTTTATTCTTATACAAATTTAATATCCTTTTAGGTGGTCATCCTTACCCAACCATCGGTAACAAGGCTCTCCTTGCCACTTTGCTCAGAGGTTATAGAATGGAAAAACCTGAAAACTGCTCAGAGGAAGTGTAAGTCTATGAACACCATTCAGCTGTGAATGACACAATGCAAAAATTAGAATCTGGTCTATATATGTCAAGTGTTTCCCATGAGACAGTTTCTAACTAAAAGTTTGTCACAGTTAACTGGCACTGTGTATGCTGATTATATAGGAATGTGAACTCATATAGCCTTACTTCCTGTTCTTTGTCATCTTGTTTTGAAACTTTAAAGATTTTTATTGTAACTTCCTCCTCAGCCACATTATTATTTATAGACAGCTGTACTTTGTTTACTACTAAACAGGTATGACATAATGAAGAAGTGTTGGAGTCAGGAGCAGGATGAAAGGCCTACATTTTCAGAACTTCAACAAATCTTTGAAACAATGTTATCAAATGCCCAAAATGCCAACTACATTGACCTAAATGTTGATGAAATGCTGCCTTACTATGACATGAAAGCTATTGATGAAGAGCCAGAAGGATTGTTAGAAGATGATGTGCTGCCAGATGGGTCTGAGGAGAAAGAGCCTGGATATCCAGATACTTCAGAAATAAGCAACAGAAATTACCTGGAAAACATTGAAAGACCCACCTCTAATTCAAATTCTGATGACACTAGTATTACAAGTGACAGTGTGCCACAATTAATAAATAGTGCTAGGAATGGTAAAAGCACTTCTGCGCAAGATTCCAAAGGAGATACACCACATCATCCAACTACCCTAAACATTGAATCCGTTTATCCAGATGTTCCTTTGCAATAGTGTTAGTACTGTAGTCACATATCTTAACCCATTCATTTGTCAATTACTACTGTTAGAACTCATGGATTTTCTAATACCTTGCTAATTGATTTTCTTATGTATGCTCTTGATTTTTTGTAATTTGGTGTGTGTAATCTATTAATGTATAATCATCTGACTTTAATGATTGGAAAGACCATGCAGACACACCCTATAATTTTAGCTTTGGGATTTCTAAAATGAGAGGTGTTAATTGATTACATTGCATTGGATAATTTGCAACTTGTTACAGTATAGAATTTTACACATCTCTAAACTGCTGTATGGACAATGCAAGTTATATATACACATAGAAAGTTGTTATAGTTATCTACAAAGACTATGTATGTTGTGTATTATTCTGCAGCCTATTGAAACAAACATTGTTGTTACATACGTAATGCACATTATATATAGCAGTTTAAAGTGTATGACTCAGCCACCATATGAAGTGCATATATACATATGCATCTATCTCTTGTGCTTTTAATGCAGCCAGGCAGGTATACCATGGTCATTACAACATGTATATATAGACATGTAAAGCTCACTGGAATGTGTTTACAACTACACCACAGGTAATGTCTGGCTTCCTTATATTAATCACTTAGGAGTTAACATCAAACTTTTTGAACTCTGGATAAAGAACCCCTATATACTTGATGTAACAAATAAACCCTCTAAAAAGGCCACCTTTGATGAATATACAACACAAATTATTGTAAATTAAAGTTCATGCATTAAATATGCTGCAAAGGGTTAATATATAAACATATAGTACTACATGTGTATATAATTATATATGAATATAGATGCATATGTAGGTGATTACAATTGTAAGGGATCAATGAATCCCTCCACTAGACCTTCAGACTTGGGTGCACAGAATGGCTTCTGGTTCATCATGCTTCATAGCTTAATTACACTTGTATACTCCAATGACTATAAGCAGTTTGTCCACAAGGATATTTACGTATATACACATGTCAGTACGTAGTTGCACCTCATGCTGGGGTACTGAAACATGATTGTGAAGCTCTAACACTAGTACTACTACTCAGTTAGCAGGAATTCCAAATTTTTATGACCAACATTTCACTTTTACAATCTACTTAGTGCCATGTCAAGTAACATGTGTAAATATTGTTAGAACATAACACATAGTGAAAATATTTTACACCACTAGAAGCTAATGAATAATAATTACAAAGGTAGAGTAACTGTTGCAGTATGGATTTGTTAAATGATATGAATTATTGGGTAAATATAATGAGCAAAGGGAAAATGAACTGTTCACTTTGAAGTGAATAAATCAATTACATGAATAAGGGCAGAGTTTTAATTAGACCAGATATCACTGCTCCACATCTACGTTTCCTGGATATCTTGATGGGATGACAAAATGATCTCCTCTTGCTTGCCTTCCATATTAGACAAGTCATTGCTTGTTATACTCGCATCATCTGGCAGGTGTTCAATGCTGTGGATGTAGTTGGGTTTTTCAATACCTTTGGTGTCTGGATAGCCATCCTTATCATCTGAATTTGGCTGAAAGTCTTCCCCAGACCCTTCCAAGTCATCATCAGCTCCTACAGCAGTCATACTGTAGTATGGGAGCATCTCATCAACATTCAAGTCTATGTAGCTTGCATTTTGGGCTCCTGTTAACAATGTATCAAAGGTAGCTCGCAATTCAGAGAACGAAGGTCTAGTCAGTGCTTCTGCTTCCCAGCATTGATGCATGACCTTGTATCTACAAGCCACAGAAGATAAAATGGATAGCTTCCAACCAATTGGATAAACATTTACATACATACCATATCAATCATTCCCTATCATTCCTGTAACTAGGAGAGGCCTTTCATACCTAAGCCCATGTACTTCCTTCTTAATGTATTCAGATACACAATAAGATGTATCATACACCAGGAAAATTAAATACACTGAATGCATGATATAGATTGAAGGTACAATATCATTTTATGATAAGGTTGAGATCATCACCAGTTTCAAGGTTCAGAAATGACACAGAGATAATAAAGTGGTTAGGCTTCTGCAATGAGAAAAGCTGACACAAATCCAATAAACACAACCACAGATGACACAAAAACTTTAAGTAATTGGTTTACGCCCACACACATCAAACCTATTGGCTAGAAATAAGTAAACATACAAGTATAAAGGGTAAGCCATCTCTCTGATACTATAACTTATGCATGTGTATAGATCAATCAGTAACAAGATACACAAATTCCTTGCCATGTATATGTTAGAGGTATCCCTTGCCATGTATATGTTAGAGGTATCCCTTGCCATGTATGTATATGTTAGAGGCATCCCTTATTCAAGGATTTGGTGGGCGTTAAATCTTAAATACATATGTTGAAGGTCTTGACACCAGAAACTGAAAGTTTCCTTGATGTTGTCATGGTGATTTCATTGTATATAATCAATAGATGACATCATCCTAGCACCCTCACATAATAGTGAGTATGACCTGAATCCCTAGTAAGCACATACAATCTTCTGTAAGGTTTTGGTCCTTAGGATCACCTTAGTGGTAGTTTAATTGTGAAACTACTAATTACACTAATGAACAGTAATCCTAATATTATACTTCACTATCATTACCAGTTAGTCAGCGAAAGGAGAAAGAGTTAATGAATTCTAATACAATAAATAAAGGACAGCAATTACAAATTTGTTTACTACCCCTTCCAGGCAGGCACAAAGTAGTTATATACTGTCAGGTATACTAATGCATTACCGTTAATTCTGAACATAAGAGGACCACATCCTTCTAAAAGTGACTGGTGACAAGAAACACTCACCATTCTATTGCAGAGTCACAACAGACTTACATAAACAAATATCCTCAGTATACATATATACAACCACAAAAACATAGCAGTTACCATGGTGATCTAGTTCAGTCCACAGCAGGTATATGTATATACACACCTGTGTGATCTACCACAAGGCCACATATCTAAGGATTGGGGTTGTTTAGTAAGTGACTGTCTCCCATTAGGTGCAACATACTCTAGTAAATGAATGATCTCAGTACCCAGTGAAGAGTGAAGTTTAGGTCTCGCAACCCATGGGAGGTTACAGTGACTAGTACATGGACTCAGAGTGACACTAGCAAGTAACAAATATATCCATCATCATGATTAAGTTGTTGTTTAAAAGCCCCTCCATATACATATGCATACACTTACATATAAAAGTGCATTTGGGAAACAATAACCTATGTACGTATAATGTTACAATCTATACTACACATTTAGATTTGCAACTTATAAACATGAGTACACTTTAATTGTTTATCTTACATTTCCTCTGAGCAGTTTTCAGGCTTTTCCATTCTATAACCTTTGAGCAGTGAGGCAAGGAGAGCCTTGTTACCAATGGCTGGATAAGGATGACCACCTAAAAGGATTACAAAATAACAGGAAAGTAAATATCAGTTTAGCCAAGCAATTACTAATAAACAAACTTACCCAAGGTTGTTATCTCCCACAAGACAACACCAAATGACCAACTACAGAAGGATACAATGTATTGTGTATGTACGTAGGTATATGCATGTACTAGACATTGTTACATCATCGCTCACAATTTAGGCATTGACAACATAACTCACAAGCATACTAAATATAGTGAATACAAATAGGCTATTAGTAACCATTAGGCCCATACACTTCATATACCTACCTATACATAAATTATATAATACTTTAGGAAACAACCCACACACAGCCAGAAGTCTTGTAGTAAACATGATGTGGAGTAGGGTTAATAGGAGATAAGGTCATGGTACATAAAGCCAACCAGCAGTAACATAGTGGTTTAGCTAATACCACATTTTGGGCCCCACTGTCCTGAAACAAATTACATATAAAAACTGACATTTTTGTTTCCATAGTTACTAAATACAGCCGTACAAGTGAACCCAGTAAAGTTTATCAACAACTAGGTACTCTCTTGTGGCATGTACAACAAATAAGGTAACTGCAGCTAGTCATCAAAATGTGTTGTATCTTCCCCACAAACTTACTGAAGGTTGTGTAGAGAGACATTGAAGGTTGAAGAGGAAGATACAGAAGGTTACATAGGAAGACATGGAAGGTTGCAGATGGATATATAAAATACTTGGAAGGAGACATGGAAGGTTGCAGATGGATATATAAAATACTTGGAGGGAGACATGGAAGGTTGCAGATGGATATATAAAATACTTGGAGGGAGACATGGAAGGTTGCAGACGGATATATAAAATACTTGGAGGGAGACATGGAAGGTTGCAGACTGAGATATGGAAGATTAATATCACTACAAGTGGTAAGCTGATAAATACTGTTATAAGAGATGAATGCAACACGATAAAGATTGACAATTTTATGTAAACTCACACATCACTTTTAGTGGTAAATACTCTGTCAACAATACACTCAATGGCCATCCAACGAAGAGGAAGCTTGCCATCTGTGGTCTTGACATAAATTTCATTCTCCCTGGCCAGGCCAAAATCAGATATTTTCAAACTTTTATTCTCTCCGATCAAAATATTTCTACAGGCAAGATCTCTGTGAACCAGTCCCAAACTAGAAAGAAATTCCTACAGAAGAGCAAGACATTCACTCACCTCAACATACATACACTATATAAATTTGTAAACAGAGTCCATTCAGACAGAGGGTAGCAAAAAGGTTGCTCATAAAGTATTGCTGAAGAATTTCTAGGTATACATACATACCATACTGCCCATGCATGAGTAAATCTGATAAGTAGTAGCTGTAGCAGGACCTAATACATCAACCTGGAGACTAGAAAAAGTGTTCTGATTGGTCGGTCTTTTAACTAACAAAGCTAAATATGGTTGATGCTCAAAAGGATTATCAACCATAATGATGCCAAGAAGTAGTCCTTATCATTTTATATGTTTGTAGATAGATAAATAGATAGACAGACAGACAGACAGACAGATAGATAGATAGATAGATAGATAGATAGATAGATTCATCACAACAAATACAGAGTATATGTACATGTACATATTATCTAGAAGCATAATCAGACAACATAACTACTACGTTGAATACTCTATTCAACAGGAGTGAACATAACGAAAATCAAGACTGACTTCTACATGTTCTAGAAATTGTATATACAGTAAGTAAATATAGAAAGTTTAATTAGAATAGTAATTTCTTACTAATTTGCAGAATTTCAGAGCATACTCT
Source organism: Chondrosia reniformis (assembly GCA_947172415.1). Taxonomy (NCBI): domain Eukaryota; kingdom Metazoa; phylum Porifera; class Demospongiae; order Chondrillida; family Chondrillidae; genus Chondrosia; species Chondrosia reniformis. The sequence goes on along the minus strand of OX359199.1, from coordinate 3,961,701 downwards.
AGACTACCCCTTGGGAAATTTGGGGTGAAACAATTACATGTACAGAAATGCTAAAGTACTTTTTGGGTCGGTTGTCCAGACCAGACGTTGCAATTGGCAACTTGCGACTATGCCATTTGAACAAATATTCATTAGAATGACGTCACCATGCATGCATCAATAACCTTTTACGATTACTGATTGCAATGTCCGGTCTGGACAACCAACTTAAAATTGAGAAAAACATTGTAGGGAAATTTACAAACCGTAATGTTCATAAATATACCATCTAACATTGATGTACTGCAATGTACACCATGATAAATGTTAGGATTCTGGAGGTCAAAAATAGAGCTTAGGTGTAACTAATCTTGTTTCAGAGACAAGACTGAAGGGTAGTTACAATCACTGAATCTCTGCTCCAGTAGCCACATCTAGTCTCAGTTTTAGTTTTATAGAACGGATACCTGCAGATATCTGGGACACACATGGGTATGCTTATAGCTGACATTTCAATGACCCTTGTTGGCTAACATTTAACAAACTCACTATGTATACATGCCCCTATCATCACTCCACACTACCACACTACCACACTTGTTAACAGCAATAACACTGATGACTAAAATGTCTATCAATTAACAAACAACAGACACTATACTGCTTCTGTATCCTAACACCTTTAACCATATACACATCATACAAGGTATGAAAGTCTGAAAATGCAAGGATTCTATACCTACACTCTATAGGCTAAGACTTAGATCACAGAGAAGGTTATGTGAGATGGGTAGGTCTTCAGTTCCCACATATCAGTTACATGTATACCTGCACACAATAGGTATCCTAGAAATGTAGTGGAGCTGGCTTCTCAATGGGTCTGTAGAGAGTAAACAAACCTGAACCAATACAAATGTGGGAGCTGATTCCACTAACAATCAATGGAGTAATTAGCATCACAATTCTAGCTAATAATTTAAGGGTAAAATGGACTTGAATAATTTAAAGCACCTTCTTCTATTATATATGGCTGAAATCAACCGCATTATAATTGTTTACTAATTGTATTTACAATGGTATAGCAGCTTACTGCTAAAGAATATCGATGCAGGAATTACTCAGAGAGAACTAGCAAGCTTTTAAACACAAATCAGCTATACAATTTAGTTTCTCTCTGCTCAGATCTGCAATGATGTGCGCCTGAGGGGATCTCGATCAAGGTACAACCGTGTACTGGATGCTACCACAGATCTTGTGACTCATGAGGGGCGTATACCCCATTGGGATGAAACTACATATTTAACTAACTATTCAAGGTACTTTCATAATATTATAACATTATTTCACCATATCACTCACTGCATGATTGTAAATGTTGATACTGTATTTTATTTTCTAGGTTTAGTTTTCTCATCTTTCTTATTTATTGTATATGTGATTTTATTTAGAATACACGTAAATTGTTGAAAGGCAATAAATCAGCTATACAGTTACATACATGTAATGATATTGAAAAAGAAATAGGAAATTGCTTCTTACATATATTAGTTTATTTAACATAATATATAAATGTTAGATGTTTTCAATATCAACATTCAATTATAGAATCAGTCAACCATAATAGTCAGTCATGAGTTGGCCCACAATGGTTTCCATGAAAACAAATACTGATCGACAAATTCTAACCTTAGGTACATACACTGTATATATATATATATATATCCATACTGATAAATATAATTGGGAATATAACTCACCATACCACTGGCAATCTGATAAGCAAAGGAGATCAAATGAAGTGGTTTCAAATCTCCAAGTGTACTGTATGGTCTTTCATAGGGAGAGGCATGGGTTTGAGAGACTCTACCATCTCCTGTCAACAAGAGTGGACAATCAGATGCTGGGGTCATTGGAGTCATTGGAGTCACTGATGGGTTTCCTGATCCACTATGGTTGACATATTCATTCCCTTTAATATCCTGTACACTCTCTGGCATATTGAAATAGGAGCTGTTGTTCTACACAATGGTAAAGAGGAAACCGATAAACTACAACAATGTAGGGAGTCCTGTTACTGCAAGTCATCTACTCACTAGTTTGCGAACTGTTCTGAGGTAAGTTAGCAAGTCACCATGAGGAACATATTCCAGAACAAGAGCAAGTGGCTCCTGGAGTGTGCAGCAACCAACCATGTTGACCACATAGGGACAGCTACCCATGGTTATCTTCTTCATGGTAGCAATCTCCTTCAGAAAGTCACTCTTCAAAGCAGCAGAGGCTTCCTCTAAAGAATTAACAATGCGGAAATTACTCATCATTAGGAATCTGACATTTCTATTTTACTTTTTGACGTACGTACCTCTAAGTATCTTTACTGCTACAGTGAAATTATCTATCCCGCTAAAGTATTGGTTGCTGACAGCTCCTTTAATCAAGCCTTTATAGACTTCACCAAATGCTCCTTCTCCAAGCATGCAGTCCATGATAATCTGATCAGGAGAGATCTCCCAGTTGTCCAACTGAAGTGGCTCAAATGTTCCATCCTGTTCGTCGTCAACCTCTGCCTGCCCATTTAACCAAATACCAGCATTCTACACACAATAAGGGTCAACAAACTTTATAAATGCAAGATAGTAAAAAACAATAATCTACTGATTACATATATACTCAATACCACATGCTGAAATTCCACTTGAAGGAAAAAGAAAAAAGAGGGAACCATATTTTTATATACATTTGTAAAATCCAATACTCATGCTAAAACTAAAAGACCTGAAGGAACTAAGCCTAGTGAGAGCTTTGGATAAGGATAAGAGTTTTCTCTTTCTTCTTCTCTTCTTCTCCACTGGGCCAGACAGCTGTTTCTAGGAATTCTATCCTTCATCAGTGACCCCAGAGAATCTTTGTCTTCTTCTTGATCTTTGTGAGGCTTCGGCTCAAATATGTATATTTACTTATCTTGGCATGAAAACTACCTTGCGACAAGATATCGACACAGACATACTTAAAGATAATACTCTTGAGCACAGTACGTGTACTATATTGAAAGACTCCCATTCGCCACAGTAGTATACACGTGTGGCATTCTAATATATGCTATACTACACATGGTGGTATCAGCTAGCAGGTTTTTACCTTCACAATCACAACTTTGTTTTTCTTGTAATAATAATAACCACTGGTGGTGACTATTAAGATGAAGAGAACCACTAGAACTACAGCCAGGATACAGCATCCAATAATAATTCCCTGAATATGTAAGGGCAATTCAGCTGTATTGCAGAAAGACAGAGAAAAGAAATTCCTCACTCTAGTTATATGAGAAAGGGACTGTAGCTTGGGCAAGGGTGAAATAATGTATGGGTAAGGCCTTACATGTACGTGGTAATACCTACCATTATCAAAGTACATCATATATTACTTGGCAAAATGTAACAGTCACAATAAGAGACTACTATACCTTGCTTGGGGATATCAGCTACAAATTCAGGATATATGGTTACTGTCTCCCACTCTCCTGTTGCATCATATTCTGAAATAGCTCGCACCTACAAATACACATCGGACATAGAAGAAATATCGCATGAAGTAAGCAAAAGACTATGTACACCACTACAATTGCAATCACACATATAGCACCAATAATACAGTGGAGGCATTGTCATGTGTATGCACACCAATCAAACATATCAATGTCTGTATATACTTTATATACATGAAACAGAGATTTGTAGCTATATTGAAATTTTTGAGGTTAACTATTAATCACTGCTACTATTCCATTATAGGCAAATTGTCAGAACTGATCACCTCGGAAATATACAAAGTAAATAGGAATATTTAAAGGATTGCCAGAGTACATTAACTTTGAGGAAAACAACTACAATACCATAGAAGAATATATACCGGTGTAGCATGGAAGCCTTCACACAGGTATAAATGTGTAAAACACTTACTGAAAAATTGAAGTGATCATCTTCAAAAAGGTCTACTTCAACAAATACTTCGTTTAAAAGAGTCATGTCACTGTCTGCTTCAGAATCCTGCAAATGTGTACAAACATTTACTGTAGATAATCTTCAAACGTTTACACAAAATAAACATATGTGAAACCTGGGTACACTAGTCACTCCAGTGAGCAAATAGAAAATACTGAGCAAAGGGGCTACCAAATTAAACATACATATATACGTATAATATGATGTAACTTCTTGTATTCTTTCCTTATTTATGATTGTTAATGCATGCAGTTATTAGATGACAGTGACACCTTTACATTGTGGTTGTGTAGATTCAATGGTCATTCCCACAGGAAATGGGAGAGACCCTTTCGAACAACCAGTTCTGCCGTAATTATAATCAATTACATAAGATTCGAATATGGCAGATAGCACTGGTGGTTAATATATACATATGTACGTACGTTGTATATGCATGTGTACTGGGATTGAATCATAATAAATCTACTTTTCACTTGTTCATTTTTAAACCTTGAATATTAAACATTGTGTCATGACTATCACTGATTATGGGTATGCATATAAATCATCTTCAGCCCATACCAAACTGGCTGGGGTTTTTGATGACCCTAGTGATGAATAAACAAGTTATAGTACCTTTACACTTAGAGAGCCATCATCAACAATGCTAGCCAATGGAGTGCTCAACCTGTACTCATATTGCAAAATTTTTCCTTGCGGAAATTCTGGACCCAAAAAGGTAGCATTAGCAAAGAATTTGAACTGAGAAAAGTCAATATTCCATACTATAGTTAAATTTCGAATAGCACTGGGTTGTCGAGCTTTAGGACAGAAAAACGAGGATGTGAGTAAGTTGCACAAACCTAATGTAAAAAAGTAACTCACCTAGCAGTGAAAATACTGGATCAGTTAAATTTTTCTGAGTAATCCCTCTATTTCTGTATCGTGGACGATATTCCATCTACGTATGTAATAAAATAAATACTCATGAATACATTTAATAAACTCATGTCTCAGCACAACTAGAGAAGGTATATATAAAGTAAAACTCTTTTAAGCAATACATATACTAATACTGTACATACGTACATATGCTAATAAAGAAGTCTAATATCAAACACCATCTTTACACAGATTATTAAAACCTACTCTTGTTGTTGCCTCTGAACAGGATGGTGCAATATCTGGACCTTTTATTATGTAAACAAGTTGATCTCCCTGAATGGATAAGCATTTTATACAGAGAGATTCAGTAAATAGCTTCAAAGTGAATATACCAATTACATTTAACAATTACTTACAGACAATGAATAGCACTTAAAATATTTAAACATAACATCTATAATTGTACATGCACATATGCACATAAACCGCACATAAAGGACGTAGGGAGGTGTCGCTAGCCACTCAGCCAAAATAGATTTACACTTCTTATTACAGAAACTTGTAGGCTAATGTTAAAAGGAAAACAAAAGCTGCTTAGATAACAAACCGGGAGAAGATATGTATCATATACTGTATACGTATGTACATTTAAGCTTTAGAATGATCAATCAGCTAAAAATATTACTGTACCAGCATCATCAATACTTATCACTCTATATCTGCAAGTATGTGTGTCCCTAGATAGCTACCCATAGCCAATAGTATATCTTATGCATTACATAAAATCACATGGAAGTCACTATACTTGCTATGAATTTAAACTTACAGAGGCAGGAAGGAATGACGCGCCACCTAACCGACTTATGGTACCTTGTACGCAGTAGACATCAAATTTCAGACTCCAAATTACTGCCAAAGACTTCCAATGACTAGTCACAGTATAGTTTAGAGAAATTGTATATTTTCCGGTAATTGGATTTTCCACCAAAATTACAGTTTTTATCGCATCAATAGAAGGATATTGAGGAACTATGAAAAAAGTTTTGAAAGAATAAACCTTGTATCTATACACGTACACAACTAGAGACATTAGGTAAGTGGTTAACATACAGACAAAGGTTAACTGATTACTCTAATGTAAATCATCAAACAGCAAACCACAAGCTTGTGATATTTGATGTAAAATTGTCACTGAATCAGTTATGCTTGAAATGCAGCAAGCAACCTTAACAACAACTTATGTATACACATACAGTAGGTAGCCAAGCAACTTATTATAATGATATTAATATTCATATTGAAAGAGTACAGATTATTTTTGTCGCGGGATACATAACTATAGATACGATTCTACTTCAGCAACAACTTATTTAAATTTTTAGAACATTTTGACCCATAGGTCTTCATCAGCTATATAAATTAATTGAGCGGGGTTAGTTTATTGGTGGTATATATTTGTGAGGTGTGACAGTTGGTGATTTGTTTTTAGGGTCATGAAGGGAGTTTGAAAGATATATAGAGAATATTCATATTCTACTGAACAAGTTCAATAATTACTTATTACTTCACAATATTGATGACTTACTTGTGTAAGCCAGAACAAGTTAGGTATATATCAGAAGCCTTATACATTTCATGTGGACAGAACACAGGACTGTATGCACATGCTTATAAGATATAGGTCAATATCACACAAACTGTAAGTATATACGTACTGCATGTGGATATATAGCATCCATTACTGCTATGTTAAGCATATAACTACACATACAAATAGGATAAATACATTGTAGAAAGCATTGTAATATACTAGTGTGGTATATCTCTAAATATATTTACAGTATAACTTGCTTATTATTAAAGCAAAAAATGCTGTTTAGGATACACATAGAGATAACTGTTAATTTTAATTAACTCTTATTCAGACTAAATTAATACATACAGTACATATAAATAATTTATTGTTTTGCTATTTCAAGATTATAGAGAACTACTTCATCTGTCATCTACAGCTCTGTATAAAAACAGTGCTCTTTGTTCATGACTAGTGTATGTACACATCTCAGTGGCAGATCCAGGGGAATATGGGGGCATGCCTGTACCCTTTGTAGATCCTGCAATACGCGTTTTTACCATGTACTCTTGGTTTTACTCAATGCTTACCTAAATGTCTCCTTAGAATACAGACCTGTACAGTGTATATATATATATTTATTTATATTAGATTACCTTAGTATATTGTAACTTGTACTGTATATAGTACATGTACAATGATTATGTAACTATAGGAAATAATGTATTATGACTTGGTCTATAAACTTGACCATGAGTCAGAATAAAATGGTATTGACAGGTCCGTATATCAAACCTTTTGAATCGTCTTTATAGGAGAACGAAAAAGGTAATCATCGTTTAGAGATTGTACTATATATTATATATAGTACAGTAAGGAGGTTTATACCCTCAATATCGGACCTCGGTAAATATGTAAGCGCCTTGAGTCTGATATTGACCTCCTTACCATACTATAAATCTGCTGCCATAATGTCATCAAAACGGCTGTATCTTGTATATGTAATACTTGCTATATTATTAAAAATTCTATTGGTATGACTAATAGCTACTGTTGCTATCTGAACTCAATTGAATTAAGGAACGCCAAGTAGGACATCCTCACCCTTACTCACATGCAAAATCTAATACACATGTACATATGTAGGTTACCCCTTTCCTTATTTCCTAGATCTGCCACTGCAACTTATTACAACAGTACAACCTATCAATGTACGTATATACGTATGTATAGATTGTTTAGTCTACAGTGCAATGTCTTACAGTCAAAAGCTGCAAAGTGAATTTTAAAATTAGGATAAATTTTCCTTCCATCAATAGTAGAACGAGCATGTGGCTCTGTTGATACCTGCAAATGTATATAATATGTATACATTTTATACATCAATCAATATGGTATGGACCATTGGTAGTAATAGACTGTATTAGGATTAAGAAGACAGTAAAGGCTGGAGATAGAGCATAAGTTGCTTATCTGAGCAGATGAAGACTGAGTATAGGTAGTAGAGAAGCTTGTAAAAACAAGAGTATGTATGTATGTCGAACATCTTATCAATATAGAAACACTATACAATTAATACAGTCTAATTAAATCTTAAGTTTATCCCCAATTTATGGAAAAAAGCCCTCATAAAAAATTACTAAAGTTTAATTTCCTAAAATTCCCTTAATATTGTATATGTTTGGATCATATGGCCCTCTTAATATATTGTAACTTACATGATAATCGAACTACAAGTAATCATTCTCAAACACCATTAAGTAAAGAGGGAAACACATGAACCCTGGATAGTTAGTTATGACCAGCAGTACCCTTGCTACTGAGCTACAATAGCCACAGTAATGCTTCAATCATGTTTCCCCCCTAGATCTTACACTAATTACAAAGCAAGTGTATATAATTAGTGGTGATCTCATTTAGAACAAGATGATAATCAAAGATATGCATATACATACAATTCAAGGTGATTCTGTGAATGTGATTTTCTCAACCTTGTATCCATATACTATATAAGTTTACTCACACCAATTAAATACACACATGATTTTCGGTCTATCAGAGGTAAAATATCTTGTACTTCAGCTGTTCCATTATAAATTCCTTGTACACCATTCTACATAGCAAAAGAGAAGGGAAGGAAGGATTTAGTTGTATATGCAATGTTTATACAGATGTAAAAACATGTATGTATAATCTACAAATCCATTATGTATCGGTATAGAACTTATGATATAAATAGAAGGAATCCTTATACTGTTGTGATATAAAGTCTGAAAAATGGATGATTTTAAAGCATAGCAGTAAATCTCATAACTTGACTCAAGAATGATATTTTGAGTGTCAGCAATACTTTCATGGTTTCCTAATCAGCAGATGGGGGGCACAGATATTGTGTGTCTGACTACTGCAGTGAAAAATATGCTATTGGTCTAACCCTATTTTTATTCCTAGTTATTAAATGCAAGTGGATTTTCAAATACAAATTAACTATGTTGAAGTTAAATGGAGTTTTCATACCTTCAATTTAGTCATGTTTTTTTCTGTGAAGTAATCAGCAATACAGTGTTCTTCACCATCAGGGGCATGAATCTGCAATTTATATCCAGTGGCATATTCATCATCTACAGTAAGAAATGCTAAAATTAACTGCATCTTACTAATGGTACGTGCCAGAATATAAAAAATAAACTAATTATTTTGGCTAATTTCATTCATTAGCATATCGGCATAAATATTGGATATAGAGAGCAATTTTAATGTTCACTGCCATTTGGGCATCCCACTTATATGTCCATGGAATTAATATAAATTAGTAGGGGTTTGGAGGGGTAGCAGGTGATTGTGTGACTGATTCCTCATGTTGGCTTTAATAGGAGGGAGATTGAAGTCAGATACACTCCCTCTTGTGTGGTAGTGGTGGGTGGGGCATTTATATAGGTGTACACCCTTGACAGATTTGTAGACATGCTGAGCCTGTAAGGATGTAATGCCAAGGTGATTTCTGGCAGCAGAGGAGGAATCAAAGCAGAATGCTTTTGATGGCACATAAGTCAAAGCTGGGCATGATGTAGGATTGGTAGAACAGAATCCTCAAACGTGTTGGGAGGACCAAGAATGTCTATGTATAGAAGATTAATCTATCAAGAGGTTTTGGAGAAGATGAAGTCAATGTGATTCTTCCAAATTAGGGTGTCACTAATTTTATATACCAGGGAATTTATAAACTTGCACTTGGTTAATGGTGTGGTCATCCAAGAGATGGAAGATCAGCCTTACACTAGAATGAAGCAACATGATGCTAAAAGTTACCGTTTTGTTCGATTACACTATAAAAATGGGGTGCCATTTTGTTTCATATTAGGTCCTATGATAACTGTTTACATTTCAATACAATTAATGAGCAGTTTTCCCTAGTGTGGCTGCTGTACACCAGTATCTTAGTGTTAAAAGTACCATTATTGGTTGTTGGCCCTATTTTACATAGAGTCAACATGCATACTAAGACATATAGGGGGACTAATCTTTTGACTTTATCCTGACTACAAATAGATTTCAGGTACCAAACCCATCTTTTTGAATAAGTTTCTTGTATGTTAGGTAATGTCGTACCTGCGCTGAGATCCACTGTGGAAGCTTTGAAAAGTAATTCTCCATTTCTCTGAATATCAAGATCAAGTGTTAAGGTCTGAGGTGGTGCGGGATACCAATTGCCTATATGTAAAACAAATTACAGTTGATAATACTGGATACAAAAGGAAGAAGACAGCTAGAAGAATAGAATAGGAGACAGAAGAAAGATGACATGTAAGAAGATAAGACAACAAGGAAAAGTAAGAAAATATTATAGTGGAGAGAGGACAGTGGCTGGAATACCTCTGTTTTGGTAAGATGGGTATAGTATACAGTTATAACAAATTGAGACTTGCCTAGAAAACAAATTTCTTCCGATTCAGAATTACTATAAAAACCACTGTATGAAGTAGCATTGACAAGTGTAAATGATACATTGTTCATTTTACACTGCAGCGATCTTACAGCAAACATATCAGCACCAACTCTATATGACTTTGTATCATTTGTTTCGTTAGGGAGGAGAATGAATGGGTAATGCTACAGAAAAGAACAAAATATAAATATATCTAATTAATTGACTTGCAGCAGCAATGTCAATTGCATGTACATGGAAGTAGTGATAATATAGCAAGAAGATTACAGAAGAATGGGGCCCATTCCACTGTTATATATTTCTGCCCACTAAATTTGCTGGATTTAAACAAAAGGACCTTTAAACCTTAATGGAAGGATTTTATTGATCATGTTTCACCAGTCATATGGTGCTAACTAGCCGATATATATCAGTTAATTTGTTATGCATTAATAAGCAACATGATATATTGATGATTAAAGGGAAATACATATGTAGAAGAGAAGCATTTGCTGGCATGTCAAATCCAGAACAATTAGCTTTGACAACCACTGCCTTGCTACTAACATAGTAGCAAACTGTCCTCTCGTATTCCAGAAGCCTTTGAAACAACCCAGAATGGTATTGGATGTAATAGTTTATAACTATACATAATGACAAGTATTATTAGTTGTTAGTAGTTTAGGAAAGGTTGTCACGCTAAAGGATTTAATGTTGTTTAGAAAAGTATTTAACTTTGTATGATCAGGTATTACAGATGAGTTCAGATTTACATTTGGATGTGGAAGAGCCTATGTCTCAGCCCAAGGCAGCCAAAAGAGCTTTTAAGTGGCTAACAGAATGAAAATGCTAAAAAAATAGTACTGTAGAGTAATTATAAGAAAGGAAAATCGTAGTTACATACTGTAAAGGTACAACTGTATGTGTGTAAACAAATTTAGGCGTTTTTGTCTATCAAAATTAAGAAACATCTCCACTCAAAAGAAAAGCTTTCTAGGTTTAAGAATCTCATGATGTCACAATTCTGGATTAATAATAATTATTACCTAGTAAACGGAAGTGACGATTTCGACTTTCGAAATTTATGCGACAGGCGTTGCCTTGGATAATTTGCATAAATAAAACTCACGCATACAATTGTCGTTTTACTGTACATTACAATATTTGTAATACATAGTTTTCTATTAATCATCAAAATTGAACTCTGGATATTACCCCCGCCCACTCGTGTCCCCTGAAGAGTGCAATGAACTAATGGGTGGTATTAGCCAAATGTCAAGCAGGGTAGGAGAGAAAACATGGATTAGCTGCATAAGTCAACATGTGTGCGACTAATATATTATACCTAAATACAAATGATACATATGTATAGGCTGCATTAGAATTTAACATTTACCTGTGGAACAAAATGACTTCCTATATTCCATATGAGGCCATGAATTTCATTTGATTCAAACAAATTGTCACTGATGTTAAACTTCATTATTCCTTTTTTCTTCAGCTTTATATCCTCTGGGTAGACAGCAGTTATCTCCGGCATCAGTAAATTATAAGCACTTTCCTCTACTGTGGAGGCATACAAACAAAAATATTCAGAGCTGCTCAACAAAATTTTGTTTTAGTCAAAGCATCTTGCAGTGTACTTGAATTTATTTAATTTTACATACCTTTGAGGTCTATATCAAAACTGTTGTCCAACTTCACACACCACTGAGAACATAATTCACTTTTGCAAGAAGCTAGACAAGGTGCTTCTGGACCCAATGCCCTCTCACAAACACCATTCTATGACGCACAATAGCAATTCTTACAATGACCTGTACATACTGTATTTTCACTGAAGAAACTAACAGCGTTCTAAATATAGTAATCACTGTGTGTTACTATCTTAAAATATAATTCCTCTTCAGTCAAGGTGGGTGTATATTAACACACAACTAAATATTACATATATGCACACACAAACAAAACACAAAACTACAACACATCAGTTTCCACAATCCACTATGAATCAAACAGTATGTAACAAAACAGTATATATACGTATGTATGCTAGAAACGTTACCGTCATATTACAGGTATCTTCACAACTTGCAGGGTTAACATTTAAGGTTTTCTGGACAAGCTCAATCTGTAACAGACAGGCTGCATAGCAAACAAAAGCCTGAAAAAGGATTACAAACATGTATACAGTACATATGTGTTAATGTAATCAATCTAAGCATAAAATTCAGGGTCATATACATATATCTATCTATCTATTCATTTAATATTTTGTGGGATCTCTGTTGTTTGTTTGTTCTCCTTCGGATCGCGCACCATCGACCTCAAACTACCCTGACGTACTTAGGGATGTCCATGGAGTGTTCTAAAGGGGTTGGCGTTTTCTTTCTAGTCTTTCTTCGCTGATTCGGCCTTACTTCCGTTATTCGCATATTCGAAGACGCCATTTTTGCTACGGAAGTATGCAGTTGTTGCGGAAATAAGATTTCACACGTGCTGCTGATACTGCTTCAACAGGAAGTAATACGCCCGCAGGGCTCATTTAGTACAGTTTCTTGTTCACATAAAGTACACCAAGAATAGCCACCATAGTCTTAGGGATTATGGAGACATCCGGGTCAGCGACGCCTATCCTGTTGTTCTCCATCTACTTCCGGTTTTGCGGCCTACCGCCATATTTTAATTATCGCTTCCTGAAGCTAATCTGCTCCATATAGCTAAAATGGCCGCTTCGCTCTTTTTATTAACGGAATGAAAGTAGGCTACTGAATTATCGCTAAGGATACAGTGTTTTCAAGCTCTGAGGTGTGCAATTAATTATCCACAGGACACTATTTTGTCGTGTTAACGGCGTGGAAGTCACTTGCGTGCGGTAGCAGGTAAGCCCGCTGAAGGCGGGCGCTCCTGATAGTGTGCTATATAATATTACACGATAAAAGTAAAAATATACAATACTATATAAACTAATTAGTATCCTGATTTATTGAGACTCAGCAACAATTGTATTTAAAACAAAACTGAATGCTTCGACCCGGAGTTCTTCATCAGCATAAAAAAGTACTTACTTATTTAGTCTCGCGTAGCCCAGACCGCTATTTCGCCTCCATATTTTCTTGATGACGTGACACGGTCGCCGGCGAGATACTTATTATGAACGCAACAAAAAACCCTTATCACTTTATAAACTTAATATGTAAATTCTTCTTGAAGGGTCAGAAATCTGCTGATTGAAAAGCTTTGGACAATTTTATGAATTCTAAATTATTCAAACTTTTAATTGCGTTTTTCTTTATCCATTTAATTTTCTAGTAAAACGTTCATGGCTATGTCACACATACACACTGAGAATAGATGTTTACACAAGGAAAACTTGTCCTAGGCACATAATGTGTATGTTGTGTGGTTACATGATTACGTATTTGTATGTAAACACACTGACCTGCACGGATCGATTGTCACACACATCTCCTTCATAAATATCTGGAATAAAATTATAACTAGCTTCAGGATGGGTCACCTACAAAAGAGTTTGGAGTGTCGACAAATATCCAATTTTTAAAGAAATAGAAATATGTCGTCATTTAGACATTATTTCTTTATACCTTGATACCCCATGCAATCTTATTTCTATCATTGTAAGACCATACTGTACACAGGTTTAGGACCTGCTTGAATGCTGATGGAAACAGCTAAAATAATATCTATCGATCTAACTTAGTGCTAACAAATGTCTCTTCTCTTACGTTTGAATTTGTGAAACAAAAGCTAAAGCATCTCTCAATCGTTATAACGTCACTACTCAGTTCAGAAAAAAGCATATGACCAGTGCCTAGAGTGCTATTGTCGCAGAGTTCATGCGGTATGCACTGAACGATCGGCGTAGTCAATTTCAGCTGTTCACTAGAGATCAGTTCAAGAATAAACAGAAGCAAACTACTCGTTACTAGCATTCGAAACGACATTTTGCTGAAATTAGTAAAAAGTTAAACAAAATTTAGCTTTAAGAAACCTCCTATGAGTAATGTATGACGATGAATATCATTGTAAATTTCACTTCCTGTAAATATAAGATTGCTCGAGCTGATGATCATGCATGAAACAAAACATTTCTATTAGGCGTATATAGAGAATGCCAAAACAGACACAGACACAGTTGTACCCTACAACCGAAAGGATGACAGTAAAGACAAAGAAGGATAGTGTATATTCCTCCCATGCATGGGTCATGCAGATAACGTCAAGCGTTCAGATCACCATATAGCTTTCTGTAGTCTAAGAAAACATATTCTTGATTTATCTTCAATACACATGGGGACTACTTTACGACACTTGAGTGAACAGCCACACTGACATCCATTTTGGCAGACTATCTAGTTATAGTATGTTTTTGAACGTATTCACGACTGTATAGCAGTGCTACCAGCCAAATTTTCATATTACCCTAATGCACCAATGTAATATGATACGAAATGTTTCCGCTTTTCAGTGGAATGTTCTATAGCTATATAATACAAATTAAAGGAAGTGAAATTGTATATGGTCAGTGCATTTTACATGTATAATTGTAAGCTTCTGATCTTGCAGCAATAAGCTAGCAAACTATGTGAGAGCTATCCAAATATCCAATTAGTAAATATGTTAAGACAAAATCCTACAATTTGGTAGCACTGAAAAAGGGTTATCATAGTGTCAGTTAGTATAGGGTATTTAGATTTGATATAAATACACATACTACATACATACGTAATATGTATATGCACAATTGGCCATGGATGAAAGATTTGTTTGTCTTTACCATATTAGTGACTCCACATAATTGTACACCATTCATCTAGATAGGCATTTGAACACACATGTTGAGTAATCTCTTTAACCATTACTTAATTTATGGAGATTTCACATATGCAGCATTGATCAAAGTCTCACAATTTCCTTATAGCCCATATATTATTCAGTTATAACCAAAATCCTATTATATTGTTCCACATCTTTGCTGACTGTGGCACAACGCCATACATGTGTGAAGATTGTTGTAATTCTAACTAACCTAATTGAATTAACTATGTATATTATGTTTATAAACATTGGCACGCTAATGTATTAAATGAACTCTTCATTGAAAGGAAAACTCTAGAGTACTGGCCAAGAATAAACCCCTACGTTCTGTATATAATTAATCTCCTTTCAATCTGAATTACCAATACACTTGCCAGCAGTCTACACAATATATATATATATAATATGAAGATGTATTTTGTGTATGTTCAGAGAAACAAGCCTTACCTCAAAGGGGGAGGCCAACAGAGACCCTGAAATAGTTCACACCACACCCCTTGGCACTTTAGGAGCTGCAGAGTAGCTGTACACACTGTCTATCAAATTTAAGTGTGAACAAGATATATATTTGATATCAACAACTGTGCATGGGATTCACATTACAGGGCATTATTATTATGTTATACTTGTTAGCAGTGATTCTGAATGACAAAACCTATTTATGCAGACCATCTATTAAATTATTATTGTACCATTAAAGGTCCTCAGTGAAAACAGTCTATATTTATTATCTGACATCACCTTTACTCTACGTATTCCCAAATGGAGTTACTTTGACACTTTTAGTATGGCCTCTGCAATACAATTATTATTATAATAACATTACTTATACAATGTATACTTTATATGGTGATGAACTTCACTGTGTAGCCTGTCATACTTGCAGGTGGGAGGAAAAGTGAATTCTCAAAGAGATGAGCTCTTACATGCGTAATTAAAATCAATGGAACCAGTTTATTACATTAGGCCTCTTCAAATGTAACTTGAATTAGTAACTATATAGTGTGAAAATACCAATGTCATACAGAAATACAAGCAGATATGCATTTACTTACATTTGCTTTCTGAGTGTGTACATACTTGCAAGGCCTAGTCTAAATTTAGCTTGTGGAAATACACAAACACTTCCATATGGTTTCCAATCATCAATATACTTCATTTTATAGTATTGCTATGTAGTAATGTTTCAGTGACACTATAGATATGCGTAATGCACAATCTTATCATGCATTGCCAAGTACTGCCACACTATGTATGATAATACATTACATAGGGCTGCCATATATTTTTTGGTGATCCCTATACTTAAAGAGTATACTGTACTCTCTAATACAATTTTGCACACTACTGTTTTATGGCTTATGGTATACACTTTGTGACTGTAGTAGTGCATCACACTGATTGCATTAGAGAAAATGTATCATCCGTTATAGGACCTCTTTAATAGGAATCTAACTAATGCAATACCAAAAGGACCTAAATACAATTAGAAAATTGTTTATCATCTAAATACATAAATCAACACATAAAGAAATCATTATATTATATGTATATAATAACGTCAAACAGAGACAGAGCACCAAACATAAAATAACCTTTAGTAGGAAGTTTTGAAGTAAAAAGTTTTATCTACAAAAATAATTCTAAGTATGTCCAATTTAATATTGTGTCACTGTTTTTAAAAAGAATGCAAACCACAAGTGTCATTTCAGACCAGACAGGACAAACCATAATATTAACCTCTTATCAAATACAACACAACTTAGTGACCCTTATCAATATGTGGTGTTCTAGACCACTCAGAAACATGGGATCATTGATATTGTAAACGACCCCCATAATTCCTAAAAGACACTGACTAATTACATTGTATAAAGAAATGATAAAAAGTAAAGACTCTTTCCATTAGTCCAAACATGAGGAAGTCAGATCTTCACAAAATCAATTTACTGCTTTCTGAGTTAGCATACTAAAAGCTTAAACAACAACTTTAAGGCTAATTCTTGGAAAAATTCAATAAAATAATAGAATCTTTTATGGTTTGAAGACATTTACAACTCATGCTAAACTGTTAAGTATTGCAAGAATAATTTAAGTAAGAAGGCACCATTTGGTGTGAATCCTGTTTGTTCATTAGTTTTGGTATACAGAATAGTGTCTACATAATTCAAGTATGACATATGAACATATGTGGTATGTGAAGAGAACTCTTCACTTAGGTAATTACATATCTTAAAAAGGTTTTATAATGTAAATATGTTCACAAACATGTATCAGAGAGTACAGTATAATATAAGTATGGCCACCCTATCTAATGTATTAGCAAGCAACACCTCATAAATCACCAACGAAACGATTTTCGGTTATATTCGATTATTTGCAGCCATTCATGCACGCTTTTCTAAATGCCAAAACATGTTTCGACACTCTGCAGCGTTCAAAAGGCGGTTAACCAGGAATAGGCCCATTTCCGAAATTCACTTTTTCTTCTTCTTTTTCAAATGGACTAGCAAGGGTGTAGCAACCTATGGGGCTTTGGGGGCTTAAGCCCCCCCCCCCCCCCCCCCCCCCAGTTTTTTAGCCACAACCTATATTTTCTATTTCTTTAAATACTAACTCATGCCCACTCATGCTGGCCGCCATTATCATCAACTATGTTGCTCCAGTAAACCAGAAATTTCGGTATATAGCTATATGCAATCAGTCCAAAACAATAGTACAAACTATGAAAATATCACTTAAATTGTCCAAACATGCGCATTCTGTTGTCACTGCGGGATACAAAGTCGTTAGCTAAACTAAATTTTTTTTCAAGCCCCCCCACTTGCTCAGCTGTTCCTACGCCCCTGACTAGCGCTAATATGCAAACTTCTGCGGGCACGTACAAGTTATAAATCGTCATAAATGTTTCCAAACTAGGGAATAGACAGTCCTAAGTCCGAGTGCGCTCTACATGAAACATATTAATTGTGGAAAGCGAAAATTGTGGTCTTCTCGGCCGCCATTTTTATATAAGAGATCATGGCTTTTCGGCATATTTCTCGTCTGAGACATTATTTCGAGATTTTCGTCAAGTAAACTTTCAAAACTAATTATTTAAGTAACCATATGATTCCTACTTCAGCTTGGTGCGCCCAAACACAGAAGTGTCATATGGTTAAGTTTTCATTACATTTTGCAGATGTACTAGTTAGTCACTGGTAAACACTACTTCTAACATCATCTTTGTAAATGTTTTTTATTTATTTATTAGATAACATTTATAGAATATACTACTAACACTAAAACACATCAAAATAAACCTTCATAAGTAATACTAGCTCAGGCTTATCAAAAACTATCATGGTTACTAAACAAGACTACCATGATTATATAGGCTCACTTAACAAGACTACCATGATTATATAGGCTCACTTAACAAGACTACCATGATTATATAGGCTCACTTAACAGGACTACCTATAGAAGTGCAGGCACTTAATAAACCCACTCTTTTTATGAAACCTCACCTATCACACCCTCCCCCATAAATCTACCTCACCTAACACACCCACCATTATGAATCTACCTCACTGAACACACCAACCACTATGAATCTACCTCACCTAACACACCCACCACTATGAATCTACCTCACCTAACACACCCACCTCTAAGACCAAACCACACCCACTGCTATGAATCTACCTCAGTTAACACACCCACCACTATGAACCTACCTCACCTAACACACCCACCTCTAAGACCAAACCACAACCACCCCTATGAATCTACCTCACCTAAAACACCCACCACTAAGACCAAACCACAGCCACCCCTATGAATCTACCTTACCTTACCTACTGCACAGGTGTGGTAGGGTCTAGCAACTATTGTCAATTTCACACCTATGTTCAACCAGCCAACTCAAATCACACCAGCAATTATCACACCTTATAATTAGCCGCTTTATGGGTGTATATCTAGTGTGCAGTCTCAGACTCTCTCCATCCTCGGAGTCCGTGATCCTTAACAAATGCCTCAGCACGGCGGTACGGTCATTGGGGTATTCTGCTCTTTGTAGCATCCAACTCGGTCTCCAGTTTCTGCACTTTCGCTACTAGATCACTGCAATGCTTACAAACGATGGATGCCCTTCCAGCATGTCCAACTTAGACCATTGTGATCGATTGGGAATTGTCACTAATAAACACTGAAGGCAATTTTTGCCAAGGTGTGAAATTGACATGCAGACCCTATTCTCTTCTGCCCCCACACCATAATGAAAAGTAGGTCTAGTGGCCAGACTAAACACAACCATGCACTTTTGTGATGCTATCCCACCCACTGAACCTTAGTGATGTTAGCTATCTTTAAAAAAAACATCCAGCCAAGTTAGAGACTCAAATTCCAATCTATACAACACATCGATCAATTACATCAAGAAAACTCACAGAGATCTTTCATAATAAGGACAAAGATACAAATATGACATACACAAGACCAGTATATGAGTCTTGTTGTTCATGAATGATCATTAGCATTTTTTGATATTTCTTCTTCACTAGCTTTAACGACCTCTTGTGCCTGTTGGATAAAATTATGCCAAAGAATAGAGTTACAACAAATGTAGCATCAGCTTGTATATCAGGTGACATATGGCACAGTGAACCAGGTCCTGAAGGCATATATGTAAAGATACATAGTACAGTCAAAGCTGGTTAATTGGGACTCCCACTTTAGCTGGAGATGTTAACAGAATTGGATTTTTACATTGAAGACTACCTTATAAATGGGATGCCTATCTGATCAACCGGAACAATGCCATACCATTTTGCCTACTTTTGACTGGTCTGTACCACCCATTATGACCGACTAGTATGAACATAAAGCTTGTACTTTAATAATTATCCTATTCATGAGTGTATAGCTAACAGGCTAATAGGACAAAGCATGTCTACTTATCGCTGTCAGAAAAGTTCAGGAGTTGGATTTGCCTGGCAAAAGTTAAGCATCACTAACAAAGGTTAGCATTTGAAGTAACCATTATCGGGATAAATGGGACAGCCAGTGAGTGGGGATATCCCTTCTTCTCCACAGCATCCTGATTAACCAGCTTCTGCTGTACGTTTGAAAATTAATTGGATTGTTGAAATTAATAGTTTCAGAACAGCCTATCAAAAACAGTTCAGTAATTAAAACTTAGTGTGTTATTTATTTCCGAACATACCTCCCTCTGCATTATCTCAAGTTTCTCCAATGTCAGTGATTTTAAAGGTAAAATTTTCGGCTTGCAAAGTATCTTCAAAGAGAAGTAACAAACAGAAGAGCCAAATTGCAAACTATATACTTAGTCACTACATTGACAAGTGTACGAAAGAAATCACTATTCCATAGCCTTGTTTTATGTATCGATAATAGCACAACTAAAATCTTACTAATTCGGGGGATTCCTGAGAGTAAAGTTGTCCTGACTTTGGAAGAATTTCTTTAAATTTAGTAGTGTCTATTTTTTCGGCCATATTGTAGGGAACAAGGCGTGTCCTGCCTAGTGCATAGGCGATGATGCTATTAACATTTCACACCTCCGGTGATGGAAAAGCCTCAAAGATGTTGGTCTACACAAGGCAAAGCTACTTCGTCATTTAAGCAAAGCTATCCGAAATTAAAACCCAATTTGGTAAAGGGAAGCGTAGCAGATAGTCCGAGTCGACCGCAGACACCTAGCTGGATTGAGAGAGTAAAGCCTGTACAAGCAGTCAGCAAATCCAAAAGCAGATATAAGCACACGGGAAACAGTGTTAAGCCAAATTGCGACTTATCGCACAAGCTGTTTCAATCATACGACCACCTCAGTGGAAGTAAACAAAATGTTAACATCTGCGTAAATGGCCGCCTATCAGATTCCAGCTATGCCAGGCAGTTAATGAAAAAGTGCAACAAGGGAGATCGAAACAATACAACACTGGACATGTCCGACACGGAAAGCATAGAAAACATTACACTTGATGACAATGTCTGTAGTGGCGACTATGAAAAGTCTGAAAACTTAAAATTGCCACTTTGTTGGGAGGATTTACAAACTACGGTAAGTGTTACAACTGTATTTTTCTTTTAGTCACAAAACCATTCACTCATTCATTTCTCTTTGTATAAGGTCCCATATTCATACCAGCATTTTCCTGATATAGGGGTTGTATCTTTAGCAAAAATTGAAATTGAAATTATATATGTCTATGTAATAGCAGTTAAGGAGTCGTATATCTGTGACAGCAGAAAGTTAGAAGGAGCTAATTGTGAAGTGCTACTTCCTTTGCCATCAAGTGTTATCAAAATTATGCATAACCTTACACCTATGTCACCACTTACAAGACAAAACCATTTTATGTACATAGTCTACATGCACTCAGTCTGGTTTCAAATAAACATATAGGCTGTGTCATCAAGAGGGAGTGAAGCGTCTGTGAGCCAGTGTTCCTCGGGGTTGATGCCACCTGCTTCCAGTCAATTTTCACTTGTCAATATTGGTAGCACATCTTCCAAGAAAAATGGTTTGATCAGTGGTGTGAAATTATCCAGCCCAGCGCATATTGAGACTATGGTGACTTGGAGAGATATGTGTTTACTGCCATGGGCTAGTTCTCCTCAGCAAAGATCCAGCCACTGCTTAGAATGTAGTGACTCTGAAATATTAGATCCCAGCATTAATAATTCATTTGAAACAGTTAGCAAAGTAGTGAGTTCTCCAACTCAATCTCTGCCAATCCCTGTTGAGAATATTTTAAAGATCTCCAAAGGTGCGGGGAGGCTTATAGGAGTTACAGAAGTAAATCAGTTTGATGATCTCCTGTGTATCTGGATGAAATCTTCTACTGAGGAAGATTGCTTTAGTTTTGAAAGGTCACAATTTGAAGTGTATCTATCTAGTAAAACAAATGGACATGTCACTACAGCTGCACTGCAAAAAGAGGTAAACATACACATGTAGTCCTTAATATCGACCATAAGTCAGGACTGAGTGTATATACATGTACATAGATTATAATGCTGATAAAGACCTCCGGGTCAAAACGTCCTAAACTAGTAAATCCATGTTGCTGATGCTCAGTAATGTTTTATTCTCATGTAGATTATGTGTATATAATAAATATTGTAATAAGTTTCTGTTTACTCTTATATGATACTGTAGCCCAAAAGTGTACTGCACAACCTTTATTTCCTAAAGTTTCATCTCACTGCTGTTATTCCATGGTTACCTGACCCAAAAATGCTGCAAGGAAGGACATTAGAAATTAGTGTTAATATAAGCAAGCCACAAAGGTTAGCAATCCAAATTACTTATACACATGTGAGTGAATTACGTACTAACAATACTCTATACACAGTGAATTACTAACAATACTCTATACACAGTGAAGGCCATGTACCTACCTTACTTACTGGGCCAACAGATTTTTTCTTCTAATGTTGGTTTCCTTATATTATAGACTATAAGAAATAATTGACCAATTTTATTAGATATTCATCATGTGATTTACCCTGCCCACAGTTTATAAAATCAGCTGCAGATGTTGATATTTGCTACTTTAAGATTTCTTTGATCCAATACCATACGCAGGTAACCTATCTTTCAATGCAGTGTTCAGCCACACTTTTGCGTACGTATATGTACTTCCTATCTACTGATAAGGAAGCTACGTCTAAGTCAAAATGTTATATACATTTTGACTTAACAGAGTAAAAGATATGGGACTAATATAAGTGCTTCCCAATCAGGTGGCCTTTGGTTTTAAACTCATTGCATTCCACAGGAAACAGGAGAGGGCTGGGTAAATACAGACTCACCAAAATGACATAAGACTTTAATTGATTGCAATCACTTATTGCTGTGCTGTGTTTGTGACTTTTTGCACTGGACAAACTCTGACTCATTCATTGATTTCTCTTCCACCATACTTATATTTCAGTTTGTTTACTTTGTATTGTTAAGGTGTGTCCATTTTAGAGTTAATTTTCAACAGCCTTAGTTTAGTTGGGGCAGTCCTGAAGTTTCTATTGGATAGAATATTGAAGTACGTATACGTAGCTCTTTAAATACGTAGTATACGGATTTTGTAAATATCGTTTGTGCTATTGAAAATGTTTAAGTGCATATCCATTAATAGTGGTTTCGAATTCATACATGAGTAATAATTGCATACATGTATACATAATATTACATATGTTAAACAGGAATTGAAAATACACATGTAAACATTTTATCTTCTATTGTGAAGTTGGTGAGGAGTAGTGTATTTTCTTTTTACAACAGATTAAAAGGTAACGTCTTTCGCCAGTTACTGACTATTCCTGAAGGTGACTCTAATGATAAAGAACTTCCTTCCACATCAAATCAGTTTCAGAGCAACACCTGTAGAAACCTTACTGATGATGATGACAAAATGACCTTTACAGTCCATGACACACTCATTAATCCTGATAGTGCAGCTGGACAGGAAGCAATACTGCAGATCTATGATAATCCTTATCAAATCAGCAAGTCCTCTTTGAAGGAACCTTTAGATATACCAAGAAAGTCACAAACTTTTTCGGCGATTGCAAGAGCTAGGATTGGATCCTTCTTCCAAGATCCATCTCCATCAGCCACTTCTTTACTACAAGATAACTATGCACATATAAACCTCAAGGACTATAGCCATGGTCAGACATGTAAATTTAACCACAATGGAATCAGTGGGCCAAAGTCAAAGAATGCTCATCAAACAGAAAATGGGAAGGTATCCTCATCTGGTCTGAAAATAATCCCTCGTCCAATCCAGTTGTACCTGCCATCACAGGAGGATTGTGTCCAATTGCAGGAATGGAAGCCTCCCAGGCAGGATAACAGTTTCAATGTACCTGATCTTGTAAATCTTGATCTGAAAGACACTGTCAATGACTGATTTTAAATCTTTATTTATTATTTATTTTTAAAAAACTAAGCCTTATTATATTTTCATTGTTTCAGATGTAGTAGTTCTGTATTTTCACATGCAATCACTTGAGTATAATGCTGATATATAGTCAGTTTAGTCTGATCAATTTAATAAAGCTATGTCAATCCATGATAGTGCAAAGCATGATGGAAGCAGAGCACTGCTGGGTACAGCCAAAATCCTTAATTGTATATATTTGATTTACCCATAACAACGTTTGTCAACACTGACTAGTTGCAGTTTCATTATCACTGATATTATCCAAGACTACCGGACTCAGAAATGTGTACAACATACGTACATAATACATGGTCCACTAGCATTTCTCGCTATATTGTCATATACTCATGTACTATGTACATATGACTGCATATAACTAGAGCATGTGCCTTCAAAAAGTTAACTTTATACTTTATAAACATATGACAGGAAAACATTACAAGTGGTCAATTAGCGTCCTGATTTATTAAACCCTATACAGTTCTTGTGCTAAGCAGATGATCTACATTTGATCCATCAGTTTGAATTTGGTCTATCTTCCTCAAAGGAATTACACTATTGAATGCTTGCCTCCAGTCACCACCATTATTAACATACCACAGCAGAATCTCAAACACTAAAAATAAAGTGAAAGATTTTGTCTAAGTTGTAATATGAAACTAGTAAGGACACAATCACTTCATAATCACCAAATACTGTGATGCCTTGTCAGTACATACCATGATTCACCGCAAGAACCTTTCTGGAATTCAGTTTGATGAAATCTTCAATTGGCAATCGTGCATGTGAAATACCTTGTTCTTGAGCTCCTGTATAGCAGTGTCCCTAATGGATAAAGAGCACAAGTGATAACAAAACCACAAGTATTCTTTACTAATCAACAGGAGAAAAGAGGAAATATGTAATACAGTATGTATTGAGTGATCAGAGTCCATGCAGTCCACATGTAAATCTATATCATGTATGCATATAGGCCTATTTACAACCTTACAAATAGGTGCTACACTTTCCCAATTGGGTGGGTTCATTCAAATCAATATCATATTTTTGCCCTCAAGCATTTAAATAAACCTGACCATACAGAGGGTTTCCTTTTTAAATAAACAGGACACTTCTAAAGCACACAAACACGTTACAAAAAGTAATCATGTACGACTATAGACTATCTAAAGCAGGTAATGGGACGGGAATCATTAAGTATTGCCCCTATTTCGTGATGTTATGACTAAGTACTCCTCTTGTGTATAAATTCCTTCATGATGTCTCTTGCTGTGTGACAATGTGTCTATTGTATACAAACATTCCTGCTTATGTAGGTGTAAGAAATTTAGAGAACACATTCTTTGTATCTTCTTAAAGTACAATAGAAAAAACATGCCATAGGTTTCCTAAGTAGCTTCTGATTCTGATTCTGTGGCTCTGATCTGTTCTCAGAATCTGCTGTTGGTTTATATACATACACAAACATATACACATAAGCTATTGGAAAGGATAGCTTACAGTGACAAAGAAAATATTCCTCAGTTCTGAATTACCGTAAATCATGAAATTTATGCTTGTACCTTATCCATGCAAATTTGTGTTAATAAGTAGAATACACACCAAGTTCACATGCATTAATGATGTGCATTAGAGATACGATGTACAGGTATGTCTGTGCATAAGAGGTATAGCTATACACCGACTCATTTAGTGTGAAAGAAGTTTCCTTATTATTTCAGAGTTTCATTATGAGCTTGCTGCAGCATTTTTCAAAGACCAATATGTTACTAACTTAAAAGGTCAACCCAAGATCTACAGGAACAGTTTTATTAAGGCAGAAATTGCTAAACCAATCGCCACTCCTGACAACATCAGTGGTTCTATTCCACCAACTGCTGATGATTGAGACCTTTTTTAGATTTAAACTAATAGAAATTGTTTACGTCTGCTAGCCATATAACTATCTAGGTAACCTCTTATATCTAGTTCCACTTATGAAATGAGTTATCTTTTGAAATGACCATTTATCGACTTTTCGAGCATCTAAAGACACGGTTTTCTTAATTGTCAAGACATTTTGACCCCGAGGGGATTCTTCATTCTGACTGGATCTTTCAAAAGGTAAGTTCAACACAGTTTGAATAAATCCCTATTTTATTATGAAACAAGTCATACGGTATAAATGATGATTGTGATATATCCACAATTCGAAACACACATGAATTAATATTTTCAGGAATCAAAATGTAACTAATATCAAATAAATTTCACACATTATACATTTCATGATTTATGGTGATTTATGGTATATATGTGCTTTTCCACATATGCACTTAGCAATCACACAGGCAACTTCCACTTGGTGTATAGTTAAACTTACTTTGTGGTGATTATGATCCACAAGTCCTCCTATAATGTAAGCTTTACTTGGATCCAACGTCTGAAGTACATTTGGTGATTCTGCAGCTAGGAAAACTACTTTGTCCTTTCCAAACTTTTCAACATAATTTTCAGCACAAAGCTTGACCTTGGGAAATACAGCAGTTATAGCATCAAATAAACTGTACACGTACCTACATGTGGCCCCTCCCACAGGAAATGGGATGGGTCTTGGCTGGTCAATCAAGTAATGTAACTTATATTAATATAACATCAGACTTTATTGCAGATCTTGGCCATGAGATCTTGCCTTTCCTATATACTGATAAATTATTAGAATGCAATCCCACAGATTGATACAAACAACATACTGTAAAACCATTAATATTAACGTTCATTATATTTAGCGTTTTTGCCATATATATGACTTATTAGCAAGTTAGTGATCTGTTGTAAGTACTTGCTCCATACTCCGATTTGCCCCAGAAGTACTAGTACGTGGGTCATCACAACTTGGCAGCAAAGGGAACAACTATTTTCTGTAACCTGCTGTCATTTTGCACTTCACTCACAACATGGCACACTATTGCCATGCGTAATAAAAAACATTTTAGCAACTATAAATGTTAGCGAATGATATCACATCGCTAATTACGCTAACATTAATAGTGCGCTAAAATTAATGGTTTTACAGTGGCCTACAAAAAGTACAAAACACTGAAGTGTGTATGTTGTAGCCTATCAATCAGGTATAAATGTAGCTGTAGTAGAGTGATCTATTTCAAAATTAGACACAAGAGCCAGTATTCTTCTGTGCTCATTCTGAACAATCACCTTTAGCCATTCGGAAATTATTAACATAATCAAATTAGGACGTATGCATCAGATGCTAAACTCACATCCCACTTGGAAAAGCCTTCAATATGGTCTTCAAATCTCTTTTTACATTTCCCCTCAAAGGAGGACAAATAAAACTGAACAGGTTTCTCCATTCTCCGATTTTCAGAGTAACACCTTTGTATCTGTTTGCATAGCATAACAATATCCTAGCAAGATAGTAACCTTTTCAAAGTAGGGAACTTGAGGAGATGAGACTACAGTAAAGTATGTATGGCACTGGCACGGATGAGGCTACACTAAGAAGTAAAAGTGAGACTAGTGCCATGCAACAGGCTCCTTATAAGATACAGTGTACATAAAATATTACATATTGCCCACCCGATCTGACATTAGATCATCATATCCAACATCAATCACAATTTTAACTGCACTAGCAGCTCCACTGTCCATCCTTTTGAATACCTTGGGTTTAGGGACTTCTCTACTTGCACCTATGTACAGACTTCAAAACAGTGATTTCATAGGCACAACACAATCTGTTGGACAACAGATAGACATTGGTAACACCACAGAATATGAGTTACTAACTAGTGTAGGCCAATATAGTGTTACATTAATTCCATCAGAAGGGATTACGATAATACTTAGAATATCGATAGAATAATCCTACCATCACTTAATTCTCTTTGTTTTTGGGATTTTAATTTCCTTTTAGCCTTGGCCATTTCCTTCTTTTTCCTCCTAAAGCATCGCAATCAAACACCGAAAGGAATCGTAGCGTTACTATGATATCGCATGCCATAGATACCTCCACTCTTGTTTGTGTTCCTCCTGTTTGTACTTTTTGATTAGTTTCTTTGTTTGATTCTTCGAAAGACCTTCTGGTATGTTGTATTTTACTGCAAGTGCTTTGGTGTCACAAAGGCGAGCTGCTAGACTATTCTGTTTAGAATTGCAGGGACCTTCCATTTTTAATTATCGTTGTCGATTAATCGCGGGTATTCTAGGTTATTTCGCCCACGGTAATCGCACTCTCTTTTGTGTACTATGTTTACAATGGACTGCAAAGGAAGAGATGCCTGGAATGGTGGTTCAAGGTATTGAGGTTAATCACAAGCAGACTGATCAAAGTAGCTAGTGATACTGGCGGCAGTGGAGTTTCGGAACAAATTGAAATGGCATGGATTGAAGGTGGATATTATATAGATAAGCCAAATAAAATATCAATAAAACAAAATGGTGGATGAATAATCTGATAACGACACCATGTATAAGGCCGGTAATACAAAACTTTAATTATTGTGAAGCATTTAATTCAAAATAACTCAAACAGTCTAGTATCCAAGCCACAGGAATAACTGATAAATCTTTGACCTTAGACCATTTTTCTAAATCCTTCTCATCAGTGCAGTTTGGATCATAAAGAAGGAAAATGCTACTCTTCAATGGCATGGGGCTGTGAAAGGGATGGGTTTGTTTGGTATTATAAGCCCTTGAAGGTTCACGACATATAACCTCTCCATCGCAACTTTGAATCAGTTCAGAAAGTTCAGTTTTATCTGGTGTTGGTGACACAATTGAGCCCAAGAAATAAAACTTGCAGCCATCAAACAGACCAGGATTCTAAGCAAAAGACAAACAATTACATATGTACAGTTTTCTCTCTTTAATTGTACAAGTTGAGGGCAATTTGAAACATTTAAAGACCCACAATGAAGTATTGAGAGCTATAGACGATCAAAGAGCCAGACAAAGACTCCCGGGAAGTGGAATTCCTAGAATTAGCTGTTTGCATTAGTAAAGGAGAAAGAGGTGGAAATTTGGACCTGCATACAAAGATCTTTACCTTGTGTGTCTAACTGTAGTCATAGACCTTACATATTTGTAATTTAGAAATTTAGATGATTTGTGTATGTACATACCAGAAGTGCCCTATTTTCCCTGGATCTTCTAGGACCACCACTATCAAATAACATTGATGAAGTAGCAGTTCCCTTCACTTCATAAATTTCTTCATTTGCCCATTCTCCCAATTCCAGTGAAGCTTCTATCCCTATAGACATAAAAGGTATCTACGGTAGTACTCAAATAGACTGTTTAAAATCACTTACAGGCATAGCTGACAATCCAAATTCCATTTGCTACAGCATAAAGAAATTTCATGGTTCTGGGACAACATCCTTTAGAGTTGACACTAGTCACCAAGTGGGTCACTATACGTACAAAAGTGTGGAAGGAACCACATAATGGTATTGAAGGAAGAAAAGACTCAGTATGAACATTGGCAATAATACCTTTCCTTAAGAACAGCAGTTGAACACAGTGATACGCATATGGTACATGAATATCATTGTTACAGGATCAGTAGCTTTGTAGAACCCTAGATTACATTTATACTAACTCTTGTGTTTGTTACATAAAGCATTTCAAGATAGATTAAGTAAGAAACGGGGATAACAGGACGGTAAAAAGCATTGAAACAAGACAGTAATCATGTGATAGCTAGCTAACCAATGGCATACAGAAGTGGTATACTGAAATTTAAGCGGCTTAACCATACACATCACTTCTACGTAAGTTTAGGCACATCATACCTATACTTCTGCTATATATATATGTACCTAAACATTTAAAGTTTCAGCATACCATTCCTATATGATTAGCCTTATCACATAATCTTGGCCTTATTTTGAAACGTTTCCAGATGTGCATGCTATTAACATCTGCAAGCACTCCCATCCCTACTATGAAATCTATTTTCAAAACTTTACTTGTGTTCTTTTCTCTCTTTAACTGTGACGTTATTTGGAGAAAAACTTTTGAAACCAAAACTTCACAAACCACCCATGAAAACAGATAACCCAGAGCTCCTATTTAAAATATGGTGTCCAAGGGCTTAATTTTTGGTCTCCTCTTACTTCATGTTGAGCACATTTAAATTTAAGGTTTCCTATTCCTTAGTTTGAAGAAATTATTGATAACTTAGTGCTTCCCATCCCTACTTCAGCTGTCTATTATGCAGAAGTGACGTGTATGGATAAGTACCTAACTTAAATATCAGTATGCTAATTCTGTGTCTTGTTTCGATACTTTTTCCAAATGTGCTATTCATTGTTGCCATTTCTAACTTCATTTTTAATGTTTTTATTTTATTATAGAGGCTTCAAAGAGTCCAATAAGCAAAAAATTGCTTTGCTGCTGATTTATGAGGTGGTATCTGATAATATTATAGAATAAGGTGGCCATGTTTAGGTTTTCACTACTTAGGTAATACAGTATGGTAGAGTAACTCAGGAATGCAAAGCAGAGACTATTTAACATTTAGTATTGTATGTACGTATATGTAACTATCAACTACACAAAAAGTGTCATTAATACATACTCCTTCACTACATACCCTGACTTGAAAAAGTGTCAGCCATCCTAGCCCGTAGAGCTTGACTGGCTGTATTTACTAACAACTTTTCCTTCTCCTTTAAACTGGATGTCATGATTACCACATCAAGTGGAACACCATTGAGTAATGGAGAGGCCTACATATGTACATACATACATGAACCACATAACTTAGGTAGGCTGGTTTGCATGCACAGTACATTAGAATTGAGGGTACAGTGGAATCTTTTAATGAAATGGCATGAACTTCTCAAATGGATAACCAATTAAAAACTCCAATCAGAGATTTATATCCTAACATTATAACTAAGACTCTAAAGCTATAAAATATAATATAATATATGAGATGGCACTGTATCTGTACTGAGGAATGGCCTACATTAAGGCTTATCTCACTAAGGTTTCTGCCAACATATATTTCCAATTTATTCACTCCTTAAATGACAGGTTAACATGTTGATAAAACAATACCAAGGATACAACCACCTTACATGAGGTGACTTGATGGCCTTTGAAGTCCGGTTATGTACTGCAGGAGTGGTCGATACAAATAACAATTTCATCTTCTCTGATTTTGCCATATCCTTGGCAGTTAGACCTTGCTTGTTTCTACATAACATTACAGTAAAGCAATTCCTATACAACAATACAGCCAGCAAAAAGGGTTCTACTGAGAAGATGACAAACAAGGACCCTTTAGGTATACGTATGTACTACAGTAGAAGCTGGTTAATCGGATGCTATGGGTGAAAAGGAGGTATCACCACTAACAGCTCAGCCATTTATCCACACAATGGTTTTTACTGCTACAATTAAGACTGGTTAAACCGGCTGCATTACTAGCACGAACATCAGCAAATCACAAACACAATGCATGTACTAAATCAGCAGATTTATTGCAGACCTGAATTTTGTTTGGAAATAGGCCAGCTAGCATCCACCGGATTAACACATCAATTTGATATAATTTGATATGGTAGTTACACTGTATGATGAATGATGGACAAATTACATACTGTAAAAAGCCAGAAACATTGTTTGGGGGTAATTGATGGAGGGTGTACTCCCAAAGAATATGATGGTTATGACTTGGTAGCTAACACCAAGTAGAAAACTATCAAATAAATTCTCTACCAATACTTCCTGCTATCCATTATGTAAGATTTGTTAGCAAATGCCAGGCTCTACAGTAGCCCAAATGAGACCTGACCACATAAACAGAGGCTGAGTATAACAATCCTACCTCTTACCTTAGGGCTGGATTTGCTCCATGTAGCAGAAGTAGACGAGCAATGTCAACTTGCTCGTTCAGCACTGCATCATGTAGAGGTGTACAGTTCTCATAGCCCGGGGAATCAATGTAAGCTCCATATTTAATGAGTTCTCTAGCAATTTCCATGTAACCGTGGTTACTAGCCTCATGCTATATTAACAGTAGAGAATTGTATTTACATATATTCTGCATTTTAAAAGAACAAGAAAAAAATCAATTATGGCTATAGATAAATTATGGATAGGAAATAAATACCAATTCCTATATAACAAACAGTATTAATACTCTATTTAAAGACTGGACTGGAGGTAGAAGGAAGTGAAGGGTCAGGGAATTTGTTATGGTCTATAAACCTCATTAGTATTGTCAATTTTTTTGTGACATACAGAGTGATTAGGATGGGGATAATTATATACATAATTGCAAGCAGACCAGCCCTTCTCAAGTACAAGTCTTACACATACTAGAGGTGTCCATCCTGCAAAATCTTTCACATTTGGAGTGGCTCCCTCTGATAATAGCTTCTGCACCTGTTCCAAGTTTCCCTGCAGGTGAAAAGTGTTTTCACTTTCTGTTAAACTTCAGATCATACTACCAATGTGCCTACATGTGTAAGTAAAGAATTAACCTTACATACCTTAATTGTAGCAACATGAAGTTGTGTTTCTCCTTGTCTATTGCATTTTACTTTGGCCGGTTTTACTGCCAAAGTGTTGGCATTAGAAGAAGATTGAACAAAAAATCCTAGTTCTTTGCAACCTTCAGAAGTGCCTATTGTGTGTGATTTCCTAGTCCCTATCCTTCGCTTCCTCCTAATAACAATCTCTTCTTGGGCCGGTTCTATTCGAGAGGATGCTTTAGATGAGGCATTCATCTTGTTCTTACTATTCTTTTTGAGCAAAGCTTCAAGGCGAGCTCTCTTATCATTAGTTTGAAGCTTTGCAAAGTTTCTAGTCTTCATGAAGAGGGGAGTGTTTGGTTGCTCCAAAAGACTGCCAGAGAACACTTTTAAAGTCTTCCTATATGAAGTGCTACTGTAGTCCAAGAGACAGCTTTTCTTACGGAGGTTCTGAAGGTTTCCATTCATCTTGCTCTTTTTTGCTGTTGTATTTCTCACTTGATCTCCCTTCAAGGGACTCAATGGATTTTCAGCTACATATGTGGATTCTTCTTTCATAAGGGGCTCCTTTTTCTCCTGTTTGTCACAGGGGAGTTTGAAAGATGGTTTTGGTACTGCTGTAGCTAATTTGGACATTATATGCCTTTGGATGAGGTCAGCTGTAATCTTTGGAGTCTGAAAGTCATCTGACTCTGATTTAAATGGTAGCATGGGATTGTTCTTAAAAGAAATCCCTTCCATGTGAGTTATACTGGGTGAACTATCAGCAAGCAATTTTTGACCTTTGTTCTCTTTTACAGGACAAAGACAATGTCGAATTTCATTTATGCTATTCACTAAACTGGACAGTTGTCTGTTTGGTCTCATATCCTTCATCCAGCAAGGTATCCCACACTCAGGACAAACTGCTTTACCTTGCTTCACATAATTACTCAAAACGCACTCTCTAAAGTAGATTATTGAGCATTAACATAAAATGACAATTTAACGACCTAAATGTTTGTGCTTACTTGCAAAAGTGATGATCACACTGGCCAATGGAGTGAGGGTCTTGAATTTGCCTTTTGCTAAAGGGAGTACTGTCCCTTATGTCGTGCTTACACAATTACATTAAAAGATTCTTACCATATGTGACACAAAAATAAACCTTCTAGGTCTGCTAGTGCATTGAGCGTTGCTGACCAAGTTTCTCCCTTGCTAACCGTACGTTTCAAATTTCCGCCATCGGCCATTGTTAATCACGTGATCACATCTCACGCGTCAGTCTGTGGTTTTTGACGCATGAAGAGACGTAATCACCTCTGGCGAAGAAACGTCAAAACGACTCGCTTTTAACGAAATAATTGATCATACCGACAAGTAAGTGGTTGATTATTGCTTTGGTGCGTTTCGTGTAGAATAGTAGGCTGTATGACCCTCAATGATGTCTTCTATTTGCGAAGCATTGAAAAATGAACACTCCTCCCGCTGTATCTGCTGCATTAAGTAAATCCAATCCAGTTACCTCTGGGCCGTCTAGCGGAAATCTGGTCGCTTCAGCTCAAGAAACGGAAAATCCTGTTAAGCACGTAGAAACTCCTACTAAGGCACTGGAAGATTTTAATAGTGATATTGCTAGACGTGCTTCTTTCAAGTGAGTCACATACTCTTAATCTGAGATTAGTGTTCCACTTTCCTTGTCCTTACCCTTAGGCGGATCCTTGATGAGATTGATCCTATGCTTTCCAAGACTGCTCAAGGCTCTACTGCGTCTCGTTCCCAAGCAACTGCTCCTGCAGCTGGCGGCGGTCAAAGTGGAGTCGACGTGACTCAGTTGCAGAATCTTCTAGCTACGCTACAAAATTCTCAGAGTGTGAGTAATGTAACATGCACCTTTGGTTATGAGGTTCATTGGACTGCGGCGGTACGTACATACGTACTGCAGTAGACCCTGTATGAACGGTCACCTCTCCAGGACGGTCACTTGCCTAACCGGTCAAATTTACGCTATTCTTCGTGTACATTAACGATAATGCGGTCACCTGTCTAATGCGTAATATATAGTGTCACTTTTCCAGTCCAAAGAGGTTTCCTACCTTCGTATCCGGCCGTGATCACCGTTTATAACACGAGTAACAGGCCTGATAAAGACAGGCTCCGAGTGGCTATTCCTACCGCTAAAACGATACACACACGGTACTTCCAGCCAACACCTCGCTTTACCCAAAAACGATTATTTATCAACTATGATCCTTTTTAATATCTAATGTAGCCAGATAAATTAGGTCCCATAGGTGACTGGATTAGACAGGTTCCACTGTAATGTTAAGAACACATCATGTACAGACAGAGCAATGCTAATGTACCACATACATTTCTACAGTCACAACTGCAGCAAGCAATTTTGAGTTCTCTGACTGGGAACAGTCTCCATGCCAACCTATCACAAATAGCAGCCCAGCATCAACTGCAGCAACTTCAACAACACCTGTTACTCAGTAGGTCTTGAATACTGTAACAAGAAAAGTGCATCTTTCCAAGTCCAAGTACACCATAAGTATAATCATTGCTGTCATAATCAGACCCACAAGTTCTGCTATATGATTAAAAATGTTAACTGAACAATCTCATAAGCATGCAATGCTAGTAACTCTATTATCTTAATTTGGGTCATTAGTATGGAAATACTGTTGATTGTTAAGCATTCCTGCAAATCATAACTTAACTTTAGATTCTCTATCTATCAATAATCTTTGTCTCAAGCTGCTGGTTTAGTTTAGTTACTTTTCTATGTGTTGAGTGTATTAATTATCGAGTCTTAGTGTCAAATCTGCATAATGACTGTTATAGGTGCGTAGTTGTTTATACTTTAACACATTTGCAGATTTGGCTGGCTCTGGAAGTAATCTATCAAACAATTTTCTGTCTGCTGCACTTCTTGGATCAGCTACTCCCACTACCACTGTAGCCTCTTCTTCCACCAACACTCTCAACAGCAGTGCTCTGGTCAGCTCACCAGGCAGTTCGCTGGGATCACCAGCTCATACTACTCCAAGGAGCTCCAATATCACCCCAGAACAGTTTCAAGAGGAAACACAGAGAAAAAGAGATGTTCGTCTGAAGAAGAACAGGTAAGAGAATGTGTACTGCTTTTACCTTGATTGCATGGAGAGATTAACAAGTGAATTTACTGAGATATGCTGCACTAATTGTATTGGACCATGCACATAAGTTATGATTTCCTTTAGTAGCAAAGGGTTTTTAATAATGTAGGGAAGCGGCAAGGGAATGCCGCAGGAAGAAGAAAGAGTATGTTAGATGCTTGGAGAATCGTGTGGCAGTTTTGGAGAGTCAGAACCAAGCACTCATTGGAGAACTCAGAGCCTTAAAGGAGCTGTACCTTCCAAAATCAGATTCTTAAGAGATGCCCTTACCTTTTGCAGTGCAGAACTTCTTTGTATACTATATCTCATTTACGTATGATACACACATGGACAATTAGTCCATAGCTACAAAGTTTATTGATATCATCCCATTTTCTATTTGATTAATGTTTTAAAAGCCTTTTCCCTTCTATTGATTGTACGTATATAAGCTTAATAAAACCATGCCGTGACATTTGTGTACATACACTTTCAAGGACACTACTTATGTATTGAACTGATCACACAAGACAATCACATGGTGTACAAGGATTCACAGAAGATCAAGATAAAGAAAAAGACAAAGACTCCCAGGATCACTGATGAAGGGTGGAATTCCCAGAAACGGCTGTCTGACCCAGTGGAGAAGAAGATGAAAGAAGGAAGAAAAGACTACTGTATCTTCATCTAAAGCTCTCTTTAGGTTTAGTTCCCCTATAGGCTCTTTTTACAGAATAGGCATATAGCATGTAGGAAAATGGTATCTTAGATTTTTCATGTGACTGTCATGTGTATATTATATTTATATCATATTATATTAGATTACCTTAGTAATATATGTTGTAACTTGTACTGTATAAGTAGTAATATCTGCCAGGGGAGACCAAAGGTTGAGGGCAGATATCACTTATGATTAGTTCACACTTGAGTGTGGTATAATTAATTGGGGCGAGCCTTAGCAAGCCCCGCCTAGTGCGTAGTATGGCTGGAAGCGCTATGTATGTATATACAGTGCAAGTTACAATATACAAAGGTAATCTAATCTAATATAATATAATATAAATAAATAATTCATATGGCTCCAAGAAAGAACCTAAAAACAAAATGGGCATATCATCATAAAGATTAGGGTATAAAACTCGTTTCAAATTAAGGGATTTTTTATTTAGGTCTCCGTTTGTTAGAAAACGGAGGACAAAGTTTGCATATAAAAGGCCATAGGACTATAGAAAACCTATGGGAAATTTATATGCAAACCACGTGTTATATTGATAAAAATTGTCAGTTTGTCAGATAACTGTGAAATCAACATATATCATGGTACATGTGTATAAGAAACGTCATATATACAGTACAAGTTACAATATACTAAGGTAATCTAATATAAATAAATAAATAATATAATTAATTAATTAAATAATTCATATGGCTCCAAGAAAGGACCTAGAAACAAAATGGGCATATC
The DNA here is from genome assembly GCA_947172415.1 of Chondrosia reniformis. Lineage (NCBI taxonomy): Eukaryota > Metazoa > Porifera > Demospongiae > Chondrillida > Chondrillidae > Chondrosia > Chondrosia reniformis. The sequence goes on along the minus strand of OX359199.1, from coordinate 3,924,490 downwards.
ATCATAAAGTTTAGGGTATAAAACTCATTTTAAATTAAGGGATTTTTAATTTAGGCCTCCGTTTGTTAGAAAACAGAGGACAAAGTCTGCATATAAAAGGCCATAGGACTATAGAAAACCTATGGGAAATTTATATGCAAACAATGTGTTATATTGATAAAAAATTTCAATTTGTCAGATAATTGTGAAATCAACATATATCATGGTACATGTGTATAAGAAACGTCTGAGACATCATATACGTATATAAAGGCCTTGGCCTTTTATGTCCCTTGTGTACAAGTTACAAAATGGTCTCTAACCCTGTTGATTATGCCAATGCATGCAACCAACCGTCGGTGTTCTTAGCTCCCTCACAAGGCAAATCAAATCTGCTGTGGTTATTAGCTGAGACCCCTTTAATACTGGAGCCTTTGTTGATATATGGCATGCAGATGCATCATCTTCAGTCTATACTAAGGTGTGAAAAGGTAATTGGTAGGCCATGTGTTCTACCTTGCAATTGGATGATCTGTATCAACTACTACTCTCTATGCAGTAGTTGAGGATTTCAAAGCCTGCAACAGTACTAGTGTGACTAAAGTCTTGTACTGTTTAAAATACTGATTATCCTAGGGGTCACTTGGATCTCTTTAAATTTGTAACTTGCACTGTGTAGCTAGTACTTGATTGTAATTTTAATATTACATAGTCACTTGGATCTCTTAAATTTGTAACTTGTACTGTGTAGTACTTGATTGTAATTTAATATTTTATATATTTGCTAGTAAATTGCACTGTGTAGTGTACTTGAGTGTAATTAGCTAACAAAGTATTTCACTATACTTATAGACATTCGCTATAAGCAATTTCGTTACTGTATGTAGTACACATGGAAAACGTACTAACATGGATAAGAATAAAGCCTAGTTGAAAGTCAGCAATATGAATTTACTAATTCTGGACGTTTCGACCCAGAGGTCTTCATGCATCAGCAATATATGAGGAGTGGGAATACAATTCAGTATAAATAGGAAATTAGTAAATTCATGTTGCTGACACTCAACAAAGCTTTATTCTCGTAATGATCGCAACAAACACTCCTAATTCCTACACATGGACAAGTAAAAACATTAACAGATAACGTAAGAAGAGAAGACAGAGCTTAAATTACCAAAGTAATACGGTCGACCAAACGAATCCAGTCTTTCGCATCAATATAGGAACAACTCTGCCTCAAACTTGACGGGAACGTATACAAAAACGCTTTATCTAACCTTCGCTACAACTCGCCTGTTCGGTAGCTCCTTCTTGTAGGAGAGCGTCGACTTGTCATAGCCGTTCTCGAAGGATGATCTTCTTTAGCAACGAGGCGGTGACGTTTTCGCAACGTCACAGATTTCACAACCATGTGCATGTACGGAGCGACATACGAGGGTGTCGGTGACGCAATACAAAACATCATAATACATCACCAGATTGCACAATCATAACCTTGAATTCTTCATTATATCTCGATTATTTTGCAATTTTAATTAAACAAAATTTCGCCAGATGTTTGTCATAGACATGTACCATAATATATGTTAGTTTCAAAGTGATCTGACCAATTGAAAATTTTTATGAATATAACACTTGGTTTCAATATAAATTTCCTATAGGTTTTCTATAGTCCTATGGCATTTTATATGCAGACTTTGTCCTCCGTTTTCTAACAAACGGAGGCCTAAATGAAAAATCCCTTAATTTAAAATGAGTTTTATACCCTAAACTTTATGATGATATGCCTATTTTGTTTCTAGGTCCTTTCTTGGAGCCATATGAATTATTTATTTATTTATTTATTTATTTATATTAGCTACCTTAGCATATTGTAACTTGTACTGTATTTATTTATATTAGCTACCTTAGTATATTGTAACTTGTACTGTATATATAACTTATTTGATGAGACAATTAACTTCTTTCGAAATTCTTAGCAATATATACAGTGCAAGTTATATTTATCTAGCTAGTAACTATATTTGTTGTGTAATCAATAAACTTACTTGATTCAAAGCAAAATCACCAAGGAAAAACGTGGAACAATATACTATAACAATAGACTTCTTTTACTCGCAGGAGTAATAAAACAGCGGATATCTATTAACGCAATGATAGTGTTAACAGTGGGCCGCCCATGACTGGGTCCATGAATCACTATAAAATATAAAATACAAAGGTCATATTCAGTTTTAAAATACCATAGTACAGATCAGAATCGAAGCTACATCTAAGAGTTTCAATCAGCATTACTATATCTCTTCCATGATTTCTTGCAATTGGATTTCCTTGTCACCTCTCCCTAGACTTGGGTCTCTAGTGATGACTGCAATATATATATATCTGACACATTTATCGGAAAATTGACACCATATAGTAAGGTACTATTAACAATCCAATGTTCTCAAGCCTAAATCATCCTGCTGAGGATACAGGTCATTGTGTATACAGATAAAAGTAAAATACAAATAAAATAAACCAATAGCCAGAAGATCATATACGTGTATATACACCTACCTAAATTCTAAATGTATAATAAATACATACTTATTATAACGGTCTAACCTCTTATCTTGAATTACCCTATTGCACATAGTAGTCTCATGCATCAATGAATTATTTTAAAGAGTCATCATAATTAAATGATATGTATATGATAAAATTACTGCATGCCTACCTTTCTATATTCATGTCACCATGGTACCGGAGCTTGCATTAAATCAACTTAAGTATTATATTCCTCATTCTCCTATATCGCACCTTACTTTATAAAACGCCCTTAACCACATCGCCACTAACTCATCTGACACACCAGCTGCAGCCAAGCACACAGCTAGGTGTTCACTGGATGAAAAGGAAGTGCTATCCCACTGCAGGGACCTCAGGATTGCTTACCTACTATCAGACAGTTGGGGACAAATTGCTAGGAAATGGATAGTGTCCTCAATTTCTGAGTAATTACTACAAACTCTGCACCATCTGTCTTCTCTAGTCTCATTAGAGAATCTCCCAGTTTCTTCCCTGATTGGCAAAGTGCCACCTATTAGGTTACACAAAAAATTGCGAACCTGTCTCAAATTAACTTGGTCAGCTATGGGGAGGGATCTGAAACCAAAAATGTTTAGGCTTTTTCTGCACCTCATTGGTCCATCTTTGCTGCTCTTGTACCATCACTTACTGATTGATAAAATACTTGACTTCATTGAATTGGTGATTTAATATATAATTAACAGGTATACTAAATTCAGACAATTTATCTTTCATCTTATCCCACCAACTTCTGGGGTTATTTTCCTCTTCATATATTGTAGTATCATATATTTTATTCCATGAATGAATAATCGATGTGATAATCAAACCACAAGTAATAATCAATGATACATCATGAAGAGGGAAAAACATGAAAGAAGCAATTGCTGGGAATCAAACCCAGGACAGCTGGTTATGACCACCAGTTGCTCTGCCACTGAGCTACAATTGCCACAGCAATGCCTCTCCCATGCTCTCCTCTCTTAAACTAACTACAACAAATAATCGGTTTACATTCTTAATTAGTGGTGATTCACTTCATCAGACAAGCTGATAATCAAGACCCAGCCCATTGATGGATACCTTTCTAAAAAATAGTACTGCTTGTACTAATTGCCTTTCTGAGGCACTCCTCCAGCCCATATTATTTTCTAGGGCATGTATGGGGTGTAATCTAGACACTCCTAAGAAAAATCTTGCAATCTTGAGGTTTAAAGCCTCCTTAGTTACAAACATGCTCCATTGGGGACAGCCAACAGGTCTTTCTTCTTAGATCCTTAGATCCTTCACTGGTCCATTCTGTCCATGAGAGCATGAAAATTATGGACACGACCTGAGGAGATGAGGCAAGTAGATAATGTAGTCTCTACTAGACCACATAAAGACAGGTCGTTTGGCAAAGCTAAAGTCCATTCAACTATTTATAGTATTTTTATCAGGAATAGTATTATATACGTATAAGCAAACTTTTTGGATACTTGACTTAACTTCTGAAAGAGGCCCGGCTTATAATTACTACTGCTAAAGATATCGTTATTTAGCAAATCCTGTATATAGGTCTTGTATGTGTCATTAGCCATGTGGACTTCCTACATACCTTTTATGGATATTGGGAGTATGTAACAAGTTCCTCCTCCACTAGAGACTGCAGAAGCTTTGGAGCGAAGCTTTTAGATAGCATAATCAATTTAACTTCGCCGGAATGGAAATATATCTAATTGTACATAGAAACAGCCTGCAATCGTGACTGGCACTCAGCTGTTAAATGCAGACTGCTATGGAACGCCGTATGTGCCATTTACAGAAAACGGAAAACGGAAGATAGAGAATACAGATACAGAAAATAATTATGTTTTGTGGCTGAGAATTTGTCAAGCCAAGTGTTCCAATCTTTTCTGTAAGCATTGCATAAAGCCTGAACTCCTTGTTAGGAAATCCTGAACCATATTTGATAATGCTGTATAAAGTTTCCAAATTTTGGTCCAGTATATAATCATTCACTATCAAAGTGCAGCTAGAAGAAAGTCATTGATAAGTATGACATGTGCCATAAAATACGTATGTCCTCGCCAAGTTTGGAGGAATGTTAGGACAAGATATTCATGATTTCTTCTCGACAGTGACTAAGGTAGGTTTGTTCTATATAATAGTATTAACTGTGCTTGTCCCCAAACATGTGACTCTGAAGTTTTACACTAATAGCATGCCATAGATTAGTCTTAAGTGAAGACACAATGGTATGAGTGGCTCTTCAACAATCTGTACTTTTTCAAGCTATGCAGAGTAGGCAGAATAAATCTAAAAGCACATGATAACATTTAATGTTCTCAGATTAGCCCTAGATCTTGGGGCCTCTGACATTTTCTATAGTAGCCTATTTTCACTGTAAAAAATGAGGTGGTTATTTCCACTGAATATGGTGGTAATAGCCATATAGTCCTGATGTCCACCATGGTGGGAATATATCAATGGATATTACCACCATTTGATCCACCCCACCACAGTGGGAAACAGTAGGGTGGTTATTTCCACCTGTACCTATAATGCGCCATATTTTACAACCAACCAATCAGATTTTGAATAGATAAAATAACCACAATTTTATATGGGAGAAGACTAGTTGCGATTGTCTCTGTTGAATCCCTGTAATCCGACCCGATTCTTGGTAGGAAAGATGTAAAAGTAAGTCAGTGAAAGGAATATTCCAAGTATTTCTACCGCATACCATGCATGTAATTGATAATCGAACAGGTGCATCCACTTGTACTCTAAGTTTTAATTGGTTTACTGTAGATTGTAGATGGCTATATCAGAGAGTATATGGTGCTGTAGAGCGTCAAAACATGTAAAAAAAGAATGAAATGAATGACTGCAAATAACTTTTGCCATTCCTGCTAATCTCTTAGGTCAGTTACCATTAAGACAACATGCACCATCCTGTCTACTTTCAATGGTATCATCAATGGTAGTACTCTCTAAGTAGCATTTTATTAAATTGCAGCCCCTTGCTAGCTCTTATGGTTATGCTGAATTTGTTTATGATTTTGGCCTTTTATACGTGTAGTAGAAGCTGCAAGAAGATGGCGTGTGGACGAAATTGAATGCAAAGGAACAGTTTTTCGCCAGCCTGACTGAAAGCAAGAACCTGTTTCTGTGTAATAGTAATTTGTAGCACAGTGATCTGACTTTACCATATAGTTATAACTGGCTATACATGTTACCTTTTTCTTTTATTGAATGCAAGTGCTGTACATCCATTTGTAGGATGGCTTGTGTTTAATGAGGAAGAAGGTATAATCCACTAAATTTTAACAAGTGCAGTTAATGTCAAAATAAAAATTGTCAGTGTCATAAAGGTGGGAAAAAAACAGGCAGTCCAGTTGCTGCATTGTATTACACATTTTCATAGCTGATGCGAGACTTAACCTTAATGTTGTCATAACCACTTAGCAAATTGAGAAGGCTCTGGTAAGATACAGGAGGCCTCGGAAGAAGAATGCAGACCCCCTTCTGGTCATCATCATCTCTAATGTCTAGTGTCCCCCTTGGGTGGGGAGAGAGAGGTCCTCAACAACTTTTGAAATTGATGATGACACTGACTCCAAGAGAAGAGGATTTGCTGAAAGGGAAGACATTGACTACCTTGAAATGCCACGCCAATAGAGTGTGACTGCCTGGCTGGATTGCCTTGCAGATGAGGTCCGAGACCTTCCATCATGCTCAATAAGATAAGCTTCTATTGGATCGTTATCATTTTCTGATCTGGTGCTATGGTCACGCCTGTATTGGTAATTTGGGGAGACATTCTTCCTCCTTATGGAAGGATGAGAGTTGAGATTCACCGGAGGACCCACGCTGCCTGGAGATTTCAAGAAGCCAAAATCATGAAAGCTGCTGGTGCAAAGTGTACTATTTTGCCTGACGAGGCTGACATTACTCCAATACTGCTGTGTTCTGAATAATCCCATAACTCGATTTAATGTTGCTTACTAATATCTTTCAAAGAAACAATTCAAAATGATTTGCACAATTTAGGTCAAAATGGATGTCAATTAGTCATGAATATCCGTACGCATGCAGGAATGTTCCAGAGGATTAAAGTGTTTGATCACGGCGAGGACAATGGGAATGTTTCAGTCTACAGTCTTGCTGTACTGTGAACACATTTACGATAATTGTACATTGATAATAGTCGAATAGTCAATAGTCTAATGCATTAGATTAGTTTTGGGAAGACTTGAAGTTCTTTGTGGTACATATGGTGTTAATGAACTTATATGCATTTGATTGGGGCGAGCATACGTGTATCAGCTATGAACATCTTTACAGCATGCACCATGCATATATGCTTACTAGGTTTCTCCAATGAGAATTTTCTTTCAGGATGTTCAGATTTGTATACCATGGAACTCCCAAAACATTTTTACAATTGATACCTATACACATATTGAACATGAAAAAATTCAGATACACACATTTGAACAAATATATACAATGCAAGCTGTATAGGTACTAAGGTAATCTAAATATATAAATAAATCAAATCAAATAATTAACCCTTTTCCGCCCGCGTTGCGGTATATTCATTACCCCCCTTAATAATTGTAAAATCATCCAACTAACCTTCACAGAAGTTAATAAGAACAGTTAGCAAATACTGTAAAACCAAAAAGTGGTCTTGGGGCCTATAGGAAATCTATATTGAAACAATATGTTACATTGATAAATATATATGTATACTGACACCTTTCTATTGTGTCACCAACAAGTATATATATATATTTACATTTCAATTCAAGGCGATACAGTATACACTTACTCAGTATGATGTAAGGATACTTTTTACTCCAGTAAGCATTGTTGTTTTCAAAGAGATTAGTGTCTTTCTCTACAGGTTTGAAGTCATGCTCCTTAGCAGTTTGCAAAACTTTATGATTAAAACGTTTTGGCTTTTTCCCTTTCTTTATCTTTTGAAGTGCCCTTTCAAAACACATGATATTGTTAGGTTTCACTGCCTAGAAAATTTACAAATTAGAACAATTAAAGGGCACGACAAACAATATATGACTTGCATATACAGTTTCCTATTATATAATTGCCACAGTTGTGCTTGTCCAAACTCACTTGTGATTCCAGTTGATAGGATGTCCTTGACCTATATCGCCTTGGTGACCTTGACCTATATCGCCTTGGTGTCCTTGACCTATATCGCCTTGGTGACCTTGACCTATATCGCCTTGGTGTCCTTGACCTATATCGCCTTGGTGTCCTTGACCTATATCGCCTTGGTGTCCTTGACCTATATCGCCTTGGTGACCTTGACCTATATCGCCTTGGTGTCCCTGACCTATCTCGCTTTGGTGTCCTTGACCTATCTCGCTTTGGTGACCTTGACCTATATCGCCTTGGTGTCCCTGACCTATCTCGCTTTGGTGTCCTTGACCTATCTCGCTTTGGTGTCCAGGACCTATCTCGCTTTGGTTGGTTGGGTGATGGCCCAGGTTGGTTGGATGATGGCCCCGCTTGGTTGGATGATGGCCCCGCTTAGTTGGATGATGGCCCCGCTTGGTTGGAAGTATACCAAACACCATCAGCAGGTCACCCATGACTACCCTGTCAAACACAACGGGTCTCTCCTGGCACCCCTGACTTGCCTGGTCCAAATACGTATATAGCCATATATGTCCTATATGTGTTGAAGCAACTCGAAGCACGTGACTTGCCGGCCGGATGTACCTCCATCCCACCCGATTCCTAGTCTCGCATAGACCAGACCGCTATCTCGCCTCCATATTTATATTATGACGTCACAATCGCTAGTTAACTATTGTACGTGTGATCCAGTCAGCCTTTTAGCCGTTTTTACTAATATACGGACCTAAGTCCGGTTTGGTCCGGTTGGTCTGGAAAATAGTCCAACCCCTCGATCGTTTACCACGTGAATGTTTAAAATTAGCGCCTTCAATGTCTATGAATATTATTACGCATGCGCAAAGGTAGCTGTCAAGTCATGAAGAAGTGGAACAAAGACCAAGTTGTGTATAAGACGGATAAGAACTTGGATGATGATGCCTTAAGTAAGTTTTTGCAGATAGGTAACTGTCTTTGAGATGGTTCATCTTTAGTCTTGTGAGCGTCTAAAGACGCAGTTTGGTTTTAGAAGTTGGCTCATACCTGCCTTTTGCACCCTCCCCAAGCAATATATAGGCTTAACTTAGGTATATTCTTTGTTGCAGTCTATTATATATGCTTTAATTGATGTTTTCTATTATATCTACCACAGGGTACTTCAAATATACAGGTAGAGATTCCTATGCTAAACCATTAGAACACCTCCCTTCGGCATCAAGTTATACAACTGGAAGTCATGATATGAGTTATTTCGAAGCTTATTTTTGTAAATTTGATGCAGTTTACACGTACGATGAGAAAGAAAAACCAGTATACTCACTCCAAGCAATCACAAAGGAAAAGAAAGTCAATTGTGAAGGAAACACTTCTGGCGAAGTGTGGTGTGCCATTATTGATCAAATTATTAATAAAGGCTCTGGCGCCAAGAAATTCGACATTGTTGAGAATAAGGAAGTTGCTGCTGTGAAAAGGTATGCCATACCTGTTTTTGTCAGTGCAGCAATGCGGCCCGATATTCATGTACAATTAATTTCAAAAGACACTGGAGGCACTGGAGTCCTTCAATGTGAGATCCACTCATCTCCATTTAAGAAAACCGTACACAAGTGTGCCATTGTTTTAGTTCACCAGTTAATGCTTTATAGGCATTTTAATCCAAACATATGCAAAATTATAGGGTTTGCTCTTCCTAAGCTTAACTGCATAGAATTTGTTGTTGAAGTTGCAGTTTGTTACAAGGAATGGAAACATACATGTGAAATTGACCATTTGAAGCAGGATGACATAGCTTCTCGCATTAAAAAGGCACTGAAACACAATCTTGATTTTCTATCAGAACCGATTCGTACAAAAGTTGATAAGTTTGATGGCAAAGTTCCTTCCATTACACCTAACATGTTCTGATTTGGATTGTGAAATTCTGATTAAGGTTTTTTCTCAAAATGTAGCATATTTTTTCAATTTTAATTTGAAATTCAACACATTTAAGTAATTTTAATGCCTCTTTGCTTATATTCCCAGAAAATAGATTCAAACTGGCAAAATAACCAATTTTAAACTTCGCACAATATACAAAAATATATTTCAGTGATTGATGAGCCCAGAGATTATAGGTAAAGGTGGTAAAATGATAGATTGCAATAAATGCTTTCAATGTGAAAATGTGAAATTAAAAGTGAATATCTAATGGTGTTGTTATATGAAGCTTTTAAATGTTCTATAGTTGTTTTCCGTAAATCTCCTTTAGCACTTAGTTGAAAGTCATACAAAATTATAGGCCCTTTTGGAATAGTGTCTTCCCAAGGCACAACCTTCTTTCCTCTTTGCAGTTTCCAGGGCTTGCAGGCAGATAAATAGCTTCCTTTCAGCCACTGAACTACAACATCATTAGCAGAAACCTTCACAACCCTTGCAATTGCTGGTTCATTTGCTGCATCTGCAAGGTTTACAGCAACAAGATGGTCGGTCTTCTTTAAGTCCAGAATGATCATCAACTATATGAACAGGATGGTGTGATTTAATTGATCCGATGTATACCTGGGAATATGAGTAGATTGACACATATAATCTCCAAGAACAATAAAAATTTGGGTGCATATCTCATGCAATCTTCCCAAATTTGTGTGGGAATTTCAAAGCCACAAATTTGGGCACATATTATTCAGTCTTTACCAAATTTGGGGCCATTTCAAAGCTACAAATTTGGGCACATATTATTCAGTCTTTACCAAATTTGGGGCCATTTCAAAGCTACAAATTTGGGCACATATTATTCAGTCTTTACCAAATTTGGGGCCATTTCAAAGCTACAAATTTGGGCACATATTATTCAGTCTTTACCAAATTTGGGGCCATTTCAAAGCCACAAATTTGGGCACATATTATTCAGTCTTTACCAAATTTGGGGCCATTTCAAAGCCACAAATTTGGGCACATAATCACGATATCTGGCATGTTAATTTTGTTTTGAGGAAAAAATGGCGTCTTAAAACGGTAAAACAATATTCGAGCTAGAAATAGAATTTAAACATTATAAACGAGTTTAGTGAATTGATATATCATATTTTTTAACACATTTAAAATTTAGTAAAGATATTGTCAAATCGATTTAACCATTAAAAGCGCTTCAAAAATATCCTGACCTGAAGCGGCCATTTTATTTTTACAGCCCGTATAACCCAAAGTCAATACATCGGCTAGTAATTGACACCCCACGTGTCTATAGTTCAATTATTTTTTCACTGTTCACCTAGAAGGGAAGACTTTAAGTCAAGTATATGGGTCACCGTTCTCTTGCTTAAATCTAATGTCTAAACTGAAGAATTTGAAGAGAAGAGGAATTTGTAAGTTGCTTTACAAAAGTAAGGTAAACCATACTTGGTTTACTGAAAGTTAAAATTCCTAGGTCTATCACAGTAAGACACTCAGATACAATATTGATACAGTAACTGTAAACGTGTGTATGCGTACATTAACAACATATGTGGTTATATTACCTCTGGTGTTTTGTTGTATCTCTTTAGTTAACGAAGCTTTTCCGTCGTTATTTATAAAGTTCAGGACACTTAAGCGTCCTAACTTTACTTTACTTTAGTTAGTTAGTTAGGTGTAGTTGTAAATGTTTCTTAAATTAAAATTATACATCATCATTTAAGATAATCATTTAATGACACTGTCTTTATTGAATTATTGTAGGACTCTAGCTGATGCTGATTATGTTCCTGGCAGTGGATATGCTGCAGTATATAGCTTAATATATATACCTAATCATACTTTGAACTTAAATGCTTCTACAGTAACTGTTTTACTGTAACAGAACAATGTTTACAAATTATACCTGCCACTTTCCTTCTTTTAGCTTGCAACATATTAGTATTTCAAACTGGTCCATTTTCGCAAATTGCTTGAAAATTAGAGGCTCCTAACTTCAGAAACAAGTACCGTTTCCAGCGCCTGCAGTCGAGCAGAATTGCCGTTTCTCTTGCCCGCGAAGTAGCCACGAAATGGCTAATACCCGTGATGAAAACACTCTATAGACTGCAGCTGAAACAAGTGTTGTATGATAAATTGCTGAAGGACTATGCCAGCAAGTAAGCTGTAAGTAAGTAACTTTAAGTTTTGGCAGCCCCACGAGTTTTTAAACTCGAAATACTTGTTTGCTTCGGAAGGTAACTACTTTACCACGCGATATTGCAATGGTGAAGAATTCGTTATCAAATCTACTGGTAAACCTACTGGGCCTATCCAGAGTATCGTATTAGCGCATAAAGACGGTGAACCACAGAGTGATTGTATAAAGGTATATCTTGACAACCCGCGCGCATGTATATATAATAGAAACAAAACAAAATATATAGTAATTTAAAAAGCTCTATATCTATAAAACGCGTACGTTTATGTAATATTTAAAACAAATTGATAGATGATCCATTATGTACATAGCAATTCGTGGGAAAAGTATGTGTGAAATGAAGCAAAACCATATGGAAGCACTCCAAAATACTGATGTTGCCTTCCAACTTAAAACATTGAATATGCTTAAATGCAAGGAAATTTCTCTTAAGGGTATGCAAGCCCTCTGCAAAAACCATAAAGCAATGAATTCAGTCAAATCATTGCTTACCAAGTAAGAATAAAATTACATAATAGAAACATAAGAAATACTCATGAAGTCTAACTCATTAATTGTTCATGTGTACATATAGGTGTGTAAGTAAACGTACCTGGGAGGAAGCAAAAAGGGATTTCCCTCATTTTGCCACCGAAGAAAGGCTGCAAAACTTCTTGTCATTGCCTCTAAAGGGTAAAGCAGCAATCCCTCAACCTTTGCGGGACTACTGCCAGGCAGCCCTAGACATTTATTAATTATGCAATGTGTATTAAATTTTTGTGTTAATATATTTTCGCGGTAGCCCCAGGCCACGAAAATATTTCAGCAGGAAAATCTTTCCCACGAAAATTTTGTGTGCCGAATTATGGTATGCCCAAATTTGGGCTATTCAAGGGAAATTAAGCAATGAGCCCAAATTTGGGCTATTCAAGGGAAATTAAGCAATGTACCCAAATTTGGGCTAATAAATTATATGTAAATGAATGGAAATACGTTATATACGTATATGCATAAGCATAAACCCAAATTTGGGCTCATTTGTGCTTTATTTATACTTCATAACTTTCAAATGTAGGTGCAATTACAGCAGCAGCATTGAAGTTGCAAAGAAATTGCATATCGTTTTATGAAAATGCAGAACTACTACAAGAAATACAAACGAATGCAATTCTTTCCCAACTAACCACGGAAAACATATAACATTATTACCCTTATTTTATTTTCATTGTACTCTTTGTTAAGTTTAATGTAAATTAATGTTACTGAAAAATACAAAAAGAAATACTTACACAAAAATAAGAAAACATCTGCAACAAACCCCACTATAGAGCTGATTGAGCTGAAAATAAAACTCTGTGTATCTTAATCAGAATTTCACGATTCTAATCAGAACATGTTACCTACAAATTCGGAAATAAGAGGAATTGATTAAAAAAAATTTCCCATCCACCGAAGTGCACACTAATCGTAACTGCAGTGCTCTGGCAGGTTATGCCTTTTTTGTTGGTGATTACTTTATTAAAATTCCCTATTTTGATGTTACGAACTTGACGACACACACTGTTAAGATGGTTGAGAAGGACATTGAGTTGCACATTCAGTCGTTAGAAAAGGACATTCAGTCGCTAGAAAAGGACATTCAGCGTAGCACTCAATTGCTGGAGGAACTTGATAAAATGCTCACAGATAGCAGACCGGAAGCAAAGAAGCTGAAATTAGATTTTCATGATGATATTCTTAAGAAAGGTCATGATCTTCAAGTTAAGCAAGGTGCACTCAAAACTATGAAAGGTGACCACCTAGCTATGAAAGGTGCATTTCAAGCTGAGATGAGTACACCTCTTGGTACACATATTCTTGGGGAGAAAATTATGCTCAAAAGGCAATATCTTTTGCCTGTGGCACATTCAAGTCACAATTTTCCCACTATTTTAAGTTACAAGTGCATTATTCCTTCAGTGAGTGCAAGCAAACTGAAGGGTTGTGTAAAGGAATTTGCAAAGTCTGTTCATAAGGCCATATGCAACTTGCATAAGGATGGGCAGGCTCATTTGGATATTCCATGGTTGTCACACCTACTGAGCCACCTTGTGCCAGGCTTGTCACATTCTTGTCACAACCTTGCTGTACAACCTTGCTGCAACCTGGTTACATCCTTGTTACAATCTTGTCATTTGTATGTGGGTTGTGACGAATCAGGAAGAGTTGATGCAACAGCTTAAAGTGAATGAGGAAGATTTGAAACAGCAGTTTAAAGTGAATTAGGTAGAGTTGATGCAGCTTTTGATACCTGAAAAAGAGCCAAAACGTCTTGGTGGCATTGATTTCTTTGTGTTTCCACTGATAATACCTCCTCTATCCTATGAAGAGGCCAAAGAATGTCTTGGGTCCCTGATTGAGAGTACAGCAGAAGCCATCAAAAGTCTGCACATACTAGCTGTACATCTTTGATCAACCCCAGCTTCAGTGTCTGGCACAAAACATAACGATTAACAAACTGATAACATAAACTAACACTCAACTATCACTAAAAATACTTTGGCAAACCATAGATTATATAGACTACGTAACCGGGATTGGAAACTCGGAAATTATATACAGTAGAACCTCGGTTATCCGGCCTCAATGGGACCAAGCTATGTCCGGATAAGTGAAATGACCGGATATGTGAATCATCTTAATAAATAAGTAATTTTGATATCGCCAACGGTCGAAGCTCTTAGTCTGATGAAATCAGACCCTTTAATTGCGCAATCACAGTCAATAAGGTCTCATTTCATCAGACTAGTCGTTCCAGTATACCTATCTTGCTCTCTAAGGGAAGAACTAAGCGCTTCCTTTTCCTCGCAGAGCCACTCGAACTAGCCATCACTTCGCTGTCAACTTGCATGTGTACTAAACTAACGATGGGCGTTAATAAGAGTATGCGACCTTTGAGTCCGGATAATCTGAGCAGCCAGTTAATTGAGGTTCGAAAAACCAAGGTTCTACTGTAATATATATGTTACATCATGTACGCAACAATATAAATTATCGTGTTGCATAATAAGGCTGACCAGGAATACACACGCAAGAGAAATGTGTACTGGAAAACAAAAATAATGATTTGACACAAGTGAATTTTATCTTTGGTGCCTATTTTCCTTTGCATTTGCCTTTTGTTAGAACTATCATTAGGAAATTGTCTCTCGCTATACTTCTGTGGAGGTTTAAAACGAGTCTTTTACACTGGAGATGGTTAAAATAAAACTAGTTTACAGAAACACACAGCACTAGAACTATGAATGGCTACAAACGGTTTCCTAGTACCACGTACATCTCAAACTTCATGTACTGGTGTCGAGTTTTATGTATGTATTATGACATTTTAAAATGACACTATTGTTTTTTGGTTGTGGAAGTTTTATTATTTTTTAGAATGGACTCAGTGAACTCGGACACGGATAGGAAAGCAGTGAAAAGACCTACAAGGAGGAGTCTAAAAAGAATAGGTCAACATAAAAATAAAAAAAACTATGCTGAGTGAGTCGAACCTCCTTCTTCTGAAAGACGTCACCAACAACATCATAACATCATCACCAATCCCAGTTAAGTAGTTTATATAATCTATGGGCTAATACATTTAGGGTAAATATTAGGCAGCCATTTTTGCGTTTTCTTGTATAATTTCCATATAATTTTGTATACGCTATAATTAAATAGGCCTAGATCTCTTTTAGTACATATGCTATGTTGATGTTACTGCATCATAGAACTTAGTAGACTACTCTTAATAAGTGTACGAAGCCATATGAAAATCGAACAATGTTATGCAATCGTGCAAGATAGCCCATAGAGACAATATATTGTCCCATAAGATGAGGAGTTAAGAATATGTTAACTTGTTAAACAAGTGGCAGATATCTCTTGGTTTGCATGTTGCAGACAATGAAATTGATGGCATTAGCTTTCTTGAACTAAATGAAATGGACATCAAATGCCATGTGCCCATACTAGGAGTCGTCAAGTAGATCTGCCCTTTACAAACATCAATAGGATAACTGACATTTGGATATGTATATGCATTAAACTTCATAAAAACCACAAAAACTCTTGCAAATGCACTTAACTTTAATTCTGGAGGTTCATGGGCAGGGTTGCAGCTCTAGCAGCACTGGGCTCCAGTGACAGCCTTGCTCCCTTTATTTAGATACTGTAGATCATGTGGGCAGCATACCACTTTGAGTATTTCTTTGTGTGGTACACTATTGGTTATCAAGGAAAATTGTCCTGATGACCATACATTCTATTGGCAGTCTCAACTTCTTGTAGGTAAGGCACCTGCAGGTAATTTATTGTTAGCTGGCGCCATACTGTTCTCTGGGCTAAAATATACCAAATTTGCTACTATAACCAACTTACTAAATCTTAGAATATTTACTGAACGTACTTTTTATAGAATACAAGAGGCACGATTATTTCCAATACTAAATTCATTCTACAAAGAGACCCAGATAGTAATAACTTAAATACTAAAAGATAATGGTACTCTCAAGTTTTCTGGTGATGGCCGTTGTGATAGTCCTGGATATTGTGCTAAGCATTGTACATATTCTTTGATTGACAATTCATCAGGTGTCATCTTAGATTACAGTATGGTACAGGTCACTGACACTGGCAGTTCAGGAACTATGGAGAAAGAGGGCTTGAGACGATGCCTTAACAAAGTTCCTAATGAATTTAATTTAAATGTTGGCACCCTTGCTAATGATAGATACAAACAAATCTCTGCCTTTCTAAGAGCAGATTACCCAAATATCAACCATCAATTTGACATTGGGCATGTTAGCAAAAGTGTCACAAAGAAGTTGACCAAAGAGGGCATTAAAAATAGTCTGCTACCTTGGATTCAGTCCATATCAAACCACTTGTGGTGGTCAGCACAGAGCTGCAACTTAAACCCTGATGTTCTTGTTGCCAAATGGATTTCTATTGTGCACCATGTTGTCAATGTTCATAGTTGGTAAGATATTCATTTTCAATCATGCGAGCAATGAAGACAAGTCGGGAGTTAACATACCAAGAATTAAGATCCCAAGAATTAAGGAGTAACAAGGTAATTCTAAGCATTACTACTGGTTCATGATACTTTGTTACGTATGGTCAGTGTTTGGTTTTAATTCAGATGGATTAAGTGCTGACCACAGCGATTCTGATTAAGAATTTTTTCTGGATGTGAAAGAAACAGAAGAAAGAAACCTTCAAGGCTCCATAGCATCACTGATTAGATGCTTACTTATTCTTCATTATCGATGGCATGTAAAGTGGCACATTAGTGATCGAGCTATGGATTGGTTGCTGAAAATTCTGAGCACCTTTTTAGAATTATTTGGTAAGCACTAGATGTTCATGCTGAAGAATTTTCTATAAATGTAGCAGGTACTGCACCAAATTCCATCACAGCAATCGAGTGTTTTATCTCTGACAACTTCATGGATGATGAATCATATATGTTGACATATTGAAGGGCAAGAAGGTATTTCAATTCCCGCCTGGGCATAAACAGAAACTTCTTAAATTCATCCAAGAAGTGAAAAGCCGCAGAAAGAGATCATCTCTGTCCTCTAGTGACAATGTCTCGGGCAATGCATTTCGATTTAGGAAGAAGCATAGAAGTGCATCTCAGAATTCAGCAAGCAATTCATGATCATCTGACATTGAGTCTGAAGTTGAGGAAGATCCTGGGGACTCAATGTTAGGGGTGTATACATTTCTCAGGCAGTCCATCTCCAAATGGTGCAGAAAGCAGCCAGGTTGAAGTTCTGCAGGAGCATACAGGTTTATATTATGTAGGTGTAAAAGAAATTTGGTTAGGCTCAAGCTCTGGAACATATTAGGTTGAAGCTTCAAGCACTGATGAGCCCTCAAGTATGGCAGCTTGATCGATAACTTGGCATTGCGATCTTGTTGTATTCGTGCACTGCAAAAGCTGATCTATTAGGTTTGACTCATCCCGAAGTCTAGTAACCACTGTTGCCTAAATATCCAAAGTAGTTTTAATAATTGTCATTTGCTCTCTTATCCATTTTTCAAAAGAGTTGAAGATTTGAGCCAATGTCTTTACATCTTATCACAAATTCTGTAATTCTTGATTTCGAGGCTGCAACAGAGGAACAACAGGGGAAATAGAAGGTGTTTGGAAGAGACTTGGAGATTGATAGGCAGCAATTAGAGATGGTGATCACTGCAAAGTTGTCCTAGAGTCTT
This sequence comes from Chondrosia reniformis, assembly GCA_947172415.1. Lineage (NCBI taxonomy): Eukaryota > Metazoa > Porifera > Demospongiae > Chondrillida > Chondrillidae > Chondrosia > Chondrosia reniformis. The sequence continues at coordinate 3,906,453 of OX359199.1, read as the reverse complement.
GATTAGGAGGAGATCTGGTAAGTTGACTTGAGGATAGCAAATGATCACCTGATAGAGAATTTACATGTGGGTTTACACCCTTTTCTGGAATAGAATACGTCGGGGCCAGATCTAGAGTTAAAGATTGGGAGACAGTTGAAGACTTTAAGGGCGAACGTGATGGGTTAACGAATATGCCATTTAAAATCGAAAACAATCAGTTTTGAGCATAGTTACGGTATTAGCCAATCAAATGTTTAAATAGCTATGACATCATGATGCGTTGCTGTAGTAAATGACGTCAAACTGCAAAATCTGGATAACTCTGCCATATTTTCAGAGGTCAACGCCCATTGTCTATTAATTTGCCCTGTACTTTTGATCAATGTATTTGATGGTTTGTGGGCCTTAAATTTCAGCTTGAACCTAATTACTTTGAAAAGAGGAGCAATGGACAAAATTCCGCATTTGAAAATCATATTATAATAGTAGAAAAAGCTTTTAATAAATTTGATTTAATCTCAAAGAAAGAAGCCTATGTAAAAACATTTTTCAGTATTAAATTGGATGTCATTGTCCACATTGGAAAAAGAAAGTCATTCTTTGTCCAACTGTGTTATTTGTGCTTCCAAGTTCTATGAAATTCAGAGAACATTTCTTTTGAAGTCTTTCTTCGAAATCTCAAAGGCCGATCATGAGAAAGAAAACGTTTCTTCAAAAGTGACAAGCCTACAGCACAATTGAGGCTGGGGTTACATGTGGTGGAAATTATCCTTGTGTTGCTTGTGTTTGCCACCGAGAACGTTTTGCAGATTTTCTACATGCATTTAACTGTAAACAAAGATCTCTAAACAAAATCCAAGAAGTGGCTACAGCTGGACACTTTGGTAAGATCTCTGGTAAAATAAAATTTTATGAGGAATTAAGTAGCCACAGGTGAGGCTTGAATTAGAAAGAAAGGGGTGTTAAGGACTATCCAGCTGATAAAAAGGGTAGATTGAATGTCTGGAAAGAAATCTTACAGGGTGTACAAAGTGAACCACATATGGAACAGCATACATGTACAGACCAATACAACAAAATGCTACTAATTTACACGCAAGACAATAATAACAAAATGAAAACAAGACAATATACGTTGATAATAAGGTCATATCTTCACCTACAAGTGCATGGTTAAGGTGGTGAGAAAGTGAATAACCAGCCTATAATGGGCGTGATAACACACCCTCCAACCAACAATTTAAAAAGATTCCACCCAGCATAGCTACAACAGCTGTTGCAGGAAATTAAAATAGCAACCTTCAACTTTGGAAATTTCAACAACTGCAAGATAAATATAATAAATGCAAAAGAGAATGAAGGAAAAGGAGAAAAGAGAAAGGCTACCAAAAAGCCTGGGAACCTACCAAAGCTGTGTAGGTTCCAAGACAAATGTACAAAAGGTCCTGGACAGTGCGGATACAAGCATGTGGAACCTCACCTGCTTGAAGGCTGCAATCGTTCCTTGCTTCACTGCCGTCTTCTTTACTAAGGAAGTCGTTCCCTTAGATTTGCCTTCACCCCACATGACAAGAATCTTATCCATCTTTGAGTTGATATATTATTATACAAGTTGAAATATGATGATGATTCGTTTAATTTTAGCAATGTATATATATACGCTCGTACATGCTATAGGTGACGGATAATTCTACTAATATTTAAGCCAATCAGAAACGTATATAGAATTAACTTTCTACACTATGGTCCGTCAGAAGAAGGAAGGTGAAATTCAAAAAGAGAAAGAACCAGGTACGACCTACACATGAAGGTGATAACAATAATGGAAACTCATTGTATTCAGCCAAGACAAAGTGGCTGTTGAGCTTCCAGCATCCGATGAAGACACCTTTGAGTTTTCTGCATCCAATGAAGCCAACTTTGAGCCTCCAGCATCCGATGAAGACACCTTTGAGTCTCCTACATCCGATGAAGCCAACTTTGGGCCTCCAGCATCCGATGAAGACTTTCTGTAGCTGATGTACATAACATTTTTGGTGTTTGTGCATAAATGGTGATATATAGAGAACGTACACTGGTGGTATGATATCTCTCATATATGTAGATAAATTCAATTTACTTTATTTTATTTTATTTTATTTTATATTCAAGATGTTTGCCCACTGAAGAGAACGAGTGCTCCCTCAAAGGATAAGGTAAGGGCTATATGTTTGTAATTTTATAGCTAACCTTTAATTAATACCTCTAAGGCCTTGCTGGTGTGCCATTGTAGAACTGCATGTGCGTGAGTGCGCACCTCTTCAGGATGTATGGCCTGCCTGTAGCTACTGTGCCTTTGTGCTTAAATGGTGATATAGAGAACGTACACTGGTGGTATGATATCCCTCAGGTTTTAGCTTCATATATATCTCTTTATTTGAATGAGATACAGTTCCAAGAATGTATTACCTTTGAACCATATATTATTGTATTAGTGAATAGACAAATATACATCTATGGTTGAAGTTAGGTTTGTCTAAACTTTCTGAAACTCTTATATTATCAATAGACTCCACCCAGCATAGCTACAACAGCTGATACAGGAAATTAAAATAGCAACCTTCAACTTTGGAAATTTCAACAACTGCAAATAAATGCAAAAGAGAACAAAGCAAAAGGAGAAAAGAGAAAGGCTACCAAGCCTGGGAACCTACCAAAGCTGTGTAGGTTCCAAGACAAATGTACAAAAGGTCCTGGACAGTGCGGATACAAGCATGTGGAACCTCACCTGCTTGAAGGCTGCAAGTGGCCATATATGTTGTGTTGGGGGAGGCCCTGTACAAACCCGAAGTGCTGGTTTGTGCATCTTGAGGAAAAGGAACCAGCTGCAGCATGAACATGCCCTGTTTTGTGTGGACGGTCAAATATATGTTCACAGGTACACAAGTAAATTTAGCGTCCACACTCTCACTTGTTTCGTTCATGAAACCTTTTTTATCTGGCATAGGTATATCTCGACATGTCTTCTAACAATAGCAAGTAGAAATAGTCTATGGATTACTTTACTGCCTTTGCCTTTTAAAGAAACCGATGGCGTAAAAGTACGACTGTTCCATTTTAACCCTTGTACCCCCACCATATGTCTTTTGTTGCTTCAAAGCAACACATTTCAATAATTTATTGTAAAGCGTACAAACGTTCAATTATCGAGAAGCTTTCCCATTATATTTTGCAATTATAGCACTATAAGGTATAAGTAATTCCTGTAGTTTTGTTTGTAGGCAGAGATATTAACACAATCATTAAATAAACAGCATGATTTTTGCAGAAAATTGCCATAATAATCCTATTATATATCATGAAGAAAAAAGGTTGCCCTCCGTAAATGTTTTAAATCATCTAGCAAGGTTATATTGATTGAAAAAGTTGTTTCTTCATTATTTTGTAAGGAAATTGATGAATTAAGCTCAATAGAAAGTGACAATGACAAAAATGTTTTAATTGACGATGATTTATATAGTAGTGATTTTGATATCCAAGATTTTGGTAAAAAAAGTAATCAACATACTCAGCAGTAAACGTGGACAGTGACTAATGGTTGTGGCATGTTGTAAATCACAATTCTCATTAAAATGTAGAGCAGCTAAGTGTAATCTGTAGAAGGATATTAAATCAGTAAAAAATCAAAGAATCATACTGTGGAATAGTCTTCCTTAAAGTGGAGTGAGCAGAGCAGTTATCATGTGGAAGGTTCCCAATTGGCTCTGTAGGTCTGTACTTGCTTAATCCATTGCCTCCTTATTTTATCGTTACTAGGAAACTTGTAGAGACTCACACCATCCCTTCTTGTTGAATTACCGCCAGCAGAAACGTAACGATCCGGCATTGTCGATCCTTGTAGCAAAAATCGTGTATATTAGCATACTAGGCTGATCGTGCTGTGTTCAGTTCGTGATGTCACAATAGGCCTAACAGCAAGCCGTCGCAACTTGACCACAATCGTGCCGAAGTGGTAAGGAAGAGAGTCGATTTCTCCTCAATCGATCGACTAACGTCCATACAAACTTCAAAATCGTATGGACGTTTAGTTAACTCTTCGAAAATCGTCTAATCTCGAAATCGATTTTGACTACTTCGTGGCCCTGTAAGTTTGATGTTCTAAAGATGCTACTCAAGGATCTGATGGCCACCGATTTATCACAATTTAATAAAATATGGAGTTAAGGGTCATAGGAAACATAACATATTTGGAAGCTCTGCAATTAGACAAAAGGTACATTCCAGAGGACAGGTTGCCTAATGGAGTGATGCAAGACAAAGCAGTCCAGGTCAGCAGTTACCTAAGGAATATCTCCAAAACATTTGTTGAGATAGAGAAGGGTAACGTGTTCAGAGGAAGAGACAATAGCCATCTTAGAGTCAACCAGAAGCACCATCTAGCTTTGATGTTTAACAGATTTGGATTAGTTTGGACGTTGGCTTTGCCATCTTAAAAAGCCATCCTATCCTACAAGAATGTTCATCCATGGAGAAGTGTAATCTTCCACCCCAAGCACTCCCAATCAGGAAGTCCAGCTGATTCTAAGACTAATCCGTACACGAAAACATCCAAGGAAACCGGATTACATCTGCGCCATCAAAAAAGACGGAGGACGTTCAAAGTCCTTTCCCAATGGGAAGGAACTTGCTGTGTGGATAGCCAATAACTATAAAATGATTGGAAAGTACAGTTCAGTCTCATAGACAGAGATAGGGTTCCAAGATCTACAACTACATCTTTTAATAATGGAGCATTTGAGAAAAAATTCATTGATTTGTCTAGCCAGTACTCTCACAAGACTGAGAGAATAGGTAGTGGATGACAACGTCCTTTTTGATGTTCCTGCTGATAACCACTGCCTGTTTCCAGTCTTGTTGGAAAACTGAAGTCACTTTACTGAGAATCTCTAAGTCCAAGCCATGATGAGATCTGACAGGCTGTGATATCTTTCTACAAAACCTGTGCAGAATCACTGAGGAACTTTTTTGCAGAACAATGGCCAGGAGTTGCTAGTATGGCAAGTAAGGCACGAAAACTGGAGAGGGATCCCAATGAATGGGGAGAAAATATGGACATTCCAGGCTGCTGCCAAATACTTTAATGTAGAGATTGACGTAGCAATTGAAACAGGTCTACGTTGAATAAGTGCATTCCTACACAAATAATGCAAGGAGAAGCGGAAATGCAAGGATATCAAATGGAATAGTTTATTTTGATGGGTGTAATATTTCCAAGTAGAACACAAATTGCTGTGAAATATTAAAAATCATCTAATTAATGAAGTACTGTAGACTTTATTGTGTCATGGCTGTTCTATATATATATATATATATATATATATATATTCATGTATTTGTTCAAAAGGGTTAAAAAGGACTAGAAAGGGGTGGGGGCGTATCCCAGATGCCACCAGTGGCTTCCAATGTAAACATACCCTAATGATGGACAATTTTGTGGGTAATTAAGAATTAAAAGTGGTGAATGGACCAGAATGAAGTGCTGATTAGACAAAGTGACCTTAAAGGATGAGTAAACTGATGGTCAACCTAGCCAGACCTTATATAATTAGGAATTACACTTGTGAGATGATTTTTAAAAAGATGATGTGGCCTGAAGGAGATAACACAGACTTCGAAGAAAGCAAGAGGAAAAAAAAGAGGAGGAAGGCGCCACTAGAGAAATTCATAAGGAAGACCACTCAAACAATAGAAAAAACTAAAAGGAGGAATTTGCAGATGAAATTAAAAATGAGGGAAATGAAATTCAAAGAGAAAGAACCAGGTATGACCTACACATGAAGGTGATAACAATAATGGAAACTCATAGTATCCAACAAAGAAAATGTGGCTGTTGAGCCTCCAGCATCCAATGAAGACAACTTTGAGTCTCCAAAAGTAAGTATAGAAATAGAGACTCCTCTGATCAACCTGTTTACACAAGAAGGAGGAAGATAATCATTGATTTATGTAACCATCCTAAAGCAACTGCAAAGTGATACTGATGACATAACTCACCATTATACAACATTTATACCTATACACATAGGTGAAGAGAAAAATACTGCTGCCACAATAAGGACATACATTACCAGTTTATCATTGTCATACACTACATATTTGCCAAAGAGGGTAAAGATGTACAAAAAGAACCAATATATACACACTTGTGCCAAACTTGTAATTTCGGCGGCAGCAATAACGCTACCTGTACAATCATGCATAACTGGCAGGCTCTCAAACAGAAGAAACAATGGCTTGACTGGTAAATACTTACACCTACCTAAGGCATAATGTATACTGCAAATATTTAGCGATTTCCACTATCCTTATTACTCAGGTATCAATTCTGCATAACAGGACAGATGTGTTACAAATTGTCAAAAGATGCAGAGCAGACTTTGAACAGGAAAAAAGTCAACATTGTAAAGCCATACTCTCTCAAAAGTACCTTATCTTACAAAACCAATTGATAGTCCTATGAAATGGTCACATACTGGGTCATAAATATGTTAAAGCACCTATTATATATGAACAAAGGAAACTGACTACTGTTAGGGGTTGGACTAGGGCCACTGTCAACTGTTAAATTAATTAACAAGGTGTGTCTTTCCTGTTGAAACTGCTGAGGCAGCTGCTATATCATGCTTATATATGCATCCTAATTAGGGTAAAGCCCCATTTGCAGCTGTTCAGCTAGCATGTTCATTTGGTTACTAGTTTTCTTCAAAGCGTTTCAACAGTAATGGACAACCTATCAATTCAATCCCAAGGATGTGAAGGATTATGGCTCTAACTGCCGATAATGCTGTCACCAGAGGAGGCTTCATGAGATCAATAACTTGATAGAGTCTGAGTTAACTAGAGAGAGGAGGGGACAGGAGGGAAAGTGTGTGGGAGAGTGAGGGAGAGGGAGTGAGGAAGAAAGTGAGGAAGAGAGAGGGAGAGAAAGAGAGGGAGAGAGTGAGGGATATCAGTCTTGCGAATACGGTAAACATCCGAGACTATACAATGGCTAGGGGCCTAATTTCCAAAGCACACATACACTTTGTGAAGGCACATTGCCCTTAATAAAGAACCTGTCATCCCTGATAGCGGGGACAGAGTGTTCCACTGCCGGAAACAGGGATCTAATGATTGAGATGCTGGCTAGGTCAGGTTTTTCGACTGGGCAACTCGATGCCATGGAGGAGTCCCAATTTATGGCACTGGAGACACACCTGTCTCCTCCAAATGTGATAGCAAATCTGCGGGTTAGGGATGCAGCTAATCAGATCAACTGCCTGCCTGACAGGCTTATTGGCCGACAGATCAGGCAAGTAGTTGAAAGTTCGGGCTTGTCAGAGTCAGCTGTTTTGCTAGGTCTCCTGAAAGACATTGAGGAATCAAGCAAAATGCATTTGACTGTATCAGGCATAGGTGTGGGTACCAGACATGTGGCCAAGGAAGAGGACAGCCATGCCCTCCTGACAATGGACCTGTTGGGCATGCAGAAGGATGTCTTTAATAATACCACAAAGACTTATCTCTATAAATGCCTGCAGTTCCACAGGGTGGGGTGGTCCAGTTCAGGGAAGCCAGCCATGATGCACATGAGTTGGACCATACCTTCTGCATCCAAGGTTCAGCTGTTGGGTGTCTGGGGATAGAGGCCCTCCTCTAGAGCGAGGGTTAACCTTGCAACGGCCAGCGAAGTGGTGGTGCTAGTGGACGGGTGTAGGGATGTTCACAGAAGGTTGATACTGCAAGTGGGCAATATTCACTCTATGCTTGGGAGACAATCAACATGTGAAGTGCTATTGATTCGGCAGTTATTCTGGGTGTCGTTAGTTTATGTATCAGCTAATTGTGTCTATTAATCTAATCTTTATTACTTTTACTTCCTTCAATCGTGACTCAAGATTTGAAATGGCATATTCGGATTACATGAAGCAAAGAATTCTCTTTTATCGCCACTCAGGGAAATCATACAATGCAAAAGCTTGGCTGAAGAAGGACTAACCGCTAGTAAAGTTGGCGTATACAATTTGTATTTAAGCGCTTTCTTCCTGGCGAATTAATATTCAAACACTTGATACCTTGGGTAGCAAGCATCCCCTTCTGTAAGGATTAAATTCCCCACCTATGCTGTGAAAATCAACCCTCCATTGTCGAATGGTCCTTTCACTAACCCCTACAAACTCACTGACACAGTTAGATGCCTGCTTTACAAGCCTACAAAATCCTTGTTAGGCAGAAAATCAGTTAGCATGATTGAAAGCATCTTCCTATCCTCCCTGTCCAAGGTTTCAATCCAAGCCTGGTAATAATCAACTCCATCCTCGTCGCTAAGCCTTATACTAATATCTTGGTCTATTCCATCATCAAACTTGGCTGCTGGTGATATACAAGAGTCTCAGAAACAGCAGGAAGTTCTTCAATCGAATCGGCGACTAAAGTTAACACTTCCAACCTGGTACTAGGCATTTTTGCCAGTCTAGCAACTGCTGCACGTTCACACTTACTTGGCTTTCTAGTCCAAGTCGATTTCAAGCCTTTGCTACTGCAGAATAAATGACTAAATAAAAATAACAAATTATGAGAATTTCGCACCTAAAATTCAGGAATACCAGGAGCCGTAAAACATCCGTATAATTGCAGAATCTTATCGGAATGCGACCCGATGTCAGAAATCGTCCTGGCAATAAATAGATGTCATTGGCTGATTTAGTAACTGCATAGGGAAGCCTCATACGGCAAAGGGAACCTCAAAAAGTGAATTTTTTAAGACCTTTTTACAACTAGAAAGACCCATTAATCATGGAATTCATGCTTATAACGCTTTTTAGTTTACTTTAATACTAAATGTTAAATGAATTCAAACATCCGTTAAATGAATTCAAACATCCGTTAAATCAATTCAAACGTCCGTTAAACCAATCGAAAAAGCGTTAAACCAATGTGAATAAAATGTAATTTATTATACATGCGCATACGTACTCGTAAATCAACCACCTGAGAAAGTACCGGTTAGAAAGTCTACATAGAGTAACATTGCTCTTTCTGAAGCTGAAGTCAGTTAGTTTTAGTAATGAGTTTGTTGGCCTGAAAAAGAAAAGAGTGTCCTTTCAACACCAGAAGAAACAGGACTCAGACAAAGAGAGGCAGAAGAGGCCATCAAGTGTGTAATGATGGTGCTGGATACAACAGCAGAGAATAAAGCGGGAAGGAAAACAACTTCAGTGGTATTACTGCCTTAGCTATGAAGAAACGAGGAAGACCACTGTACTTAGGGGAGACCCTGGATGGTGATGTACAAAAGTAAATCCCAGCTCTTAGACAAACTGGTACACCAGTAAGTGGTCAGCTAATTCAAGCAGCAGCAGCAGCAGGTGTTATCACAGCAAAGGACGGGACTTTACTTGTTGAAAATGGAGGTCATATTGCATAAACCAAGGGATGGTCAGCTTCAATTCTTAAATGAATGGGCTATGTAAAGTGAAAAGGAACAACCAAAACCAGTATTTGAGCAACAAGGTGTTTCATGAAAAAAACAAGTTTTTGCTACAAATTTCAGGGATGGTCACTAAACACAAGCTTCCTGATGAGTTAGTCTTGAATTGGGACCAGACCAGCCTTCAGTTAGTTCCAGCTGGTAACTGGACACTTGAAGAGCAAGGAACGAAAAGAGTAGAGATTACTAGATTGAATGACAAACGGATGATCACTGCCACCTTTGCTATCACTTTAAGTGGTAAGTTTTGCCAATGCAAATCCTCTATACAGAGAAAACGGAAAGATGCCATCCATGCTTTTCAGAATTCCCACCAGAATTTGATATTTGGCACTCCCCTAACCACTGGACTAATCACAAAACATCCATAAGATTCCTCGACAATGTAATTATACTATGTTAAAAAGACTCGAGAAGAAAAGGAACTGCCATCAAACTACCCAGCATTGGCAGTGTTTGATGTCTTTCGCGGTCAGACTATTGATGAAGTTTACCAGCTGTTGGAGGAAAATCACATTCTTGTAGTTTTGGTCCCCAGTAATTGTACAGATAAATTACAACCACTGGACCTGTCAGTTAACAAGGCTGCCAAAGACCACATAAGACAGAATTTTCATGCCTGGTATGCTCAGAAAGTGAAAGAGTCCTGACAAGGTTTCTGTAGATGAGAAGATGATTGTAATCAAGGAAGTTGGAGCACGTTGGTTAGTTTTATTATAAGACTACCTTTTGGGTCATCCTGATATTAGCAAAAACAGTTTTGTTCAAGCTGGACTTGCTGAAGCTATTTCTGGCAGAATTGGTCAACTCCCACAGACTGAGGAAGATGATCCTTTGGATGGACATTTTCTTTGAGAAGCTAATGTTAATTCGCACTATAGTGCATCCTTTAGGAAATATTTTCGTGCTTTTGGTTTGTTCATATCACGTTCCTAGCCCGAGATACAGCCATGTCAAGTGCACCACTTGAAAACAGTTTTATGTAGTTACAATGTCAATGCACACTATTTCGGTAAATGAAGCTATTGTCTTCCTATTTGATGAAATGATGATTTGATGATTTGATGAACGACCACCCTGCTTATAAGACCAGCTTCGCTAGTCATGGATGCATGCTAAATAATAAATACTCCTTCAGCAGAGACCACCCTAGTACGCTACCAGCGACCGCATATGTAACGTCACTTTAACGACCACCTGACGTAATAAACTGTGCCAAATTTTGTGTCCGAGTGGATGTGCGTCAATCTCACCTTAGTTTCAGCATCAAATGGCATTAGCAAGCTCCAAAAGAAAGGTTTTGACCCTGAAAAAAAAGATAGGAGTCTTAAAATCAATTGAGAAGGGCAAACCTTGCTGTGAAGTAGTGAAGGATTTGGGTGTAGGAAAAATGCAAATTTAGAGTATAGTGAAGGATAAAGATGGCAGACACCTCCCTTGAGAGACCATCTTAGACTGGCCCCTGAGGGTGGTCTCTCAAAAGTAGCTACTGTAGCTGAAAATTGTTGAGAGTTGCTGAAGGGCCAAAGCAATTGAACAGTGTCCCATTAACAGAATTTACTACTACTGTTCTACCACCAATCCTAAAACTATCAGGACTGACCTGAAAACGGTAGAAGAATCTGCATGAACAGATACTGTACAAATCATAATAAGTAAACGTTTTGCGGGTGTAGTACGGATACAGCTATGGGCGTAGTTCACAACAGGTATGGGCGTAGTACGGATAGGGCTATGGGTGTAGCCAGCCAAAAGTACATCTGTAGTAGGGATACAGGTACGGGCGTAGTAATCCAAAAGTACGGCCGTTATACCAATATATTACAGGGGTGTTAATACATATATATACGTACTTAAATAATTATTACGATGAAAGGTACATACGTACGTACAAATTTGCTGAATCACTTTGGAAGTATGTACGTATGTATCTCATCAGTATCATTCCAAATGATACCTTCAGAGGATCATGCACTTGTATACTGGCCAGTAGCTCCAATATACCTCTGGCATTTTACAATTGTGAGTTTTCAAAAATTCCTTGATTCCCAGAATCAGTTGTTCCTTTGATGTGGGCTTTACTTCTCTCCTGATGTACTCCTTTAGCTCATGCCAAAGATTCTCAATCGTATTAAGGTCTGGAGACTCAGGAGGTGTTGGCCACCAGTTTACTCCCTCTTCTTCATAGAATTTTCGCTCGCCTTGAACAATGTTTGGGTTCACTATCTTCAAATATGCACAGCTTCGTTCTACCACGATGGCTGATACCAGCCCACACATGAACCTATACTGGATGCTTTGGCTTAGGCTTGTATCGTGGTTTACATCCTCGCTTATAACAGCACGTCCATCAGTGGGTTTCAATCTGTACACTTGTCTCATCTGTATAGATTAAATCCTCAAACATCATTGTCTTTGTTTTGAGTAGCCCATTGCAATCTCTTTGCTTGTTTGCCTCACAGATCATCTGGCAGTAGCTTGTGCCTTTAGAGGTCCAACCAATATGTTGCCTCCCTCTAAGGGTAGTCGACACAGACACTTCACTCTCAGAGTCTGCTTCTATAAATAAACGTTGAAGCTCCAATCCTGCTGTTTCATCATTCTTCTGCATTTGCTCTTCTATAAATAAATACTGGGAGTGGCCTTTGAAGCTTGACCTGTACCAGGTGCACGGGCAATTGTGCTACTCTCCTTGTAGCGTCTAATAAACTTGAAGACACCAGATTTGCTTACTCTATACCCTTCTTTTGTGAGACAACAAACAATGTCTGCAAAGCTCTTTCTAGAGCGGTGATAAAAGAGGATTCTCTGCTTAACATAATCTGAAAAAACCACGTTTATCTTCTTATAGCCACTAGACTTCAGTATTTTAAGTTGAAGCTTAGTAGGTCTCCTTGCAGTACAAATTTTAATACGTACATATGTACGTAGTTATTAGGGAACGTGCGTTCTACGGTACGGGCGTATATACGTACTTCGTAAATGATACAGGCATAGCTCATGAAAGTCATGGGCATAGTACGGCTACGGGTACGGGCGTACTTCGTAAATGATACGGGTGTAGTACGGCTACGGGTACGGGCGTCCTTCGCAAATGATACGGGCATAGTACGGCTACGGGTACGGGCGTCCTTCGTAAATGATACGGGCGTAGCTCAGGACATCTACGGGGGTAGTACGGCTACGGGTACAACTTTACATACGGGCGTAAAACGTTTACTTTATTATGATTTGTACCGTACAGTGGAACCTCACTAATCCGGACACCATCAGGACAGTGGAAATTGTCCTGATTAACGGGGTGTCCTCATTTCAGGGGTTAGCTGTTTTACACTTTAAAAGCACACATTAAGATGATTTACACATTATCAGTCCATAATAGCCATAGAACAACACATGCACAGTATGACGTATGCGTGTACATGTAAGTGGATGCTCATGAAGTAAAAAATTCCAACAAAGAAGACTGCCTTGAACATTTTGAGAGATTCTGAGAATGTAGAGTAGTAAGTGAACCCATCAGAGACATAGTTTCTGTTGACTGGGGAGTATATCCTCTGCATTCCAGGAAGTAACAGATGTCTTCAAGGCATGCAATTGCCTCTGGTAGGTTATGAAATATTGGAGGTGGCAGTTCAGTAGATTCTTCATCAGATTCTGACTCTACATCGCTCCTCTCTCCTGTGTCTTCAGTACGCACTAACTGCTAGATGGACCAATTTCAGCAAAAAAGGTTTCTTCCCATTTGTCATCAGTCAAATCAGCACAGACGGCCAGATCTTCTTCAATCAAAACTAGCTAATTAGCTGAACAGGGATTTTCTACTTGTAGCTGATCAATCAGATCCTCTGTTTCATCATCCCTCACTAACTGGCCTTCATCATCATCAAGATCAAGAAAAGGATCCTCTGTAGGTACATCCCTGTTGACCACTTGAAAGCCTGAAAGAGGACCCGACTCTGCAATGCACAACAGTGATTGGTGCCTAGCCTATGTGTACCAGAGATCAAGACAGTAAGCAAGCATGGTTAGTCAACCACCATCTGGAAGGGTAGCGTTTGAAATCCAGTCTTTCGTGAGGGGATATTACTCCTACATGGATGTCTGGGAACCTCGAGTTGGAGAAGTGTTAGCACTAGAAAGAGAGCCCCACAACGTGGCGGATCAGCTAGCCGTGTCAGTCGTCAGACATGGTCGTACTGTTGGGCACGTACCTTTCAATCTGCCTCCCATATTTTCTCATTTTTGAAGAGCAGAGATCACTGGTGAAAAAGTAAACTGTGGCGGAGGCTATGGACTGGAGGTACTGTGCATGTATCGTCTGTACGGAACTAAGGCATATGTTGAGAGAGCCAAGACCATGTTCAGTGGCGAGTGTGGTCTTCAGGTACGCATGGACTGTCACAGAAATGATCGTCTGTATTAACAGTTCACGTTTACCATTAATCAGTATTGATGTACAGTAGAATCTCGTTACCATGAAATAGGTTAACGTGAAAAATCGCTTAACACGAAAGTTTTAATTGGTCCCTATATTTGCGCTATACTTCCCCATACATTATTATCCTTTTAACACGAAATTTGATAACACGAAAAATCGGTTAACGTGAAAGAAATGTGACACACATTTTGTAAACATCATTTAATATGACATTTAATTATGGCGGCTAAGCAGAAATCGTTAACCAGTAAAAAAGGTGCAAATATTGAAGGCTACAAACAAAGCAGTGGTCAGCATGGTGCAAAAGGTAGAATTGCAAAGGAATTTGGCATTGCCAAGTCAACTTTATCTTTAACGCTTTTGAAACGTCAACATTCAAGCCAAAAAGGAAGCATCTATGGATGGCAAAATTTGAAGAGGCAGAGGATGCTTTGTTGCTTTGGTTTAAGGCTATTTGCGGCAAAAACGTACCCATGAGGCAAGCAAATTGGCAGGACTATAATTAGCCTCTTATAAATTTTAATACTACATTTCTATGTACACTATACTTCTCTTTAAGCATTATACTGTTAACACGAAATTTGTAAGCAGTCCCTTGGATTTCGTGTTAACGAGATTCTACTGTATTTGATTTTGTTAACCATTTTTTGTCCGCTTTATGGAATAGCGGGGTGTCCGCATTTCAGGGGTTAAACTATATGGTCATTAATGGGAATGCAATCTGTGCACGTGCAAAACGTCCGCTAAAGTGAGGTGTCCGCATTTCAGGGGTTCGGATTAGCGAGGTTCCACTGTATACTTTCTGATATTAGATACAGTCTGTCGATATGCTTACTTATACCAATGGTGATTAGGTATGTATTGAAAAGATAAGTACGTATATAACATACTTTACATTAAAAAGCTGATGTAGTAAAAGGAATGCATAAATTTCAACTGACCTCTTGATGGCTGTGAATGACATCTTTCACTAAAGGTGCTTGAAATTCTAAGGCCTACTTTTCCTCCTTAACCTGTGCAAGGTGGACCTCACGCTCCTGGAGCTATTGCTGTGACCAGGGCAAACATTAGCTATGAATTAAATAGGAGAGCATCTGAGAGAGAAGTATAGCTAAAAGCCCATCTACAATATGCAGCACAGAATAGAGCAATCCACGGATGTAAACACATACATAGCGTAAGTCAGCTAGTCCACAGGCCCTTAGGATACAAAAATATTTTAAAAAGTAAACATTTTATCTTATGTTGTGATGCAACTTATTCAAGTGAAAAGTGTAGTTGATTTGACAGAGATTGAGTTAGTAGAAGAAGACACATAAGTGGGACAGTTTGGGCAGAAACCAAAACAGTAACTGGCTTACTTCTAGCTGTTTTCAAGATACACCTTAAGCACGTGTAGTATCACGAACTTAATATACGAATTTCGAAAAGCCGTATACCTATCTGGGTTACTTCGATAAATGGGTTTTCCCCTAACAGCAGGCCGGACCGTTTTATCTGAAGCAAACTTTGAACATCTTTGCATCGATCGATCAAAATTATTAAAATGGCTTACGCCGAAATGGAAGATGAAGTTAAAAGTGCCCTTGTGTGCTTAAGTGCGGCTGTTCTATGGTGAGACAGAAAACGCCTTTCAAGGTAATTCTAGCAGTCAATAATTAATATTGTGTCTTGGGCGCTGAAAGTTAGGAAGTAATGTTTAGATTTATAAGGGAGCGACACAGATTAATACACATATAATGTACTAGCTTACTGTGGTGGCCATGTCTGCCCTGTGTGTATAATATAAAGTATTTTCTGACATACTTCTATTAATTATTATCGCTCATTTAGATAAGAGATCACTTAGTATTCGAAAGTGTCCGAAAATACGTGCGTATATAAGCAGTATACTCTGTGGAGAATCACTTGCTACTTACTTTTGTATATATACACGTGCATTTAGATTTTGAATGCTGTGTGCTAATGCTTTGGTATTTTATGTAATGATGTGTACACGTACATAATGTATAAAATTACTGTTCTACTTACAAGTAAGCATGGAGAAGATATAATGTTGTATTTAGTTCACTCGATACCAGATCCTCTCCATAAGGTCTCTCACTTTCACGTAATGGCGTATGTGGAAGTGTAATCTAGGATAATTATTTATGATGTGCTTTCACAACTACCAATTACCTGTGAGGAAAGAAAACAAATAAAACATATAATTATTTTTTCTTGGCTATCATTCTTGACTGTGCCCATTCACAGCAGTGTTGAGCATGATCAGCACCTGAAATCTTTCCCTTGTCTTCATCTTCAGCAATCAATTTCAGGAATTGAATGCGAGAGTAAACGATTGCGAATTACGGGTATAAGTAAACATTAAAAGAATGTGAGATAAAGCTTAGGTGTACGGGACATGTATACGAAATTACTGAGGTGTTGAATCAATACATACAGTCAAAACTTGCAATTTGCATTCTTTTGACATGCGCACTCAATTCCCGATATACAGCATAAATGGCACCTGTGGGACAAGTATCTGAAGATCAGCTGTAAGGACTGAAAATGGAATTATACATATGAACATAATCTGATGAGAAACAACCCAAAAAACAGCCTCATTAGCCTATACCTATATCAATGTATGTCTGCCTGTGGTCAGCTGATCACTATGTTCCATGACAATGAATATCATCAAAACTCTAACTTGATCATATTCATTATTATAACAATATTCACAGTGCTGTGCAATATCTGGATACTCTAGTTATTTGGATACTTTTTGCATACCTAGAGGGTAATCACCATCTAACAACTCTGGAGAGTGTGATTGTGAGTGCATGAAAAATCTAAGATACCATTTTCCTACATGCTATGACTATTCTGTAAAAGAGCCTATAGGGGAACTAAACCTGAAGAGAGCTTTGGATGAAGATACAGGAGTCTTTTCTTCTTTCTTTCATCTTCTCCACTTGGTCAGACAGCCGTTTCTGGGAATTCCACCCTTCATCAGTGGTCCTGGGAGTCTTTGTCTTTTTCTTTATCTTGATCTTCTGTGAATCCTTCTGCATGCACTGTACCACTAAAATGTGAACCAGATATATAATGTTTAGTTAACTACTTTATGATTGTGTAATGGTTGTTTATGTTATTGCATGTGTTGTGTAGATGTTCCGGACAATTTAACAGGTGAGAAACAATACTATCCGACACTGGGTCTACCTGTTGGACAACCCCTCTGTCAACTAGATAGTGGATCACCTCTACTAGGGAGAGGATGGAAAGCCACTAGTCACTGTAGAGGTGTATCAGGAGATTGGAAAGGCAAAGAGCACAAAGGAAGCAAACAAGATCTTCCTTCTCCACCTGTTGACCACTGGTACAGTGGAGAGCTTGTGTCTGTTTGGTAAAGGACTCCAGCGGACATCAGATGACTATCCAATTTATGAAAATTGAGAAACTGAAAGAGGATTTTCCCCTTTAACTTATTTGCCATTTATAGTCTGTTAGTATGTATAACTTATGAGAAAACTCCTTAGTATTAGTACATTTTGGCTTTGCAATTGAAATTTATTCTGAATATAGATCTACATGTTGTAATAATTGTTGCAAGGCTTATGAAATACACAAAAATGGCTGTCAATCAGCGATATGCATATCTTCCAATCTCAGTGTGTGCATGCATGTAATAAGTTAAGGTATATATTGTTTCTCTGATAAGTGGCTAACCAGCCATAGTCAGCATATGATCTTACATAATGTCCTAGCTAAGTTTATGATTTATTAACAGTGTGAGTAAATAATTGGAATATGTCTACTTACTTAGTACATATAATACGATTGTCTCCTCAGTGACATTTAAAAAACATATATTACTACCAATCTTACCACCTCTCTAATGTGACTACCTGTCTAGTGTGACCACCTCTCTAATGTGACCACCTCTCTATATTGTGACCACCTCTCTAATATGACCCTATTCACCCCTTATATTGTTGTAAATTGTCTAGAATTCCCATCTTTGAATTTCAGTAGGTAACGATGGCAGTATTTGATTAGAAGATTATGAAAAAGACTTTTTCACTACATATCATTTCAATTTTCATGCAAATATAAAACCGATTCAGTGATGATATTATTTGTATTCAATAATCTGCAATATTTCCAAATCATCTGTAACTTCAAAAATATAGCAGTATTTTCTTCCAAACTGTTTTGTACGAAAAACAACTGACTTTTTAGTCTTGTTAAACTGATGCTTTTAAAAGTTGTAAAATTTTTGAAAGTTTTTAAAGTTGCACAATGAATGCCTTCCCCTCCATCTTTGGCACAGTTTCTGAAAACTCATTTTTCTGAATACTATATGTCTAGTTTTTAGATGTTCCAAGTAGCACAAGTCCATTTACGACGGCATTATTTTCCACAAACGGACAATTCTATACCTTCAATGATATGTCTCCATAAGCAAGCACTAAAATCCTTTGTCTTCTTTAACTCTTACGAATTATTCATTTGTATATTCACATGCATGCTTCACCTATTCTTGATATAAATGTTTTGATATTCTCACTGTCTATATTAGTAGAGAAAGGCTGGAGTAAAGGCCAGTTTCCAAGGTCCTGTCTGTGCATGCATGGTTAAACAGGTCCAGAACAAGAGATGAAGAATTGTAAGACTGTTAGGAGCTCTTCTTCAGTCTATGCAGTAGAGATCTGAGAAGGTAGAATAAGTGCAGATGCAGGCAGTAGGAATTTCTAAAGAAGACACCCAAGGGTATATCAGATGGAATGAATATGCTGCATACTTGTTGAATGTTGAAGAATTGCAATAAACAAACAAAAGGTATTGCACAAATGTTTATATTATATATTAAGTTAAGTACATAAGTATTATGTAAACTGCAGGATGTTGATGTCATTTTTTGTAAACATAATATACATACCTCACCATATTATGACAAACCAGCATCTTGTGTATATATACATACATAAGTAGAAAATTACAGCTGTAACTGAACTGATAAATACATAACATTCTTATTCCTATATATAAATACCTCCAAACAGCTAGCCAACATACGTATATCAAAAAGTTTAAAGCCAGAGTCAGTGATGAAATTTCTTGTTAGTGTATCGGTATTAGGTACACTATTTCTCCTTACTTGCACTGGGAGTAATGCAGATACTGATTCTAATATAGTTTCCATGGTGAAAGAGTTAAAGTTTGAATTGGATCAACAAGCTGAAAGATTGAAGTTCTTGACTACTGAGTTGATGGGTACCAAGAAAACAGTTAGTGTGCTTGAAAAGCAAGTGACGGCTTGTACCTGTTCCAAGCCTGATCCAATTCTCCCTAACAACACTAAGGAACTGAAACAACTCCTTGACAAGCTGCTACCAGAGACAGAAAGCCCAACTAGACGTAGAAAGTCCTCAGACACTGACTCCTTGCCATCTCAAAAACTATCTGGTATCAGTACCTTGATAGCTCAAGCATTGACATAAGTGGTACAAGAACAGTTGAGACAAACTCTGAGATGTAATGATACTGACCAACTGGGAGGAGAGTGCTCCGTCAGACCAGGACCCAAGGGAGAAAAAGGGGAAGAAGGGAAGAGAGGGGTCAAAGGTGATCAGGGTGAACAAGGTCCTCCTGGCATACAAGGGTCACAAGGAGAGAGAGGTCAACTGGGGCACAAAGGTCAGAAAGGAGAGATTGGTTATAGAGGAGCTACTGGTCCACAAGGTCTTGCTGGACCAGTTGGATTGAAAGGTGTGAAAGGTGACACTAATTCAGGAAGTACCTACATTAGATGGGGTCGTGATGACTGTCCATCTGGAGCAGTGGCACTTTACAGTGGTAGAGCCGCTGGAAGTTTTCGTTTAGCATAGGGAGGAACAAGTGACCACTTGTGTCTCCCCGACAACCCACGATATGGATCTACATATAATGAAGCCGCATCTCCTCTATATGGAGTAGAGTATCGAAGATGGCCAACTTCATCACCTCGAGCTCAGTATGACAACATGCCATGTGTCGTGTGTTATGTAGCAACCAGATCAGCCATGTTTGTTCAACAAGCAAGTTACTTGTGTCCTAGTGGGTGGAGTAGAGAGTACTATGGATATATGATGAGTGATGCTACCTATCTTGATAAAGAAGGTCGTAAATCCACTATTTGTGTTGATGCAAAGGCAGAAGCCGTTCCAGGAACGGGTACTAAAACTTTACCATCAGTTATATATTTCCTCTCAGTTGAATGTACCAATTCAGAGCTTCCATGTTCATCATACATTGATGAGAGGATCCTGTCATGTGCTGTGTGTACTAAATAATGAGTTCATATACCGTTTAACAATTACTACAGCTGAAGATAAACAAATTCATACATTCACCTGTATTTTTGCAGATTTCAATGTATTTGAGTCCATAAAAAAAGGTCCTGTATTTTGACGAAAATGCGGAAGCTGTATAAAAACTCTGTTACAATTTAAATAAGATTACCAATATCAATACCAATACAAGGCTGCAGTACTGATTATATAGAAGTACATTTACGTTTTTACAGTACTGATTATAGATTTCTTTTAATTGTGCTAAACTTATCTTTGCGAAGGTCGTTTCAGTGTCTAAAGACACAGTTTGATTTTTAAGAAGTCGGACAGTTGCTGTAGAAAACCGAAAGTTCAACTTCTCAAAAATATATAGTATAACATAGTAAGCATAAGTGGCTTTAGCCTTTCATGCCCTTGTGTGCAAGTTACAAAATGGTCTGCAGTCTATGGTGGCCGACAAGGCTCAGCCGCGGCTAACATGCATGGTTGGCCGCCTCAATTCGAGGCCACTCACGATGCGGCCACTTAAGCATGCTAGCCTCGGCTGACCCTTCTCGGCCACCATGGCAGCCAAACAGAGTAACGCCATCTGTTCATAATGTAGAAAAAGTTAATAAGTTTAATCCAGCAAGTAGACTTAAAATGGCCGAGCCTTCTGGGTTCAACGACAGCGAACAAGAAGAAGAAGAGTCATTTCCAACCTATAACACTGCCTTCCCGCCCCTGTCCGCTTTGGTGACCGCCAAGGAACCGTCCTCCCACGCCCCTGTCAAGTCCCTACCTCTCTCCAACGTAACTCAGGTATAGACGATTATGAGGACTCGTCTAGTACGTGTATAATTTTCTTTGATGGATATTAAAGTTATACATTTGACGGCTTGGCTGTGCCACTACTGAAAGTCCTTACTAACTGCTGGTTAGGCAAGAGTAGAATTTTAGATACTCCTTTTACAAGGATTACTCTATATAGTAGGTGATTCTACATCCATCTTCCCAAAACTGTCCTTTGCAGCCATGTTCCAGTGCAAAATTTACTATTTACTATATATTTTGTCCACCCATATATGCAATACAGTACTTTTGGGGTCTGTTGTCCAGACCAGACATTGCAATTGGTTATCGTTGCATGCATGGTGACATCATTTGTGTTAAAGTTTGTCTAAATGGTAATTGCGAGTTACATACCAATTGCAACGTCCGCTCTGGACAACCAACCCAAAATGTACTATACATCATGGGGTTCTTGCTTCTGCCATACCTTTCCCAAATGTCTTCTTTTGATGGTTTCACCATCTACGTAAAAACGTCGACGTCAAGTATTACACTTCAGGATTGACAAAGGTAGCAAATAACTTCCTTCCTTTCATCTAACAAATGGAAGTTATTGGAAGTAATTGAATTGATTTGTGACTTATGTAGTTTAGAGAAAAGGAGTAACTTATATAAAGGAAGTTAACATTTCACTGCTGTTTTGTCTTTTGTTAGGTAAGTATTTCGTATATCATAGAGTACGGTAGTACTCTATAAGTAGGGATGGCCGAAAAAAAACATGGCCGCCCTATTCAATGTATTATCAATTAACACCTCATAAATCAACAACGTTCAGATTTTCGGTTGCATTTGTGTGTTTGCAGTCGTTTTTGCATGCTTTTCTAAACGCCAAAAATGTTACGATGCTCTACAACCTTCGCAAAGTGGTTAAACCGAAATAAGCCAAATTCTACAATTCCTCATTTTTTCTTCTTCTTCTTCTTCTTTTTTCAAATGAGCTAGCGCTAACATGCGAACTTACGCAGGTACATACAAATACTAAATCGTCATGAATGTTTCCGAACTAGGGAATAGGCTACCCTAGATTTCAACGCGCTCCAACCGAAGCGTGTTACTTTTGAAAGTGCCCAATTTAGGGCCTCTTTGAACGCCATTTTTTAATTAAGTTTCATATATATATATATGTCGCCGTACGTTCACCCGGTAAATTTTTGCTGTGGTTGCCCGCTACAATTTTATGGCTCGGCGAACATGTCTGCCGCCCGCGATCGAGGTTTGGCATTTTCCCTATGCCTGCAGTGATGATCACTACATCCAACAACACGAAAGCAGCAGTCCAACCCTGCCCACCACCGATGACATACGCTGCGAAATCAGGACGACAAGCGACTACTACAGCTATACGGTTAACGTTATGCGCTGCAGTTTCATGCCACACTTCAAAGGACCGGCTGAAGCACAGTAATAGGGTGTACATTGCTCTTGCACGTAGGGATAGCGGGCATTGGGTGTCGCGCTTGGTTAGAGACACACTTCAAAGGGGCTGACTGCAGCACAGCAATAGGGTAACATGATATATATCCTGATATTTGTTATATATCCTGATATTTGTTATATATCCTGATATTTGTTATATATCCTGATATTTGTTATATATCCTGATATTTGTTATATATCCTGATATTTGTTATATATCCTGATATTTGTTATATATCCTGATATTTGTTATATATCCTGATATTTGTTATATTATGGGGTGCCGTTTGTGTAAAAAATGAGGGAAATTTTAACCCTAACTTTTGGCGATATATGTAAATATCACCTGATATTTATATATATCAGTGGATATTTATTATATATCAGTCGATATATGTAAACATCAAGTGATATTTATTATATATCAGTCGATATATATAAATATCACTTGATGTTTACATATATCGACAGTGACAGTGACAATGTACATGTACTTTCATTCAATGTATAGATGAAATAGAATTGAAATACAAACTAATAAGGTAACTGTAATGTCAAAATCAGTGAACATAGCATTCAATTAGGAGCTATGCATTACTGTTTCTTGAATAATGTTGATTCCATGTCAGGTCTTGGTTTGGATGGTGGAGGAACTCCTACTAACATTCGTCTTGCATAGTCTGAATCATGTAAACCAGCCTTTCTCAAAGCAACTTCAATTTTGAGTCTCTTGTCTGCAGCAAGCTACATACATATACAAAATTGTAGG
This sequence comes from Chondrosia reniformis, assembly GCA_947172415.1. Taxonomy (NCBI): domain Eukaryota; kingdom Metazoa; phylum Porifera; class Demospongiae; order Chondrillida; family Chondrillidae; genus Chondrosia; species Chondrosia reniformis. The sequence goes on along the minus strand of OX359199.1, from coordinate 3,883,183 downwards.
TATTTTCTCAACCCTATAATAGCAATTAACATCCAAATGTCAATTCTTAATTATACTCTTGATCTATCATGTTTTTGGGGCACCAGAAATTATGTTAATGTATTAATGTATGGCTTCCTATTAGTAGCCTTGTATATTTATATCTGTCACCAAAATGCTGATGCTTGACTGACTTTCGTTTTCTAGCTTAAAATTAGCTCTCACTTCCTTAGCCGTCGAACATTGAACCAACAAAAAGGATCTAAAAACCACCTTTACTAATACTATGTAACGTAAAGCTTGTGCAAAAACATATTCTACGAGATGTGGCCTTGAATTTGACGGCGAGCAACGACCGGAATTGGTTAAACAGATATCTAGCAAATAGTTTGAGTTTGGGAGGCGCCAGGCGCCTGAGTTTTTAACTCGAAATACTTCTTCTGCTCCACTGAGCATGTACACTATAACATGCTATAAACTATTTACCTGTTTATCAGTAAATCCATGTTGAATGAAAAGGGGAGTTTGAAGTTGAAGCTCTTCATCCATAGTACTTTCAAGTTTAGATTGATATGATTTGGTCTCTCGCAACAACCTCAAAGGATCAGCTGGAGCTTCAATTCGAACTTGTTCTCTGATGAGTTCCAGCCTCCTCTCCCTCTCCAAATTGGCCTGCTTATCTAGAACACTTTTCTTTTCCAAGGCTTTCAAATGTTCTGTTCGGAGCATTTCTCTAAATACCACTCTACAATCATAATGTAAGTAAATCAGCTCATAAGGCAATTAGGCCTATTACGTACATACATACAGGCATGTGTCCTTTACATGCATGCATATTAAGATAATTCACACTTGTAAGCATACATCATCAGTGGTTAAAGTGCTATTCACTGTTAGTACTTTTATCGTGAGAGAGAAAAGAACTCCCAAAAATATATATAAGTACGTATGTAATGCAGTTGAAAGAAAACTGTATTTCGGATCACTTCATTACCTTTCTCTATCCATTCTTGCCTGTTCTCTGAGTTGCTTTTGTAGTGCTGCCAGCCTTTTCTGCTCATCTTCCAAAATCTTTTGTTTTTCCTGTTCTTTCTGTGCATGAAACACCTCAAGTTCTTGTTTCTTCCTCTTTATCTTACTTGATCTCTGCTCTATTTCATGTTTTCTCCTATTCTCTTCTTGAACTCTAATTCTCTCTGCAATGGTTCCTTCCAACCTTAAAGCCTCCAGTTTTTGCTCCATCCAAATTGATAGCTATAGTATGTTAATATTTCTATTATTACTGTATCTTTAAGAGTGCAAATGTATGCTATAGTTAGTATAAGGCACAAATACACATACATACGTATGTATGTTTGAAATATATTATGCACATTGCATTCAGGACTGCATGCAGAACTTGGGGCCAGGGATGGGAGGGTAGGGGCGAAATGAAACTTCAAAATTCGGGGGGGGGGGGGGGGCAATCGTATGAGAGTGTCGAAGCAGTTTAGGGGGTTCATGTTCTCTACACAAAATTATCAAAGTGACACTCTATACCTTTTGATGTAATTGATGACACAATTCCTTCTGTTTTTCGATTGTTTCCTCTTTCAATTGTTTGAGTTCCTTACTCTTCAATGCCTCCTCACTAAGTACCTGACTTCTAAGAATCAACTCTTCTCGATTCATAGTCCACGATCTCAAGTATGCATTCTTTCTATTTTGATAGTGTAGCTTAGAAAAATACCATTTTTCATGACTAACTATTTCAGCTCGAGATTTTCTAAGAAATTGCTTCCTGAGTCTATCCATATACAGAGCTCTTTTCATTGGCTGATAGGTTGCATACTGCTCCATGATTAAATGAAAGGTAGCATTTTCTTCTTCATCCCATCCACCAAACTTATCACACCGAAGCAACTCTTGGTGATCTTCATCTAGCTTCCGTAGCAGAGTCAGAAAATGGTCATTTAGATTGGTAAATTGCAGCATGACCCTTTTCTCCAGCACTTTATCAGAGCTAACCAGGTTGGCTAACTCAATGGGAACACTTGTCAACATGTTGACTGTTGTCTTCACTGACGAATTACTGAACGAAACCTTCTCCTTTGCTAGATTAATTTCTTCTTGAAGTTCCTTCACTTCCTCTTCTAACTGTGTTGACACCAAAAGATGCTCTTCTTTAGTTTTCAGGAGAGCTTTATGGAGAAGTGACATCTTAGACAAGCAACTCTGAGTTTTATCTTTTGTGTGGCTCAACAAACATCCTTTAATACTATTTCTGATGGAGAGCAATGGTGTCATCTTATCCTCCCAGAACTTTTCTCTCTCGGCAGTCAGAAGCCCCTCCATTTTGATGACATCCTTCCAAAAGGCAGAATTTGTCGCAAATGTCTCCGAATCAACATCTTTATCACAATCTGCCAGAGCATTTCCGCACAGAAAATCTAGTTCGTATTGTATGCTCCTACAACTAGTGTCCATTTTACCCTTCTCCTTCAACCAGACATCTCTATGCTCTCTTTGTAGCGTGGCATCCTTGGAGGCCTTTCCCTGTGTAACAAGACTGGTTACTCTGTGTAGTTGTTGACTTCCGTGAGCCTTCAAATCTGATATGTCGGCTTCTAGTTTGTTGTAGTCAACCTTTTTAATATTTGCTTTTCTACTCTGGCTATCGGTAACAACAGCGTGCGCAAGTTCGTCTACAAATACAATAAAATCAATATTAAACATTTATAATAAATTACTGTATATAACGACGGATTAGGTATAGCTAAGCCTACGTATCTACGTAGGTACCTCTCTTGGACTGTCCTGCAAAGGGGGTCCTCTGTACATGACTCCTTAGAAATTCCCTTAAGTCTCTTCCGCTCATATTCACTCTGACACAGACGAGTCACACTCTATTTTCTGCTGCCATATGCGCCATGGGGAAAACGGGTGGCCACACTTTTTCCGGCAATGCGCCATGATATTACGATAGCAGTAACCACAATGATTTTCTTCTACACTGATCATGACCTCTTGTAACATAGTCTTTTTGAAAGTCTATTAGAGGTTGCAACTTCATCATTGGCTATTTACTGAATATAGCTTACACTTCCAATCCATCTGATATACCTGTGTAAGGTCTGCATGACTAAGGTAAAAGAGTACGATCGTAATACAGTCAACCAATTAAAAGGTATCAAGAAATGTGTCTTTAATTCAGCACAGTGCTCATGATGGTAAATCTCCGGGCTAATGACTGAGTATTTCAACTAAAATCCTGGTGTTATAGAGATAGGTGTAATCATGCCTATATCAACTACTGGTCAAATAGTGGCTAATGTTTCAATTGGTAACTGTGGAGATTGATTATATGATATCAAAAGAGGAGTCCCACAGGGATCAATCCTGGGTCCACTGCTCTTCATCCTCTTTATGAATGACTTACCTCAGGTGCATGGTAGCTCGGAGTAAGGTCAAGTAATATGCAGAGTAGTTGTAATGCATCAGACTTGTCAATATGTTTGTCTACAGACTTAGCTGGAGTGGCTGGTTGAAAGATGTGGTATATAGTTGATTGAAGGGGCTATTGTCAATTTCACACCTTGCAAATCATTGCTTTGGGCGTTTATTACTGACAATTCTCCTAAGGAGGATAGCTCAGAATGGTGTAATTTGGACGAGCTGGGATGGCCTCAATGTAGGGAAAGAAGACGGATGTTGCTTGAATTGATTCCCAGAGACTTCTCAACAACATGGACTGTACAAATGAAATTGTCTCACCTAGATAAACCCCCACATGTGAAATTGACAATAGTTGGTAGACCCTATTTTCTTCCACCCCTGTATAGTATTCAAAAAAGCACCCTATTATATGCAGGCTTCTCAACATTGGTGTGACTATATATGTATTGAATTTATGGAAGAGTCTTTCACATGCAGTTACTACAGAAATTGTATTATCAGAGAATATGCATACTTAATAAATGTTATTGTATTAAGAACTGTATACTGCTCATGTACATAACATGTGTAAATAGTCATACCATGCGAAGGCATTGGGGGTAAATCCAGTTGGTATCTAAATATATTCTTTTAAGTTACTAAGCCAGTTGAAACATAAAAGAACACAAGAATCTGAAACCCTATAAAGAACTGTATCTGTTAATATGCTGATAACCATGCAATTCAATGAATTGCTTCATTTATTCTCACAATTTGGAATGAATATGTATGCTGTGTACACTTGGCAATTAGACCTAGAGACTGTAGCCTCTATCTTCACTTATTATGAAACCACAAGTGTCTCACTTGTGGTGGATTATCTAGTTGAAGGTAGTCATCACTGAAGTACACCACACTGATGAGCCCTAAGGAAGGTGAAAACACTGTCTATGGTTCTTTTCATGATTCTGGTTGCCATTTTATAGGACTTTGATCCCCCAGTCAAGATACAACTTCGGTCACTTGGCTGGGGCTCCTCCTTCCTATGAGAACTTATAGCAAGTCCTGTTCAGTAATTTCTTTATCTTAACCTCACAAAAACAGTAGCTTACAGATATTAGTGTAATGTTCACAAGTAAATAGAGCAGTAAAACACTCTAACTTTTGTATAAATATATGCAAACCTCTCTTCATAATATACGTACATGCATAATTTTAAATCTGCATACGTACATACTTAAAAATAATAATGGCACATAGGCTAGGGAGTTACACACACATATATATCAGTGTGTTGTATGTATTAAGAATGTAAAAAGTTAAATTATTAGTATCTGCTCATCAAAGAACTGATACTGTATGTATGTATGTACGTATGTACATACGTACGTAGCTATCAGAACAGAATTTTTCAGTGAAAATGAAATACACATATTTGACAGTTAACAAAATACCCAATTTAAATGTAGATTTTTATTTAGATATGTGGGTTCAGATAAATCATTCATTTAGTCAGTGTATTTAGCAAAGAAACATGATTTAAGACTTGGTCTGGCAGTTAGCTTTGTAGGCTTCACATTGGGACAGCACATCCAGGACTAGCTAAAGAATAGAAGAGTAGAGGTATGAGAGTAATTACAGAACTACTACAGTGCTGAATACCAAAAGAGTTAACTATTTTGTTACGTACGTATGTGTAAAAATAGCTGGATCTCACTTTGTAGCATTTCTAATGTGGTGGACCAGATTACCAAGTATTTAACTAAATTATGTGGGTGGGAGGTGGAGTCACATAAACTAATCATCAATAATTGAAAAAAGTTTTTTTAGGAGAAAACTTGGGAATGGGTTGTAGTTAAGGGCTGAAATGATGGTGTTTTCGGGTAATGTATTGGCTATTTTGAAAACCTCTAAATAATAACTGATACAGAAATATTCAACAAATATCCAAATTTAGAGGTCTTCAATTTTTAGGAACTAACTGCCTTGAGAGTGTGAGTGAAGCCACCAAATTTTCACACTCAATAAATTGATGATTGTGCAATACCATGATACTGTGTAGTGAAGCCATGAGCATACATGCAAAGAATACCATAGGAGTATTTATTTTCGCGACACTTTATTTTCGTGATATCCTTTAGAATGTCTTGTAGCAAAATTTTCACAGATTATATATTTTGTGATTTACACCATGCGCAAAAATATATACCGAGTATAGTCTTTGGTCAAAGTGTGACCTCTGCGAGCTGAGAGGAGCGTTCTATAAAGAAACGTGCTGAGAGGGGCGATGTGGCAGCGATTTACCTGTGCAATTCTAGCGTCAGAGGCTATCACGTATACCAGAGTGTGTGGAGTGTGGATACATTTCGGTTGGCTGGCCGAATCGCCCGTAGTGGGATATTGTCAGAAAGTGGACCCGCAGGGTCAGGAAGGTGGCCGTTGACTGAGTTGAAGTAACGCAGCAGTACCATATAGTTCAACAGCAGCGAAGAGAACGTTCAGAGCCTGCCAAATAACGACGAATATTTCGCGTGTACAAATTTTAGCGAAAATTTTGTCTTCAGCGAAAAAAATACTCCTATGGTAATTAATAAATTTCTAACCTCAGCATAGACCACTGGCATACTTCCCTCAGACAATTCCTTATAAGATATATGACTTTTCACTATGTACATATACGTATATAAACAGGAATGTACATGAAATATAAGATCAATCTCATCTTAAGATATACACAAACATATGTTATTATGTACAATTATGCTAAAATACTATTAGGAATAACTACTGCACAAAAATCAATTGATTACTTACTTGAGTCTTTGGGAATGGTAAGTTTTATCTTGGCCTCAATGAAGGAAGGTTCTGCAATGTGATAAAAAATTATAAAGAGTATAATTGTACATGTACAAGGCATACTAGACTGCCAAGTCTTTATAACTTGCTAATGTACGTATTTCATTGAGGCTTTAATAAGTGATATGTAACTCTATTCCTTTTGTTTATATACGTATGTATATGTACATCCTCTGGATTGACTGTACATACATAGCTACCACTAGCCAAAACAACAATGGTTTGTTATATATGTACGTATGTGTGTATATACATGTACACACAGTTTCTTATTTTGTACAGTTGGTGAATAATAACTGGTAGAGGAATTTTAAGGCTCAACAATGTTTACATGTGTATATGTGAGGAGGTTCCTCAAAAGTTCCTTGTTTGTGACATAAAAGGTTTCCAACTTTCAGGCTTAGAATCGACTTCAAGTTATACTAAGACTACTAAAAGCACTCTTATTTATTACAAATATATGCATTAAGTTAAAAGTTATATTACTTCATCAAGTTCATTACATCAGCAAACCACAAACACTATGCCCGCACTAAATCAGCATACTTTGCAGACCAAAATCGTTTGGAAATAGGCCAGCTAACATCCAGTGGTTAACACATCAATTGCATATACGTAGATATACAAAGGGTGTTATTACCAGAGGAGCTGGAAATCCAGTTCCCTTAATATGTGGCTGACTTTTCAAGGAAAAGGATCTGAATGATATATTTTGGTTTGCAATAAACTGGCCCTTAGTATTATCTAAGGCTGTACTAAACAGTTGTGACTGTATATAAATACGATCATGCATAAGATCTGGTTGGTTCTTAATCTTACCATGTTCCTTGGTAAACCTTGGGTACACCTGTATTGACATTATAACTGGTCTTACTATCATAATACTCATAAAATCCTCCCTGTACCGATTTATTCCCCATCCATATCTGCACAGGTAATACAAAAGACAACATTCATGTTGTACATGTATAAGCTGCATACATGCTTATGTTAATGTCCATCCTTCAGCTATACAGCAATTAACAAATTTATTACATGTAACTATATAAACAGATACTTTACATTGCTAAAATTAGAGAATTAATTTCTGATGCAAGGACTGAATTGCTCAACTTCCAGGAATCAAATAAAGCCTCCCACACATGCATTTTTCAGTGTAAAGACCTTCATTACCAATGTTCCAATCAAACAAACATACAGTGGAGTATAAATATAACAAACAGCAAATTGTAGAAAAGGTTTTAACCAAAATTTGCCACTAAAATATTTATGTATATTGTACAAAACGCTTTTGAAAACATTTTGTTACAAAGAAAGTTTCATTGTATTATACACTATACATACAGCTAATACACTCATAAATATACATACATGAGCATAATGCAATATTAACACAAGGTACTTTGAAATAAATGGTAGAAACCAAAATGTATCCCATTTCCATTATCAGTTCTGTACCTTCATTTATGTACATTTAGAATTATTTAAGCTTTCAACAACAAGTACTAGCAATAGCTGATGAAGATCTATGTTTTCTAAGGTCCTTTACTGATTGTTCTTTTACCTTAATGAAAGTAAATACATATATAGGCACTTCCCACCTTTCGGTACTTCCTTCTTCGATTCTATCACAGCGTTTGTCTAAGTAATGTATCTCTGTTCTCTAAAAGAAAAAGGTTGCATAGACATATGTACATCTATTAAATACATACGTACGTACGTTTCATCTTATGCAGTTAGAACTAAGTACTTTATCTACAAACGTACGTACGTAGCTACCATATTTTCTATAAATAATAACATTTTGAGGGGTGTCATCCAGGGTATAGAGAAAAAATACCTACATACGTATATTTAAGCAGAGGTCCCATTTATTGAATAAATTCATCTATACACATTTTGCCAAAGTCTCATCTTGGCTGGAGACCAAAATAGTATTAAAATACGTAGCAAACTGTGCATTACCTCCCAGTCATTCAAGAACCACAAACAGCAGTTTTACCCCACTGTGTGCTCATCAGTGTGGTACACTCTGGTGGTGAGTTCAGATGACCGCCTTCAACTTATTTAAACTCCTTCACAAGTACAACACTTGTGGCTTCACCATAAGTGAATGCAGATGCTACAGTCTAAACGAGACTGATAAATTGAGGGAAAAAATTGGACAAAGCCTTTGAGACCAAGATAAGACTTTGGTCACTTGGCTGGTCAGTATTGTATCTCGGACTACTTTTAATTATGGCCTTTGCACAGCCTTAGTGCAAGTACATATGTACCTCCTTAGTTTATAGTCAAACTTGTTTGAAATTTCTTACAATGGAAGTAAATGTAGACTAATTACACATGCTAGGAAACTTTTGTTAAAGCTTTCGAAGGTATCTATTTGACTGCACACAGACACCCACTAGTGTATGAGTTCAATGTCTTACACTTACTTTAGCTCCAATCCACTGTTCATCAGTTGCCTTGATGAAAACTTTGTGAATGTCTACACAAAATACGTAAACCATGCTTATGCATTGAAATCGAAACTGATTTGAATAAATTCTAGTGAAATAGAGAGCCACAAATATGTACAAATTACTACTGCAATTACAGTGAATGAATTAGGTCAATTCTAAATTATGTTTCTAGGCACCCAACAATATTAAGGTGATAAGATATGGATAAACATTGGAAAATTATAATTACAACAAATCAGCTTAGTGAAAGGGTATTACGTATCTAGGCTGGGGGTTGGAAGTCATATTAAAAGTGGCAAAAAGGTGATTATTCATGTACTTAAATATATATATCATAGCTTTTTCACAGGTACGTACATACCATGCAAATAACTCCCTTTTCACATATTACACACATACGTACGTATGTACATACATACGTATATGTACGAACATGTGTAATTAGGAGTGCCACATTTACCATTCATAGTTGAAATTTTGGAGTCGAGATGCTTTGGAAAGGGCTTTTTGGCAAATTTGTCTTCATATTTCATTACTCCATACAGTGTAGATAGAGCTGTGAAAATACGTATGACCAACAAATGAATCACTTACACAAATTAATTGATATCTAATGCCTATTTACGTACTAAACAAGGCTTGAGTGCGCCCCTGTGCTAAAACAGCAGCCGCAACCTTGTGATCCTTCATGACACCACTTTGGATAACACTATTGAATTCTTTGTAGAGAGATATCAGTCTGGTAGAGAAAAACAAGCAATTTAAATAAATCCAAAAATATTTATACATTACATATACATACATACATACATACATACGTATGTACATATATGTGTATAATACCATTTTCCTATACAGACAGGTTTCTATTTTCCAAAAATGATGTGGGAATGGGTGTGTCATTCAGATCTCTACTGGACTACAATCCGTACAGTAAATCCCAGCATAGTGTCTTATGTACACAAAGTGTATACTAAAACTGTACCTGTATAGTGTATCACTGGCATCCAGATGTGCTATGTCTTCTATATCAACATTGTAAACCTGAGGTGCTGTTTTAAAATTGACCATCACTCCCTTTTTCTGTGTGTCCACATCTGCTTTTGACATGATTGAAGGAGTGGCCGGTGAGTTAGAAGTTGCAGAAAGATCTTGTGTATCAGTTGCATCGCATTCAGATGGCGTGTTATAGAGAGAGTGACAATCAGACTTCACATTATCTGGAGTTTCAACTATGTGAGAGTGGTCAATCTTACACTTCATTGAAGATTGTGTAAGGCTGGACCACTCTGTGGTGGCTGGGCTGGTCTCAGATGGCTGCATGATGTAGGTCACAGGTTGCTGTGTGACGGAGGATGCACTGACCTTAGGTTGCTGTGAAATAGAAGGGACATTGATCTCTGGTTGCTGTCTGACAGAGGATGCACTGACCTCTGGTGGCTGTCTGATGGAGGATGCACTGACCTCTGGTTGCTGTGCGACGGAGGATGCACTGACCTCTGGTTGCTGTGTTACGGAGAATGCACTGACCTCTGGTTGCTGTGTTACGGAGGATGCACTGACCTCTGGTTGCTGTGCAATGGAGGATGCACTGATCTCAGGTTGCTGTGCAATGGAGGATGCACTGACCTCTGGTTGCTGTGTGACAAAGGATGCACTGACTCCAGGTTGCTGTGCAATGGAGGATGCACTGACCCCAGGTTGCTTTCTGACAGAGGATGCACTGATCTCAGGCTGCTGTGCAATGGAGGATGCACTGATCTCTGGTTGTTGTGTGACAAAGGATGCACTGACCTCTGATTGCTGTGTTACGAAGGATGCATTGACCTCTGGTTGCTGTGCAACAGAGGATGTATTGACCTCAGGTTGCTGTGCAATGGAGGATGCACTGATCTCAGGCTGCTGTGCAATGGAGGATGCACTGACCTCAGGTTGCTGTGCAACAGAGGATGTATTGACCTCAGGTTGCTGTGCAATGGTAGATGCATTTACCTCAGTCTGCTGTGTGACAAAGGATGCACTGACCCCAGGTTGCTTTCTGACAGAGGATGCACTGATCTCAGGCTGCTGTGCAATGGAGGATGCACTGATCTCTGGTTGTTGTGTGACAAAGGATGCACTGACCTCTGATTGCTGTGTTACGAAGGATGCATTGACCTCTGGTTGCTGTGCAACAGAGGATGTATTGACCTCAGGTTGCTGTGCAATGGAAGATACACTGATCTCAGGCTGCTGTGCAATGGAGGATGCACTGACCTCAGGTTGCTGTCTGACAGAGGATGTACTGACCCCAGGTTGCTGTGCAATGGAGGATGCACTGACCTCTGGTTGTTGTGTGACAAAGGATGCACTGACCCCAGGTTGCTTTCTGACAGAGGATGCACTGATATCTGGTTGCTGTGCAACGGAGGATGTACTGACCCCAGGTTGCTGTCTAACGGAGGATGTACTGGCCACAGGTTGCTGTCTAACGGAGGATGTACTGGCCCCAGGTTGCTGTGTAATGGAGAATACATTGGCTTTAGATTGCTGTGCAATGGTAGATGCATTTACCTCAGTCTGCTGTGTCATATAAGCCGTGGTGCCTTTCTTAAGACTTTTACCAACCACATAGGTCTTTCTTGCTTTCGACTTGGTAGTCTTAACACCTTTAATTCTTCTCAAGTCAAGCCTAGGTAGCTTTGCTACTGTTTGAGGTAATGGCTGCTTGACAGGAGAACAAATACTGGATGAATCCTTTTCTAAGCATTTTGTAGGATCTTCTAGGGCTGCCTCATCTCTAGTGTCCATAGGGATTGTAATTTTGTTGGGCTTTATGCTGGGAGGAGCTGCAAGCTGGCTAGATTCAGAAACATAACTTGCTTCAGGTGAAGCAAAAAATGAAAGAGTAGGTTTAATGGCAGAAATCATAAAAGTGGCACTGGTATCCCTTGAAACATTTTCTTCTCCTTTATCAAATACTGATCTGCTGGAGGGCACCCCAAGTTCAATATTAGTCTGAGAAACAGGATTGATTCCAGTGGCTTCCTGTATTGATGTACATTCCTTCCCAAGCTGTACTTCCTCAGGTTGATTTTCATTTCTGAATCCTTTCAAATGTAGGGTTTCTTTTTCTTCCATTAGCAAACTGAGGCTTAGGGCATCTTCCTGAACAAATGAAGCTTTCTGTTGGTCAGCACATGCTGGTCTGAAATCTGGAACTCCAGTTAGTTCCATCTCCTCTGAATCATTAATTTCTTGGCTGCTACCACCAAACTCCTGAAGAGAGGTAGAATCCAGATGTCGTGATATTGGCACATCCTCATCCTCACAAGCATGGAAGGATCCTTCATCCAAACTCTCTATAGAGTCTGTTGCCACTAGCTTCTCATTTTGTGTGGACGTTGTGCTACAATAGTCTGACCATACTGCAGGTATTACTTCCTGAAATTAATATAGTAAATAGTTCTTTGAACATACGTAATAATAGGGCCTATATACGTATGTAGTTCGATGTCTGATACATTCTATCACACCACATAATGTACATACGTATAATACACTAAAGTTTTGATCATTTTTTCACCATGCCATGTCAGTAACTCCACAGGTTCTTCTTAACTTATGAACCCTTGTTATATGCGTATGTACGAGCAGTCAGCCTCCCTTAGAATGTAAACACCACTACTTAAATGAGGATAAAACTTTGCTGGAAATAGATGCTTGAATATACGTACATCACTATAATACGTATGTAATCACTGTTATGTATAATAAATGGCTTTAATTTAGAATGGAAATTAGTGGCTCACTTAGAGTGTAGCCTTCAATGATGAAACCACAAGTGTTTCATTTGTGACACTTAATTAAGTTAAAACTAGTTATCTAAGTTACCATCAAAGCATATCAAACTGGTGGACCCTATAATGGGTGGGTCAGTTGTCTGTCTATTGTCCCTTGAAGTTTTATAGGTTGCCACAGCAACCACTATTTTGCTTTACTACATTTAATTTGCAAATGGTGGCATTTGGGAAGCAAAAGTAAATTAACTAAGCTTTCTTCTAGTGTTCTTTACAATTTTGAGAGTATGGTTTCTGGATTGTAAAGACTAGGTCTATATAGTAGTTAATTCCAAGAAAGGGGCCAAGTATGTAATTTGTGTATGGAGGTGGCAGCCCCATAGTTGTTAACTCAAATTACTTCATCTTCTAGGACTGGGAGACAATAATTGGTTGGACATAAATGCCATAGAGTCTGGCGGGCCTTGTCACATGTACAGAAAGTGTTAAAGCTTGTATTCCAAAATTTTAAAGAAACACTTGTTCTATATAAAGCATTAGTGTTCTAATGCAAATGTCAAGATCAAAGAGTTTGCCAAGTAGTGGCATTGTTACTTGCGCATGCAATGGCTGACAACCTAAAATTTCTATTTCAAAGGTCAAAAGGCTCAAAGTCTATAATACTATATACTAACATATTTGCATTTGTTATGAAATTAAATTAGATATACATACGTACTAACTATATAAAAGTAGATTACCACGTGTATGTAAATGTGTATGATATGACTTACTGCTTCTGGAATTTTATTCAGTTTGTTGGAATGTTGACCTGAATGAATTTCCCTATTAATTAAAGGAACAAAGAATGCAAATAATACATTGAACTGTTTGAAATAAACACAAAGATTGACTTGAATAATTAGGTGTTTGAATTTTGAACTACGTATATATACTCTATACACTAACATACCTAACTCCAATAACACCAGAAAAGCTAACACGCCTTTTGCTATAAATAAATGATAAGTTTTATAAGATAATATACACACATATAGGCCTATATATAAGTGTCAACAAGTACTATTAGACTGACTTGAATTGAGTGGCATGCTGACTTGGCTGTAAGAAGAAGTATGCACACATGTAGATAAATGACTATAGTTATTAAAGTAATTAACAAATGAAATTTACCTGTTCATTTTGAGTTTGCAGAGCATTTTTTAGAATCTACACAGAAACAGAAAACACAAAAGTTGTACACTTTTTGGATAATCATATAATACAGTAGATGGTGGTCTACTCGCGACTTTCATGACACGAACTAAATGTTCCAAAATATAATGTAACCAGTAAGATATGAAATATCAGGAATCTAAAAAAAGACGTACAGATGATCGTCGCCTTTTCCCAGGAGACCCTTTCGAGTCTTTCGTGATTCCATCCGCGGCCAGCCTGTTCATAAGCAAAGATACAACAACAGTCAGATTAAATTTACAAGTTATTAACAAGTAGCCGGTTCCTTTATCCGAGTATCTCTGCGAACTTACTACTGTACTTACGTATTGCTTTCCTCCATTTTCACATAAGCTCTTTCGCGCCCTTCAAAATGTTGTCATAGCAACCATTAATTAAGGGTGGTTCCACTTTAGGCGACTAAGGTTAGGTCCTGTGGTTCCGCTGCTGCACAACACCACCCGTATAAGTTTTAAATCCCAATTAGCTCCTAACATATGTATATTATTATTATTATTATTATTATTATTATTATTATTAGGCAAATCTAAAGATGAAAGCATATACTGTAATGTTCGATACACTAGAAATCGGCTCATTAGGACACTGGAGTATTAACATTCAAAATGCACTGGATCGATTTATTAAAGACACCTGCAATAATCCACAAAGAGTGGTTACTAGAAGAATTCTTCAAGATGCTAGCAAGATATCTATTTCCACCTCACAAACCATACTTTTTTCTAGAAAATCCACCCCATGGATTACCCCTTCTAATTTAATTATAGTGTACATTTCTATGGTAGCATGCCAGGACTCATTCATATAGATATTTCATTATATTTGAGACACTGTGATCTTGCTGATACTTTTTTTTTATAACACATCACTTGATTTTCTGTAAATTTCAAAATAATGATGTGTTCATTCTCTCTTATTAATTTTTTTGGGGGCACCAGAGGCGCCCCTATATTGTTTTCAGAAATTATGTTAACGTATGGCTTCCTGTTCATAACCTTGTATATACTTGCAATTGTCCATGTGTAGGAATAAGGAGTGTTATATATTATACATGTTTAAATACAATCGAGTACTACACAGTGCAAGTTACAAATTTATACACGGATGCAAGTGACTCCCAAGATAATCACACTGAGGTATATAATATAATACGGATGCAAATGACTCCCAAAATAATCACAGTCAGGAATATTAAACGCTACAAGACTTTAGCCACACTGAAATTCTCAACTGCTGCATACAGAGTAGTAGTCTCTACAGATCATATAAGGTTAAAACACATGGCCTTCCAATTACCTTTTCACACCTTAGTATAGACTGAAGATGATCATCTGCATGCCATTATCATGCAGCAAAATTCCAGTCTCATGCAGGGGGTCTCAGATAATAATCACCACATTTTTGACTTGCCTTGAGCGTGAGCTAGGAGTACCATTGGTTGCTTTCATGCATTCACATAAACAACAGGGTTAGAGACGATTTGGTAACTTGCACACAGGGACATAAAGGCCCCAGGATCATTAATTTCAGTGTGGCTAAAGTCTTGTAGCGTTTAATATACCTGATTGTGATTATTTTGGGAGTTGATTGTATTTAAACATGCATAATATATAACACTACTTATTCCTACACATGGACAATTGCAAGTAAATATATATATATATATATATAGTATTTTGTATTAATTGTTACTGATATTAGGCTTTCCTATTTCTCTTTGCACCAGAAGTGCTCAGTTCACCTTTTATCCTTGAAGATGACGTCTCCATTGATTTCATAGTTTGTAATTGGACATCAGGGGCCAATTTGATAAATAAAGACTGTTTTAATAGAATTAAATTGAGTATGAATGTAACATTATAAATAATAGGACGTCTAAGACTTACTATACAGAAAACACGAACTACAAGTTTGAGGGATTGCCACCAGAAACACAATATATAATTTCCATCACTGCCTTTGCAAAAAAACAGATCAATTAGAAGTGAACCAGCAGTAATGAATGTAACTACTTTATCCTCAAATACAAAAGAAGAAAATGGTAAGCCTGGTTTACATATATCCGTACGTATGTTAAGACCCAACTTTTGGTAAGCTATATATATATATAAAATGTTATTAACATCTTATATGATATTCTGCACTTTCAGAAGCTCCTAGTCAAGCACTACCAGGTGATTTATCCAAGCCATTAGGGAGTGTGTTGGGAATATTTGTAGGAGTTGCAATATTGTATGTGATTGTTCTTTCAATCTGTTGTTATTGTAGCAGAAAAAAGTTAAAACAGTAAGTTCATAATGCATTTAAAATATAGTCATTAAGTATTTAATAACTTGGTCACTCTTTAGAACTCCCAAAAAATGTCAAAGATAAATCAGCAAGAGGCCAGAACAACTTATGCAGAACTAAACTTTCATAGGAATCTCTCCCCTATAGCTAGAAACGTTCCTAATGAAAAGTTTGAAACCATATATACTGAGGTATAATCAAAAGCTGCTACAATAATTTTATTCTTTTTCCACAATCCAAATGTATGCAATGGGATTAACTTGTAATATGTGAATGTATTTATCTGCAGCCTGGCTAATTCCTTTTTTGTCAAATAGTAATCGATTGTTTATTATTGTGACATGCTATACAAATTGTCTAGTTTGAATTGGAGTGAGGTGGAAGGTAATGTACAGTATATATGATGTTTACAAGCTAACTAAATATTTGCTGAATATAACACATTACCATTCATAGTACTCTATAATGTCAAGCATGGCTATGTATGCATTTACAAGACATTTTTATAGACCTGTAGCTGTTGTACAGAATCTAATGGATGCCCATCAAATGACCTGTACTGTCAGGAGTGTAATAGGAATTTGAGAGAAGTCATATTTACTTGTGGCCATCCCTTCTGTTCAACTTGCTCCAATGATCATAAGAAATGTCCAATATGTAGTGAAATGCTTGGTGATCCAGTGACTCTGAAATTTAAGGTAGGTATATAGCAGTAAATCAGTACTTTAACATAACGTTTTATGGCATATTTAAATACATTTGTGCTGTATATAGCAAGCGAAAGAGAAGCATTTTTGTATGAAGTGCAAGTCCACTTGTGTCAGGACTGTTACATACAGGACAGACCTGTAGTAGTAGTATGCAAGTGTGAACATCAAGTCTGTGAATTGTGCAATGAAAGAGGATGTTCTCAGTGTAATGAAAAGAAATTTATTGGTATAAAAGTGAGTACCATGTACGTATGTGTGGGATTATTATGTGACATGTAACATGCCACCACCTAATATAACTTAGAAAATTTGATATTTACTCCCTTTTATTTTGTAGCTGACAAATTAGCTCATATCAGTTATAGACCTATAGATTTGTGAGGAGTACTGGTTACTTTCTTTATTCTGTTTTTCTAGTATATAGCTGTGGTGCTGCCTGTATTGTTTTATTCTTATATACATACGTACTTCCAGTTGCTACCCTTGTCTTATACATATATATATATATATACAGTACAAGTTATATATATAAAGATACGTATACCTAATTACCATGCTGGATAATGGGGGAATTATCTATCATGTACGATATGATGTGATTCCTGATTAATAGAATATACAGCATTAATCAAGAAGTGTAGTAAATCTAGCACATTTGTTTTCTTAGCTACCAGCGATTTATTTAATCCTAGGCCTCAAAGCAAATTTCACGAACTTCTTTTTGCCATTTCGATCCCAGGCTACTTGAATGCTGTAGCAATGATGTATAATTACCAAGAGCACCTTGTAACATTTTTTGATTACTCATTAGGAGCTATTTTGTACATGTACATGTATATGTATTCTAGAAGCTCTTATAGAATTTGCATATACATGTATATATATTAGATCTTTTCAAGGAGTGAAGATTTGGAACATTCCAATGATCCATTGCGTAAGGTCGTATACAATGCAATGTGCGTACATACGTTGTTTGCTACATTTTTGTTTGTTTGTAATATATTGTTTATAATATATTGTTTATGTCAATATCAGTGATTTAATATTTTGCATGGACACCATAGGTACATATGTACAATGTTTCATTCAGGATCAACATAATATTTTTATATGCACATTGTTTGGAAAGTGTATTAAAAATATTATATACATATGTATAATAATCACTATTAAATCAGTAGACTTTCAGAAGGTGATAGAAATTAGTGTAAGTTTGTGATAATTCACTATATGAATTTAAATTGACATTCAGTCGAGCATTAATTGTTTAGCTTTCTATTTAGTGGCAATTGGATGCATATCAAGCAGATTTGAACTTAAGCTTCCCTGTGAATAGCAGTAACTGTGACTACACAATCGTTGAGTTCCAAGTATGTATATATGTAGTACATAATATGTTTATTTGCCCCTGTGCGAGAAGGCAATTATTGCTAAGTTGCAATTGTGTGCTCCCAAAATTAAACTGAAATTGCTAAATACCTTATGCAAGAAAATGGGCTAATTTATTTTTAATGTCTTTCTAAAGCCTGGAGTTTTACTTTCTGAGGGTGATGTAAGGCTCTGATACTTCTGAATCAGTATATATATGAATTTAAACCAACATTCAGTCAAGCAGAACTGGTCAAATCCATATGTTTTCCTAAAAGACACATGCATATATAATACTAAATTTGTAATTAGTGGAATAAAGATGGACAAATGACATAGTAGAATTTCTCTTCATTCATGTAAATTATGTAGATTTTTGTTACCAACTTTTATTTTTATACTACTAATTTTCTACTCTACAGACACAAATACCAGAATGTACTGATGCTGATGAAAGCCCTTCATCTTTTGGAGAAAAGAAAAAATTGCTTCCCTATCTTCAAGTGCTGCTTATATGTTGGTCATCAGTTTTTTTATTTGATATCATGCTAACATTTGTATTTTTGTAAAACTAGCTAACTTGTTTGCATGAAATGATCAGCATTAATTATTTCACGATATTTATGTGGTCATATTTTCAAGGATGCTTATATAATATATAGGCATCCTTGAAAATATGACCATTTTGATTGTTCCAATTACATATGCCATAAATTATGGCATATGCAATTGGACTAATCAAAATGCTCCATGCATGCGCATGCGTAATATGAATTTATGACTTGTATGTGACCTGAGTGTGTATATACGTATACGTAGCTAGATCGAGCACCTGTGAAAGACCCGGAATTTTGCTGGTAGGTTATATTAAAAGGCCTTAATTATATAAGCTTGTATACGCCACAAGTAAATGCATCTTTTCTCAATGAATTATGTATAACTGTGCATGGTCGTGGAAACATGTGAATCTGCAGTTGCATATATTGTGTTATAAAGCTCCTGCATGGCCAAAGCAGAACTATTAACTATTTACGTATATATAGGTACTTTGCGTTCGTTAGTCAAATAGCTATTACAGATCTATATAGGTATATACGTCTGAGTGTCTATGTAGGGTACATATTATAATTATATAATGCTGAGGTACTACCCTATAGCTATATGGGTTAGTGTGTGCAAATATTATGGTGAATTCGAAAATTCAATAGAGATATATTATTATTATTATTATTATTATTATTATTATTATTAATGGTAATTAGAGCATGAATGAGGTAACAGGATTAAGAAAAGAAAAGGCCTAAGTGTCCATATACAATAAAATACTAGATGAAATAATACAGGAAACACAAAGATTAAATAATTATCCATGAAAAGTGATCTAATAACACATTTACTTATAAAACAAGTCAAGAGGTGGGCCCAAGGGAGCCCAATTGACACTGAGATGGCATTCCCAGTCTGGATGGCTACAGAGAGCCTTTGCAATAGAAATGCAAGAAACTGAGGCTCTCCTGTGGTCGTCTTCAAACGATGGCCAAAAACCCTCAGGAAAGACATGGTGCTGGGGCCAACTGAGCCTGAGGTCTCAATTGCAATGGGCTGGAAGGAGTAGGCACGGTCAAAGCTGGAGTACTTGCCGGCCTTTTCTCCTTCAGCATGTGCTGCAGCTGCTCCACACTCTGAGGCACACTTGTGCTTGTAGGACTCGCAAAAGGTGTCTACACAAGTGGCGTCCCAGACAAGGAACTTGCCTTCTGACCATGGGGTCATAGTGACACCATCGGGGCATTTGCCATCTGAGTGGTGGAGACCAGATGGCTCCAGGCGGGAAGGAATCTGCTGCACCCAAGGAGCGATGGATGATGCTGTTCAACGCATTGTGTCAAGCAAGGCGGCCCTGACTGTATCTGCATGATAAACCGTGATGGCCAAGCTGGTCGACCTCCCTGCCACAAAACTCGCAGTTGTGAGGATGACAGATGGTAGCTCCCACCAGTAGGCCCACAGCTATGCGAATAGTTTCGTTGGACATTTGCAGACCAAGGGAGGAGACTGGAGGGGCATTAAGCCAAGCTCCAGAATGCTTTGAGGCAGCTGCAAGAAGATGGGCCCTAGATATGTCATTGTCACAGTTGGACAGGAGGGATAGGTAAAGCTGTTCAACTCTGGGTTGGTCCCATGACTTCTGACGGCCACGTAAACTGCAAGGGGGCAGGGGTGTATCTTCCGGTAGGCCACGTTTCCAAGTGGATAGAGCGGTCTCTCATTCACTTCCTCTCCTCACCCCCTGTCACCTATTTTATTATTACTATTATTATCATTCACTCCCTCTCCTCACCTCTGACACCTATTTTATTATTATTATTACTAGCATTCACTTCCTCTCCTAACCCCCTGTCACCAATTTACAACATTCATGTGTATATAAACATCTGCCATTTTTGTAACATTATCTTTCACTGATGAGGGCCCAGGATTGGGCCGAAACGTTTGAATTAAGTGACTTCGATATGGTCCAGTGATATTTTTTAGGCTAGTGGAGTTTCCATATCATTATATAATGCAGCAACCTAGACACACAGAAACCTTCCGAATGATACTTAAAGTATACATTACTAGACATGCATACATATACTGTTCCACATGTGTGTTTAACATACTACAAAAATGGTTGATAGCCGTAAGGCTATTCCAGTAAAAACGGTGGCTAACTCAGACTGAACTTTAGCTGCTTTGAAAATAGCTGTACTGTAGTAGAGTATCTATAAGGGAAGGAGAGAGCTTGCAAATGATAATACTGTGTATACACCAATATGTTTATTAGCCAGCCAGTCTTTAATTACATGTGCGTACTGTCATATACCTAGCTTTCAATTGATCAGTACATGTATGTATATGTAGATCCCCAAATCACTGAACATTTTAAATTTTATGCATATATACACATACAGTACATACGTATTAATCTTAACTGCTGATTAGTTAATTTTCCATGTATTGACAAGTATATTGGTAAGTTTTATTGTAAATGTACGTATATACAATCCCACATACTACTCCTATTCCTGCCAAGTGTGGGGAAAGGTGAATTCCAATACTTGTGAAAAGGGCCCTTCTCATGCCACCATTCATGACTATTTCTAACCACTTAAACTTTGCTTTTCCTTGAATTTCTCTTTTATCCCTTTCGTAATATTGTAATTCTTTGCTAAGATCTTTTGTTCTTCTTATCATCCCTAAAGTTATATGTAATTAAACCCACAGATTATGGTAAGAAATACAAAAATCAAATATAACGTATATATAAGATATGTACATACGTAGATAAGTTACTAACTGTAAATGTTAGCTTTAAGTTTGTATACCTCTCTCAGCTTTCTCTGTATCTTCCTTATATATGTACAAATGTCTTAGACTCTCTGGACAAAATGGCAATGTTAGTATGTAGTTGAAAAACAGCTGGCAACAGAGTTAGTCCCAGTAATATCCTCCATCTATACAATGCTTTTCCGAGGATCTATGGTTAGGTGGAAGAAGAGTTACTGACTAATTTGACATAAGTATACTTACATGTCCAAAAATGGATATACAAATTGTACATTTCATATCCTTTGCATAAATATATCTATTATGCTGCAACACTTCTGTGAAGAATTTATGTAACTAAAACAGTGAATAGCTGGTTTTGCATGCATTAAAGGATACAAAACACCCTTCCAATTACAGTTGTGGTTTAAAGCTGATATGACTTACTTCCTGTAATGATAATATGTCGACCAATAATGTTGCTGCCACTGTGCTGAGTTGATGTGCTGATGTAATTATTCCTCTCCATCTTAGAGGGGATATTTCAGAGAGATACACTGGTACTAGTACAGTTCTAGCACCTACATATATGTAGTATACATACATTTTTGTCAGTTAAGTAGAATGCTGGCTGTATAGCTGCTTTAATAAGATTAAGGCATATGTCAATTACATATACTTTTATGTTTGTGGTTCATTGTATATATAGGTGGTGGGTGCACCTAATTATAACAATTTTTATTCATGATGTGTTAATGAAATTCATTAACCACAAATAGGAAATACAAATCATGAATATGCATGTTTCTGGATATTATAACTGATAGTACCAATGCCTGTAGATATAGGGTTTATATACATATATACCATCGTTACATTGCTTGTTTTATGAGGTATATAATGAGTGAGTATATATGTATATATTAGATATGGAGACACAGTATTAGAGGTTACTATTCTCAACAGACCATTGTTCAGGCCAACTCCAAATCGGCCAATTATGAGGATAAACGGATGAACAGCCACTGTCTCTAACAGTCCACCTACTATGATGGGTATATTGTTTAGTAGCATGGAATTCTTCCTGCAAGGAATAACACAAGCTACTGAATGACACATAATTATATGCTCTCCTTATATTGTGATGTTGTGTTAATATTTATCGTCCTATATGGTTAACTATAAAGCTGGCTATTAATGCACTAGCATTCCTCCCACACCATGTATAGCAATAGCAACACTCATTTGAAATGTGGTAAAAGAAGCAGGTAATCTTTCATCAGTTCCATTACCATTGAAGTCTGAAATAATAATCTGAATGGAAAGATGAATCCTCTTAAGCCAAAGGAATCTGTAGCTCTGGTTTAATTTTGGTTACTTCGTGTGGGCTATTCAGTACACTAAAGTTGTATCCAAAGGCAACACTTGATCCCCGTACAGCTGATGTGGTACTAAGTATTAATAGGGGAGTTGCCTCATTATGAGGGGAAACATAGAGCTCAGTTACCTAAAGATACATTTTTCTCAACAATGGCTATTATTAGGGGTTTAACAGTTCCTTCTGACTTGTGAAAGTTATCTAATATCTGTAGTTAATCTAATATGCCCACCTTCCTTTTGTGTCTATCTTTCTTATTCTCAGCTTGTGGTAAAACCTTCTTTGGACTTGGTGTTGGCGTACTTGGGTAGTCCTTCAACTTTTTTTCTTTAATCATTTCGTATAAGGTTACTTTACTTTGAGCTTTTTTCCTCTCTTTTGCTTTTAATATCAGTCCTCTTCTTTTTAGGATTCAATTCTGTAAAGACTAGGGCACCAGATATCTCCCTTAAAAATACCTAGAATACATAGCAGTCTTCAAAGTATTTCCTTCAAATGTTATTTTATATAGAAGCATGTTATGATATAATAGGAAAGTGGTATACTTAATTAAATCATCGCAACCTATTTATATATACAGACATGATCCATTCAAATATATATACATACATTTCTATTACAGATGGTTATTGAGAGATAACTGCATGATAGAGGGCTAAAAGATAAAACTCAATAGTAAATTTAGCTATTTTATTGGTAGTTTCTTATATACGTATTCTCTGCTGCATTAATTGTGTTGTATGAATTTGACCAGGATGATATCAGTAGTATTACTTTTTCCAAAGGTTGCTAAACCTAGTACAGTTTCCTACACACTGCTGACTGCGGTGTCGTCAGTTTCTTATATACAGGTTTCTAACACAGTAACCAAAAGATGTTGTACATTAACTACTAGCCAAGCAATAATCATCAAAATTTAATCACATTTACTATAGTAGCTGTATGGAAGAGTATTAGTCAGTTTCAATCTGTACTGTAAGTCCCCATGGCCCTTCTATAAGGGGGCTTATATATATAATGACTCACAAAATAATCACAATCAGGTATATTAAACGCCACAAGACTTTAGCCACACTGAAATTCTCAACTGCTACATACAGAATAGTAGTCTCTACAGATCATATACGGTTAAACAGACGGCCTTCCAATACCTTTTCACACTTTAGTATAGACTGAAGATGATCATCTGCATGCCATTATCATGCAGCAAAATTACAGTCTCATGCAAGGGGTCTCAGCCAATAATCAATACTCTGTATGCAGCAGTTGAGAATTTAATCTTGTAGCGTTTAATATACCTGATTGTGATAATTTTGGGAGTCATTCGCATCCGTATTATATTATATACCTCAATGTGATTATCTTGGGAGTCACTTGCATTTGTGTCTACATTTGTAACTTGCACTGTGTAGTACTTGATTGTATTTAAACATGCATAATATATAACACTCCTTATTCCTACACATGGACAATTGCAAGGAAAAATATATATATATATATATAAAAGTATACTTTTGTTGGGGTTGGTAATATACTGAGACATTCACTATATGTACCGTAATATACCTACACAAATGGATAAGACCATATCTGCCTTGTCAATGAATGGGTTCTGGAGGGCCTGCAGAAGATAATCCCAAGTGGGGCTCACTTCTACCCCATCCACCAGCTTCCTGTCACCATCAATCCAAGCCTTGATGACCTTGAGAAGGTTATGTGCCAAGTTACTGGACATGGACATTTCCAGCAGTATGGCTGTATTCTGGCCAAGAAAAATGGGGTAATTCCTTTCATTTATCTAGGCATATAAGCATCGTCAAGACTGGGTGTAGGAATCTGTAGTGATACCAAGTACTAACAAACACTGATCAATTGGTGCACATACACCACTAATAATAGTGGTAGGTACGTACCTTCCGCAGCCATTTTCGAAATCGCTAAGCCTAAAGGAAAATCCCTTAGCTTACTACTACACCTAGATTCGCCATATTAATACTATTATGCAATAAAGCAAAATCAGTAGTTATTTATCCTCTATAGCTACTCACATTTAGTACAGGATGCATACAGTAAATCTAATAAGTCTTTCCAAAACACAATTCATCAGGTAGATCAGTCAGAGTGATCATTTCAACTGAACTTGTAAAGCAATTAAATGAACATAAACGTGGATTAGTGACAGATCTATCTGCTTTTGTATAAATTTTCATACCTCCAAAATCCAACTCAAAGCAAACATGAACAAGAAATTGTGACAAAGCACTAAAAACACCTTCAGTCATGGTATTTGATAGGCATATCCAGTAAACCAATTGCAAAATTGACTCGGAATTAGTCCAATAGTATACGTACTACAGATATTAGATTCTATGGAGTACATAAGTGTGTAAAGCAGACGCTTTAGTTCAAGGAGAAGCCCCAAATTCTCTTATATTATGGTCCACAAATAGTCGGACAATCAGAGGAGTATATGTTGAAAACAATTCTAATAAATATTTCATCATATTTCATGAGCTGTGTACTTGTTATAAACCGAGGAAAATAATATGTTTTGTTGTTGATAAAGTTACCATATTCATTGTGGCGTGTGTTTACTTTATAGCTAATAAACTATAGCATCTACATATAGTCTATATAGTAGTATAAATAATTTTGCAATATAAGAGAGTCTAATAACCTCCTCTCAGTTAGTTGGACGCATTCATATATACGATGCTTGTTATTTGGACAGTGTGGAGATAGCAGAACTATATATACTCAAGTAGCTAGTCAGCCATCCATAACAATTACATACCATTACCAAACTGATCCCTCCCTAATATTAATACAACATATCATGATCAGTTATTAGAGCTGGAGGTGAAACAGTGGAGAATATGCCTGTTCAATGATGCATGATTACTACATTAAATGAGAATGTATTTTTAATGGATTAATAATTAAAAACAAATATATAACACATTATTTACTCTTTATATACTGCAAGTCCTACATGAAGGTCAACCACATGATAACGTCTTTATATTTGTAGAATTCCACTGACATTCTTCAGTGTTCCCCTCTTACAACATTTCTTTCTCCCTCTCTGCTTTGGTTGTAGCTGCTTCTCCAAACGATCCTTCTCCAGCTCTACACATTAGACAAAATTGATACGTTATACTATGTATGTACGTATGGATAAAACATGGATTCTGGAACACAACCAACGTACAATATGTGGATTGATGGTTACTGATGGAAACAGGTCATCATCTGACAAAGTATGTCACTTCGTACACTACCTTCTCTGGTTCTTCCTTCTTGTTCTTCGTCAGCTTAAGATTTCAAAGGTCTTTGCGTTGCTGTTTCTCATCTTCCGACAGCTTTGGCCTCCCTCTTCCTCGCTTGGCCCTTGGGAGAGCATGTGAAACATGTCTACGAATTTCCGATTTTTGTAAATCGTCATATTAGCGTCTACAGAGGTTTCATATTCCAGTCGGAAATGTCTCTAGCATGTGACCTGCGCATGAAGTGGAGCACCAGCCACTGAAACGTCACGAGTCATCACTAGTCGTTATCGATGTTAAATTATCAATTGTGAAAACTTATGAGCAATTCATATAGTATAGTGGAGGAAGGCCAACACGGAGGAGGGCCAATAAAGGCCTACATAACCGAAACATTCTATTTTCTTTTGATTATACTTCGTTAATTGCTCACACATTTTCGCCATTGTTAATTACATAGATATTAGTAGACATGCAATATGCTTAGAGTAACCGGTGCTATTATGAAACAGGAAATCACAAAATGTAATAACTCCATTGTTACTCAATGTATTCACTTCAAATTTTCTACACTTCATGCACACATCCATATGTATCTAAAATCATAAAACATTTAACATTAAAAACAATCATACTTGTACAAATAGTGGACAGGTGTTCCAATTAAGGGTCACACACTAAAGTTGAACCTTTTTGCAGGATTCACAAATATAAGTGGGAGGGAGGTGTCTCTGACTTCTTAACTCGGTACATTTAAAATCGTACCACGAAGAACACTTGTCAAAATAGACCCATAGGTTTTCTTAATCGGCTGAGTATAGTAGACCACATTTCGGGCATACTGCATGATCCGAATCATTTCCATCAAGAGTGAGTCCACTGAGCATTCTGTCCAGTTCTTCTGGACCTTCACTTGCCATTCTTGATTGTTTTGCCAACTCCTATTGTTTCTTTTTCTTTTTTTAATCTCTCTTTCTCAGCCTTTTTCTTCTCACGAATTTGTTCTCTTTCAATCCTTTTCAGCTTATTTTCTCTCTTCTTTTAGTCTTCAGCCTTTAGACCATCAAAAACCTCATCATCAGTAAGACAAACCGTTTTTTGGTTGATACCAGCCTTTCTTTTCCGCCCAGACTTGTCTTTAGGCTAGGGCAGGACGAGAATGTCACTTAATATGTCATTTTTAGACTGCTGATCTAGAGAACTTGGGCAGCTAGATGTCTTGGTCGCAAGCATATGATTTGTACCTGAAGTAGCCGACACATTTGAGCTACTACCAACACCTAATTAAGTAGTGTTCGGGGTGATTAATTCTAACCCATGCAATGTATTATTCATCTAGAATGTTGTAGCCTTCCTCAAACCATTGTGTGAAGCGTTTCTCCTTCTCTGGTGAAAAAAGGGCAGGCTGTTTGTCACTTGGTACATCCTCTGGAAGTGGCTGCTCTGGCAAATTCGAAGTAGCTGTAGTGGTAAGAGTTGAGAGTGCATTAGATGGTGCCAGTTGCTGGTCATCAACTGAGCTCGGATTAAAGGATAAATTTCTGTCTTCTTAAACCCACTCAAGATATTCACTGTAGTGAATGCAGTTGGATATGCTTGTCCCCCAATTGAGGTCAATGTATCAGTGGTGATGACCCTTCCCGGATTCTGTTTCATGTAGTTACCACAAGCTTTGTTGAAATTGGATTTGAACGATTTGAAAACCCCAACATCTAATGGTTGGAGAATGTGTGAGGTATGAGCTGGCAAACATAATAGGCACACATCATTGGCACGTGCCATCTCAATCAATTCAATACAAACATGAGAGCTATGGCCATCTTGTACTAGCAAAACAGGACGAACTGGTGGAATGCTTTTTAGAAAAAATGTAAACCATTCGACAAACAATTCAGAATTTATCCAGCCACTCTCACTCTTTTTTAACAGGGTGTTGGGGAATGCTCCTTCCTTCAGCTTATCTGGCACACACGTTTTGCGTGGGTAGATTATCATTGGGGGTACCATAAATCCAGCTGCTGACACACATGACAAAATGGTATGTGTTTTCCCCCTTCCAGCAGCTGATAGGGCATACACATGTTTTTTCCCTAACTCTGCAATGATTTTGTTTGGCTTGAAAACAACTGTTACTCCAGTCTCGTCACAATTGAAGATTTGCATTGGTTTTGATATCAGATTAAGCTTTCCATAAAGAGACCCTAGTTTACCGAAGAAGTCATTAATGGTTACTTTGTTAGCAGAGATAGCTCAACAATATGACAATGACTGAGGGGACCTTATTGTCAGGTAGGGCTTTCGCCTCATAAACCCTTCAAACCAAGCCCTTCCTGCACTTCCATTCTGGAATGGATGTGGTTGTTTGCTTCTCTCAATGATTGAATAAGCCATTCCCATTACTCCTTCACAGGTCAGTCCATACCCCATTTCGCTCATTTGAAGTAGGTAATCGGCTAGTTTTGTCTCTTCATCTTCTGTAAAGACCATTCTTTGTCCAGGTCGAAAATCTATTGCCACTGTTCCATTCACTCTTCTTCTAAGTGTCTCCAAGGGAATGTTGTACAATCTCGATGCTTCTCTTAGTGACAATTCTTGCTTCTGGACCTGTTCAACAGCAGCAGCCATGCTCACATCACTCTATTGCTTACATTTAGCAGCCATCTATGGTAGGTGTGTTAATGAATATGAAGTAGAGTAACACAACAATGGTCAATGAGAATATTGATAAATATGTTCGCACTTGTAGGGTTTGATTTCATCCGACTATGACTAATATAACCTTGCAACCTCAATCAATGCCTATATATATATACAGCTACAGTTAGGTTTGACAACAGGAAATTGCTATCATAATTCCACAGAACCTTACATAAATACGTTAGCGTAAGGTTGCCCAAGGTTTACTTAGATAGTTCTGTCGAGTCAAGCGGGCGCAGGGAGCAAATTTTTAGAAGAAATACGCACACAAATTCTCATAGAATGCTTACCATGCTCTAGAGAGGGTTCTCGAGTTCAAGGTCACTTGCCATGTGATTGCAGTAATTAGTTTAAAGTTCAAACAGGGCTGGACAGCCACTCCCACCAGTACAGAGCGAACTATTTTAGGTGCAGTTAGCTAGTGGTTAGAACTACAGGTGAACAAGATTTGATCAACTTTCACTGAAGTGTCTCATAATATCCTCTGTCTCATAATACCAGCTTATACTCTACTGTTTCCACTTACCTCTTACGACAACAAAAAACTTCGATCAAGGAAACTGTATCGCTACCGAGAAGCCTTACTTGACATATCAACTTCGGAAGTCTAATGTTTGTATAACGTGTTACCAAATATTTGGATGTATATGCAACGTCATAAGACGTCATTGTATGATGGCTAAGCTATACTACTAATTTTGGCTGATAATCACATGACAATACCATTACTCGAAGGAGAAGAGACAAATGGAAAACGAACCGATTATTAGACAGTGGAGGATTGTATATCTAACCATTTTTTGACATCAATCTCTTCTGTAAGTAACAGTCTAAAAGTTGTAGGTATACTCCTGGAATATTCCCTTGCTTAACTGAGATATGAAGTACTAGAGGCGCCCGATAAAGGTACAAAAATACGTTTTCGATTATAATTGGAATTTAAAAGGAGTATACATACAATCGTTAGATATCATTATCCTTCATAGATTGGTGTCACCATTTATTCTATATTTGTATTATCCACTGTCTAATAAAACATTTTTGGCGATTTGGCACCTATCACTTACGGCCGCTTACCTTCTCCTTTAAACCTGCAATCGTGATGCTGTTGTAGCCAAAATATTAAGAAAGAATAGCGCTTCAATTCTATATAATTTGTTTAGCGATACAATGTTTTTAAAGTAATATAGAATAAATTAAAAAAGAATGTTAGTTAGCAACTTTTATTGGAAGTGTGGACATGTTCCACTAGTGAGTCCCTCTTCATCTCTTAAGGAGCGCTTGTAATCAAGTTTTACATCATAAAGGTTGTCATGGGAACTATCACTACACAGGCTCCATATGAGTGATCTGCGTGTTTTCACGGTTTTTCATAAACACTTTTATAAGATGTTTTGTTATAGAAGAAATGATTTGCTACCTTAAACCGGTATACATCGAAGCGCTTATTTAAATGTCAGTGAAGTCTAAAATTTGAGCAAGATTGAACAACCAATATCGAAGATATAAAGTGTTAAAAAGGGCTTACGCTTTATATTATTATTTAATAGATTAGTAAATGCTATTCAATCTTTCATATCTTAGGAAATAAAGCTCAGACGCCAACAGACTTCTTAATTCTTACTAAATGACACTCACTGAATCCAATGAAGTTTACTACATGACTATGAGGATCTTCTAACTTAAGCGCATAATCTTCCCTCACTTCTGCAATAGACGCCATTTCTCAACATTTAAATCATATTCATAAGCAAATAAGTATATTCATTGTTTGATTTACACTTTTGTAATGCAAACGGTGAAATTTTATAGCTGGATGTTAATGTTGCACAAATCCTAAGATGTGTAACTGGGATATTATATACTTGTATACTGTACGTTGACGCAAGTGGTTGAGGATCGCTGTAAGGTGTTATTCACACTAAGGATCACAAATATTCATCTACAATAGTAATTAATGAGAAGATTATGCCCCCCAAAAAGCCAAGAGTAATATCAATCGCTAATTAGGTTGCTCTGAAGTTCAACTGCGGCTTTGCAAGAGTTGCTGCATACGATTTATTCGTTAACAAGTGGTGCATAAAACTAAGTAGTCGACGCTAGCTAGCGAAATGAATCATGTTATAGCTACTATGCAATGTATTACTAGAGGCCCTGAAAAGCCGTTTTCACGATTATATAAGACATTAATAAGATACGAACTGAGACGATTATAAGACATGATACGAAGCGAGACGATTATAAACCATATGCAAATCAATTAAGCCAACATATGGCTGCTGTTTTAAGGTAGCAGGGGGGCTATCGTGTCTAAATCAAAACGACACGAATTTTGGTACAGAGGTTAGGTTAGTGGTCTATTTTTCATATCTAGATTTTTAAACCCGTCTCTACTTCTAAACTTGAATTATTAAAGGAATAAGAAAGCGTTATCTTGTGTTAAATTTTAAGCGTTAATTGCCTACTTGATATTGAGTGACTCTCTTCTTTACTTTCGGCATAGCAGATTCAATCAGAAACACTTACGGAGGTGATAGATAAATTAGGTGTGAAATCAACAATTAATGGGGCCCAAATTCGACCGAGTTAACTTTCTCCTCTTGTGAATAAACGTTATAGTCGCTGGCCTTTAAACTAACTGATTATTGTATACAGTACGTATGGATAATTCTACGATTTGATGTTTGTTTAAGGGGAAAATATGGTAAGACCGTTTTTTCCGTAATTAATTTGTATAGAATCAGTGTTAACGAAGGTGTGGCAAATCTAACTAGTCTGTTACGTTGCAACCGATTCGAACGCGGACAACTTGCCTGTAAAGGCACCCAAAGCGTGCACAAACTGACAGGAGCGAATTGGAGTACTCGAAGTTTTGACGAAGATATTGCGATTTTTTGGAAAACAGGAATTATTCCAGAATACAAGTGAGAATGGCGATTCGCTCCCGTAGTCCTGGAACCCATGCTTGTAGATTATATATACCAAATTTGGTGCTTCTCAGCTCATTTATGCAGAAGTAGATAGCTTTTTTGTGGAGCTATTTGACACTTTTTGAGGTGACATTTTTCGACTTTAAATTAAAATATCTCGGTAACAGAGTAGCCAATCAAATTATGGTTGACACCAAATCATGCGCAATTTACCTAGTTATATTGCTTGTAAAATGCAAGTTAGTTGGACTTATGGTCAGAGAGATACATCACTAAGACCAATGTACCCCAAAGAAAGCCTTTAGCCCCCCCTACTACCTTACGTCTATATACATAGTTATATCCTGTAACCGCTAATGCTAAATAACGCATTCACTCAAACGATTAAAAAACCAAAATTCTTTACTAATTAGCGCTTGTTACGTGATGATCACTATAAGGCAGCCTTCCCTAAGGAACAGCCATAAGGTACCAGTGTATCTTTGTACATTTCCTAATAAGAAATTGAGCATCAAGGTATAGCACGTTAAGAGAGAAAAATCTGAGAAGATGTACAAAATGTTAGAAAACAATTATTAGGGGTGAATGGGAAAATGGCATTAAATTTTATCTAAAGATCTATGGGGTTTCCCTTAGTCATATGTCTAGGAAAACAGTCTATTCTAAGTATTCTGCTGAGTATCATATATATGAGTATATATGAGACTCACTATATCAATCAATTCATTGATTGTTATAGTGAAATTGTTGTTATTGTTATTGTTATTATTGGTTTACAATGGGTACAGCACTTTCAGCCATGGCTGGTATAAACAGGTGACCTTGAAATGACATTTGCTATTTTTATTCTATTCTATATACATGTATTACCCCCTTGGCAGGGACTTATTACTCATTCAAATGCCGTCCGTTGCCATCGCCTGGGGTACAAGTATATACATACTTTAGTATGCACCTGTACAGTGTACTGTATTTGACTATCAGTTTTTTTCATCAATTTCGGACATGATGTTTTCAATTTTTTTGGCTTCCTCATTTTTCTGTTTCAGGTGCCTTAAGTAAAGAATAATAATACACAAAAATCAACTTTATAAAGTTGGCAATACGTAAAATGTGCATGTATACTTCAAGCTTATCGTCTTGTTCGTCAAGGTCATTTTCAAATCGTAGTCTCAACTTGTCTGGCTTTGTTACTCCCATTTCATGATCAACAATTAACTTCTTAAGCTGTTCAGTCTCCAATATACAAGAATTCACTATACTGCTGTTGCCTTAGGACTAAAGTGTATAAGTTAGTACGTACAAAACAAAATGTTGTGTCATCTGGATAATCCACCAACCCCATTAATCAGCCTTTTTGCGGACAAACTAATTATTAACATGCAATTTACACTACATAATCTGCCAATTAAAAAAGTCTGAGGAAGTGGGTCATAAATAATTTTCATGTCTATTCCACTATATTTCAATTATAATTGCGTTGACTGATATACATAGTGAAATTGTTTTTATTATTATTGTTTTTTTTTATTATTGGTTTACAAAACGGGTACAGTCCTATTGGCCGTGGCTGGTGGACCTTGAAATGACATTTGCTATTTCTATTCTATTCTATATACATGTATTAACCCCCAGTCCGAGATTTATTAAGTATATACATACTTAAGTATGCACCACTACAGTGCACTGTATTTGACTTAAAGGCTCTTTTTCTTCAGGTTTTGCAATTATTTTGGTTTGTTCCTTTTTCTCCGTTTAAAAAGCCTGAAGTAAAGAATAATAATGCTGCACCAAACGTATCTTTGAGATGGTTCTGCTTTAGTCTTTTAAGCTTGTATTTTAACAGAAACAATGCAGGGAATTTTTGAAACAGTTTACGTATATACGGCGGGTAGTTGCCTGTCAACATTTGGTTCAGTGCTTAAATGAATGGTCACACCTGTCTAAGATACCTACAAAGACAACAAAATCCATTGTCCCTCGCACACATTTGATAGAGACTGTGTTTTGCCCCTATATGTCACCAAATAATCTACTGATAAGAAAAAAGACTGTTTATTATACAAACAAATCTCCCCCTACACTGATTAAGGGAAGGGATCCAATTATATCACCGCCAGAAATATAACACCACAAATCATGTACACTATGGTCAAATCTTGTCTTGTATATATAAAATACTACCTTTTCATGTCCTTTTTCATGTCACTCATAATGTTGTCTTTTTCGGTTAAATGCTTCATGAGCGCTGCCACTTTCAACTCAGGATTGGGGTAGGCCGTTTCTATAGTAGCATCAGAAGTGTCTACAACTGGCATTAAATTAGTTTGAGTAGCTACGCAGTTGTCAGTGTTCTTCTCTGGTGACCCTGAAATGTCATCTAATTCATCACCACTTTCAAAGATTATTTCACTGAATATGGAGATAAATGATGTTCTTCTGAGGGCTTGCTTTGAAACTTTGGTTTCGTTTCTTCCAAGGATCTGGATACAATATGCAACCTTACTCTAACATACATCTGATATGATTACAATTGCACCACATATTATATACATATACATGCATTTGAGACGTACATATGTACATATACCGTGCTCATAACAGACTTCTAACGCACTACATATACACGTACCTACACTATATACATTATTCCTTAACAATTACCAATGTAAAGTAGGAATGTATATATGTATATATGCATGGTTAACACTACTATCTTTACCAATTCCAGTTTTCGCTCTAATTCTGCCTTTTCCCTCTATTGCATCAATATTTCGACATGCATCTTTTGATGTAAGTGACTCCTTCAAATATAATACATACATATTACTAGTTAACAAATGTTAATTTACACGAATTATAAAGTATTGTAGCATATTTGTTGATTATAGCACTCAGACAAGTACCACAATTTAATCACACTAGTAAATATTACCATAGCAGAACATGCATTTAGTATGATTAAGGGATTTCAATCACTACTGTACATACGCATACATGTAGCATCTAAAGAACATTGACAGAGCATACACCTACAAAGGTTAAAAATTTGTTCAAATAGTTACCTTTAAAATGATTTCTGAATCAGATTCATGTTTGCTTTCACACTTCAAATTCAGATAATCAATTTCCTTTTAAAGGGTGTCCAGACGTCTAGAAAGAGACTCCTCATCCGTGAGTACCTCTCTCACTTTTGGCTTCTTTTTAATGTTCATTGCTCTGGAAGCAAACTACATACACAATTGAACAAATGAAATTATCCATACACCACTGTTTGATAAGGTCTATCAAAGAACTTCATCAAAAGTAGTATTGCTATAGTAACACGGTCTATTTAAACAAAATTCTTGTATGAATGATATGAAGTATTTGTTGCAATCATAATGAATTATAGATTAATGAGGTTCAGCCATCAAGATATTCTTTAGAACATTTCAACAAAAGGCCTTCATAAGCAATTATAACTGAGGAGGAATAAACTAGTGTTTAAGTATAGTTGATTTGTGACAGGTGGTGG
Source organism: Chondrosia reniformis (assembly GCA_947172415.1). Lineage (NCBI taxonomy): Eukaryota > Metazoa > Porifera > Demospongiae > Chondrillida > Chondrillidae > Chondrosia > Chondrosia reniformis. Next base: position 3,847,993 of record OX359199.1, on the reverse strand, counting down.
AGATATTGTTGTTGTGTTTGTAGAAGAATGGACAGCCTTAGATCTGATTTCAAATGACATTCTCAATTAACATTACCACCTATACATTAATTAGTCTTCTACAGCAATAACAATATCATCACCACCTGTCACCCATCATATGCATGCAGTTACTAACATTCAACGTGTTCAGCGTTTCTTTAGACATGGTTGGAGCTATCGTACAAATGATTGATGTTTTAGCATTGCCACCAATCGAATTCTAAAGGAGCCTGGTAAGCTGAGATCCTCTGAAGGCAATACCACTATATATCAATAAATATAAATGTAATACAGTGGCACACATACGTATGTACGTAAGTACACAATATAAAGCAATCTTTGAGACCATGCAGACTGTGCCTTCAGACACTCAAGTCAAAGATAAGCTAGATGAAATCCTTGTATCCTACCTCATTTATCTAGTCTAGAGTGCTTTTCTTGTCACACAGTAATTAAGGTAGCTGTAAGCTATTAAATTATATGGCTAGTGTGATCACATTTAAGCATGTCAGATTTACCTAGCCAATCAGGCCATTACAAGATTTACATATTCACAACCCTTGCTTACTGTACACACAGGTGGAGGTGTATGAGGGTTACACAAAATGAATGCTTCCTCAGTAGGAGTCTCCCCACAAATGCATACACACCTTTCTCCATTACTAAGTTGATTGATTATACAGCCTAGGCGGAGGAGGCTTAGATTAATGCTAACTCCTTCTTTGAATCTGTCACTTTGAGTGGACCCTTGGAGCCTTTCACTTCCAGCTAAGTCAACAAGGTTCTACATACAATCAGTGTTAGTAAAGCTACTACCATTACATTACGGACATTACACTTTAAGGAAATCAAATGCATATAAAAGCTGAGTTAGTGTACATACGTACGTATAACCATATCAATAATCAAACAGTAAAACTCAACTCACCAATTCTGATATCTTAATCATATCCCCACCTATCTCCTGGCTTTCCAGCATTAGCCTAAAGATAACATGGGATATGGAGCTTCGGTCGTTCATTACTGTAGAAGCAACCCTTCTAGCATCTATGAATTATACATATACACACAATATCACTAGGGTTTTTTGTAAACCATGTAGACATGCGTTCAGTTAGGATATAGTAAAACGTGCCTTCTCCTGTTCTTATATATTCTAAAGCTTCTTGAATGTTTTGAACTACAAACTCTGAGAGGTTACAATTCAAATTTCTACCCTATAGTGAAATTTACATACTTATACACATCAAAAGTTGAATACCAAGACATGTTTACACAAGTATTTGTGTTACCCTTGAATTAGTCCTTATTGAAATTATCTTCGGTGTAGCATCCAAAAGGTCAGTCAGCATCTAATTTAGCAAGTAAATTAGAATTACACAAGTGTTGTATCTCTTTTATTATGTAAAATGAAGTTGCAGTTTGGTTTACATTTATGGCTACAGTAAGATCAATACAAGGCATTGGGTACATGCACGAAAAAGAATTAATGTATGGTACAATGCTGTTGTGCACAATTCCCTGTCTCCCTCCGTTATAAAGTTCAAGGTAGGACAGCCATATGATAAATTCTCATTTCTCTGACTGAAATGTACATGTGTTTCCAAGTATGTCAATTTGATAATATTAAGTGCAATTAACTCACCATTTCAGCAATATAACCAAACATTTCCATTATGGCGGATGGTATTATGCCAGGTTCTGTTTCGCTACCCATTATAGTGTGCGTCTTACCAGTGGCAGCTTGGCCATAGGCAAAGATGGTTCCTAAAAGGAATAAACAATAAAGTTTAAACTATATAATTGAGGCTATATTTGGCATAATCCCTACCATTAAATCCTTCTAGAAATGACTTCCCCATCGGCTTTCCTATGCTGTTAGAGACATGACTGATTCCCGAAGTTGCCGTGAACACATGATCTAGAAGAGCAGAAGTTCCCCGCCTATTATGCACATGCAACCAAAGAATGGTAAACTCACCAAAAGTATACTTCGCAAGTTTTAGTTCACTGGATTTGTGTAGGTAGTGAGAAAATTAAACATGTGTACGGTATCTATCTATCTATCTATCTAAACACTAACTCGAAAGGGGGCCTTGCCCTTACTGCAGTGGTGATTTTGCACCGCTTATCCATCCTTTCTCAAAAGCCGCCAAAAACATTGTATTTATACATAACGTTGGTAGATGTGTCTTAATGGTGACTATTGTGTAATAGCTGTTATGCGATGAACCTTTACAGATGGTGTAGAATCTAAGAGTTGGAGATGGTGTATTGTTTGCCTACTTTTACTCTGATCTGATTTGGTACTGTCTCTGTACACCATCTACACCATCTACATTATCTACACCATCTAAACCAACAGTAACCCCAGAAGCTAAAGTACATACAAGATTGCCTGTATTTAGAGGAATTCCTGATATAATATGTTATCGATGATTATTGCCGTAATATAAGATGAACAATGCATACAATTTATTATGTTTTCTGTTTTGTATTGCAATTTAGCATGTCACTAAGACAGAGATAGTATAGCACTTATATATTTGTGTTTTGATTTTGGGTTGCCTAGACTAAGGACCATCTGGTAATACTGAGTGGGAACAATCATCGTCAGGATGACCATGACACCAAGAGGGTTCACATGAACTACATACGTGCATTCATCAAATATGTGAGTATCAGTGGACACTTAACCATATACTTCTGTGTTTGGGCGCACTATTCCTAATTCAGCTTGTTGCGCCCAAACACAGAAGAGTATGGTTAAGTTATTTAAATTTCAGTATATATGCAATTTTTTCTTCTTTTATTGAATAGACTAGCGCTAATATGCGAACATATGCGGGCACATACAAGTTATATATAAATCGTCATAAATATTTCCTAAGAAGAGAATAGACAGCCCTAAATCTGAATGCGCTCTACAAGAAGTATTTTAATTGTGAAAACTAAAATTGTGGTCTTCTCGGATGCCATTTTTAATTAAGAGATCATGGGTTTTCAGCATGTTTCTCTTGTCAAATACCTTATTTCGAGATTTACCCCAAGGAAACTTTCAAATCAATTTAAAACAAATAATATTAAGAAGAAAAATGGGGAATACAAAACATTTACAATAATGATGCTAGAAGTAGGAATGGCAGTGTTCACTAATACATCTGCAAAAAGTAACGAAACAAGACAGTGATTATATGATAAGGCTAATCATACAGAAGTTGCAGTACAGTGGAACCTGAGTAAGCGGTCACTTTATTAAAGCGGTCACCTCCCTTTTCTGGTTGCAAACGTATACTCCCGAACAATCCACCATATTGAAATACACATCGACACCTTGTAAATGCAGTCACCGGCGTAATGCGTATAGCGGTCGCCTTTCCGTGGCCCTGAAGGGATTTCTCTACTCTGTAATGCGTCCATACAGATTTGAAAGTAAATAAATGACAACTATTTATCACTAAAATATTCTAAAGAGTCTCCTTTACTCCTTCATTGACTCTTGCAGCCTTCTTACAATGTTCTGGTGTCGATCGAACCATGCCTGAGACCAATGCCACGATTCACAGGGCTGCCAGTGACCTAACACACAATCTCGTTCCCTTGTCTGAGGAGGAAAAAGTGAGTATATCGAGCTAATGACCTTGGAACGTGACCTACAACCTCTCCGTTCTTCTTTACCGCCATAGCCATTGGGTCATATGGGTTGGACGGCTCTGCTTTCCCCTCTAAAACTACTCCTGGCTCCGGTGTCCACAAGTCTTTATAATCATGGAACTCATGAATAAAGGATGCGTAGATAAAGTGAAAAACAGATACAGAAGTGGTGTTTGCAGCCATATTGCCGAAGCTTGATTAGGTAGCAGCAGCTGCTATACTTGCACGCCAACACGTTTCGTTATAGCTACACTCGTGCCTCTAACATGCCTTTAAAAGAATTGACTTTGAAACAACGTGTGGAGGTGATCAGGTACCAAAAGAGCCACCCAAAAGAAGGAACTCAAATTTTGGCAGAACGTTTTGGCTGTGGCAGAACACAGATTCAGTCAATTTTGAAAGCCAAGGAGGAGATTCTTAAAGATTTTGAAAAGAATGGAAATGAAGACAAGAAGAACTGAATTTCTGGACATTGATGATGTTGTTTACAAATGGTACTGGCTTGGTCTGGAAAGGAATATTCCCATATAAGGACAAATGCTCCAGGAGGAGGCCCATTTGATTGCTGAACGACTCGAGAATTCCCGGTTCAAGGCATCCAATGGTTGGCTCCAGTCATTCAAAGCTCGCCACAATTTAAAAATGCTCACAGTTGGTGGAGAGTCTGCTAGTGTTCCCCAAGGACCGCCACATTCTTCTTCTGCTTGATTATGCTCCTTGCCATCCTCGGGATTATCAAGACAGCTCCACATTTTCCAACATCAAAGTGGTATTCTTTCCAGTGAATACCACATCTCGTCTGCAACCACTCGATGCGGGAGTAATTCAAAGCTTCAAGTGCCAGTAGAGGGCACTTTTGATCAAACATATATTAGCAGCAATTAATTCGTCAGCCAGCTTGTCCGCATTTGACATAGCCAAGTCAGTGGATATCCTGACTGCCATTCGACTGCTTAAACTTGCATGGCACAAAGTCAAAGAAGACACAATCATTAAGTGCTTCAAGAACTGTGCGTGGTGGTGGGCGAAACAGACCATCTTTCAGATCCCTTCACTGAAGTTGACGAATTGGAGGAGCTAGTTCACCACATTAACCCAACGATTTCTGCCCAGGAATACATTCAAGCTGAGGAAGACATGCCAGCTTATGCCACTGTGCCAGAAGGAACAACAATGGAAGATCTGTGTACACAGTTGCGTGAAGAAGCTATCAGTGGAGAACTGTCATCCAATAGCCATATCGAACTTGAGGATAATAGTGACAATGATGTTGATGATGGTGCAGGTAGTGAAAATGATACCCCAAGTGCGGAAGTGAACAATTACACCATCCACACATTTGATGAAGCCATTAGAATCTCACATGACTTGCTCCATTTTTGACCACAAAAGGAAAAGAAAGTCTTGCTGAAGACCTCCTATCAGTCATACAAGGCCTGAATGACTAACAATGGCTAAACATCAAGAGCACAAGGCAATCTACACTGTTGGAGTTTTTTTCAATTTGGACAGCACAACATAGAACATGTATAAAGTGCATTAGTATATTATACACCATTCCACTTACCCATATGTCCATATTTTATTCATGATCATGTATCTTGTATTTGGTAAAACTATAACAATTATGCAAATTTGTGTTTTGTCAATGAATATTAATGAGAACCTTGTTAATACAGCCACCTGTGTATTACAGCCAGCAAGTTTGTCTCCCTTGGGTGACCACATTAGGCATGTTCCACTGTATACTGAAATCTAAGTAACTTAACCATACACATTAAGGGGGCAGGTGCACCTTTCACGCTAAAATAACAAAACATTTCTTTGCTTCCATTCGTGCTGTGCATCGAACAAATTCGTTACATATAGCCATACACAGTAGGATTTGTACATCTATATTACCTTTACCGACGTTTCTTACGCTGTAAGCCAACTGCTTCCTGAGAATTCCGTAGAAAAAGAAGCCAACCACGAAGGTATTTTTACCGCCTAGTACAGCCATTTTCCCCTGTAATTCGCCGGCTGGGCTTCTAATTGCATTTTTAGGAAGTACTTCATGCCTATACGAGAGGGATTTCCTGGAATACGGCAGGAAATAGGCTAAACAGATTCTCATTGTATAGAAGTATCCATTATGCTGCCATTTTCTCATTATTCAGTACTTCATAGAGAAATTCCTCTCGTGTGATCAAAGCATGGGTGACAGTGAACAGTTGTACAAACTTTCAAGCACATGAAATAAAGCATGCAGGAATAAGACAGTAAAATAAAGTTACAGAGTATAATCCCACTTGATTATACTACAGTAGTGACGTCATCAGCGGAAGTGGACGAATTCAAGTAGAATATTTCAGTATTCCATCGCGCTTTTGTCGCTAGCTTTGATCTGGAAATTTCTTCTCCCACTCAACCTGCCCACAGACTATCGACCGACATGAAAAAAGCGACCCTTTTTGTAGATCCTATTACCGGCAGGTTGCGCTATGAATATCATTTGTGGTCACTGAAGCTATGAATATGCAGGAGCGATAATTAGGTGCACCCGCCACCTTAAACCAATCCAGTCCTGAAATGACAAAACTAATATAATGATTAAGCAATACATTCAGTGGTAGATCTAAAAAATTTTAAGGGGGCTAGGTTATATAGGAGTGTGACAGAGAGAAGGTACATGAGGCAGCTTGGCTGGTATTTTAGCCAAAAGTTGGAAATATGCCTAGTACAAACTCAAACTCAGAAGGGGGTGTAGACCCCTGAATCTGCTGCTGACACAAGTAGTACCATTACCAGATTAACTTGTAGTCTTTACCACTAGAAAAATAGTATGTATAACAAATTGCCTGGACTTTGGATCTTAAAAGGTGTAATGTGAGCCAACGTATACAGATGTACTGCACAACCATACCTACTTCTTGACAAAGTGGACTGTCCTTCATTGCATAAACCTGCTTGTCCTGTCCCTCATTTGAAAATACTCAATAAGTAGTATATATAATCTACATATGTAGTCACTATCAACCAGATTGCTCAAGATTAAATGTATCTCCTTTATAGCTAATGAGATTGACATGAGTATAACTTTAAAGATGGAATGATTATTGCTGCTGCAATCACATCTCAGTGGCAAAGTGTCAGCAACTGAAGACAGCTCTGCAATACCAATCACTATATACCTCTTTCTCTACACATGATCTATTACCTATCAGTGTATATTGTCTATATATATATTGCAAGGAATAGAAAGGATTAGGAAAAGGAATATGTGAATCATGGATTTATGCTTAACAATTTAGTTAGAGGCTGTGTAAGCAGAATCTTTACACATAATTAATAATTATTGACTTCTACATTAAAAGCCATACGTATATATTAACAATATAACAATTTCTCTCAAAGTCACCGTTGCAATTTATGGATGTAATTGGAGCTACGTACGTACTTTTACAAAGCCTAAACAAAGGTTACAATGAACATTTGTATATTTCAGTTATTGTCATTAATATGTATTGCATTTATCTTTGAATAGGCCTGTGTGGCTAAGTAGGTTATCCATGCAGCTAATCATTTGTCTCTAGCCTGAACAAGTTATCACAAATTTATTATTCCAACGTTTCGATACCTATACATGGATCATCATCAGGGAATGAAAAAACAGTGTTGTTGTGACATATATAGCTAGCAAAATGAAGTGTTAACCAGTTCAAACCAGATCAAAACAATTAAAACAATTAATTGTGTGTGGTTAATGATAAGTAATAAGCAGTATAAGTAATTACTGGCTATTTAATAGAGCCAGGTATACAGGTGGAAGTGGACCAGCTTCCCTGTTTAGGGGGGCTCGCTCCTTGCGGATGTACCAAGACTTCAGGTACGATCTTTGGTAAAAAGCCTGATAGGAGTCCAAAACCATGGCACTTGGCCAATCTACCTCATGACCAGTGTTCATGGTGTGCTCAGTTAATGCTAATTGCTAGCTATATATGCCACAACAACACTGTTTTTTCATTCCCTGATGATGATCCCTGTACAGTTATTGAAACGTTGGAATAATAAATTTGTGATAAATTGTTCAGGCTAGAGACAAATGATTAACTGCATGGATGTATTGCATTGTCCAAATTTTATATTTACTGCTTTCATAATACACCTCCCCATCCATAACAGAGTTGACACTGATCATGAACAATGTACTTCACTCTCTTTGGGCTGTACCATTGTATCTCTGCCTAACATGACCATCCCAAACTTGTTTAGATTGATCAGAATGTATCTTTGCCAAACAGGATAGGCACAGCATGTAGGAAATTGGTGTATTAAATTTTTCATATGGCATTGTGAAAATGGTGTGATATTATTCATGATAAACTCTTAGGACTTTTAAGTATGTACTGTGTATGTACTGTGTGTACGTATGTACGTACGTATATACGTATGCACAGCCAATTAAGGAGGACTATTATACTGAATTACTGAATCTCACTATAGATTATATATACTTACGTACGTAAGTATATATAATCTATGATATCACACATATTTTCATTGTTGATGTCTGGCAAGAAGATACAATCTTCCCTGTATTTAGCCAGATTAAAGGAAACCTGCCAATATTCAGCTTGTACAAGATGCTCCTGCACAAATCTACATCAAATGAACAAGGATATTTGTTAAGGCAAGCTTCGCATAGAGTACGTAGTTCCAATAGGAAACCATCTTCCAATGGTTCAGCTACCTCGCTAAATCCTTTTAATATTACTTAGTCATTTGAAACATAACTTTCCATGTAGGTCACAAGTTATGTGGAACATAACATACTCATCATCATAACATACTCTAATCTAAATAATCTATATAATATAGATGTGCCTGTAAAGGCAAGGTTTAGACCCACAAAACTGTCAGTGTTCTAAGTTGGGTTGGCTTTTTCAGTGAACCAAGACAACCAGTATATAACTCAAAATCATTGCATCCCAACTAAACAAGTCCTTTAGCTTTTAATTGTAGAATATTAAACTTGATCGTGTTTGCACCTTCGATTGACGTTCTTTTAAGTTCTTGTACGGAATATGAACTTTATTTGAAGTCTTTCTTTGCCATAGCCATGTTTTTACGTAAAATAACTCAGTCAAAGCCAATATACTGCTTGGGCTAGTTTGTGTAATCCGAAATTTTAAATAAACTGTGTTTGTAATATACTTGCTAAGGACTCTTTGTGTCCAAATGTTCTAGGAAGATTGCACTTTCTTTCTATATACGTTTCAAATGTTCATGTTTAACTTACTAACAGCCATACAAAAGTGTCATAAACTGCGACCTACATGTACACACCCCAAGCAACAACAAGGTTTTAACTGCATGTATATAGTCATTATGTCTGCTTTGGGTGACCTTTTCCTTTATATCTCTTGAGATCCTTTGACACCCCATGTATTTTAATGTTGGTGGTAATATTCACCAACATATTTCCACTGGGATGGATATTATGACTGTGGCTATTACCACCATATTTGGTGTAAATATTGTCACTACATTTTTACAGTGTTTAGTAGAGAGTTCTTCGAACAGATTGCAGTATACATGTATTAGTTATACCACGGTGCTGAGGTGTATATGGGTTTTATACGTACGAGTCACGAGGGCACGTTCCGTGGTATGAGTGATATATACTCTTCTTATCATTATTTTGGCTGGACTTTCAGGATGGCTCATCTAGTGTCTGGTTGGTTTAGCTTAAATACTGATGACTTCGAATTCATAGAATAGTCTTGCCCTGACTACTCCAACTGTCCTAAATTTAAGGAGAATTGTCCACCCCCAAGTAGAAATGTCTTAGTTTACCATATTTGGGCAGGGATATAACAGGATGTATAAGAAGCCCATGCAGTATATAGCTTCTTAAATCCTGTAATATCATGGTTACGAACTTTAAACACAGGCGGTTGCCCCGGCAACGGAGTATATATGCATATATACACCGCAAGTTGTTTTGTGTATTGAAAACCATGACTGTACATGTTAAAAGACTGTATATCATTAATTATACTATAGGAAACAAGGCAGAGGGAATTAATGGAGAGGAATCCTATAGCTGCTTATGTATGTCTGTTGATATGACTTATGACTACTCAACAATATATACAAGAATGTTTGGCTTCTATTTGATTTGGTAGATTGGCAATATTTAGTATATAACAGAATGTTAAAGTTTATTGAGCAACAGCAACATTAAATCTTTGGAATGTTCTACTCCAAAGATTTAATGTTGCTGTTGCTCAATAAACTTCATATATATATAAATATATATCATCATGATTGCAACAAATAAGCCTATCAGAATGTATATAATTATACTGTACTTATGTGTAGTTGGAAATATCCATGGAAGTGAATGTATTACATGATGTATATAGGAGAATGCCCAGTTGGTTAATTTGATTAGTACAATTAATAGAAATCTATAATAAAATAAGGATTCCTTATTACTGTGTCAAACTTATCTTTTGGATGATTTATACTTCGACTTTTTGAGCATTGGTTTGTTGTAAAACTTTAGTCAGGTGTTTCAACCCTGGGGGTCTTCTATACAGTGACTGCTAATGGAAATCTATAATATGAATAATCTACCATTTTCTTATATGCTACATCTAAAAGACCTTAGAAAAGGCCATATTGTGAGACCTTAATTGGCATGTAAATAGGTACATTAGCAAGGTGTTTTTATCCATAATGCAAAGGTTCGTTTAGTGGACATCACTGCACTTATCAGTTAACCATAAACATTATATATCAATTGAGTTATAATAAAGACAGTATATAAATTGGATGCATGTGTATTAAGTACACAATATGTTTTTTACACTAAACTTAAAGGATTATACAAGAGTACGGGATTACTAACTCTCTAAGTAGGAATGGCCGAAAAACATGGCCGCCTATCCAATGTATTAGCAAGTAACACCTCATAAATGACCAACGAAGTGATTTTCGGTTATATTCGGTTGTTTGCAGCCATTAATACACGATTTCCTAAATGTCAAAACATGTTTCGACGCTCTACATGCTCTACAGCGATCAAAAATCGGCTAACCAGGTATAGATCCATTTCCAAAATTCATTTTTTTTCTTTTATTGAATAGACTAGCGCTAATATGCGAACTTATGCAAGTTATAAATCGTCATAAATATTTCCAAACTAGGGACTAGACAGCCTTAAATCTGAATGCGCTCTACAAGAAGCATGTTTATTGTGAAAAGCAAAAATTGTGGTGTTCTCGGACTCCATTTTTTAATTAGAGATCATAGTTTCGGCATATTTCTCTTGTCTAAGATGTTATTTTGAGATTTTAATAAAGCAACTAATAAAAAAGGGGAATACCAGTAAATAAAAAACATTTACGAAAATGATGTTAGAAGTAGGAATTGTAGTGTTCACTAATACATCTGCAAAAAGTAACGAAACAAGACACCGATATTTGATAAAGCTAATCATACAGAAGTTGCATATATACGAAAATTTAAGTAACTTAACCATACACTTCTGTGGTTGGGCGCACCAAGCTGAAGTAGGAATGGTGCACCCAAACACAGGTTAAATTACTTAACAGTGCTTCTAACATCTTTTTTGTAAATGCTTTATAATTCAATCAATTATGAATTATGTTAGAGTATAATTTAATTTACCTATGTGGTTTCCTGATTACTTGTTTGGTTAAGCTTGACAATGATATACGTACACTAATACCTTTAAATTTGCAGGACCTTCCATACAAATTTACAAGGGTTACATTGGGGTTGCGCAATTTTTTTATGATGTAACCATAGCTTAAGAATAAAAATGGCAACTGCATCGCTGTAAAACGTCATCAACGAAAATGGCTGCTTCGACTATCTCAGAACTGTTTGAAGAAGCCGATGCTTTATCCAAAGCAGACCCAGACAAAGCGATTGAAAGATTTCAAAGGATTGGTATGTAACTATTGTGCAGCTTGCTTGTTAACCACTTGTCTGGATGCATTTTGTGTTACTGTTAGCTCTCTGCTTTATCACAGTTGCTGAAGATTTGGCCGAAGGGGATGCTGAAGGAATTAAGATAAAAGAGATGTCTATTCAAGCCCTTGGAAAACTCCTTTCGAAGCAAAAACGAGCATTGGGTTAGTGCCAGAGTTCAAAGTATTGAGCACTGTACAGAGGGTATCTTAATAAATACGTCTGTAAGTAGCTACATATAAGGTGCTTTCACAGATGTACAAGAGTGAGTATGGTCCTTTGAGAGAGATATAGGAATAATAATTATGGTCCTTTGAGAGATATAGGAGTGAATGTTATAGTCCTTAGAGAGAGATATAGGAATGATTATTATGGTCCTTTGAGAGAGATATAGGAGTGAATATTATTGTCCTTAGAGAGAGATATAGGAATGATTATTATGGTCCTTTGAGAGAGATATAGGAGTGAATATTATTGTCCTTAGAGAGAGATATAGGAATGAATATTATGGTCCTTTGAGAGAGATATAGGAATGAATATTATGGTCCTTTGAGAGAGATATAGGCAGGAACGAATATTATGGTCCTATGAGAGAGAGAGAGATATAAGTTACTATGGTCTTTAGAGATGCAGAAGTAGTTATTTATATTGTCTGTTACTTGTCTTTTAGAACTAGGTGAGTTAATTCAGGTATCCAGGGGTTACTTAAATTTGTTTTCAAAAGCAAAAGCTGCTAAGTTAGTCCGGGAGCTAGTTGACCAGTTTTTGAGTATGGACGCTTCAACAGGAATGGAGGTAGGTAGGAGTATTGATATTGTCTTTGAAGCAGTTTTTATCATAAACTTGCATTCATATGTAAATGTACATGTAGGTTGAACTGTGTAGTGAATGCATTGAGTGGGCCAAACAAGAAAAACGAACCTTCCTTCGTCAAGCTCTTGAGGTATACTATGTATATATGTAATACTGTTAGTTCAGTTGTTAGTATAAAAATTCATGAATATTCCTCTGTAGGTTAAGTATCGTTTCTTTTAACCAACCCAATTACTAATGCTGGTATCTGTATTTTAAGAGCCTTACACTTACTGTACATGTATGTATGTACACTTTTATGTACACGAACTACATCAGATTAATAGTCCTATATATAAAACTAGAAATATTATAAAAATTTTCTACAATAATAGTGAAGATGTAGGGATGGCACAAAAAGTAGAGAAACAGGAAAGGGATGTTACACAGTGAAGTATTAGCTATGCATGAATCATACAACACCCTTACTTGTAGGATTCATGTATAGCTAATACTTCACTGTGTAACATCCCTTTCCTGTTTCTCTACTTTTTGTGCCATCCCTACATCTTCACTATTTTTGTAGAAAATTTTTAATATTTGTAGTTTCTGTACTTTTTATGGAGTATGGGCTAGGAATTACAATTTTATACCATTTTGGTTTCGCAATCTTCGACTGATTATGACGTCATTAAAATGGCGAAATTATTGAGGCCTTGACTTTGGGGCCATGAAAACCATCATACTCAATAATAGCGTTATCGCTCTCGCTTCTACAAAAGAATACAGCTCGGAAAATTTGCAATAATTTCGTTTAACAATTAGTCCAAAAGCTTGTATAGTTTTTTAGTTATGGCTGATGAAGAATAAGAATAAGAAGAATAAGAAGAATATGAAGAAGACGAAAATGGGAATTTTTAAAGTTTATTATTTCGCCAGCGGGACATATTTGCTTGCCTTTAATGTCTATTTAGAGTATGTATATTATATATTTAGCTATACATAGCCTTGTTTTGTTGATTTTCGGCCTATTTCAGGATTTTGCTCCTATACCAATGTATGGGGAAAACGAAAAAATACGCTTCATCCCTACATAGGGAGTACTACCGTAGTCCCTGATATATAGATAGCACTAAAAATCAACCAATGTTGTTATATTAGAGACGACATTACTAATCCATAGTGATACAGTGTTTAGTATGGTTATAAGGAGGATCCATAATGTTTCTAATGAATGGAAGGAATGAGATTAAGTGCTCAGAAAGTAACAAACTACACACGAATTGTGGCCGTTGTGCATCAATAGCATACCATAAGAAGAACCAGTCTGATAATGTCTCCATTTGTAGGCAAGGCTAACGGCACTTTATGTTGAGATGGACTCCTGTACAGAAGCTCTTGCAGTTGGTGAGTTACTTCATGCTCCTACAACTTTGATATGCATACCATGTCAAATGCTCTCCTATATCTTGTATAGCTGTGCTCTATTGCATGTTCCCTGTATATCTTATATTGACCAAAAGTGGTTAAGTAGACACAGTAATACATTGCTCTAATGCCAATTGCAGTAACATGAGTTTCATTTAGAGGTGAAAGCAGGTGTGGAAAAAATATTGTTTACCATGTATAGTGTTTACTACATGTATAGGTGGCAACTTACTTAAAGAGCTGAAGAAGATTGATGACAAGTCTCTCTTGGTAGAGGTTCAGTTGTTGGAAAGCAGAGCTTTTCAAAAGATTGGCAATATTACTAAAGCAAGGTACTGTGGAATTGGCCAAGGGACTGTGGTAATTGTTTCCATAGTGTATCTACATTCCGGGGATTTTTCTTATTAACTAATTTTGAAGAGAGAAGTGCTAATTAATTTTCCTTTACATGTAGGTATTATATGTATGTAGTATTTTCATGCATTTGTATGTTGTATTCCAACAATTAGAGCCTCACTGACCGCAGCTAAAACTACTGCCAATGCAATCTACTGCCCTCCAAAGCTTCAAGCTTCTTTGGATCTTCAATCTGGTTAGTACAGTAAATGTACTTGGATTTGGAGGGACATTTCTTGCCCGATTTTCTGTAGTTCATTTTTAAGGATGAGAATGAAACTTGCTATAGTTTGTAACTAATTCATGTTATTGCAGTTCACTTTCAAGCCAACTTTTATGCTCCTTAAACAGTAGTCCAAGTAGATGTTAATAGTCCTTTTAAATTGATGTTTTATTCCGGCATATCTATAATACTGGATAGCCATGTCTTAATTTCATCTAATATATTCACAGGATTACAGTTAGCTGACTGATCCAAACCATCTGTGTAGGTGTGTTGCACGCAGAAGAGAATGACTTTAAAACAGCCTTTTCTTACTTTTATGAGGCTTTTGAAGGGTATGATTCGATTGACCATCCTCTGGCTCCTGTGTCCCTAAAGTATATGTTGTTATGCAAGATCATGATGAACAAGTATGAGACAAATGTGATATGAATATATTGTCATTGATAGCAACAGCTGTATGTTGCAACCAATATTTTCTAAAGCACACATTTGCTCTGCAGTCATGTAGTCACTCTTACACACACTAGCACATGAGCCAAGTTTTATTTTGTTTATTGCATTAGTCCAGAAGAGATTCAGTCAATTTTGAGTGGAAAGCTTGCCTTGAAGTATAGTGGAAGACAGGTGTGAAATATCAGTACATACTAGTTTCATCAATAGAGGGAAACTCAGAAGAGGCATAGCTGAGTAATCACTTGATTTGGTCCTTTGAGAGTCCTTAGGTCTAAATCGTATTTTGCACTGTTTAATTTATTCATAGTCACTCGATATCTATGTTGTAGCTGGATGTTATGAACAGCATTGCCCAAGCCAGCAAAAATAGATCTGTGCATGAATTTGAAAAGGTTAGTTTGTAAGTATAAGAGGGTGACAGAAGACAATTCAACAACCTTTAGTTACCTCAACTATTATTGTTCTAATGTAAAACCTTGACTATCCCCAGCAGCTTTGTAAGCACAGTTTCAGAATCCATTTTTGTTGTCCCTAAATGCAATAGTTGTGGATTGATTATCAAACAAGTATTTCGAGTTTAATAAACTCATGGGGCACCTGGTGCCCCCTCAAAACTCGAACTACTTGCTGGTTCTTAGATATCCGGCTAACCGATTCTGGTTGTTGCTTGATTGCCGTCAATTTCAAGGCCATATCTCGCAGAAAATGTTTTTGCGCAAGTTTACGTTACATTGTTTTAGTAAGGGTGGTTTTTAAATCCTTTTCATTGTTCCAAGTTTGACGTTAAGGAAGAGAAAGCTAATTTTAAGCTAGAAAACGAAAGCCAGCCAAATGTCTGCCATTTTTTGACAGATATATACAAGGTTATGAACAGGAAGCCATGCGTTAACATAATTTCTGAAAACAATATAGGGCTGCCTATTGCGCCCCAAAATAACTGAGTCACAACATTCTTTGCCCAGCATGTAGAGATGGAGAATGTCAAATCAGTACTCCCACTTAATCACCATTTCATAATAGTACAATGTACCTTATTTGTGTTATTATATCACACTGGGAATTGAAGCAAAAGCATGTTTCAATCTAGTAATCGTATCACCTTCATATATAAAGACTATGTACTAGGTGTATGCATGTGTACACAGGTCATTGGTGAATATAGAGACAGTATTGAAGAAGATTTAGTTGTAAAAGTAAGTTGTAACTATGCATTGGCAACTAACTATATAAGCTCTGCACCCAAGGATACACAATTGTTCGGGTATAATTAAGGTAGATGTGGTTAAATGTTAGATAAGGGGTGATGTGCTGGTGTGACCTCTACAGGGATGTTGCTAAATTCAGTTATAACTGGCCATTTTTTTGTTTTGACGTCCCTATGTATTAATTATCAGTTAATCAAATTATGGTGGGCAGATGTTCTTGTCAGTTGAAGTGTGAATTTCGTTTGTCCACAATTAAGCCAAGGATAGCAAAATTTGTAATTTAAATGGAACTTCAATCAATAACCAATAATACCACACTGCAGTTCCATAGTTGATTAGTGGAAAAGGAGTAAGAGAAGGTGATTATGTCCGTATTTACACATATCTATAATAGGCATGCAGATGTGTTTTAGTCATTAACTGAGGTAAAATAATGTTTTTAAATATTTGTGAGAATTTTTGGCTTACCTTACACCTTCGTGCTTTTCCTGTGAAGTGTCATGTAGAAGCTTTGAAGGATACTCTTCTGGAGCAAAACCTTTGTCGTATCATTGAGCCTTATTCCAGAGTTGAGGTTAGTAATTATTAATATGGTTATTGTTTTGTATGGATTGTATATGACACAATGAATACTTCCTAATTGTAACGAGCCACCTGTGACTTTGCTTGTGATGTGTAGTTTTGATCTAATGATGGAATGAGCCACCATTTCCATTGAATATAACCATTTTCATGTATGTACATACATTGTATACTTTTGTATTATTAATAATGTTTTTGAAGGAACTCAGATAACACATGCTCAGAGTAAGTATGACAAAGGACTGTATACTTCTGTAGCTGTAGTTAAGCTTGTGTCAGTATGCATCTGTACTGTGTGGGTGGACTGCAGTGCAATGTGTGCACTCGTGCACATATAGAGAGATGACATTGTATACGTGACAGTTATCCTTACCATTTTATATTCAGCAAATGCTGGCTATCCTTTTTTGTGTATGTGTATATAGGTGAAGGCGTTTCGCATGATTATGTTAATGATGTATCCTTTTCTAATTGGGTCGTTGACCTTTAATACCAAAATTTGTTTAATTTTTATGTTCAATATTTGCCTCCCTCTGTGAATCTATTTAACCTCCTGTATTCTTCCTGTGTCTTCAGGGTATGTTTGCATAAGTATAGGCTGTTAGTTATTTCACTCACTTGATAACTGTCCAAGTTCTAGTTGAAACCTTTACTATCAAACTAACCTCTTCTTTTGTACATGGCAGTTTGTTCAGGAAGCTGAAGTAGGCATGTGATTTTGATGGGCTATACCTAGTCTCTGGGGATAGGCCTATACATTTCACTAACTAGCAGAAGGCCATCAGTGGTGTAACCTCTACCTCCTCTACCTTTCATTCATAACACAAGGCAGTCACCTTCATCTGTCCTCCTAAACCTCCTTTGGTTGTATACACATAGATAGAGTAATACCTTATGTCTCATATATGTATGTAGGTTGCTCATATCGCCAGGCTTATTAACCTACCTCTGGTGAGTATGCATATTTCATATACAATCTGGATAAGGTTTTGATATATTGTTTTTCATTTGTATTTGTATGTGGATCCCTTGTTATACACCTCCAATGAGACACCAGCCTAAATAGAGCCAGCTACGTAGCTTCATGTTGTGTGTTTATGACTCTTACTAGGCTATAAAGACTCTGTTGTAACTTTTGTAGTCTAATTTCCCATACATCTGGTGTAGGCAGACGTAGAGAAGAAACTGTCCAAGATGATATTAGACAAGCAGTTTTCTGGTATACTTGACCAAGGTCTGGGAGTTTTAGTGGTGTTTGAAGAAAATCAAGAAAATGAAGCTTACAAGGGTGCTCTGGATACTATTAAAGGAATGGGGGAAGTAGTGGATAATTTGTATGGAAAAGTTAAACAAATTCATTAAATTAAGGGAAGACAATATACTAGATAGAACTGCTTGTTGTAGACAATTACTTATATGCTTATTTACAGTACTTCTAGCTTCATTTGTCATTATTGCTATTACTAGACCCACAAGAGAGGCATACTGACTAGTGTGTCTATCGCAGAGAGGTTGACTGCATGGTGTGTCCATTATAGAGAGGTTGACTGCATGGTATGTCCATTATAGAGGTTGACTGCATGGTATGTCCATTATAGAGGTTGACTGCATGGTGTGTCCATCACACAGAGGTTGACTGCAAGGTGTGTCCATCACACAGAGGTTGACTGCATGGTGTGTTGCTAAGATCTTGCACTGAGGCCACCTGAGGTAGTAGATGCTAAACATGCAGCCAGGGGTGGTACAATTTATTATTTGCTTTCCATGGATTCCTGTGGTTAAGAGGGAGTACTGTTTTGACATCCTTCTTCTCTGCATGCTAGGCAAAAAATGTTGTGGTTTAGTTAGTTTTGGAAAACAAAAAACAATTCTGAAACTGCTTCCTGCTTGGCCCCTGCACTAAGAATATATTGATACAGTGAACCAATATAACTATATGAGGTAAGAGATTAGCAGTCTGATCCCAACTTAATAAAGTCTGAGTGACTCTGGGCACACTATATGGGTACTAACTACAGACTGATGTTCAACAATTGTGGGTCCTTATTTGCATGGGCAAGAATAGACAGGTTAGGATAATGGAAATGTGCAAACCACTAATTTACCAATTAGTAGTTACTAGTATGTAGTAGCTGTTGTATGCAGAGTAGCTGTAGTGTGTGTAATAGTTGTAATACGTGTAGTAGCTGCATTGTGATAGAGGTAGGGAGTTTGGTAGCTGTAGTGTGTGTAGCAGCTGTAATGTATAGTAGCTGTATGCTTTTTATATGTATAAACAAAGGGATAGTGACCCTTAATTAAGTGTTGCTATCTACTCAGTTCTGTTAAACATCCTTAATTAATGTTAACATCATAAAAACCTGAAGTTTTCCACAGACAGTAGTATTTCATATTTGGAATTAATAATTGAATGGAGACCTGTACATGTAAAGTCCTGTGTTGCAATATTAAGTTGAAAGTTGATGTAAATGAACATGTTTATTATAATGAATAGTTCTATGAATGATTTTGACAGGTGAGTTACTTAAAAGTACTAAAATTGAACTCAAAAAGGTAGTGGTAGTTTGATTGCATAATCATATGTAATGTTTTCGTATGTACGCATTTATGTAAACTGGAAGCTACTGTTCTTTTTGCTAAAAAGACTACAATCGTGTATTCATTAAAATCACACATAAGGAAATTGAAGAAATGAAAAATTGAAAATTAAAGAAAGCAAAAATGCATGTTTAAAACATGTTAAAGCTGAAAAGCAAGCTAAAGAATGTAGAGACAGCTGAAAGGATTAATGGGAGTCTGCTTGGCATAATTGCACTGCTGGAAGGACTGCTCTTGGATGAAAAGATAGGGTTGTAATCGGTAGTAGTCTTGGTGATATTTATAATTTGCAATCTGTGATTTGTTGGGCTTACTTCCTCTGTGACCACTTGTTTTTTGGTAGCTCTCGTTCCTGTATGTATATAACAGTTAATTATACGTAATTAGCAGCCTAACAAAACAATATACTATACAATGTCATATATATATATAGTATATTGTAACTTGCACTGTATATATATATATATATATATATGCCTGTATATGTCATTACTATTGAATTGATCCATAGTAAGTGTTGCGTTATTTCTTGACGCTTTTGCTAGAGACTGAAGTGTTGACTCGGGATACATGGCGTTACAGTAGGAAAATCTGCAGCATACTTTCACCCTTCTTGATTTTCTTAATTCTATGCATGATTTTACGGCACAGCCAGCTTTGAACTGCGTTTTATTACCCTTGAATATGAGTGACGCATAGCAGTCATGTTCCGGTGCTTTAAAACAGATTCCGTCAGAGCATTTATTGTTTCCATAGCACAAACACATGCTGTCGAGAATCAGCGGAACGTCAGTTTCCTCTGCGAAGTAGGCAAGTAAATAGGTCGTGTACGTATATGTT
Source organism: Chondrosia reniformis (assembly GCA_947172415.1). Lineage (NCBI taxonomy): Eukaryota > Metazoa > Porifera > Demospongiae > Chondrillida > Chondrillidae > Chondrosia > Chondrosia reniformis. Next base: position 3,827,812 of record OX359199.1, on the reverse strand, counting down.
CACTTGAAAATGCAACATACCACACGAAAGCTATTGTAGTGGCAAATTTGTGCTCGTGTATATACCTGGTCGTCTTCGCTCGTTGCACAGGTCTGTTTTGCAGCAGTAATCGTTTGATGCATTGTTACAGCTATCGTTCGATTGATCACAACCAAATCTCGTCCTGGAAGTCCCTGTCATATTTTCTTTATAATAACAGGAACCAACAGTAGCAGTTATGTTACACTCTGTTGTCCCGTTGCAAGGCTGAAACTTTCCTCCTGATTCGACCCCACAGCGACACAATAACGCTGTTGATGCAGCAACTATAAATGCATTAAGCGTAGCTCATATAGCGACTTTAGTATGATAAAAACGCATTTGTAACTTACAAAGTGTGATTGCATAAAATATGGTTAAGCGAAGCATTTCTTACTACTGTATCTTATCTGCACAAAACCGCTGACGATCAACAAACCGCAGCCCTTTATAGAAAAGTTGCGACCCTATTAGGGAAATACCCTAAGTAGGCCTAATCGCTCTGGGCGTATAAAGGATCAACCTTGTTTTTTATTCAGCACTCTTTCAGTCTTTAAGATGGGAGATGTACCTTGCTGTGTGTGTCTAGGGACCAAGTCAGATCTCGGAAATGGACTAGTCTCATGCTCGGGACATGGATGTAAGGTGACGGTTCATCAAGGTCAGTTTTCCAGATGATCCCGTGGTGTAGCCATTTTATTCCTCATTAGTTTAACATGCCAACCTCCTTACAGCTTCAGGCTTCTAGATCACGCTCAAATAGTCTTTAGTCTTCACTGGCATACGCTTAGGAAAACCTTTCATGGTTATTATTGTCTGATAAATGCCAACCTTTGCCGTTCAGCATGTTACGGAATAGTGAACTTGCCAAGCTCTGGGTATTGGTATTGTACGAAATGTACCTCGCAAGAGAGAACAGCCAAAGTAGTAAGTAACTTAACTGTTATGTGACTGCACGAAATGAATTGGATATTGATAAATTGATGATCACAATGTGCCTATTTTACACTTCTATTCCTACTTTGTGGTCGTTTAGTGACTCAAATCATTTACTGAATCTAATTTAACTGTATTAGCATATTTGAAATAAGAAAGTTAAATTCACAAAGCCTATGCCAAGGCTATGATGGAGAAACGAATGATCACTGGAAAATAATATTTTAAGCTGACCAAAGTCTTATGTTTACTTAGGGACCGAAGTCCTATTAATGTATAAACCATTTGCACTCCATTTTGTTACAGAAATGTGAGTTGTGTCCAAACAGGGAAGGCGCATACAAGAGAACTGATAAAGGTGGATGGGCCCATGTGGTTTGTGCACTCTACATACCCGAAGTCGTCTTTGAAGATACAACTACTATGGAACCAATACTGACAACAAAAATACCAAGGGAGAGATTATCTAAGGTTAGGAACTAGTACTATATAATGGCTAGCTGTGATCTATCACATGCTTTTGTAGTAGCTGGCTTTGTTCCAGTCTAGCCCTAGTACGTACCTCATCATCTTGTAGGCAAAGAGTAGTAGGGGGTCAACTACTGTCAATTTCACACTTACTAAAATTACTACCCATTGGGCTTTATAAAGATGGTTTGGTAAGGTGATGGTGTAGTGGTAAATGAAGTGGATATCACAAGACTCCATGGAATGAAGCACTGGGACCATGGAGAACATACATGGGACATGATTTTGTCTCTTTCAAGAAACGCCCCCAGGGAGATGAATGAGGTAATTCCCGAAATGGCTGGGGGGAGCAATTTCATGGGTATCCTGAGGTGTTAAATTGACAGTAGTTGCTAGACCGTACAATTGTTACTAAGGTATGATCCTGTTGATTGTACAACTTAGAAGTAATTGAGTCACTACTTTACTAAATCAACATTGTTTGTATGTAGACATGCTATGTGTGTGAGGAAAAAGGAAATGAATCAAGCTCTGGCTATGGGGCTTGTATGACATGCCACAAACAGAGTTGTAGACTTAGTTTCCATGTGACCTGGTAAGATTTTGTTTCATATGCACATGTGGGTTATCATTTTTCTGTGTTTGTTGATATCAGTGGACAGAAAGTTGGTTTATTGTGTGAAGAAGTTGACCCAAGAGATAACTCTTGCATTATCTACTGTGGATATTGTGAAACTCACTTTAAGAAGAAGCTAGTGGTAAGATTTCTATAGCTACTAAGTAGACTGTAAAGTAACAGTAAAGCCTTACTTATAGCACAGTGCAGCTTGTATGTATTGATCGTCCTGTAGACAAGTTTTAATGGTAACTGTACAATGGTGATCCCCTTACACAATATTTATACATGGTGGTTATATTGGGGACTTGCAGGGCTTGCTGACTGACATTTTGGAGTGAATTACCAGTTAAAGATTATTATAAATTTGTTATGTTGATTACTGCTTGCAGTTGGGGAAAAGAAAAGGATCCGACAAGAGAGCAACCGGAGATGGTATTGTTAGAGCCCACTCTCTGTCTGTCGACTCACCGTCTGCTGTATCAAGTGGCACTCCTGTGAAACCAACCTCTGACTTTCCACCCTTAAAAGTAGAGCCTCAGGAAGTTAAACCTACCAACATAAAACGCAGAGCAAAGAGGAGAAAGCTTTCTTCTTCAAGTGAGTGCAGTGACACTTCTGAGATAGGATCTTTGCCAATTCATGCCCTGGACAAGCAAGCAGAAGTTCAAAAGAGCCCTCCAATCATAGAAGAGTCCCAAGTACTTCCAATGAAACCCTCTGAAGGTGAAAGTGTTTCAGTGAAGTCTGGTGGAGTTGAGGAGACAGATTCATTCCTTGATCCTGTGAAAAAGGACAGCAGTAGCTCCAACAGTAGTACCTCTGAGAGTAGTGAAACAGAGAGTGAGCTGAGTGTAAAAGGAAATGACACTACTAATGAATTAATGGATGCCACCACCTTGAAGTCAAAAGATGACGAGTCCTTTATCACTCAGCCATTTTCTCCATCCCTTTCCTCGGTGGCTTCAATATCTAGCAGTGTTCATTTGGGTAAGAATAAGCATTAACGTGACACACTTTGGCACATGAATTAGTTTTCACATTCTTATATATGTACGTGAGGCTGTTTTCATTTAAACCAGTACATACGTAAATAGTTTCCAAAAGTAGAAGTTAGTAAATGTGAGTAGTGAATGTATAAATTTGAGTAAAATATGTAGTGTAGCATTTAGGAATGAAGACATTTCCTAAAGTATACCACATTCAAGGATGTGTGAAGTAGCTTTCACTGTCTGGTAATTGGAATATAACATGATAATTTAATCTCAAATTGCTGCCTCTATGATATAAATGCTGACTCATGATGTAAATACTACATTGTTTCTGTACATTAGTTTTTGCTGCTAATATTTTATAGACCTACCAGTTTCTTTCATAGGACCTGACTTTGTATGTTCTGAAGTGTCCCCATTGTCATTTCTGCTTATTCTAGCTCAGACTTGTGTCTACATGTACGTACCCATATCTGACAGTACCATTGATCTTTGATGTACATACCTATCCACCTCCTGTTTGATTATGATAATGATGCTGGATATTGTTGCCTGATTTGGATTTGTGTGTCTACCTTGTTAGATGAAGGAAACTTAGTATTACCACAAGCAGGTGACTCTGCTCGTGTTGGAAAGGAGGAAAAGCCTATCCTCAAGAAGAAGATTAAATCTATGGTTAGTTCACTTTCCATACCAGGGCAGTGCTTCGTTCACTTTCCATAGCAGGCAATGCTTCGTTCACTTTACACCAGCATAGTATTTGTCATGTTTAAGTGCATTTATGGATACATGCAGTGGCTTTATATTAAAATGAAACTGCTGTATGGATAAAAAAGATGAATTCTCTTACTCAGAATGTAGAATGTATGTACTGTATGTACGTATACTGATATTAAAATGGAGATAATAACGTAATTTAGGAATTTTCTTAGATTTGCACGAACAAATGAACGAGTAAAAGTTTGTGTGAGAAATGTTCATGGTTTGGGCCAGCCATGAAATATTTTTAAACAAAGAAGTGGGGTTGGTTTAGACCATGGAAATATTTCAACACAAACATTTATCACACATAAATGTCTTGTATTACAATTTGATAAAACCTCTAATGGGACAAAATAAAGGATAATAGTGACTTCATTGTGTAGCTGTGCGTACCCACTTTGTTTGACATACAGGAAAAACTACCTTGTACAACCTCTATTTCTGAAGCTGGTGCTCGGAGTGGACGTAAGGGGAAGCCAGGCTTATCCTTCAGAGGCAGAGGAGGGGTGTCTGGTGTGACAAGAAACAAAACAGGGATTGTCCCTAAGCAAACCCCTGCTGTCAAAACAAGGTGAAATTTTTGTTTAGATCTACTTGGATATGTAAATGTACATATGTACACATATGTATTTACAGGGCTGTGATTTAAGGTTTTAATTTCACAGGGCTATGAAATGTAAACAGAACCTGTGAAATATTGCATCGCAGCCCTGTGATATTTAACTTTTCACCCTGTTTAATGTAAAATTTAATAGGCTCTAATGCCTGTAATGGTCAATGTATGAACTTCGTAAAGCGGAGTCTCTTTAGTTGAAGTCTAATTAAAATAAAACATTGAAAAAATAAAGTCAGAAGTAGGGATGGCCAGTGTTGCAACGATGAATAGCACATCTGGAAAAAGTATCTAAATGAGACAGTGATCATGAGAGATTCGTCTAACCCTGTAGGGGTCGCATACTTAAGTTACTTATCCATACACATCGCTTCTGTGTTTTGACACACCATGGATAGCTAAAGTAGGGATGGTGTGCCCAATCACTGAAGTCATATGGATGGATATGTACTGTAATTTAAATTTCTGTATGCAATTTCTATATGTTGTATCCTCCCATCCATGCAATCCCTACTTCTAATTTTAATTTTAAATGTTTTTATTTTACTGCCTTTTCCTGTTAATATTACTTGATTGAATTTGTTCTGAAGTTTTCTTACTGATAAGTTGAAATAACATCACAGTCAAGAGAATACAGCTGAAACTATATAAAATGGCAACCGAAAAGACCAATTTTTTTAAATAACATGCTTTAAATTCTATAGAGCTCTTTCAAACTTAGATGGCCTATCCCCTAGTTCGAAAAAAATTAATGACAATTTAGAACTTTTATCTACCAACATATTAGCGTTAGTTCATTTGAAAAAAAAGGCAAATATTGGAAATGTTGATTTATTAAGTGTTAATTGATAATACATTGAATATGGCGGCCATTTTTCAGCCAACCCCACTTAGAGTGTACAGTGACATAAAGACGTACACACATTTTGTTTAGCTCGAGTATGTGTATTTGACTCCAATTGTGATTAGATTTCATTGCAGTCTTATCTTAGTAATTTGGTCTATTGTATAGTCCAATTACAGTATAGATCACGTTTAGTAGGTACATATGTAATAGCCTTTTAAAAGAAGGTTGTCAATGTCAAAATTATACTTATTGAAAACACAGTTGTTAGAAATCAGTAGGGGTGAACTCTCATATCAGCATCCTGGGAGTGAAGTCTAGAGACCACAGATACACACATGGTGGCTGTAGGTATTACAAAATTGTTCCCCTCCTATTCACATGATGTCAGTCTGGTGGAAGGAGTGACTATATAGGAGCTACCAGCCTATTGCCTCTTAAGTAGTGATTGTTGGTCATTTATACCACTCAGCAAATGAGACCATACCTACAATTAGATATTAAACCTGAACGCTTAAACTTTAATCTGCTACAAAGTAAGAGATGTAGTTTCATCACACCCACCCACTCCCCAAGAACAAGTAGAATTAAATCCACTTGGATAGAGGTGGTAATATATTCTAGTGAGTATTAATGACTCTTAAATTTGCCTTGTAAAACGTTTATGCTGAAGTAACCACCACTCTGATGTAAGAGTAATGTAATGTAAGAAAATGAATGATCGATGCTTTAAATACTTATAAAAATGTATGGGAAAACAGTGTCAGTTAGACGGAGATTACACTTGTGCGTGTATGTATATACCCTAAAATACCTGCATACCTTTTATCATTATACTTGGGTGTCTAGCTCTGCATCAGCAAGATCAAAGCCCAGAGGTTTTGATGGCACTCAGACATTTACTCCACAGACTCTAGATGATTTGTTAAAAGCACAATGGGAACAGAGTATGGAGTTTATTTCAAGAAATAGCTCACTGCAGCCAAATGGTAATCCTCCAAGAGACAGTCATGTCACAAATGTTTGATCGTCATGCATTTCTTAGAGGGATAGACAAATGAAGCAATAAGAGGCCAGGATTATTGGCCTCTGTAGTCAGTGCTGAGGCATCGAGCACTGGAATTTTGTCTCACCAATATCTCATTTGTGTCTCCCTCCTAGGCTACTAGAATGAGTAATCCTTGTAATCGGTAGACCTTGCACTTCCTATTTTTAAATGTGATGTCAGTGAGTGATTAAGATCATATCTATTAGAGCAATGTATACTTTTACTATTATGTTTCAAGTTGGTAGTCTAATATGCTACACTTTCAATTACAAAAAAGATCAGACCTTTAAAAGTTAAACATACTACAGATATATTAAACAACATGAGTGTATACTCATTTGGTAAAATCTAAAGCAGCCTATGTTTAATAGATATGTTTTACTCTACCAATTGGCTGTATACCTTCTCAATAGAAGGAATAAATTAGATGGCTGCTAAACTAGACATTTGCTGTTACTTAGATTTTAAATTATGTCAGCATATAGGTCCTTGACAGTAAAACGCATTAGATATTCCTAGGTGAAGTGTACCCCTCTTAAAAGGTTGGAGATTCATTTGATGAATGTTATCTACCTGTTACTGTATACAATTATATTCACAGAAGTACAGAATGCTTTACTGGTTTATTAATGTGTTACTTGCTTTTTGATAGCTGCAGCTCTACTGGAGGAGCTGGCTCAGCTTCAGGAGGAAAATAAAAATATGGAAAAGAAGATTGTAGAGTTGACATCCCAGAAGGATTTTTATTTGTCAACAAAGAGTAGGCTTCAAAACCTCCTGCAACATAATTTGCCCCTATTGTCAAATGGGAGCCATGGAATGACCTCCACACAAAACGTAGATCTACAATCTACTTCTGTAGTTGATCTACAAGGCATGCATGGTGACAAGAAAGACTTTGTGCCTAAAGAAACCAGTGAAAGTAGCAGAAATAACTTGATGGTAGACCCTGTTTCTCTGAAGATGGGTGACCTGCATCAGGTATCTCATGTAGCTGCAACCTACAGTAACCAGCACTTGGAGGCATGGCCTGCCATCAGCCAGAATAAGCCAATGGATACATGGCCCATTCTACCCCAAGCAGCAACACTAGTTGGAACACTGCACTATCCAAAACAGGACTACACCACTCCTCTGTGGACCACCTCAGGCTGGACACACGACACTTCTGCGACATCAGAAACTAATCTCTCTGACTCATAGATTAAAAAACGATTCGCATGACTTAACTCTTGTGCATGATTCTTTGATGATGTCATCTTCAGTTAGGTGATTGCTATTTTAGACCCATCAATTTGATGACGTAATAGAACAGTGGGATTTTAAATGGCTGCCGATTGCGGGTAGACTAGTTAGCCAGTATTGGGTTAAACTTGAAAGGTCGCAATCGATTTCCTCTGAGCTGATGTCAACGTCTGTAGATCGAGCAGACTGACCAAAGACTAAGTTGTAAGCTAGTTGTAGCGCTTAATCTCTGGTGATACAAACAATATCGGGTATGGGAGAGCGGATCAACGCCGATTATCCACCATTTTCAAGAGTATTTGTTGTGTGCAGTAAGAATCACAAAGAAGAAGACATTAAGGCGGCATTCGAAAAGTACGGAAATGTGGAAGACGTTTGGATGGTGAAGGACCGACGGACTAGGGAGAATAAGGGTATCTGTTACGTTAAGTACGATAAAGTGTCGTCGGCCGCCTTAGCAATCGAAAGTCTTGATGGTAAAACAATTGGAGAAGAACTTAAACCGATAAAGGTATACTTTCAAACATCCTTCTTGATAAGATGTGTAATTCTGTTTATCCATATCATAAAAAAATCATTTCGTATTACTAGTTGATTACCTGAGTGTTTTGACTCATTTGAGTTGCATGTCTATCGAATTACGGGTTTTGTGTTCTCCTTGTCTCAAAATCATTTGTTGAATCATTAGGTGAATGTGTGAGCACAAAATGGGGGCCTTATGCAGGGTGGGCTTTATATGGAGGAATGAAGGCCTGGGTGGTTAGGTGGAGACATGACTGCCATTTGTAGTTTATAAAAGGGTTTTATATTAGTACATCATAGAGGATTTCTCTTCAGTTTTCATGCAATGATTGGTAGATGTATATACGTACTACATGTAGGATGTGAAAAGAGGTTTGAAGTACATAGTTGTGTTCCTTGGCAGATATTTTGTATGTTTTGAAGTTGATACTATAGCAATACTGCATAGAAAATCTAATTATAGTGGTTAGATATACTTAATTATGGTGGCTACACAACCCCCAGTTGTTGCATGACTGGTACTGATTGGTTGATTGCATGGATCTGTGGGTGGATGGATGGATTGGGAGGGTGGGTGGATGGATAGATAGGTGAAGAGGCTGGTAGTTGAATTGGTTGATTGGTGAGTGGATGGATGGAAGTATCCCCACCCAGTGAAGCTGTAACTCCACCTAATTAAGCTGTAACTCCACCCAATTAAGCCATAACCCCACCCACTTAAGCCTAGGCCCCACCCACTTAGGATGTAGCACCACCCACCTATAAGCTTCTGCCCACTGGACACACTGACTTGTTTAAGAATTACAAGGTAACTAGATATACCTACATGCCAATATGTTGATAACTACGTACCTGTGTTAACTTTACATATTTGATTTGGGAAGGTAGTGCATGTGAGGATACATACATTTTGATCATATACTAACTTAGGAGATGGTCCAAGATGCAAAATGCTGTATTTGAAAATTGTTAGTTTCTAGGTTACAATCTGTGACAGGTCCTTTTGTCAGCAGCATAAGTGGGGGTATAATGCTGACTCGCTGACTCATTAGGCGGAACACCAAAGAGGTATAGTGAGTGTAAGCTAGGCTGTTAACAAACCTTTAGTGCCTTAAGTGTGTTTTTATGGAAGAAGAAGCTGAACTTCAAATATCTCCCATCACTGCTCACTATTACAGCTTATAGTTCTGTTCAAAGAAGTGCATTACGAGCCTGAAATTATTATGTGTGAGCCAGGTAATGGGCAGTTATATTGGGATACAGTAGATCCTCGCTAACATGTGCATTAGAGATGTACCAAGTGAGCACTTGTTGTTAGGTTTCTTGTTAAGTACGTAAGTCGTATTTATATAGGAATCTGTAGATAGGCTCTTCTTTATAACCCTTCATTTTCCTATTTCTCCATGACTACCAGGGGTGCTATATATCTGTGCTATATATCTGTTGGACAAAATAGAAATAGTTTGCCATCACTTTCAAAGAATTTGCTGAATTTATTGCAATATCCATTAATTTGCACTAAGCATGTCCATGTAAAGTACATATACACATTGAAATTTATATTTTTGTAACATGTTGCTCTTCTTGCTAAGGATTACAAACACTATACTTAATATACTGTATTAATGAGATTGTACATAGATACGTAGATATGCAAAGCCACGTATGGGATTTGCTGGAAGTAATACACTAATTCACATTCTGTCGCAATACTTACGTAAGTCTGTTATGTGACAAGCATATTATCCAGAACCTAACCCTGGTTGTCCAGCCGTGCTCTGCTGTAGGCCTCCGTGATGTCATTTAGAAGTTGGGATAAACTGAGACATCTTTTGAGGCCCAGTTAAAATTTACGCCAGGTTTAAAAGTGAGGGTAATGGTTGACAGTTTAAATGTTATTTGAGATGTGACTAAATGTGTTATCCAGTCAAACTCATGCTGCAATGTCCCTTGAGTTTAATCAAAATGAATTGTAGATACAAGCCACATTTTTTCAAATGCATATGTAGAAGGAAAAACTGGTTTACCTTGTGCAGCCAGTATTTTATGTACATAAGACATGAACAGTCCCTGGGTTAATGCATCCTCATCTAGGATGACTCCTCAACACAAGTGAGCCACAATGATGCCAGGTCCTTCCCAACTTTACAAAAACCCAACAACTTTGTAAATTTTTATCATTACCCCAGTTTTCATTTGGTAATTGAATAGTCTTGATTTACCTGGAATAAAAGTTAAAATGGTAACTGTCTAGTTAACTGCTTTTAGTAGAGAAATTCTTGGTAAATTGTATTCCCTACGGCAACTAATATAATGTAATACTTAAGAGTTAACAGTTATTCAACCTGTATTCACAATTTGCAATTTCTAAATGTATTTTAAGAATTTGTTTGCTGGATTGTTTTGCAGCATCACACTTCAACATTGTGATACCAAGCATGTACATACATATGCATTTAATCTGCATGACTTACTAGGTCATGTACGAAAGTTGTCAATAGGCAGGTGTAAGGATTTTAATAATGGTTACCCATATAGTACATAACATTGTCACAATAATCAAAAAAGATACTATCTGCCAGTCAATTTACATGAAGGATAATACCATGTACGTATGTAGTAATAAGTAGATATCTTGTACATAATAATAAGTATGTAGGTATGTAAGTATGTATTATCATACCATCTAAAGGATAGTGGTATCTCTGTCTTTTGTATAAGAGTTTTGGCTGATTAATAGTTAATGTAAGACATATTTTATTTGATAGAAAAAGATGGTCTGGCCATCACCTGAACAACTGGATCTTCCCTAAGGCCATGTAGGTGATAACCTCCTCCTGCTGAAGAAGTAGCTAAAGATACTGCCTAGATCTAGGTCTACTACATACGTATATGTGTTTTCCTATTTACTGAGTTTTGAATTCATGTTATTCAGAATATATCTTAGTGTCACACTTTTATGCACAATTCATTGGGTGCTGTGCTTTGATTTTGTTGACTTCTGTCTGTCCCCACTCAGTCTAATAGAATTAGCTGAAGTGCAGTACTTTTATGACATGGCCTTCTGTCCTAGCTTATGAAAGGCACCTTTTACAATTTTGTCCATTTCTGCAAAATATCCTCATTTCCTTGGTTACAGTCAGATCACAATGCTGCTGCTCATCACTTTAAGGCCAACCCTCATTGAAAGAATGGACTACATAAATCAAGATTCTTTTATATTTTGCATAACATTCATACTAAAGTTGGCTTTGTTACAGTAAGAAAATGTAACAAAAGTATTCTCTAACTGAATTTTGTAAAAAGTACAATTCACACTGCCTGATAATCTGGTAGGAAAAGATAACTAATTCCACTTTTAGCAACTAGGCATGCAATTATGTTGCAGGAATTAGTCTGTATGTACATTAGAATCAGCTAGATAATTTATCATTCTTTCTATATATGCATATCACCTTGTACTGCTTCTGTGTTCTCTTCTAGCTAAACAAAAGCCTGACCAATTTTGAGGATCTCACTAAACATTTTGATCTTCTATGAGGGATTGCTAGTATTTGGGTACTTAGTTGCAATGTATCCTTGAAATAATAACTACTGAATGCCTGTAATGATAGACATGGTCTAAGGCAATGTATCTTTATGTTAGTGTTTTAAATTCAGCATTAATATGACCAACTGAAACCTCTCTTCCACCAAGGGAAATATATACGTATCTGTTTATCTAATCTTTAAATAGCATCAAAGTGCTTACTCATTAAAGTACATGTACGTATACAAGCCTTTCTGCTTCCTTTACAACACTTGGTGATCTTCATTGTCACCCTTAATGTGTTTATGTACGTACATGTCCGCAGTCCATTCTTTCAATGAGGGTTGGCCTTAAAGTGATGAGCAGCAGCATTATGATCTGACTGTTAAATTAGTAATTGCTAGGTTAGGTGAGTACTGCCACATGTTTAGTGCATAGCTATGTATACACTATCATAGTAATATTTCAATGGCTTACTGACATACCTACAAAACCTAACTAGTGAATAGTGATTTCCTCAGTTTGATCTTCATATGGTGACTTCTCTGTTACTTTTTCCCTTAGTTTGTAAGTGTAATAGTTCTCTTTAAAGTGTCCCGAATTGTCTATTAACCTCATTTTTATCCCACAACAACATAGTACTTTTTTTTCTTAGATATTTCCTATACGTAGGTGAAACTGTATAAAATCCACCTCCAAAGTTGGACATTATATGAGTGATCACTGTGTTTGTATTTACACTTCTGGTTGTTTGTACGTATAAGGTGCAACTTAATGTTTTTCTATGGTTGATTAGCGAGTGAATGTGTTGTATTTACAAGAATGAATTGAATTAACATGTTCTGAAAACAAAACATTATTAGATTTATTAGGATTCTTGCTTTAATTGAATGATACATTGTGTAACACCTTTGTAAGGGAATGGAATATGGTTAATCTTTTTTATGACCTAATTATCAATAGGAACCAGGTTCACCAAAGTAAACTCTTTTGATGGGTTCCTTGTGATTGATTTGTTACACTCTGTAGAATCACTTCAGTTTTTGAATTTCTCTGCATATATATAACTCATTTGTTCCAGTAATAGATTCCTACCCTTAATTGACAAATCTTGTTTCCTGGTTGATAAATCTAATATTAGCCCACTTTTTATATATCTGGTTACCAATTGATAGTGTCTTCTAGTCAGTAGCTGCATATGTATAGATATTTGCCATACTAGGCTAAAATACCTATGTACATATGTCTGTGTGTAGTTTACGTTGAGGTATAACTAGCAACCACATCTAGAAAACCTAGTTTATGTTATTTACAATTTTGTTTTTCATTTCAGGTTTTGATTGCCTCTGCTAAGAATTCTACACAGAAGGTTGACTTTAATGATACAAGTTCTCGCACTAGACTGTTTGTAGTATGCCCAAAGGATTATACAGAGGAAGATCTTACAAAACACTTTGATCACTTTGGAGATTTGGAATACTGCAGTATTGTAAGGGACAGAGAAACTGGTGAGAACAAAGGATTTGGGTACGTGAAATTTACTAAAGCCTCCACCTGCGCTTTGGCTATGGAAAGTTGTGACAAAAGCCTAAAAGCAATTCTTGCAGAGCCAAAAGCTGCTAAATTTGCTCGCGATGCAGCTATTGCAGAAGCATCTAAACTTCAGAATAGGATGCCTTTACAGGATAATTTTGGAGTTAATTCCCATGATGGTCCAAGCCTTAGCCCCACACAAAGCTTTCATAATCTACCTTACGACATTGCCTCTATGGAAGGGCCAGTCGGAGTACGTCTCCGCTGCATAGTCTCTCCCACTGTCACACAAGAACAGCTTGCACGACTCTTTGATCTTGTACCTGGAATGGAGATGTGTGATCTAAAAGCTCACCCTAATGGGGAATCCAAAGGATGGGCCTTGATTACCTTTAGTTCCCTTCAAGCTGCAGTTTATGCCAAAGAGAAACTAAATGGGTTTGAGTACCCTCCTGGCCAACAGCTGATAGTGAAGTATGCAGAAGATCCCCTTCCTGCTCCTACTAAAATTGGTCCTCCAAGTCCTACACCTGAACCTATTTATCATTTTCCTTCAGCCCCTGTGTCGCCCTTGCGTTCGCCTGTTCATCACCGCTCACTGTCCCCAGTACGCCCAACTGGTAGTCTTCAGAGAAGACACTCCCTTTCTGAATTTGACCGACGTGTTTTCTTCATATGTAATCCTCATCCTCCATCAGAACAAATCTTGAGAGATGTCTTTAGTAGATTTGGGATGCTTACGGATGTATGGATTGTGCGAAGTCGTAACTTTGGGTATGCCAAGTTTACAAGCAGAGCTTCAGCTGAAGCAGCCATAACAGCCCTGAATGGAATGGAGGTATATGGGGTACAAATGAAAGTCATGCTGGCAGATCCTCCACCAGAAAATCAAAAGAAAACCCAGCAATGAGACTTCAGATGTCTTGCATTTAAATATTTTTCACTTTAAAGACCTTTCTATTACATTCAATCTTAATATATTTGTATTATCATAGTACTGAACCTTATTCATATTTGATCTCTATGGAGGACTCCAAATCCCAGCACAGAACAAGCTAACTTTAAAACTTAGATATTTTTGTAAATAACAGACATTGACACTTGTGACAGAAACGTAATGTGCCAATTGACTGAAATTTTGTGATCGCTTCATTTTAATTGTAGCTACTATGTGTAGTGTATATGGTATGTATAATAGTGAAGGATTTTGTTGTCAATGACAATATATACAGAATATTTGATGTCTACACGTACACTGTATACATGTATATATGATTATGTATAGTAAAAATGATAGTTATTTATAATTTTATGAAATCTCCTATATGGAAGGAAATTGCTTGCATGTAGAGCGTTTTACTGGAGAGACCGACCCAAGTATATATACACATATAGATGTCATGATGACGTAAAATACAAACACATATACATACTATTATATAAAGGGTGCAGGTGCAGCCTCGAACTTTAACCACAACGCAATATTCAAATTTAGTGTGGGAATGGTAATTAATGCGTGCACACTGTAAAAGTCACTTCCGTTAACGCCCACGCGTTTAGAACCATCTGTCGAGGCAGTGGGCTATACGCCATTCTATTTCAACATAGATTAGAAGCGACAGAGACCGCGTCGGCAGTACCAGCCTATCATCTCCCTCTGCCGCCCTTCACTTAATTTTGTAGCATTCAAGGATCTACAGTATGTCGGATGACATGCAAGGTAAGTGATTAGACCGTTTAAAGTGAGATAGTCGCTATAAAAGGGAAATAGCTAGATTTGGCTTAGCCGTACTAAATATATAATAGTCAACAGTACGGAATATTAGAATTTTTCCTTGTACAGTTGTAGGCGCTGCGATGACTATAAAACACAACTCGGAACTACTATGATTTTCAATAGAACAAATAGCTTCCATGCGCAGAGGTTTTTAGAGTACCTGAGGACTATTAATATATTATATTCTTCTTTTGGATACTACATGGGTTAATGCCCAATCCACTCCTCCGAATTATAATACAATTTGGTGGTTTACACGATGGTTTTCGGCTAGCCTTATGTTGCGTCTGATTAAGTCTGTGATGAGGCGACCAGGTTTATTGAATTACTGTACTTGTTCTCTGACAGTTTATGTGGGAAGGGTTTGTGTAAGTGTATGTTGAAAGGACGATTGAATTAGCAAATGTTGTATGCTCCGCCAACCGCAACTTGTCTTGTAAATTGAAATACAAAATCAGAGGAATCGCTGTCTGAATAATGGAGTTCATAGAACTGGGAAAATAATTTATATTAGGTACTGTTAATGGATAATTCATGAACCACTATATGTTCATTTTATTTGTATACAATAAAGTTCAGTCCTTAAATATGCAATATGGTGGCTATTAAAAGTTATATTTGAATGCCCTGTAATATTTCATTATCTGTGCTTAGACAAGTACTATTTATATCATTTTCATGTGCACTGTGCAATGGTGTTCATGTAACCCTTTCAGCTAGGTAGACTTCCTTAGGTTCCGCACTGTTTTAATAGAAACTACAGTGCAGTGTGTGGGTGGGTTCACAGGATCTGGGGCAGCTCTCCTAGTCAGTATACTTGTGTTTATGGTCAGTTGGATGGATTCTACTGCCTCTTTCTGGGCTTCAGTCCTATTTTTACATACCTTCTCAAGTTACTACAGGCTCCCTTCAGAAAGGTTTTCCTAAATGTTTTAAACTTTGTGTAATTCTATTTTTATGCATCCCTGGTTCAAAACCAACTATTGTAGCTCATTCATGACATTTTGTATATTACACCTTTAAAGATACGAGATATATGGCTCATTAAAGTGTGAGTTGCAACACCTTTAACACCTACTACACATGAATAGGTACAAGTGTAAGGATAATGTGATAGCCTTTCCACTTACATTGTGTGTATTATGTACGGTACGTCTGTGTCATCGGAATGTTACCTCACAGTTGTATCCAACCTGCAGGAGAGAGTACAGTTGAATGTCTGTTAAGAAGGGCACTAGAGCAGTTTTCTTAGTCTATATGTACATTGTAGATTGACTTTAAAGGAAAGTGACATTGTTTGACTTGAGTACGCTTGCCTAGATTAGACTGATTGGTTTCGTCTCTGCCTGGGCAGCCCTTTTAGTTAATGCCAGTGACTGTTCAAATTTCTGCCTAGGTAGGCTTCTAAGATATCCAGTAATTGTAAGGATTAATTGATTACCTCAAGTGATGAAATGGAACTAACCTTTACTAGACCCTGGCATACAATTAGGAAATGTATTTATTGCTAATGGATATATAAAATTTTATCATGGACTTTGACCTCTGTTATGGAACATTATTGCTGGCCATACCTCTATCTGAAGTATTTAAGTTAGAAGAAGGGATGGCAGTGCCTGCAACAGTGACTGACACATCTGGAAAACCAAGTATCGAAACAAGACTGTGATGGAATAGTAAGACTAAGCATGTAGAAGTGGCATACTGAAACTTAATATTAACCATGCACATCACTTCTATGTTTGGATGCATTTATGATAGCAGAAGTAGGGATGATGAACCCAAACATAGAATAAGTAATTAATTAAGTTTCAGTATGCCACTTTTGCATGGTTTGCCTTCCCATTCCATCACTATCTTGTTTTCTGGATGTGTGACAGTCACTGTTGCAGGTACTATCATCCCTGCTTCCAATTTCTTTTTTGAATGATTTTATTCAATTTGTATTCCCCCTTTTCTCATTGATAGTACGTACTTGTTAGAAATTATTCTTAAAGTTTTCTTGATGAATACTCGAAATAGCATCACAGTCAGAAAGAAGAGCAGATAACTGAGCTTTTAATTTGTAAATGACTTTGCCTAAAGTGTATGCGGAATGTGTATGGTTATAGCCTTTTTGGTGTGAAGTACAGGGCTCTACATCCTTCTGATGAGACTGCTATTTGGTTAGCTTGATTATTTGGCTATGACTATCCACTTTCGCAAAGAGAGAAGAGCAAATTAAAATGGGATTGCTTTATCACCAGAAACACATTCAATGGACCAACTCAGTTTCACTATTGGTCTGTAATAGTTAAACAATGTACTTTACATTACAGATCACTTTCTGATGAAACCCATGGTTTACCTATACTAACATTATAGATGGTGTGTATGATCTGAAGGAAAGTCTGGAGTAGACTGTGTGGGTGATAATAGGTACTCTATATAGTTGACTTACACTGTACATAATTGTTAAAATTATGAGTGTGAGGGGACGGCAGCCTCACGAGTTTAACTCACACTTGTATTTCAAAATTATAAAGAACAGTAGATAATTTAACCAAATGTCGCTATGTGCAAATGTAACATTTGTATGAACATATGTATTATATGGCAGTCCTGCTTTGAAGGTAGACATGATGAAATGTGCTTGAGAAGCTGTTGAAATTCAGTAGAACTTTGTTTCAGAGCTGAACTGAAGTTTCTCTGGCTTCCTTCACATAGCACCACATGCCCGCAATTTACAGCATTGAACAACACCTGCCCACTTTTTGCTAAAGTCAATCATTAGTTCACAAAAGGTTATGGAAAAATTCTAAAGCTTGCTTGAACTTAATTGTTTTAATTTTGAAGAGCTTTCAAAATTGTTTACACAGTTATTTCAAAGTAGCTAAACATTTACAGTAGAATATCAGTATGTCATTTTGTAAAACAGGACCAATCACCACCAGTAATGCCTAGTACGTATTTCATACATTGTTGAAATAAAATCCTAGTATTTCAAATGAGTTGCTCTTCAGTTATATACATAGTTGAAATAAAATCCCCTTCAGCATCAAATTAAAGACATTGTGAGCATCTCATTGCCCAAATTGTCCTGAGATTGAAAGAGCTCCATTTCAGTCAAAGTATTAGGAAAAGGCAGTCAAGCCCTTTGACCATAACAGGACTGCATAGAGGGGGGGACATTTATGCAATCTTAGATATTTATTATTTTATGCTAAATTATCCTTCAAATGAGAACACCTTGCTTGATTACATAAAAATTCATTTTTGCACAGTGTTCTATAAAATTCATCTGCTCTTACAGTTGGTGAAGTTTCATAGCCAACTCATAACAGTTGAATTTTCTTTGCCATCTTTGTTAGGTATGGAAGCCTTTGGCATCCTTTTAACCTATCAAATCTGTATAGATGTGTACTTTAACATTTTTCATACAATTTAAATTCCTAAAGCCAAAAATGGGGACATCCCTATAATTACAATATATATACTCCTTTATCAATGAAGTAATACGTACTTTAGCCTGAGTCTTTACGTATATCTACATATATATATACCCAGCATAAGCTACAATAAGAGACAGCATTTATGTACACAAATCAGAAATATCTAGCTTGTTACTCTCTGTCAGGTAATGGTATGCTAGCTAGTCCCTTGGTGTCATCAATAGCCATTGTAGTGTCAGATATGCCTAACTGTTAACAAACTATGGGTTCAGGGTGCTATTGCATAATTACTTTATTTAATTTGTTTATAGTACGTACTTTTTAAGTAATTCATTGTGAAAGAGTACCTTTTTTAGAATGAATTGCAAGTATGTACTTCTTGTATATTACTTTCTTCTTTAATGTTGTCATAATCTTAACCTTTATTAAGAAGTCATCACTGGATTAAAACCGCAATTTGCTCAACTGTGTATTATTTAGCGGAGGCCTTTGTTTCCAATAGAGCAGTCTATCGTATGCCTTCTTGACTTGTCAGGGATTCCGAAGGAAGAGCAATGTGTTATTCCCAGAGGCCATTAGCCATGTTTAATTAAGCAATGTGTATACTAAGCACATAAACTTAAACCTATATATGTAAACCTATTTATGCTTACATATATATGGATGTAATTATGCAGCTAACAAACTACAAAGGTTTAGTTTCATGTAGGAACTAAGTATTCATTAATTTAGTCACCTTTCACCCTTCTCTGCCTCCTAGATGACCATGATAGTGGTACTGAGATGTCCTTGGAAAATGACTCCCATGACAACCATCCTAGTAAGTATGGTTAGTATGGATTCATACTGTAATCCACTGCTTATATTTGCATGCAGACTTACATATGTACGTATATGTATGTATAGGTATGGCCATGTGTACATATATAATTTATTACAAAGTAGGCATACGTAGCATGTAGGAAAATGTTGTATTAGATTATTCATATATATGTATATGTGTGTATATGGAAGTGCATGGATTGCGTTTTATTCCTATGTATGATAATAAGCATTTGTGGGCTAGCTTAGCTGATACGTACGTACGTATATATGCATAGTATGTTCATCTCCACTCAGTACATATGTATGTGTGTATGTAAGAGCGTGAAATTCCTTAATCTTAAGTTTGATAGTAGCCATTGTGATTTCCTAATCTTTAGCCCATTTTAGTCCCTAACTAAATTTGTTGTTGGGTCAGTGGAGAAGCATTTTGGACTTTAACAGGCTGTGACTGTAATATTGGGTGATGGTGGCAATGTATGTTTTAGTAGGCTTACTGAAGCCAAATTTCTGATCAGAAGCTACAGCTGTACATAATCTAGAGCTTCCCTTCACTAATCACTGAATTAGGTATATATATTACTTCTTGACTGGTTTTGGTGCATGTATAAAAGTGACTGATGCAGTGTTGTTTAGTTTGCATTGGTAGATAAAGGAAGCCATATAGTAGCCTATCTCATAACAAGACCCTGTAGGTACATGTTGGTTAATGTCTATTACTACCTAAAGGGATGGACAGAACCACCAAAGGTCTTACAATAAATTTTATACAGAGGATTGGCCAGTGTTTGTGTCTAATGCTTGTGGTCACTGATATGGCCTCTCACATTTGCTAACTTATCAATTCCAACAGCCAGTCTCATTATCATGAACCTGTAGTGTTTATTTGACTCCAGATTTATTGTTACACTGTCCTGCTCTGTAAGTCTTTTCAATTTAGTTAGGTCATTTGGTCATGGGAAAAGGGTTTCTGTTTTATAACGGACTAAAGTAGCTTTCAATTACAAAATGTTTAAGTATTTCCAAATTTAGTCTGACTGCATTAAAGGCAGGTTTGTAGTTAGTTGTCTTTAGGAAATTATAACAATTTCATAACGGAAAAAGAACATAATAGAGAGTAGTTGTACTTTATTTAGAATATAGTTTGTTATGCTTCCTTGCTTCTACGTATAATCTCAAAATCCAGATTAGAGGGATTTGGTGCATTTCAGTTTCCAATTGTTCAGTATTCATTTTGAAAGGCTGAACTTTGAAGCAAATTGCTATGGTGCTTTAGTTTATAGGGGACTGCCTGTATTTTCATCCTTACTTCCTGTTCTTGTGTCTCAGAGATATATTTACGGCTCATATATTGATTACATTACATACTTTAGATTGCTGTGTTACATTGTAACTTGTACTGTATTTAGATTCACAAGTACCATAACTCACGTAATTGCAAATGCTAGTGTTCAGTAGTCTTAAGTTTTCTTTGTAAAGGTTCATCTTTCGACTTTTAGAGCGTCTAGAGACGCAATTTTTCGATTCTTCTGTCTGCCAAACGTTTCGACCCTGGGGGTCTTCTTCAGTGACTCCCCAGGGTCGAAACGTTTGGCAGACAGAAGAATTGAAAAAACTGCATCTCTAGACGTTCTAAAAGTCGCAAGATGAACCTTTACAAAGATAAGTTCGACGCAGTTAGAAGAAATCCTTATTCCCGTCTTAAGTTTGTTTTCTTATTTTGTCGTTCTTTATGATACTTAAGGTCAGAATTGTTAAAATTATGACTATATATATACAAAGTGTCCAAGTAATTTGAGTGCAAGGGGGTAGTCCAATAAGGTTTTAACTCAATTAATTGTTTTATGTCAATTTTAAGTATAAAATCCTCATATTTAGGTGTCAAGATAAGATTGCTTTGGGAAGGTTGCTTATAATTGTGTGGGAGGTGATTTGTCTCTGGTACACCCACAATTAACTTTGTTTGTGTTCATGTTATTTCCCTTTACCACAATGCATTCCTGTGGTTAGTCAGACCTCACACCACTTTCCAGCCTCTGCAATCTTTTGGCCCACTCCATTTGTGTGGCTCTATGTAGGTATCTTCCTAGGGGTATACCTCCCAAATACAGGAAATTACAATTACATTTCAGCAACAATACTAACATCTTTCTACTTGTGTGCTGCTGCATTCACAGAGCATGTCTTATAGGATATGTTGGGGTTATGTATACAGTTGTTAAGTTGTTCAGGTGGAATGTTACAGTTGGTGGATAGGGATGCTTTGTTAAGTCAGTAGGAGCATTTTCTTAAAAGTTATTTCTTGATACCCTGGGTGAACTCTATATTTGAAAGCTAGAGAACTCTTTTTAATTATACCAGTAATGGATAAGTCAAGATAAACTCCAATAATAGATTGATAACCTCAATGGTATGACCCTATATATAGCCTTTAATAAATAGCTGTATAACTGCACTTCTCATATCAAGTGTATGTAACCATGTTTTAAAGCACCCATTTTTAACTGTTTTGAAAGGTAGCTCTAACTAAGCTCATAATACTCTGGCTAGGTATTATTATGTTGAAGTTGTTAAGTTAGTTTCTGAATCAGTTTACAAACTACTGCTGGCACATTTTATAGGTTAACAATATTACAGTGTGTCCATTTCAGAATTTGGAAGTAGATATTATTTAAGTGTCAAAATCACAACAGTAGAATTAAAACACAGACAGAATTGGAATATGCATAAATGATTTTTCCAGGTGTACCATAAAGGGGTTGGATATGTGTATATGTACCTACGTATATATATTATTGTGTATGTATATGCGTATTTATACTCTGTTGCCATGGTAGCAAGTTTACAATGGGAGGGAAATATCAACCACATACGTACATACAGCATGAATTACTTGTTAATAGCAAGTAAACAAGTTTAAAGTATTACACATTCAATTTTTTGTTACCAGCTGTTAGTCACTGAAGCAAGTTTCTCATGTTTTTCCCCTTTTTGACTACTTCCAAAAGCCACAGCAAAGGGGCATAATCAGTTATAGCCCATCACCTCAGGCTTCTACCAAAGTATAATTACTTGTCCCTGGCCTTGTATTATATGTTGGCTACAGTTCTTTCCTATGGGGTATGTAACTATTACATATATGTACATACGTATTTGTCATACATCTTTGTCTTTGTGCTCTTTTGTAGGCCATGTACAAGTGGTAAATGTACAGCAATTTAACAATCTGCATCCAAATGTTCGGAAAGCAAGTAGGTTTCACTTAATATGGAAAGCCTAATTCCATAGGTGTGATTGCCTCTTAATAATCATACTGTCGAAGTGTTTGTCAATCTTGGCTTGGTGACTATATACAAGTGTTGAGTTGCCTAATCTACACCCTGTTACTTGTGAATTTGATGTAATTGATTCCACTGGTTGCAATTAACCTATCTATTTACATACTTTAAATAGTTATTGTGTCAGGGTCATTGTGTTGCTAAGATTAGATAATCAGATCTAGGTATGTGTATAGTTAACTTTTGCCTGTGTTCTAGGGAGCATTGGAAGACACCTGATATAGGTGAAATTTTCAACATATTTGACATATTTGACATATTTGACATGTACAATATGGTAGTGTACTAATGTATTTCTCTGGCATATTGCAGTCTCAGATCCTCCAAAGTTTACAGTACGCCAGGTTTCCTGCCCCCAGGCCTCTCCCTTGTATGCAAAAAAGTCGTTAGCTCATAAAACAATTCCCAATGGAAGGGATCATAGTGAGAGTGAGTGAAAGACGCATCTACTAGACAGTTTTATGTGGTTCACTGAATACTAGTCACATGGATTGCATGCAAGAAGCTTTCGTAAGTCTTTTCCAATAATATTAGGATAGAGATCAGACATTCAATATTTGCTGGTTATAATTGCAAAACGTGTAGTCATGTTAGAGGTTATTCTACCACTTTGGTATACCAATTGTCTAAGGATATATGTGCAGCTTACTGGTGTACACCTGTTTATGCAGATTGGCACAAGTTAGCCAACTTTTATTGGCAGCCCCTTATATTGGTTTCAATTTCCAATTCAGTTGTATGGCTTCGTGTTACGGAGGAAAGATATACCTATATACAGTGCAAGTTACAATATACTAAGGTGATCTAATATAATTAAATAGTTCATACGGCTCAAAGAAAAGACCTAGAAACAGAATGAGTATACGTATATCATAAAGTTTAGGATGTAAAACTCATTTTAGATGAAGAGATTTTTCATTTAGGCCTCCGTTTGTTAGAAAACAAGAGAATAAAGTCTGCATATACATACGTACAAGGCCATAGGACTATAGAAAAGTTATAGGAAACTTTATATTGAAACCATGTATTATATGGATAAAAATTTGCAATTGGTCGGAGTACTGTGAAACCAATATATATCATGGTACATGTGTATGACAAATGTCTGACAAAATTTTGC
Organism: Chondrosia reniformis; assembly: GCA_947172415.1. Lineage (NCBI taxonomy): Eukaryota > Metazoa > Porifera > Demospongiae > Chondrillida > Chondrillidae > Chondrosia > Chondrosia reniformis. Next base: position 3,804,198 of record OX359199.1, on the reverse strand, counting down.
TTGTCATCATCATTAAACTCTGGGTATTACCCCTGCCCACTCACGTCCCCTGAGGAGCGCAATGAGCTAATGGGCGGAACCGAAGTTCGCTTGATGGGAACCAGAGTCTCCCCCTAGCCACTCAAAAAGATGGTTGAGCCATAGATAGCTGTTTCGTCCTTATTAGGACTCATCAGTATGGCGTACGATGGAAGTTTGAGTGGCTAGTCTGCTAATAAGTACTCCCAGAAGCAAAAAAGCTTGTGGTTTCCTTATCAGCAGATAAGAGGTACAGCCAAGAGTGTGGCTGACCACTAATATGGAAAAAATAGGGGTACTTTAAGATCTAAAGCCGATCTTAAAGCATCGATGTCATCATTATTAAACTCTGGGTATTACCATATTACTCTGGTTCCCATCAAGCGAACTTCGGTTCCGCCCATTAGCTCATTGCGCTCCTCAGGGGACACGAGTGGGCAGGGGTAATACCCAGAGTTTAATGATGATGACATCAATGCTTTAAGATCAGCTTTAGATCTTACTTTGCCAATTTTAGCTCTGTCTTCTCTTCTTATGTTTTCTATTAGCTATTTGTTTACTTATATATGTTCGTACCTAAGCAGGAGTGGGGTACGTGGGGATGCATTTGAATAATTATGCGCACATGCAACTTCCTGTGCATCACTTCTTCCATGTGGTACATACAGTAGAATCTCAATCTCTTTTAGTGAATGTTTCAGTACAATACCTCCTCGGTTATCTTAACACCTTTGTAAATCAATTAACTCAAGTCTGTTCAGATAAGTGAATTAGTCAGGATAAGTGAAATAGCATTACATAATACATGACACTTGTATATAGATACAAAATATAATGACTACATACTAAATTAAGTATAAAGGACTGTCTGAGTAAACAGTGACTACTTGAAATAAGAAGTAATATTTGTTTGAGTAAGGGTAGATTGTCTTTTCTTGGCAGCTAGGTTCTTAAATGAAAGCAGAATGCTAGTGTTGTATGTGGATGCTTCTTTTTGATGCCGTAACCCTGTTAGGCATTTGCCAAACGTGTCCATACCTTCTGTATTGCTTATTGGACAGGCAACAATTGTATCATCATCATCAGCATCTGATTTGGCCTTCATTCTGGACAAATTGCTGCACATACTCCGCAATCTGGTCATCATCAAGGTGTTCATATCCTGGACCATCCCCATTCAGCCACTCTGCTGCATCCTCTTCTGGGATGTCATACCCAAGTGTGTTAAACTCCAGTATAAAGTCAGCATTAGCCAACTGCACTGCATCTTGGCGTAGTGACTCATCTGTAGATTCCTCTGAAATGAGCTTTCTCCATGACTGCCTGATGGTAGTTGGTGTAATCTCTTCCCAAGCTAATGAAACCTTCTGTATAACTACCAACATGTTGATAGATTTAAGAAAAGTAACAATGTCAATGTCACTTTCTAAGAGTAACAAATCTTGTAGGAGAGACTTGCAATATCTTCGTTTCAATGACTCAAGGACGCCTTGATCCATTGGCTGAATCAGTAATGTGACATTGGGGAGGGAGATATTTAGCTTTCACTTGACCATCAGCTGTTACAAGTTCTGTCTCTTGAGGGTGTGCTGAACAGTTGTCAAGTATCAACAAGGCTTTTGGCTTCTGGCCCATTTCTGAAAGCTTTCTTTGAACATGAGGCACAAAGTTATCATGAAACCAGCAGGAAGAGATTTGGGATGACATACAAGCATTCTGACTTCTGACTTTTATAGACAACAGGTAAGGCAGCTTTGTTGATAGCACGAAAGCAACGGGGATTAGCAACCCTTCCTATAAAGTGTTGAAGCAGTTTGATTGTGTGATAAAGTTTACTAAACAAAATTGCTGCCTTTTCCATCAACAATATTCCACTGACTGGGCAATTCTTCTCACTCTGCTGCCTGAACCAAGTGCCTCATATAGCTTCTCATAATCTCCCATCTTCATGATCTTAGCTTCTTTCATGCTCATGTCCACCATCATCTGTGAAAAACATTTCAATTTTTCCTTCATTTTTCTTGATATCTGCTACTGTCAATCTACCTATTCCATATTGTTCACCTATCACTACATAAGAGGTCCCGGATTTCAACAATTCACTAATCTTCAACTTCTGTGCAATGCTTAAAACGTTCCTCTTTCGCTTACTTGTTGGTTCGCTCATTTTCCACTGTATATTCCCTGCTCGAATGGCATATTCACACCGAACGATTACGTACTATATGATGATGCACCCATGACAATGACTTCACAAATATAATGGCTGACTTTTCCCATCGCAGTTCGGATAATCGAGGCACGAATAACTGAGGAAATACTGTATAGTGAAGTACTTTGCTAGCCGCAATATATATATATGTATATACATAGTTAAATTATACACAGTGCAAGTTACAATAATATTAAAATTACAATCAAGTACTACACAGTGCAGTCCCTTGTGTTCAAGTTACCAAATGGCCTCTGACCTAGTTCATTAGTGAATGCATGCAACCAACCGTCAGTATTCCTAGCTCCCTCTCAAGGAAAATCGAATCTGCTGTGATTATTAGCTGAGACCCCTTTAAGGCCAGATGTTTTGTTGATATATGGCATCTAGATGCATCATGATCGTCTTCAGTCTATACTAAGGTGTGAAAGGTAGGCCACATGTTCTACTAGATCTGTATTAACTACTGCTCTCTATGCAGTAGCTGTGGATTTCAAAGCCTGCAGCAGTGTGACTACAGTCTTGTACTGTTTAAATATACTTGTGATTAACCTATAAGAGTCACTTGGATCTCTTCAAATTTGTAACTTGCACTATATGTAGTATATGTATTAGTTATACCACGGCGCTGAGGTGTATATGGGTTTTATACGTACGAATCACGAGGGCAAGTACGTATGTAAACCCATATACACCGAAGCGCCGTGGTATAAGTGATATATACTCTGTCTCTTCTTATCGTTATTTTGGCGGGACTTTCAGGATGGCTCATCTAGTGTCTGGTTAGTTTTGCTTAAACGCTAATGACTTCATAGAATGCTCTTGCCCTGACCACTCTAACTGTCCTAAATGTAAGGAGAATTGTCCACCCTCCAAGTAGAAACGTCTTAGTTTACCATATTTGGGCAGGGATATAACAGAATTTAAGAAGCCGATGGCAGTATTTAGCTTCTTAAATTCTGTTATATCCTGGTTATGAAATATATACATAGGCGGTTGCCCCGGCAACGGGGTATATATATAGATATACCTTAGTGTATTGTAACTTGCACTGTATATAGATGGATATAATACGGGTTCATACATAACTACAGTCGACTCCACATACAACGAACTCAGATAATGCGAATTTGCGCATATACGTACGTAGCGAACATGCCTTGGAAACCAACTTCCATTGCGTACATTTTTCATCGCTTATAAACATATGCACTTCTGTTACTACGAATGGGAGAGACATGGCCATACCTACGGTAGGCAAGGAAAATATGTTTCCACTTCGTAGCCCAACTTCACAAAAACAATTTAACTCGAACTTCAATCCAACTTTGCTCGAACTTTGATTCAACTTCCCTCGAACTCTGATACATCGTTCGTGGGCTTGTAATGTGTATGACTATGCATTTTTATGTACTTTACCATGTATTTATACATGCTTTGGTTACAAAGAAATTCTTTTATAAAGAACAAATCTTCTTGGATTTAGCATTTTGTTATATCAGGAGTCAACCAAATTATAACACTTAATTTATGCGTCAAGACTTCGGTTTGTAAGTGGTGGCGTTCAGGAAGCTTTAGTTAATGAAGCTTTTCCGTCATTTTTTATAATGTTCAGGACACATGGGGGCAGCAGCTCCCCCTCCCCCCCAGTTTTTAAACTGGAAATAATTGTTTAATTAATGGTGTATATATGTAGTTTTGCATATTAATGTTTTTCTAGGTTCTTGTAGCTTGTACGTACAAACAGTTCCCTTGTATCTCTAGTATACATATTTTTGCAATGTACTATAATGTAACCTACAATATCTGACCATTTCTAGCTGTCAGAACTTATTTACTTTGCTCTGACAGATGTCGGACCAGGTACAAAAGGTATCATAAGCACTGTAACTTCTTTGCTTTAGCATTTATTCATTCTGCTCTGCTCAGGTACAAATGGCCATTTAAGACCTGAAGCTCAAGATCCCAAAGATGCAGATTCAATGGAGGTGTAGAGCTACCTCTGATGATTCTGGTAACTTTTTGAAGATTTTACTTTTAACCCTTTTAGGTGATAAATAACACAAGACCAACATTAGATCTGCAGCAAGGTCCTCAGCAGACAGCACATTTATTGCTCCCACAAACTTCTAATGCTGGAAACAACTCTGGAGCCTTTTCATTTGGACAGGTTAGCAGAAATTACCAATACTTGCACTGGCATCAGAGAGTGAGACCCTCATTTAATGTATTATCAATTATCACCTAAAATAATCACCAGTGAAGCAATTTTAGGTTATATTCAACTATTTACAGTCTTTTATATATTCTTTTTGAACTGTCAAAACATGTTTCAATCCTCCTACATTCATAAAGTGGTTATAGGACTATACACCCAAAACTGAAATTCCTCATTGTTCTTCTTTTTCTAATAACCCCACAAGATTTTTATTTTGAATTAAATATATTAACTTGTATGTCACTGTGCTACATAAATGCTACCAGTAGAAATCGTATTTCACTTCCAAGATAACTGACTAGCCCCTACAACAATTACCCCAGTTTGTCAGTTGTCTTCCTTCAGGAAATTGTGTCGTTGTCAGCTTATGTCATTTATGTTCATACTTATTTCACTCTGCCATGAGATTTTGGATGAGACATCATCCATTTTATGTTTACTTTGATTTAGCCCATAATGCCTTCATCGATACCTCCTGCAATGCTTTTTCCTCAAATGTCTTCTCTTGCTGCCGCAAACCAAATAGAACAAATGCAGGAACTCATGAAGAAACAAATGGATTTATTATCACAGAACGGAGGGCAGGTCAGCATTCATTAATTCTTGATCACAGGTTAACTCAGTATTCTTCATACAACTTGTGTAGGTGCATAAACTGTTAATTATCGTATTAGATTTTTCTTGTATCAATACTTAAGTAGTATAGAAAAGATTTCAAATTTCAGAAAATGATGTACTATGGAAGTGCAGAAAAAATGGAGTTAATTGCACCATAGACTTTATAAATTATGTAACCAGGACTGGAATCTGCCTACACACGGCATTGGCTATGTTTGTTGTAATTCCTTTATTACTGCACATCATTTCTGGTTTATGTATAGAGCGAAAAGATGGTCAGTGAATGGGGTGGGGTGGGGTAAGGCAACTAACATCAATTTATTCGACTCGAGTGTAAATCAGTCACTTTTCAAACTTGTGAAAAGTGTTCTAAGAAGATGGCAGTGTCATGACAGCGAAATAAAACAAAAATTCTTTTGAGTACCCTGTTTAAGAAGTTATTTGACGCGATTATTCCAGCCCCACTATTAATTAAGCATTATAGGATTATTCTGAAGTTGGATAAACTTCCTCTTTTGGCCACCACTTTGTAATGAAGAATTAAGCGGCTTGCTGAACGACATACCCAGTGTTCTAGCCAGAAAATAATCACAACGTGGGGGCAAGGCAGCGGGCATTATGAATGTCTGAGAATGCATGACTAAAAAAATTATAAGTATAATAAACATCACATTATAAAAAAAAATGTTAACATACACAAACTCATTAACATAATACCGTATGGCCGGAAATTTTGGTGGGAAGATATTTTGGCAGTTTGCTGAAATTAAGACATTTGACGGAATTTACCTTGCCGATTGAGCAAATCTTAGCCATAATGATATTAATAGCAAAATTGAATGCGCTGGGAATTTAACCAGGACGTGAGCTAGTTTTGGCTCAGTTAGGACGAAATTGATGATGAAATGCGACTGAAAAGTATACAAATCGTTGTTATACTTAATCTGGACTGTTTTCGTTCTAATCTTTCATGCGGATTAGAATTTCAAGCAACGGCCATTTGTAGGCATGCTTTCCACTAGCGGCTGGGACGATTGGCACACGGTTAAGACTGCCAAAAGGCTCTTGTACTTCCAAGCCTCCTTGTGGGAGATCCAATGACGCTCGCCTGCTGCCTGTGACCTGACACACGATCATACCACTCCGACGCAGAAACAAAGAACAGGCAAATCTTCCTCGGTAAGTGGCCGACAACGATATCAGCGTCGATCTTTACAGTGACGCTTACACATCATTTGGATTGCCTTCTTCGCGTTGACAAGCCAACTCTTCTCCCACCTCCGGTGTCCAAAACACTTTGGAGATGTGATGACCCTGTACGCAGCTGTCGAACGTCAACTCCATGCCGTAAGAACGTATAATTATGTACTAACGTATACGTAATAACATATGCGTTATTTCGTATGTTATTTTGACATCACGCTGCAAACAATTTAGCGGATGAAATATTGGTGGATTGCTCTCAAAACCGCCAATCGGCCAAAATAAATTCCCCGCCAAAATTTCCAGCCATATGGTATGGCACAGTTCAAAGTGAAAGAATTATGTAATGAACAGCCTTCGACTCCGCATTCCTCCCCAAATGTCTGTAGCACGATCAAAGTTGAAAGAAGCAGGGGGTGGACCCTCAAAGCTAATTCTTATTAGACAGTCGAGAGTGCTTGTTTTCAATTGGTTCTTAGAGTCAGTCTTTATACAATTCATTGCAGAGAAGACACGTTCACATTCTGCTGTGCTCATAGGAATGAGAGACCCAATAGCAGCTAAGTAACTTGGCAAGTTCTGGATACATTTCTTTCAATGAATCATCTTGTACAAGAAGTTTGAACATTTCACGCATAGTCTTTGTCGCATAGTTCAGCAGTCTCCTGAAGGCTCACTCAACAACTCTTCAGAGTCAATAAGAGCATTGTCCCCTTCACCATATGCTGTAGCCAAAATTTGCACCCAGATGTTTCATCATTTGCCTGTGTAGCAATAGTCTGGGGATTGAAAATACTCAATGCCCCAAGGAGCTCGACAGAAGGGAAGCGACTTTCTAGATGGGTAACAATGGCTTTATGTATTTTTTTGGATTTGCATCCTGAAGGATTCCTTCTAGTGCTAGATGCTTCGATGTTGAAGTTTTTCAAATCTGTTGACAGCAACACATCAACTTTGCTAAGGTTTGGCCCAGGAGAATCTTTGCAACGAGTGATTGTCTCAATAGTAGCTTGTAAGCTAGGTTGTATAAGGGAGAGATCAACATCTTCCTTCTGAAAAATTTTTGAGAGGCGACTCAAGTGTGGGAGGACATCAGATAGCCAATACATTGTGGCCACGGGCTTGTAGCTCTTCATGAATTTGAGGAGACCTTGAGCAGTAGGCTCACTGTTCTCAGAAGCTTCCCTGTCAAGGCTGACCAAAACTGAAGGTAAGCTACACACCAATGCTTTGATGGCATTTCATGTGATAGCCAGCGAACATATTTTGCTTGCCTACACTTGATTTGCGGGTCATTCAAAATACCTTAGATGGCATGAAGAGTTGCCATTCTGACTGCACTATTTTGGTAGAAGTAGAACAACATTTGAAGAATAGATTTAAACTGTTGAAGGTATGATATGGAATCAGAAGCATGAGCTGCAGCCAGAGCTAGTCTATGGTTTACACAATGTAAGGCAATCATTTTTGGGCTATGGCGCTTTAGACGGACTGCAACTCCTGATACTCTACCAGTCATGACTGCAGCTCCAGCACTTCCAAATGCGCAAAGTTTTGTGATCTAAAGTGACTTGCCACTCACATACTTGATCATTTCACTCTATATTGTTTCAGCTGTACCATTTGGGATGTCAGTGATACAGAGGAAGGAGGTTTTCACACTTTCACTGATCAAATATTAACCTACAAGCATGAGCTGCTTCAATACAGCAATGTCAGTGGACTCGTCAGTCATAAGAGAAAAGAAAGTACTTGACTGTAGATCAGATATAGTGTGCTCCTCTATAACTTGTGATAGGCAATGAAGAAGCTCTGAAATTGTTTGCTTACTAGAACATGGGCATTTCTTCCTATACAGAGCTCTCGCAGCTAATCACACCCAATTGTGATTGCTAGTTCTGTAAGAGACTTATATTTGATTATATGAGCAATTTCTTCTCTGGCTAACCAGTACATGAGGTGAAGGGCTTTCCTTTGTAGTGCCACACGGCCAGCAAAGGCCTGTCTAATCCCTCCACTTGGCTCAGAAGGTAACCTTGTAGATTCCAGCTCTAGTACTTCTTTGTGCATTTCTGATTCTTTGTGTCGCTGCAGCGAATGACGTCTCAGAGAAGTGCAAGGGTCCTTTGTCCACGTTCCTGTGCCATTTCTGGGCTTAGTATTGTGACTCTTTACAAATGGAGCACAACAAACCAACAATGAATTTTCCCGAGGAATTGTAAACAGGAAGATGCCATGGAAAGTCCTTGTTCCAGCTTCAACTGAAATGTCAAAATTATAGTCCTAGTAGGTTACAGGAATGCAGTGGCAAAACACACAATTGCTCTTATTTTTACCTTTAAACCAATTTTAATGACCAACTTGGCTAAATCACTTTGCTTGGAGTAGATTTGACGCCAATTCATTCAAATTTTATTCTCCAGCTCTTTCTGCTGCCTAAGCGTCCATTTTCCTAATGTTGTGCAATCAATCAAATCAAGCTTGCTGTTATGAAAAGCACCCCCCTTTTTGAACACCAGGCTACGGCCGTGATTATTAAGGAATTGAAAAAGAAAGAATTTGTTCCAACTATGGCAGAAAAGCAAGAGATGATGTTGCAATAACGCCACTGCCTCATTGCAAAAGAAGATCATCCTTTTGTAAACAGCTATGACTAGTCAACACTCTTCTACAAGAAGGAGCTACCTAATGAGCAAGTTGCAGGGTGGGTTAGATAAAGCCTATTTGTTTGCGTATCCATTAAATTTGAGGCAGAATTGTTCCTATATTGATGCAAAAGAAATTCATTTAGGCGAGTGTATTAAAACATTGTAGGTTAGAATATCACAGAAGAGATTTTTGTGTGCTAAAATTCTGCCACTTGAAAGGAATGCCTTCCAATTTTCCTTGAAGGTAATTGTGACACAAGTCCTTGTGTAAGGCACAGCCAGCATTTCAATATCACTGCGTGAAGTAACTAAAGATTCGATCTGCTTCTGTATTATTGAATGTCTCGGTATTTTCTTGCTTGAATATTCTTTTTAGTGAGTTTTCTCTAAATAGCAATGAATGATTCCATGAACGAATAATCAACTAGGTGAAATGAGTTCGATTGTGCCATTGTTATATACTTAGTTGAAAAATTACAAAGCGCAGCATCTGTATAAATAATAATGTTAGGTCACTTCCTGTGTGTGGCTATGTTTATTCATAGACTGGCATAACAAGGATTGGAATCCACCCAAGTGATCATGGCACAACGTTTGCTAACACTAAAAAATGGGTGACATTGCAGTGGATTTGTAAAGTTAACAAAGGATATGTATGTAATAGTGTGCTGTTTCCGGTCCCATTTGTATAGTCTATGATTGCATAATACCTGTGCAAAGGCTATAATGTACTTCGGTAAATCATTCGACAGCTGTTTTGTCCTCTCACTACAGTCTAAAAGCGTGATTGAGCCAACTTTGTATGATTGGGAGATGATTACTGATTTCCATTTTTAATAGGACTATGGTCCCCCAGCAAAGATGAGACCTTTTGGATCCTTGGCTGGTTTGGCGTAATATACGTACTCCAGTGATTTTCCATAGTACATCCTAGCCCTTTTGCACAGGTAGCTCCCATTTGTTTCAGAAAATGAATTTGTACTGCATATTAAGTCCACAGCTGCCAGACCTACTAGTTTAAGTATTGAATTTAGGTGTGACAAGCATATCAGTATCATTTTTCTGTATATATACCTGGTGCACATCAGTACATCCTTCCTTCATATAGGCCAGCCAGTTGCAAGCAATGCCAGTGATGTTTGCCAATCCTGCTTTCCTCACAGCTGGGCTAGGTGGGGTCCCATTCTCCCTGAATTCTTTAGCCATGACTGGGGTTTTGGGAGCTAATGCAGGCAGTACAGCCAATAATCTACTCAGCACTACTTCACAGCCTGTTACTTCTTCAATTGGGGAGAAGAGTCAACTTGGTCAGTCGCTCTCTCTTCCAGGAATGATTCCTAATTCTCAGCAGTATGATAAGCTTGTGCAAGACTACCAGCTACACATGAAACAACTACAAAGCTGCCAACAACACATTGACAAGGATTACCTGGAGTTACAGCAGCAGCTTCTTCAAAGGCAACTGGCTGAAAAGCGGAATTTTGAGGATCAAATGCGACAGCTAGGGGTTTATTATACAAATACAGTGATGGCATTAAAATATCAACAGCAGATGCTTGCAAATGTACATCAAGATCAACTGAAGCAGGTTCAGAAGCAACAAGAGGAGCTAGTGAAACAACAGTTTGTGATCCAAAAGAAGACACAAGAGATACAAAAATTTCCCGCACCAAAAATTCCAGTTCACAGGGTGAATCCAGATGTACCACGAGTCAATCCACATCCAACAGGCCTTACAAAAGCACACTGTTCTCAGATGGATAGTACAACCTTAAATCCTGGATCAAGAATTTCAGAACCAGATGACAGAGGAAATAGCCTTACCAGACAATCATCTGGACATTCTCATCACAATCCTATCTCTCATTCCTTAAGCTTTGATTCTTCTGCCAGTTCTATGAGTATAGACCAGGGAAATTATGGAGGTAATGGAAGCACTGGTATCATATATGACACCACTATGCAGAGGCATAACTGCACTTGTGGTAAGTCTCACACAGAGCATCCTGGTCGGCTGCAGAGTATTTGGTCCCGACTTTATGAAACAAAAGTAGTGGAGAAATGTCAAAGATTGCGAGCTAGAAGAGCACAGCCCCAAGAACTGACTACCCTTCACCAGTTAGTACTTGTGTATGTATTTAGATGAGACATAAATATTAGCCAAGTAATTTAACCTAATGCATATATCATGTCAGTGTCCTCAAATCTCCTTTTGTTTAATCTACAAGTTAACATTTTTACAACCAAGTCAATAAAATGTCTTTAGTTCTATTCTATTAAGGTATTAACATATCAAGCATGGCAAGCTTTTTAGATTGTATTAGGGTGTCATCCCTTAAGAAGGCTTACTTGTTGTTTTAACAGGTTCATACTAAAGTTGTATGGATTAAAAGCTTCCAATTCCCATTAAGTTATACTTTTGCACCCATCCATATTTATTGTGCACCCAAAACCATTATGATAACCCAGGTATCACTATATGTTGCTTCCTATATATTTGCAAATGCAGGCAGTTCCACACACAGGTGTATGGCAAGACCAATAGCAGGAGTAGATCAGACCGAAAAGGTATGTTTATAATTTTCATTAAAATGTGGTTACCATCTACATGATGAAAGGCTTTATGGATATGTACATATGGCTATCTCAAAAAGGAGGGCTGGTATCAAATATGCTAGGTTACCTGAGTTCATATGTATGTACGTACTGTGTAACCCGGATAATCCTCCTTACCCACTTTTAATACTCCTAACTGCTAAATCTGTGCCTGGGTTTGTATAGCAGTGGGCCCAAGTACAGTGCTGAAAATAACGGTCGGTCATTGGCCAATTTCCCGCAAAAAATCGTTGGTTCGGAAATTCAAAGCTATGGTCTGCCATCTTGACCGAGCACAGAATGGGCGACTGTTAATCTGTAATGGAGGAACAGTGTGTAAATGATTTCACACGTTTTACCCACTGTTCCTTTGTTCGAACTTGAATCAAATATCAGGGGTAAGATGAAGAGGGGACCTTCCAAAGCGTCTGAAGGCGAACCTGCGCAGAAGCGAGTTGTCAGCTGCAAAACATTAAGAAGTGGCACACGGACTTGGATTGCGAGTATCAAACCGTATCGTGGCTCGACTGCAACACAGTATCAGAAAGCAGAAAGAAAGCAGTGAAGCGACTGAAATGCTCCATCTGCAACAAGTTTAAGGCAAGCATCAAGGGACGACGCAATTTCAGCGAATGATGGATGGTCAGTGCTGATTCAGTTCGCATGAGCAACGTCAAAGACCACGCTCAGTCTGATCAGCACACGCTCGCAATGATGCTACTAAGAAAATATAACATCCGACCAAATTATCTGAGCGTCCGACCATAATTGAGTTTGTTTGGACATATGTCCTAGCATAACCAAATAGTTATTTTCAGCACTGTAAGTATGAGTTTAAGGTGACAATAATAAACCCAGCTTACACTCATACCTTTATCAGTTCCAAACGTTTAGTAAGGATAGTTTCTTTTGTGAGGTACTGGATCTAAGACATGGTCTCAAAGTATTCCAAAACTGTAGCTATAAATGCTATTCAAAATGCATTTGCATTTTTGATGATATTTGATTAATCTGCCAAACTCAAAATGGTGCTTGAACGAACTGTGACAGATTAACAGGGTTGCACTGTATGTAACCAAGGATAGAAATAGTAGTTTTAAATAAATTGGCCAAATGGCCTAATAAAATCAAATGTGCTATAAGCTAATTACAATTCTTTTTTGGCCACATTAATTTGATTAAATATCATTACCACTAATGATGTTTAGCAAATAGTTTGCATATAGTGTATTAATTAAGTAAATATATGTAATATGCATTCATTCCATTGTAAGAAATTGTACTCAACCTCTGCTAGAGCTTTTCCCTAGACAATAATGGGTGGGGTAGATAATAAACTAACTAGAGAAAGGAAGACTCACCTGGCAGTACAGTGTACATTTATATTAACAGTTTTATTAAAAACCTGTCACACCAGTAATAAACCATGAGATTGCTCAATGGCAAATGTAAAGTCACTCAAAGTTTCACACGATTGTTAAAAAGCTAGGAAATTTTGTGACAAAAAAGCTCATATGATAAATATTCTTGCAATTCATACATGTACGTATACTAATATTAGTTGATTATTTAGTCTTTGCGGTGTATCTGTTTAATCTTGATTTAATTATGATCCCATATAAAGTAATAGTAAGAAAATGAGGATACTTCCTTTCACAAAAATTCATCTGTTATATTTCCTATGAACGCATGGCCAAGTCAAAAGAAACGGAGTTGGCCATTAGAGGTTTCTTTTGTAAAATGGCTGTTGGCCAACCTTTCTTTCTAGCACTAGTAACTTTATAACTTAGTAGCTTTTTTATGACATGAGTACCCATTGATTTTACCATTGGATAAGTCGTATCACTAGTTTTACATACATATGTGGTTTATTTGTCTATTATAATACAGTCGACTCCTGATATAACGAACATTAGCCTGGCCCAGGTGGCATAAACAACAAGGTCTGCCATGCCCTTATTTAATATATAATAGATAATTCATATTTTCAAGAGGTCACCAGGCATGCAAGTGCCAGGTTAATATTTGGAGCGTGGTACAGGACCAGGAGGGGCTACCAATTACAATTTCCTGCTAAATATTTCCTACTATAATTTGGTTAATGCATGCATGCGCCTAAATTTAATTGGTTTGGTTACTCCTTATATATATACCAAGCAGTCCTATTCTGTTTCTATATATAACCGCACTTATTGGTTTTGATGGCTTGGGTGGAATATCATAACAGACCTATCGGGCAAGGCTGTTATGGCCCAAGGAGTTTCTCCACCCAATATAACCTTTCAAATTAAACACTGAAGATAGTACTTTATATATCAGTCTGAGATTGTGATTATTAATACACACTAATTAGTTCTGCCTCCCTCATATACCAAAAGAATAAGATATGATAAGCACATGCACATGTACGTATATATTTGCTAAAGGCTGGTTATGAGTTGCTGGTTGCCATAGCCTTGGACACTGAGGCTAGAGATTCTCTGGGGATCTTTATATACAGCTGATAAGCAGAGCTCCTCCACCTACCCAAAGTCTGAATTAAGGCCGCGTCCATGCCTACTCGTGCCGCTGTAGTTGCTGCTCCAATACGAAAACTATGACCAGAGTATGGTGTGGGGTCTATGCCTGCTGATTGAAGCAGTCGCCTGACTTCTTGCACAAACTTCTCCCTGGTCAGAAAAGAGCCATCTGTAAATTGAAATAATGGCCCTGGCTGTGTGTTGCGCAGTGCTATGAAAGGCAATAAAGCAGTCAGCGGGCAAAGTTGTTGGTCTGTCTTGCCTAGTGTGATTGTGACACCCTGCCTGAAGGGGTCAGTCTTGGAAGCCTTGATATTGATGAAGGCTTTAGTAGGGGAAGCGTGAGAGTCGACTGATACGTCTCTTAGACATAGATGCCAAGTTGGGTCGTAGGACGTGGCAGAGGGCATGCATACTTCACCTGCTCGAAGAAAACCAAAGAAACAGACATTCATTGCGGCCCATATCATTAATTTATCTGGGGTAGTAGGGGGAGTCCTTACGATATCCCAGACTTTGCAGAGCATCACTTGTGTAATGGGAAGGCGAGGTTTCTTTGGTATGATTGAAGTTGCCTTCCTTATTCCTTTCAACAGTAATTCCAAGCGGGGGCGGTTGCCATCTGGGAAAGGAGTGCTGGGACCATTGGTAATGTGGAGATGTCTAACCGCTGCTAGATATGTTTTGATGGTCTGCCACTTGAGTCCTTTTAAGGCGAGGAACGCACTAAATAGTAGCAATTGCTGTTCTGAGGCAGGAAGAGGGGGGAGAGCCACCTGCTGACAGAAGGTCAGGTAATGTTTTTGGCCAGAGGCATAAGTCCGAGCTGTCGAGCTGGCTATACCTTCCTGAATATATAAATAAACCGCTTTCTCCAATCGCTCGATAGCCAGTCTGGTTGCGGTTCTGCCAAAAATAGCTGGAGGAGATCCTGAGATAGGGTTGTTGGTAGTGTGGCAGCTGCTGGTACCTGCAGAAGAAAAGAGGAAATTTTGTTACAAGAGAGAGTATCGGCTGGGCCATTTTCTTTCCCTGGGATGTGTTCTGCCGAAATGCAAAAACCATATTCCATTGCGAACAGATGTAGCCCCCTTAGTAGGTGCATGACCAGTGCTTCTGTACTTTTGCCCGAAGTGATGGCATGGACCATGGCGATGTTGTCACATCTGAAGCGTATTGATTTTCGCTGCCATTGAGGACCCCAAACTGCTGCTGCCGGCACGATAGGTAGCAGTTCCTTAATGGTTATATTCTTCTGACTCCATGTCAGGGGCCAACAGCCCTGAAACCATGCGGATGAAGACGGGCACCAGGCTCCAAAACCCCATGAGCCTGAGGCATCTGATAGAACTTGTATGTCAGGGGCTGCTAGTACCGCTGACAGTAAGAAGCTGCAGCCATTCCACCTGGGGAGAAATGTCTTCCACCCTAGTAGGTCTGAGCGAAACTCTTTGTTCAGTCTGACAAAGTGATGGTCTTCCTTTGCCACCTTTGACAGTTCGATCATGCGGCGAATAAACACCCTGCCAAAACGAACCACCTTTGCTGCATGTTACAGAACTCCCAAGAGCGATAACAGTTCCCTCTTTGTACAGGCCTTCCTGTCTTGCCACGCATCCACGAGAGCTGACAGCCGCTGGAGTTTCTCTTGTGGCAGGCGTACTGTCAAGGTGTGGGTGTCCAGTTCGATGCCTAGAAATACTAAGCACGTCTGGGGGCCCTCTACCTTTTCTGGAGCCAAGGGGACCCCTAGGTCACTAAGGGTAGCACAGGCCATATGGAGAGCCTGTGCTGTGGCTGTGGGTTTTTCCACGAAGAGGTAATCATCCAAATAGTGGATGCAGCATTCAGTGCCTCTTTCCTTGATGAGCCACTGGATGGCATCTGCCAATGCTGTAAATAGTTTTGGTGCTGATCGAAGACTAAATGGGAGACGGGTGTCAACATAATACTGGCCCTTCCACAGCCTGCCCAGAAGGCCCCAGTCATCAGGGTGCACTGGAATGATGCGATAGGCATCTTTGATGTCCAATTTTGAGAGTTGGGCATCCCTGCCTACTTGTAGTATTTGTGTGACTGCCAGATCTATTGATGGGTAGCAAAGAGAACTCAACTCTGGAGAGACCCCATCGTTAACGCTGTGGCCCTCTGGGAATGACAGATCTAAAATAAGACGCCACTTGCCAGGCTGTGACTTTTTAGGAATGACCCCAAATCGGCTGATTTGAAGAGGTACGAGAGGTGGGAGTGGAAAAGGGCCCAATATACGACCTTTTTGGCCTTCTGCCAGCAGATAAGCCTCCACCACTTCTGGGTGCTCATATGCTGAAGGAATATTACGCTTTGCTGGTCTTAGTTGGTGCCATGCGTGGCTGCATCCTAAGCGAAAACCTTTCTGTAGTCCTTCCAGTACCATTGAACCAAAGGCCTATCGGGGTAGGCTTGCAAGGCATCCTGCCAGAGCGGCACCGCTAGGGGGGATGGTGCTGGTTGAGGTGCCCTAGGCATGCGCCAATGAGGGGAAGGGCGGGTAGAGGCATTAGTAAATGCTTGAAGATCCTTTGTATAGGCATAACATCCATGATCTGAATTAAATGGGAAAGGGCATGTGCTATATATATATGCAATCAGCAAGTTGTAGGTGTAGCTAGATATAATGTGAGCAACTGTTGTATATATGGTCTTGTGCAAACCACACATTTATTATTAAATATTATTGTATAATACAGTGCAAGCCTCTATACATAACTGCCTGCTGCCGTGCCGGGAGAGTTTATATGCGGTAATACTGTATGTCCTGCAATTGCCTATGGCTGCCAAGAAGACATTGTCTATACGTCCTGCTGCCCAACTTATGGAATGCCTTAAGAGATAAATTAAATGCAGTGCCACAGATGTCGTCAGAAGTGAATATTTATTATATATAACAATAAACAAATCTTAAATGACCTGCATGCATGTGCCCGAAATCAATTATGCAACTAATATCGTACATCTCTATCTAACAAAACTTGCCCATGTAGCGGCAAACTATACGTTAAATCACCTGCATGCGTTCCTCCATAGCGGCAGCCTGCCTATGGGGCTGCCCGTTTATTGGGGGGTGGGAGTAAGGTAGGGGGACCACGTTGTCTGAATGACGTGCGCTGGCATTCTATTGAGCGATGGCCAGTGGTTAGACAGATGGCACATGCATGGACGATATCGACAAGATTCTGGGAATCTACATGCACCTCCATTCCACGAGAGGCATATGGGTGATGTGGAGCGGTTGCCAACTGAAGTACTGCGAACTGGCGGCCAGGAGGTTGTAGTGGGCCCGTTCTGTTGAGAAGGCTCGTCCACACCCCAAGGACAAGCTGATGATTTATGGCTAGAGCTGCAGCAAAATTGGCAGGTTGATGTACGGCGGCTCTGACAGGCCACAAAGCGTGCATAAAGGCTGGGATCCACTGCTTTCCAATTAGTATTTTTCCTGGAGGCCGCTTCAATCCTGAAGGCGCGATCATATACTCGCCAGCCATTGCCTTGAAACTGCAGGTAAGCCTGCAGTATTGTGTTGGCGTATGCTGTCATTTGTGGTAACATCATTGGGTGGAAGGAGCATAGTGCTGCTATGTACCTGTTAAAACACAGCACCCACGTGAAAATATCATCCACTGTCTTCATGCTGCGCTTCGAGGTGGAATTAGGTGCACAGTGACAGTGGCTGTGAGGACATTCTTCAGTTGGAAAAGTGGCTTGCAGCAATGGAGCTGGCAAGAACCAATGGAGCTGCACAAAAGACATCTCTCTCAAGGATTGTACAAGCTTCGGGGGCAGGGGCTCTCCCGTGTCACACACTGCTTGCTGAAGTATATGAGATGCTGCCGTAGACTCCTTTGCAGGGTTGCCGAGTGAGGCCATGAGTGTAGTACCAATGGCATCGGCCTGCGTGGAGGGTAGCGTGGGAGTTGTAGTGTCCGTTGATGGTTGGAGAGCCAAGTGGGCTAGCTGCGCCGCTGCAGGAATATGACCAGGCTGAATGAAGGCAAGTGGCTGGTCTGTATGGATAGAAAGACGAGGGGGCCAGTGAAACAAGGCTCAAGGCTTAGTGGAAAAAGGGGGGTGGGGGTCGCTGGAAGCTTTCGTTTCCAGCCTATATGCTTAGTCAACTGGCCTGTATAGTGCTACAAAGTGTGTCTGTATACGTGTGTGCGGTCTGTTATATGCGTCGGGGTGTGCCTGAATGACTTATCTTTAGGCTCCGTTATCTAGTGTAAAAAATATAGGAATGGTTGTGACGGTGGCCTGGTCGATTTCAAGTGACTGGCTATGGTATATTTCATGTATAAGTGACAGGGTCGGCTGGTGCAGTGGTAATATGGTGAATGAGTATATGTGCCTGTGTGTGGACGCTATGTATGCAGACTGGCCCAAAGGCTGCTGCGGCTGCGGTGGTGCTGCTAGCTTGTCACTATGGACATCAACTATTGCCCTTGTTAACCTGTAGCTGTCATTGGTAGTCTGATGCCTTGGTGATATTAAGAAGGAGCTATAGACATGAAGTCATGATTGAGCCAACTGATATGCTATAGGTGGTGCCTTCCGTATTGACAAGTATGTATGCTTGGCTGCTGCCGCCGCTGCCTGTGAGCCGGATTGCTAAGGTTCCCTACTCAGTATGCAGCCTGAGAGTTGGGAATTAAGGGGGGGGAGGGGGGGACGGATATTTACCCAACATGTGCGACGATTGTCGCATAAAGTAGTTATTTACACGATTGTCGCTGGACTAGCAAGGAATGGTAGCTGTGGTATATCTGTATCATGCTGGCGATGTGTGGGCTGGCAGTGACGATGTGTACAAATATAAGGGCTTACCCGATTCAGAAGGTAGAATACCGCCGTTGAGTAGCGATGCTGTGGGTATTCGCGTGCCTGACGGCTGAGTCTCCGCATCGATCCGACGGAAGTGATGGAGCGCCGATTTCAAAACTCGTTGAGCCTGTGTCGGAGTGAGCTCGGCCAGGTCAGGTAACTGTGGAAGTTGCTGTTGTTCGCCTTGAGAGGGTTGTGAAGCGTTGGGGGAATCTGATGTAGCCATCATCGAGTTTTATGCCGGTTAGCTGGATCTTTACTGTGGGAGGATTTCTCTAACAAGCACGAGGTAGTTTGCTTGCCGCACCTACGTCAGACCTCCTGCTGCTGCGCCGCACCCCTAAAGCTCTTATCTCTATTATGTAGTGATATGTATACCTCCCGCTTAGGAGAAGTAACTAAATTAATTGTATATCGATATCGTAATCCATTCGTGTCAATGACCTAGCCTTGCGTAATCCAATAAGCGCCGCCCCCCCTGGTCACGCTAACTCTGTTTATATAAATATAAACTCCATCTAAAATCCCAGCATAATTGTTCATTATAAAAGAAGTTCTTTATAACCAAATGTACTTTATTTGTATATAACTGTACAGATAAACTACTCTTCAGTGCAGTATGAATACAGTAAACAGCTGTAGAATGCTTACAAAAATTAATATTACATAAAATAGTATATTAATGGTACTCAGGGTGGACTTGCAGCTGAAAATTTGTCCCAGATACCCTTCTCCTTCCTCCCTTTATCCACTTCGTCCACTAACTTCGGTTTAAGATTGATAAATAAAGCCATTTTTGGCTTCACACATACATAATTATAAGTTTAACACGTTCATTATAATAGAAGTTTGTTTGTTATAAACAGAAGGAATTGAATGGACAGGAAATTATTTTTGACAATAGTTTGTTATAACCCAAAATTCGTTATGAGCATGTTTGTTATAAGTGGAATCGACTGTATTAGTTATTGACTCCTGATAGTGACTAAGTGGCTTTGCAGTGTGCATATATACCTTTGCTTAAAATATTAGTCAGTCATGGGCCAATTTTCAAGCAAATATTCACTGGTGCAGAAATTAAATATTTCAGTTTGGCTATTTTGTCCAAGCATAAAATTGCTGTCGTTCATTTTTGCTGGCTCTGAGTAGAATTTGTAGAAGAGAGAGCCCTTCCAAAGTGGCTGAGGGTAATTTGCTCATAAGCAAGCTACATATTATCTACCAAACATTCAAGAAGCATTACACAGGTTTTAAGAGCATTTAGAAGGCTAACCAATGTCAACAACTGATAGATAATCAGGCCAATTAAAAAGCTATAAGCTTTCCACCAATAGTAAAATTATTTGGACGCATGGCCTTGCAAAACCAAACAGTTTTTTTCAGCTTTGTGTACTTTTACATGTAGATCCACCTCTTGGAATGTTCAAAAAACTGCCTTGTGGAGGAATAGGGGTATGTTTGTGTTCTAAAATGGCCACATTTAGCGCTTTTATAGTATAGATATAGTCAATAATTGTGACTATGTTATATCTTAAAAGGTAGACAATGACACCTACTGGAATGAACTGACAACCCCTCAAGCAGCTAAAATGGTAAGCTTCTTTTTAGTGTTTCTCACTATTTTTACTTTTTAAGGTGTGAACAACCCATTACCCGCTTGTACATCTTGTTTTGCAGGCAGCTGGTTGTGTTATTCAGTTAGCTGAAGAAGTTGCTGCTGGAAACATCAAAGTACATATGTAGTTTATGTTACTACCAGTATGATTGAAAAATGAATTGTGTTTTGTATTGTAGAATGGTTTTGCTGTAGTGAGACCACCTGGACATCATGCCAGGAGCAACCAAGCAATGTTAGTAGCATGGTACAATTACAACTCTGTCTTTAAATTTACAAATATAACTACATTTTCTATATACAGTAGAATGTCGATTATCTGAATGTCAATTATACGAATCGTTGATTAACCGAATGTCGTCCCAAGATGCTGACTCAGCAAAATATGGCCGCCAACAAACGGAAGAGAACTACTAAGTGTAGACCAGAAGCCTGAGATCTGCAAGCGATTGAAGAAAGTTACTATTACTTCACTTTCGAAGGAATTGAATATTGGGAAGTCGACGAGTTGTGATATAAAGCGAAATGAAGAAATATTCGTCACTTTTGTTGAGAAACTGCTTGCTGTTTGATTATATATACTTTTTGATTTTACGTACAGGCCAATCCCCAATTAGTTCGGATAATCAACGTTCTACTGTACCCATTTGTATAACTATACGTATGTAGCCAGAGTAGTGCTCTAATAGCCATGCTTTGGTTTCAACAAAAGTCACATAAATTGTGTAGTTTTATGTCAAATTTAGTGTGCAATAGGGTGTCTGAACTACATACGATTTAAGTACTCTACGTATATGTACATTCATGTGTGTACTAACTTTACATTTTTTTAATTCTCAGTAGATTTACAAGAAAAACATTACTGAATCTTACCCCTTAAATTTAATTACATATTAAAAGTGCTTTTATATGTGTAATGGAGGGTTTCAGATGAGTTAGAGCCTCATTAAACCCTTAAACAGATCATCACTTATCACTTGCCTTGAAAGTAACTTATACTTAATTCACAAGAATAAAAAGGCTGTACTTGTGACACTTAACATAAAGTGAATTGTGGCCTGGTTACAGATGACTGCCATATAGAAGGCAGAGATGTTTTATAAATCTTTTCGAATGTAGGGGGTTCTGTTTCTTTAACAATGTTGCTCTTGCGGCTAAAGCACTCCTCAGCAAGCCTTCTATCAACAAGGTTATGATTGTTGATTGGGATATTCACCATGGAAATGGTACCCAAGAAATGTTCTATGAGAACCCAAATGTGTTGGTGGTTTCCATACATAGATATGATGATGGAAAATTTTTCCCTGGAACAGGCAGACCAGAAGAGGTACATACCTATATATAATGAATGAACATCAACACTACCATCTCATAAGTGATCCTTGCAGCAGTGTAGTTGGTAATTGTTACATGCTAGCTGTTAAATGTTATGTATAATAGCTGTAAAATACCTACTTGCTAACGTTCTTCATGGTTGCCCACTATAGATTGGGAGTGGTCCAGGGTGTGGTCACAATGTAAACATAGCATTTTCAGGACAAAAAATGCAAAATGGAACAACTATTCCCTCTTCTTGTGGTGATCCTGAATACTTGGCTGCTTTCAGGTACATGTGTATGTAAAGAGTTATATGGGTCAGGGAGTTCTGATTTATCCAAGATCTTTAAAAAATCAAATACAGTCAAACAGTATGTACCTGGGATAGTACGTACATACTTATTGATAATATATACTAATTCTGTGGAACAAGGGCCACTTCCTATTCGATATATAATAAATTCATCACACATTACCTACTCAAAAATTGCATATTTCTGCTTAACACGTATTAAATATTTGGTGAGGTTTTCGATTAGTTACAGCATAATTGTAGCATCTGAGAAGAACTCCATTACTCTTAAGTGCAGATTCAAATTATTTCGATCATCGAAAAGGGAGAAAAGCAGAGCCAAGTTTGCCAGCGTTTAAGTTTTCTCAAAACCATCCTGAACACTCTATGGAGAAAAAGGGACATGCTAAAATGCCAGTTGCAATCATCTGATATTGTGAAAGTCAAAGCAATTTAGAATGTCAAGCCACAGAGATGTAGATGTGACTCTTTTTTAAATGGTTTAAGTGGGCACTTAATAACAACGTTCCTATTTTTCATTCCTATAGGTGGTACTTATTATCAGGATTTGACTGTAATGTTAAAAGGCTTGTATAAACCAATGACATTGTACCGTTGAGAAGAGCATCTTTACATTTACTCAGATTTGGCCACAACGTAGCCAACAGTATTTTTAAGAAAAAATATCTGTTGCTTTTTTTGCTTTTTAAATGGATAATTTCTAAATCAGGCCTATAGATTTGCACTTAGCAGTCATTTCTGAACAGTAAACATTTATTAAACCGCTACTTTAAAATTGGTAAATTAATATGGAACAGTGTGTGTTCTTAAGCCTAGGTTGCTATATGCAGAGGGATCGTTATGTATAGCCCACGTTCGTTATGGAAAGGTTTAACTGTATGTATGTGTGTTTGAGCTATATGAGCAAAAGTGTGTAGCTATTTTGTACTCTCTGTATTACATTTTTGTTCCATATACATAGGTGTGTGGTGATACCAATGGCTCTTGATTACCAACCAGATGTCATTTTAGTGTCAGCAGGCTTCAATGCCACTGAAGGACATCAATCAACACTTGGAGGCTATAGTGTGACGCCTGCATGCTATGGTCACCTTACAAAGCAACTGATGAGTGTTTGTAGTGGAAGAGTTGTGTTGGCTTTGGAGGGAGGGTGAGTGACCTTTCCATCTTCTCTTTAAAGCCTTGGTACATTAGATTCCACTAAATATATGTCAATGTGTTTATTACACTAGAAACAATTGCCCCAAATGACTCTGGTACACTGAGAGTGAATCTGGTACAATTATTGAAGTATCCCAGTTACATAACTGAAATACTGATTAACTAGTTGACCTGTTTATTGGAAAAGGGAACTTTATGATCTAAAGCCAATCTTAAAGCATCCATATCATCATTAAACTCTGGATATTACCTCTGATCCTTTTAGATCAGCTTTAGATCTTAAAGCTCCCCTATTTATTAGGTCAGCCACACTTTTGGCTGCACCCCTTATATGCTGATAAGGAAACCACAAGCTTTTTTGCTTTTAGGAGTAATTATCAGCAGACTAGCTACTCAAACTTCCAACGTGTGCCATACTGGTGAGTCCTAATATTGCTGGATATGGCTCAACCATCATTTTGAGTGGCTAGGGGGGAAACTTTGGTTCCTAAATTTTCTTTAGCCCATTAGCTCATTAAGTTCCTCAGGTGACATGAGTGGGCAGGGGTAATATCCAGAGTTCAGTCATGATGAGATCTGTTCATTGTGTAATCCCTTAGAATGGACTTGCTCAAAGTACAAAATTATTATTGAAGCTTCTATCACAATAGTTAAAGACTCCAAAAGAGTCGAATCTGACTACGTATTTAATGCAGGAGTTTATCCTTATAGTAGAAGTATTTATTAGGTCTGATTATTAGTCTTGGGTAATCTTTTGTTTAGGTATGAATTGCGCTCTCTGTGTGCTTCTGCTGAAAGCTGTATGCTTGCTCTTTTGGGAGAGGAAGTAAGGAATTTCATGCCAGATTGGTTCTCTTCTAATCAATATCTTTCCTTTCCAGTTACCATCACTAGATGATGCCTCCTTAAGAACTCCTCCTAAGCCAGCTGCTATTGAGTCAATCCAGAATACCCTAAATTTCCATTGTAAGGACTTTCACATCTTCTCTACATCAGGTTAAAGCAATATGTAGTTGTAATGCCAACAAGTTGACAAATATGTATATTTATTTAGCTTGAACACAAGTTGTACTTCTCTTCTTTGCAGTGCCATTCTCAAAGCGCATCCAGTTTTCTAATAAAATTCTACCCTTGTCTCACATGCTGGTTCAGTACCATGATAAGGACATGGAAGCCTTGACAGCACTTTCTTCTCATCTCTCTGTGAAGGACTCCCCAGGGTAAACTGCTAATTCGTTAATATAATGTATAGCTAGAAAATATGACGGCATTTAAATTTGACGGTTTCGCTTCAAACTGTTTTTTTTTAATATTGGCAGTTTTAATTCAACAGTGTAGCAGTTACAGTCAACAATGGTCCATTTATCATAGTAGCCAGCCACAACTTTGTTTCATGTGAACATGTCCGCATGTTAGTCAGGCCATAGATGTATGTACATAGCCAACCTTACCCCACACACGGTAGTGTGTTTAGTCGGCTGTACACAGATTATCTATAGCCTGACTACCCTGTATTGTTGTTGATCCGGTAATGCGCTTCTTTTTCTCTCCAGATACTTAAACAACGTCATGACTCATTCATCGAACGTGCACTATCACTGCACCAAAATTCTATATGCTTATGTATAGGCAATTTGAATATGTAGTATATACTATAAAATATGCATATAAAAATATTAATGGATTTAAATTTGGCAGTTATCTGTGAGACTACCAAACCATCATGTTGAAGTCCCCACCAAATTATCCAGCTATATGGTATGCTGTTATACATGTGGATTTGTATGAGTATAATTTAGTAGAGGTTGTAGGTGTGTCTACAGTACATCTATTAATTTAGATTAAAAGGGGCTGGTGCTCTACATGGCATGGGATATAGAGAGCAACGTATACAGATTGGAGTTGCAGTCCCACAAGCTTTTTAAGTCATTCTTTTTGTTTTTTTGGATAAATTGTACTAACCAGCATTTACCCTTTCTGCTCGTAGGAAACCTGGAGGAAGCACTACTGTCTAATGGCCAAAAATCTCATTGTTTCTACTTGGACTTTGTATACCCTGTTCAGGAACCTCTGTATCAATCATTATTGCCAGTTGTCTGACTCCATGCATGCTTTAGTTTTGACAGTTTTCTATTTACACATGACTTTCATTAAATTAATGGCACATACGTACTTTACAGGAGTCAATGATCAAATTGTAGGTTTAGTGTCTTTCCTATGCCACTATAAGGCCCATTAAAATGGTGCCAGAAGTGGGATAAAAACTAACCATGTAGCCCCGTTGATAATCCTCCTCCTTTGAAGGTGGCTACCTTTGTGTACCAAGCTCAAACTACCAACATATTCCATATATACTGGATGATGTCGAAGAGTCAGCAATATATTAAGACTATAGTGTGGTGAGGGGCATCTAATTTGGATTAAAATGTTATATACCAGGAGTAAATAGTGTAATTATAATGTAATGCGAACCAATGGGTTCATTCTACGGCTTACTTGGAACAGACAGATGGTACTCAATGGTTGCAGCATCATATGGTAGTCAATGGTTACTGAGGGTTGCAATGGGATTTCTTCTATACAATTTACACCCAAATAAACATCAATAACATTGAGATGATTCAGGTGTTTTGGGTGAGGCAAAGCAAAAGAAGTGGCTGTCCCCGCCGTGAAATAGTTAACTATAAAATGCCTCTATTTAGCAATAAAGAAATGTCAATAATTGTTCTGATATATTTCTACTTGTGTGCCCAAGCACAGAAGTGTATGACTAAGTTACTTAAATCAGTATTGCAAGTTACTGGCAAATATTAAAATTACAAATCAAGGACTACATGGATCGAGCCAAGGATTCACAGAAGATCAAGATAAAGAAGAAGACAAAGACTCCCAGGATCACTGATGAAGAGTGGAATTCCCAGAAACGGCTGTCTGACCCAGTGGAGAAGAAGATGAAAGAAGGGAAAAGAAGGAAGAAAAGACTCCTGTATCCCCTATCACCAACATTGTTTAACATATTCATTAATGACTTAGCTCTGGATTTATGGAAATTGTGTCTAGGTTTAAGAATTGAGAACAATCTTTTATGCAGCATATTATATTCAGATGATGCAGTTGCTCTCTGTGCTGAATAAGAAAGGGATTTTCAATTACTTTTAAACATACCCCAACAATTGTGCGATAAGTGGGAGTTAGAAATTAATCAAAATAAGACAAAGGTGATTCACTTTAGGCCAGTGGCACGTAAACAATCAATGCATACACTCTCTGTAGGCAATCATACAATAGAATATGTAACTGAATATATATACTTATTTTAGGCCTAAACTTTAATCAATACTTGAAATGGTTGATATTATAGCTAAGAAAGCCTCTAAATCAGCATCTTACCTACTTGCCAAATCTAGGACCACAGCAAATTTTTCTTATACAGTTTTTACTAATCTACACAAATCACTAGTTTTGAGCATTATTGAATACATATATGGGGCCTACAAGAATATAGATGTTTAGAACTAGTCCCAAATAATCTAATGAGATCATTTCTAGGCTTAGGAAAATCTGCCCTGATTGCAGGCCTTTGCGGAGAAATGAATTGGAAACCACTTCACTGGCAAACCAAAAATATATAGCTGGTATAACATTAATCATGCAGTTGCCAAACAGATGCATCCCTAAAAAAGTATTACTTTATCTATCAAAACTAATCCTACATGACAGTTGGTACACTAATATGCATGGCTTACTTAAATTAACAAACACACCTTGTATTGATATCACATATGATTATTATAATAAAAAACTGTTTCTAAAACCTAGTTCACACGAAATCAATAATCTAGCATTAAATAGGTGGACTAAGGATATAAATAGGTAGAGCATAATAGTCGGTCTGGTCTGGTGGAAGGTTGGCTTTTACAGGCTATTGAAAGAATTCCCAACTGTTGAGGCATATGTGAGGAAGGGGTGTCAGGACAGGAGGAGGGTTCTGGCATCTTTGAGATGTGGATGTCTTCCTCTTCAAAATAGAAGTAGGCAGGATCAGACAACCTAAAGTGCCTCTGGAGGACTGGGTCTGCAAGCTGTGCAACATTGGTGAGATTGAGGATCCCACCCATTTTTTGATCATTTGCCCTATTTTTCAGGATCTCAGGTGTAAGTTATTCAATCAGTGTTCCAAAATCATCCCTCATTTCCACTTGCTGACTATTCTACAAAAGACTATATACATTCATAATGTCATATCCTAACAAACAAATTACTAATCTCATATATTCACACCATAAGTCGCTAAGTTTTGTATTATGTATGTAAAAAACATCCACTTTTTTAAAGCACACATAAACACCCCCCACTCACCCACTCAAGATGTAGCAGCTTATGATGATCCTATACTCTATGTGAATTATAAATCAAACCTGGTGGAGCCATCTTTTTCTGACTTCAGTTCTTTGTATGGCATGTAATTATTATTATTATTATAGTTGCAGACTTTGAAATGCTCAACTAGTGCATAGAGAGTAGTAGCTGATACAGATCATCCAATTGCAAGGTAGAGCACATGTCCTACCAATTACCTTTTCACACCTTAGTATAGACTGAAGATGATGCTAGTATAGACTGAAGATGATGCATCTGCATATCATCTATCAACAAAGGTTCTAGTCTTAAAGGGGTCTCAGCTAATAGCTACATCAGATTTGATTTGCCTTGTGAGGGAGCTAAGAGTACCGATGGTTGGTTGCATGCATTCACATTATCAACAGAGTTACAGACCATTTTGTAACTTGCACACAAGAGACATCATATGACATATGCATAAAAGGCCTTGGCCTTTATGTCCTTGTGTACAAGTTATATTTTGCAAAAATGACGTCACCAATCAACTACAAGTCGCATGACAATTCTACTCCAAATGTCAGTGAGCGCTTATCTCCTTCCTCGTATACGGCTTTGATGGGTGCTTATTGCTGTTGTGTTTTGCGCTGTATTTCTGCCAAGTTTCACTCGTACTTGTAAGCTTTAGTCTGCATTGCTATATCGCCCCTATCAGCTGATTCCCTCACTTCTCTCTGTCACTATTCGTATTGTTTATTTCTGTGTTTCTATATCTACGTACTTATAGGCTATACATCATCCTAAAGAACGTAAGTGAGTTTGTTTAACCTTTTAACTACTGAATTTTTAGGGGCTGCCACAGGTAGCCCCCTCTATTGTTTTCATAACACGATTTATGTATGGCTTTATGTTACGGATATATATATATATAATTACAATCAAGTACTAGCTACACATGCAGTGCAAGTTACAAATTTAAAGAGATCCAAGTGACCCCTAGGATAATCAGTATTTTAAACAGTACAAGACTTTAGTCACACTAGTACTGTTGCAGGCTTTGAAATCCTCAACTACTGCATAGAGAGTAATAGTTGATACTGGTCATCCAATTGCAAGGTAGAACACATGGCCTACCAATTACCTTTTCCCACCTTAGTATAGACTGAAGATGATGCATCTGCATGGCATATATCAACAAAGGCTCCAGTATTAAAGGGGTCTCAGCTAATAACCACAGCAGATTTGATTTGCCTTGTGAGGGAGCTAAGAACACCAACGGTTGGTTGCATGCATTCACATAATCAACAGGGTTAGAGACCATTTTGTAACTTGTACACAAGGGACATAAAAGGCCAAGCCCTTAATATACGTATGTGATGTCCCTTGTAAACTTGCATTCTTCATTATATCTTGATTGTTTTGCAATTTTAATTAAGCAAAACTTCGCCAGACGTTTGTCATACACATGTACCATGATATATGTCGGTTTCACAGTGATCTGACCCATTGATAATTTTTATTAATATAACTCCTGGTTTCAATTTAAATTTCATATAGGTTTTCTATAGTCCTAAGGCATTTTATATGCAGACGTTGTCCTCCGTTTTCTACCAAACGGAGACCTAAATAAAAAATCCCTTAATTAAAAATGAGTTTTATACCCTAAACTTTATGATACTATGCCCATTCTGTTGCTAGGTCCTTTCCTGGAGTCAAATGAATTATTTATATTATATTATATTATATTATATTATTTATTTATATTATATTAGATTACCTTAGTATATTGTAACTTGTACTGTTTATATATACAGTACAAGTTACAATATACTAAGGTAATCTAATAAAATATATACCGTACAAGTTACAATACACTAAGGTAATCTAATATAATATAATATAATATAATATAAATAATATAATATATGGCTCCAGGAAAGGACCTAGCAACAGAATGGGCATAGTATCATAAAGTTTAGGGTAATAATATAAAACTCATTTTAAATTAAGGGATTTTTTATTTAGGTCTACGTTTGGTAGCAAACGGAGGACAAAGTCTGCATATAAAATGCCATAGGACTATAGAAAAGCTATAGGAAATTTATATTGAAACCAAGTTTTATATTGGTAAAAATTATCAATTGGTCAGATCACTGTGAAACCGACATATATCATGGTACATGTGTTTGACAAACGTCTGGCCAAGTTTTCTTTAATTGAAGTTGCAAAATAATGAAAGATATAATGAAGAATGCAAGTTTATGATTGCACAATTTGGTGATGTATTGTGATGTTTCTCTAGTGCGTCACCAACACTCTCATATGTCGCTCCGTACATGTTTAATGGATTATCATGTGACGTTGCGAAAACGTCACCCCCTTGTTGTAAAGAAAATCATCCTTTCGAGAACGGCTATGACAAGTCGACACTCTCCTACGAGAAGGAGCTAAGGAATAAACGAGTTCTAGCGAAGGTTAGATAAAGCGTATTTGTGGACGTTTCCGTTAGGTTTGAGGCAGAATTGACCCTATTTTCATGCAAAAGAAATTCATTTAGTTGACCGTATTAAAACTGGTAATTTAAGCTCTGTCTTCTCTGCTTACTTTTTTGTGCATATTTTTACTTGTCCATGTGTAGGAATTAGGAGTGTTGTAGCAATCATTATGAGAATAAAGCCTTGTTGAGCGTCAGCAAGATGAATTTACTGATTTCCTACTTGATATTCCCATTCCTGTATTACTGATGAAGACCTCCGGGTTGAAATGTCCAGAATTAGTAAATTTCTGTTACTGATGTTCAACAAGACTGCATGTATTCTTATCCATTTGTGTACGTTTTCCATGCGTACATACATGTACAGTAGAATCTCATAACGAAATTGCTCATAGTGAATGTTGAAGTACTTTGCTGGCTAATCAGTACACTCAAGTACACTACATAGTGAAAGTTACTGGTAAATATATAAAATATTAAAATTACAATCAAGTACTACACAGTACAAGTAACAAATTTATGAGGGCCAAGTGACTATACAATATTAAAATTACAATCAAGTACTAGCTACATATGCAGTGCAAGTTACACCCCATAGGATAATCAGTATTTTAAACAGGACAAGACTTTAGTCACACTGTTGCAGGCTTTGAAATCCTCAACTATACTGCATAGAGAGTAGTAGTTGATACAGATCATCCAAGGGATTTAAGGGATTTTTAGGGGCTGCCATAGGCAGCCCCTTATATTGTTTTCATTTGCCGATAACGTTGTACGGCTTCATGTTACGGAAAGATATATATATATATAAGCTTGCATTCTTCATTATATCTTGATAATTTTGCAACTTTAATTAAGGAAAACTTGGCCAGACATTTGTCAAACACGTGTACCATGATATATGTCGGTTTCACAGTGATCTGACCAATTGATAATTTTTACCAATATAACACTTGGTTTCAATATAAATTTCCTATAGCTTTTCTATAGCCCTATGGCATTTTATATGCAGACTTTGTCCTCCGTTTTCTACCAAACAGAGACCTAAATAAAAAATCCCTTAATTTAAAATGAATTTTATATCCTAAACTTTATGAGACTATGCCCATTCTGTTGCTAGGTCCTTTCGTGGAGCCATATGAATTATTTATATTATATTATTTATATTATTTATATTATTTATTTTATTGTAACTTGTACTGTATATACAGTGCAAGTTACAATATACTAAGGTAATCTAATATAATATAATATAAATAATATAATTAATTAATTCATATGGCTCCAAGAAAGAACCTAAAAACAAAATGGGCATATCATCATAAAGTTTAGGGTATAAAACGCATTTTAAATTAAGGGATTTTTGATTTAGGCCTCCGTTTGTTAGAAAACAGAGGACAAAGTCTGCATATAAAAGGCCATAGGACTATAGAAAACCTATGGGAGATTTATTTTGAAACAATGTGTTATATTAATAAAATTATCAATTGGTCCGATAACTGTGAAATCAACATATATCATGGTACATGTGTATAAGATATGTCTGGCGAAGTTTTGCTTAATTAAATGAGCAAAATAATCAGGATATAATGAAGAATTCAAAGTTACGATTGTGCAAGCTGGTGATGTATTGTGATGTTCTTCTCTTGCGTCACCAACACCTTCGTATGTCGCTCGGTACACACATTTTGTGAATATGTGACGTTGCGAAAACGTTGCCGCCTCGTTGCTAAAGAAGATCATCCTTTCGAGAACGGCTTTGACAAGTCGACGCTCTCCTATGAGAAGGAGCTACCGAATAAGCGAGTTGTAGTGAGGGTTAGATAAAGCGTATTTGTATACGTTCATGCTAAGTTTAAGCCAAAAGTGTTGCTATATATAATGATGTAAAGAAATAAAAGAAATTCGTTTAGACGACCATAGTAAAACTGGGGTACTTTAAGCTCCGTCATCTCTTCTTATGTTCTCTATTACTTATCCATGTGTGTACGTGTGCAGGAGTGTAATTGGATACGTAGGGGTGGATTTGGATAAATATGCGTGCGTGCAAGCTCATGAGTTGAGATAATGAGTTTCACTATAATGAGATTCCACTCTATATACAGTGCAAGTAAATTCATGTACACATTCATCCATGGGCTCCTATATATTTATATATATAATTGTCCAGGAATAAGGAATGTTATATATTATGCTTGTTTAAATACAATCAAGTACTACACAGTGCAAGTTACACATTTATACACGGATGCAAGTGACTCCCAAAATAATCACACTGAGGTAGATAATATAATACAGATGCAAATGACTCCCAAAATAATCACAATCAGGTATATAATTAAACGCTACAAGATTTCACCACACTGAAATTCTCAACTTCTGCATACAGAGTAGTAGTCTCTACAGATCATATAAGGTTAAACACATGGCCTTTTAATTACCTTTTCACACCTTAGTATAGACTCAAAATGATGCATCTGCATGTCATTATCAGCAACAATTCCAGTCTCATGTAGGGGGTCTCAGCCAATAATCACCACGGATTTGACTTGCCTTCAGTGTGAGGTAGGAGTACTGTTGGTTGCTTGGATACATTCACCAAAAATAATAGGGTTAGAGACAATTGGGTAACTTGCACACAGGGATATAAAGGCTGGGGCCTTTAATTTATTTCATAATGAGCCTTGCAAATTTGCACTGTGTAGTACTTGATTATATACAGTACAAGTTACAATATACTAAGGTATATATATATATATATATATAAGAGAAAAATAAAAATTTTCTACAAAAATAGTGAAGATGTAGGGATGGCACAAAAAGCACAGAAACAAGAAAGGGATGTTACACAGTGAAGCATTAGCTATATGCATGAATCATACAACACCCTTGCTTGTAGGATTCATGTATATAGCTAATGCTTCACTGTGTAACATCCCTTTCTTGTTTCTGTGCTTTTTGTGCCATCCCTACATCTTCACTATTTTTGTAGAAAATTTTTATTTTTCTCTAGTTTCTGTACTTTTTATGGAGCATAAGCTAGGAATTCGATTGTATCATTTAAACCCATTTTGGTTTCGCAATCTTCGACTGAATATGACGTCATTAAAATGGCGAATTTATCGAGGCCTTGACTCTGGGGCCATGAAAACTCTCATACTCAATAATAGCGTTATCGCTCTCGCTTCTACAAAAGAATACAGCTCGGAAAATTTGCAATAGTTTCGTTTAACAATTAGTCCAAAAGCTTGTATAGTTTTTTAGTTATGGCTGACGAAGAAGAATAAGAATATGAAGAAGATGAAAATGGGAATTTTTAAAGTTTATTATTTCGCCAGCGGGACATATTCGCTTGCTTTTAAGGTCTATTTAGAGTATGTATATTGTATATTTAGCTATACATAGCCTTGTTTTGTCGATTTTTGGCCTATTTCGGGATTTCGCTCCTATATCAATGTATGGGGAAAACGAAAAAAACCGTGTCATCCCTACATAGAGAGTACTACCGTACTCCCTGATATGGATGATCTTCTTTAGCAACAAGGCGGTGACGTTTTTGCAACGTCACAAGATTCACCTAATGTGTACGGAGTGACATACGAGAGGTGTTGGTGACGCACCAGAGAAACATCACAATACATCACCAGATTGCACAATCGTAACCTTGAATTCTTCATTATATCTTGATTATTTTGCTCATTTAATTAAGCAAAACTTCGCCAGATGTTTGTCATACACATGTACCATGATTTATGTCGGTTTCACAGTTATCTGAAAAATTGAAAATTTTTACTAATATAACACTTGGTTTCAATATAAATTTTCTATAGCTTTTCTATAGTCCTATGGCATTTTACATGCAGACTCTGTCCTCTGTTTTCTACCAAACGGAGACCTAACTGAAAAATCCCTTATTTAAAATTGAGTTTTATACCCTAATCTTTATGATGATATGCCCATTTTGTTTCTAAGTCCTTTCTTGGAGCCATATAAATTATTTATATTATATTATATATTTATTTATATTACATTATATTAGATTAGATTACCTTAGTATATTGTAACTTGTACTATATATATATATATATATATATTATAGCACTCCTTATTCCTACACATGGACAATTGCAAGTAAAAATATATTAATATATATACTTGCATCCATGTATAAATTACTGTGTAGTACTTGAATATACAGTGCAGCCCACTTAATTCGAATTCGCTTAATTCGAATTACCGTTTAATTCGAACTTTTTTCTATTTCCCTGTATGCAGCTAATACATTATTTCGTACGGAAAAACTCGCTTAAATCGAATCTGCTGACACAAGTTACCACACAGGATGTATCATATTTCAGTGTGATTTTTAGCAAATTAGCACAGCGTGCGTAACAGGTGTCATATTACGTATATGGCTATACTTTTGTTGACAAAAATATCCAGGCATATCTCCTGCAAAATAGTGATAACCCTGAACCCACATTTCGCATTTTGAAAGACTTAGATATTGCACTAACTAAAGCATCCTCTAACTCCTTATCTCAGAGTGTAATAACAGATTTTACAAGTTCATAGTAAAACTTTATCAATATATGCATAAATATCATAAACACATCCCTTTTTGTTATACTTAGATTGAGATCAACTTAAATCCCTGATAATTCAAATAACCTGATAATTCAAATTTTTCCATTGTCCCCAGCAATTCGAATTAAGTGGGCTGCACTGTATATATATAACACACAGTCATATTCAAAGACTTTTAAAATGCTGTAAATGAGGAAATAGGTACACAGGAGCCCATGGATGAATGTGTACATGAATTTACTTGCACTGTATATAGAGTGGAATCTCATTATAGTGAAACTCATTATCTCAACTCATCTCAACTCAACTCATGAGCTTGCAAGCACGCATATTTATCCAAATCCACCCCTACGTATCCAATTACACTCCTGCACACGTACACACATGGATAAGTAATAGAAAACATAAGAAGAGATCACGGAGCTTAAAGTACCCCAGTTTTACTATGGTCGTCTAAACGAATTTCTTTTTTTTCTTTACATCTTTATATATAGCAACACTTTTGGCTTAAACTTAGCATGAACGTATACAAATACGCTTTATCTAACCCTCGCTACAACTCGTTTTTTCGGCAGCTCCTTCTCATAGGAGAGCGTCGACTTGTCATAGCCATTCTCGAAAGGATGATCTTCTTTAGCAACGAGGCGGCAACGTTTTCGCAACGTCACATGATTCACAAAATGTGTGTACCGAGCGACATACGAAGGTGTTGGTGACGCAATAGAAGAACATCACAATACATCACCAGCTTGCACAATCTTAACTTTGAATTCTTCATTATATCTTGATTATTTTGCTCATTTAATTAACAAAATTTCGCCAGACATATCTTATACACATGTACCATGATATATGTTGATTTCACAGTTATCTGACAAACTGAAAATTTTTATCAATATAACACATGGTTTGTATATAAATTTCCCATAGCTTTTCTATAGTCCTATGGCCTTTTATATGCTCCTAAGAAACGGAGACCTAAATAAAAAATCCCTTAATTTTAAATGAGTTTTATAACCTAAACTTTATGATGATATGCCCATTTTGTTTTTAGGTTCTTTCTTGGAGCCATATGAATTAATTAATTATATTATTTATATTTTATTATATTATATTATACTATATTAGATTAGATTACCTTAGTATATTGTAACTTGCACTATATATATATATATATAATATGGGTTCATACGCAACTATTATAACACTTATTTTATACGTCAATATATGTATAATACGAGTTCATACGCAACTATTGTACCGCTTAATTTATACGTCAATACATCGTCTTTGCAAATGGCGGTATTTAGGAAGCTTTAGTAAACAAGGCTTTTCCATCGTTATTTATAAAGTTCAGGACACTTAAGCGTCCTCAATTGTTAGTATTACGAATATATATATTAAATCCCAACGAAACGGCCAAGTAGTTTGAGTTAATTCGGGGGGCGGCAGCCCCACGAGTTTTTAAACTCGAAATACTTGTTTATTTACGTCTCCGTTTGGTAGAAAACAGAGGACAAAGTCTGCATATAAAATGCCATAGGACTATAAAAAAGCTATAGGAAATTTATATTGAAACCAAGTGTTATATTGGTAAAAATTATCAATTGGTCAGATCACTGTGAAACCGACATATATCATGGTACATGTGTTTGACAAACGTCTGGCCAAGTTTTCCTTAATTAAAGTTGCAAAATTATCAAGATATAATGAAGAATGCAAGTTTATGATTGCACAATTTGGTGATATATTGTGATGTTTCTCCAGTGCGTCACCAACACTCTCATATGTTGCTCCGTACATATCTAATGGATTATCATGTGATGTTGCGAAAACGTTACCCCTTTGTTGTAAAGAAGATCATCCTTTCGAGAATGGCTATGACAAGTCGACACTCTCCTACGAGAAGGAGCAATGGAATAAACGAGTTGTAGCGAAGGTTAGATAAAGCGTATGTGTGGACGTTTCCGTTAAGTTTGAGACAGAATTGACCCTATTTTCATGCAAAAGAAATTCGTTTAGTCGACCGTATTAAAACTTTGGTAATTTAAGCTCTGTCTTCTCTTCTTATGTTTTTGGGGCGCCATAGGCGCCCCTATATTGTTTTCAGAAATTATGTTAACGTATGGCTTCCTGTTCGTTGTCTTGTATATGTTACGACCCGTTTCACAACCTAGCCCATTTCGAAGCCGGTCGCCCGCTTTAAAGCCGGTCGACCCGTTTCACAACTTCTAACGGCGTTACTTAAAAGAGGAGCAAATCTGTCAAACTAGATATACCGGACCAAACTGAAACTTCCTTAATATATACGAAATCGATCTAAATAATTCTAATACAATCAAACTTTCCATGAATATCGTGTCCTATATATATATGCAAACGGACTGCATGAACTGAAAATTCCTTATACGAATTGCACATATAATAGATGCAAGTAAAATATATTACTTGTTTATCGTCCGACAGTGATCATAAAATAAGGGAGGGAGGTCCAATTTTAATTTAATTTTTTACTTTTTCTTATTGGTCCATGCACATCATGTGAAACTCAATTATATAGGTATACATTTATTCAAATTTCAATCAAGTACAAAATAGATTGAATGTGGAAAAGGGTGAAAGACAAATATACAAGTGTCTAGATTCCACATCGATTATTTCTTAGGTCCAGGTGTGAAGGAATGTGTACGTGATGCTTTTAAACTTTCTCCTTTCAGGCACACAAAGCACACATGTTATGCAACGCAACGTTTAATAAATGCAATGTACTACATAACCTCTTATATGTACGGTTCTCGTATGTCGGTCACAGGTATTTAAGACCTATATAATTACGTACATTCATGGTCAGGGTATATATATATAAGCTGTCTGGGTGGTGGTATATGCTGAGGAATGGACGGGGACAATAAACAAGTATAATATATTTTACTTGGCCTTAGAAAAAAAAATTAAAAAATAAAGGTTAAACATAACCATAAATCCCATTAATATGGAGTCCTTTTTATTTAGCGATTGTAATATTAATGGTATCAGTAGAATAGTGGCCTTTAAATAAAGGGATCAGGCTCTACTAGTATATATCGATAGTAATTTTGTTGCAGATAAAGCTGCAAACTTGCCAATCTTTAATTTGCGTAAAGGTAGCTATATGAGCTTGGTCTCTATCTTCTCAGCTCTACCAGTACCTTAGTATTTGTCGCTCTTGATCGTCAGACATTTCGACCCAAGGGTCTTCTTCAGTGACTACAAAACTGCGACTTTATAGACGCTCTAAAAGTCGCTGTCAAGACGTCGTGCTGTATTGGTGGTTTATTGTGACTGGCCATGGCAAGCCTTATGGGGAAGAGTTGCAGGAAAAAGCAGCTGAAATCTGAGAACGGTGTCATTGTCACGTGCACATAGCATAGCTTACCATTAATTTTGCAATGCCATACTATACACGCAACTCACTTTAATAAATTTTGGGATTTACAGAAGATACAGGTATAATACATGTGTAACCGTGCCGAAGGTAGGGATCACCAAGTCACTTAGTCACAGGTGAACTCAAAGACAGGATTAAGTCATGGAGAGTGAAGTGCAAATGGGTGTCAATAAACTCAATGTTTACACTAAACAAACTTAGCTAGGTGATTGTACATGTAATTATACACAATAGTCACGTGAGTGCCCTATTACACATGTCTACAAAAATACAAAAATATAGTTAACACTGAGGACAAATCCAAGTTTTCTTCTTCTGTCTGGCTTGTACTTGCATACAGGTGGTATGAAACCACTTCTTACAATTGGAACAACTAATTATTACTTGAGACACTTGTTCTATTTGTCTACAAATACAATAGAATTTTACAGTTTTCCTTTTGAGGACCCTCAAGCCTCTCTTCCTATTAGCAGTTGCTTGCCTAAGAGGAAACAGTCTCATTTTTTTCAATTCCAAGGATTTCTATTTCACAGAATATCATAGAGAGGAATTAACTAATGCTATATAGTGACAATTATAAGAGAATTTGTACCATTAAAAATTCTCTTAAGTGAGTGGCTTCAAAGTCTGATCCAATTGGCTCTTCACCATAGCATAAACTGGTGGCAAAGTCCAGGGCAAAAAGACCACAGTCACTGCCATTGGTCTGTTGTGCAACGTTGCAAAATTCCATGCACATTCTGTCTTCTTCTTTGCCATGGATAACTGCTATTTGCCTCTGGAGATCTTCCCCAATGGCAGACATAAAAAGTTGTCATCAAGTGTAGTAGGAAGCT
This sequence comes from Chondrosia reniformis, assembly GCA_947172415.1. Lineage (NCBI taxonomy): Eukaryota > Metazoa > Porifera > Demospongiae > Chondrillida > Chondrillidae > Chondrosia > Chondrosia reniformis. The sequence goes on along the minus strand of OX359199.1, from coordinate 3,765,222 downwards.
TGCTGTCATAAATGGCTACACTACCCGGCTTACAAAACAGGTTTGAAATACAAACCCAGTGCACATTACACAGATTAATGATTTGAACATAAGGCTATAGTAAAATAAGAAAATTAAAAAATATAAGTGAAATTCAATAATTGTTACAACTGAACTACTAACCTTAAGTATTCCACACTTTAGACAAGAACCAGAGACTCTGAGCAACAAGGGATTCAATAATCCCCCCACCTGAGGAAACTGTTGTACCAATAATTTTAGTCCAGCAGCGATGACACTATCATCCAACCATTGAGTAGACAATAACAAACTCTTATGGTTCAATGACAGACTAAGTTCAGGTATCCAAGAGCTACTGGTGGCTCTTGGATACCCGAATACAGGTGATTCTGGATTGGCTGGTTTGGGTATAACAGGTTCTGGGTTAATATCAGTGACCTGGATACTGGTCAGGTCAACTAGGTCTACTACCTGCATGCTGTTCTCCTGGGATAGAAACACTTATAATTACTGTCATCCTTCACAATTGCAATCACCTGTAGCTATATAAATACCTTTAAAATGTTGTTGGAATTGGTAATAGACTGTTCCTTAGTCCTGTCTACATCCATATGGTTTGGATGGTTGCTTGCCTCATTGCTGGCTATTTTGATTCTCTTTGGAGAGGGTAGGCTACATAAATATTTTGAATTAAGTTAGTGCAGTATGTATATATTATACAAGGTATATACCTTTCACCAGTTGCGATGTTGGAACATTTTCTGCCTCCATGGCAGTGAGAATTGCAAATAATGCCCTTCTTCACACAGTGGCATTTGCGGGTAGAGCATCCAGTGGTGCACTTGCAGGCCATTCCAACAAACCGATTCCAAGGGGTTTGTTGCCTTGTTGCCTTGCTGCCTGTCTGAGTGAGATGGATGCAGTAGCTTTCCAATCTTCCTCTGACCACTGTAATGAGCCTTTGTACTCTTCAATTTCATTTGAAAGGTAACAGACACTAAATACACCATGTTGACACCTGCATTAAATAAGTTTCATAATTAATTAATCTGTGGCACATTGGATTAATATTATAACGTAAAACATCTGTTTGTAATATATGGGCTGTTTCTATACCTTAAACGGTAGAGGTGTTGCCTCTTGCCCACAACCTCTACAACAATGCAAGGCAGACGAGACATGGCAGAGTTGTCCCTATCAATACGTGGAATCCTAACTGATACAGTGTCACCAATTGAGAATGTCTTCACTGTCTTATGGCTGTTGTACCGCTCTGCCATCCTCTTAGCTGATAACAGGTATTTTTTATCAGCCGTCACACTCTCTTATCTGTGTCATTCATATGAGAGAAGTATGTACATATACAACATGGCCAATATATTCCCCTAACAATATTGCAATAGTTCAATGTCTATACCTTCTTGTGCTTTTGCATTGTTGCAAGTGCATTTTCCCTTAGTGTCAATTGGTTCCCAAGATTATCAGATTCTATTGAACTCCCCTGGCCTGCAGCTGGCTTCTTTGCCTCCAAATCTCCTAACTCCAGAACATGATCAGCCTCAATAACTGACCCAACTTCAGGCTCCACATCTTCATGTACCATAACAGTAGTAGAGTCAGTTGATCTCTCCTGTTCTAGCTTCTGCAACTCCAAATCTGCTAGCTCCAGATTGTGATCATCCTCAGTAACCGACCCAACTTCAGGTGCAGTATTTTCATGTATTGTGGCAGTCTGAGTAGGTCTCTCCTGTTCTGACTTCTGTATATCTTCATCTTTCAAAGTCTCAGTGCCAGTTGGATGCTCCACTGCACATTCATCAAGCAAGTTCTCTTCGAGGATAATTCCATTAATGCATGTGGATGGGAAGAGAACTGATCTTGGTTTCTGGCCAAAAACCAGTTAATAGGGACTAGCTCCAGTTGCTTCATGAACTTGTGTGTTCATAGCATCTATATTAAGGTGGAAAGGCTGACTATGACACAGGCTAGTCACAGGCTATTAATACTGGAAGTTGGTTTATGAGCCTCACATGCATTAGACTCACAGATTATTCGTGGAAGCCAGTCACTCCAGGGTGGGTTGGTACACTGTAATTTGTTCTCATTGATCTCTGCTGCAAGCTTCTTTTGTAGGGTAAAATGGGCTCTCTCAACTAGGCCTTGACTTTGAGGGTGTCGAGGACGGCCATTAATTAACTGAATCCCTGAATGCCAGACCTGCAATAAATTCTCAATTACTTCATTAACAAACTCCCGGCCATAATCAGATTGAAGGATACGAGGAACGCCAAAATAGGGAAAAATATGTGAATGTAAAGCTTCTGCTACATTAACTGCACTCTTGTTCTCAAAGGCATAAACAAAATTGAACTTGGACCAGTGATCCACACAGTGCAGGATCCATTTCTTTTCCCCATGAGGCAAATGCCTCATGTCAATAAGGTCAATCTGTGAAATGGGAGAAAATCATGTTATGCTAAAACATATATACTATAAGCAGCCACCATGTATACCATCATGCATGAGCCACTATGGATATGCATGGGTATATACATGTATATATAGGACATGTACATGTCATGCCTATATACTTGCCGGCAACCGTGAGAAAAAACCACTTGCAATAATTGGTTTTAACGGAGCACTAATGTGTTGAGATTTGCGAAGCTGACAAGTGGGACAAAGAGCTATGAACTTCTCCACTACACTTCTTGGAATTCCTTGGTACATACTCTGAATCTATATAAAATAGGAAGGAGCTATGCACACATGCAGCTGCATGCATGTATGTATATGCATCACATATATACATACATGAACTCAGGAGCCAGGTTCTTAACTTAACATTTATATACCTTTTCATAGGTCTTCCTGTAGCCTGCATGTATAAGATCTTTTTTATGGATATCAAAAATTATTTGATAGAACTCTTCTACATAAGCAATTCTCCGAAACTGTCCTTAAACAGAGTTGTCTTCCACTTTCTATATATATACATTTTATGGAGGGGTCAGGCATGCTTGCATATATTCACATGACATAGTTATTGCATTGGCTGTGAGTTCATGCTGAACCAAGTGATTGCATTCATTCAATTACCTGTTGCTTTGCTGGCACAACTAGCACATCTCGGGCATCTAGACTTGGAAGATCCAGCAATTGAAATTTGTTTTTCTTTACATAAAAACGTAAATTCTTATCTGCAGTTGAGGGATCTTTGATGGTGGCTTTAATCCTTTCTCCAAATTTTGGGTAGTAAGTGCCACTTGTACCCCTCTTGCTGTCTGGTGGAAATTTCTCTGACAGAAAAGACTGGAAATCGATTTTGTGTTTTTCCATCCTTAATTTCAAGGTTAGTTGCACCTATTAGCTTTTGTGTTGCTTATACAACTAGTACATACATCTAGTACATATATATAAATAGTAAATACAACTAGTACATACAACTTGTACATACAACTGGTACATACAACTAGTACATGCAACTGGCATATACAAGTAGTACATACAACTAGTACAAACACTAGTACATTCAACTAGTTCATACAACTAATACATACAACTAGTAGATTAAACTAGAACTACAACTAGTACATAGAACTATTACATACAACTATTACATACAACTAGTACATACATCTAGTACATACAAACTAGTACATGCAACTAGTACGTACAACTAGTAAGTAGAACTATTACATACAACTAGTACATACATCTAGTATATACAACTAGTACATACAACTAGTACTACACCTAGTACATACAACAAGTACTGCAACTAGTACATAGAAATAGCACATAGAACTAGTACATAGAATTATTACATAAAACTAGCACACAAAACTAGAACTACAACTAGTCCATAGAACTAGTACATACAACTAGCACATACACCTAGTACTACAACTAGTCCATAGAACTAGTACACACAACTAGTAGATTAAACTAGAACTACAACTAGTATATAGAACTATTACATACAACCAATATATACGTCTAGTACATACAACTAGTACATACAACTAGTTATACAACTAGTACATATAACTAGTACATAGAATTATTACATACAACTAGTATATACATCTAGTACATACAACAAGCACACAACTAGTACTACAACCAGTACATAGCACTAGTACATACAACTAGTACATACAACTAGAATTACAATTAGTACATACAAGTAGTATTTACAAATTGAACATTAAACTAGTACATAGAACAAGTATTAGTTGTATGTACTAGTTGTATGTACAAGTTGTATGTACTAGTTCTATGTACTAGTTGTATGTACCCGTTACTAGTTGTATGTACTGGTTGTATATACTAGTAATATGAACTAATTATGTGTACTAGTTGTATATACTAGGTATATGTACTAGTTATATATAATAGTTATGTACTAGTTTTATGTACTAGTTGCATGTACAAGTTGTATGCACAATTTGTATATACTAATTTTATGTAATAATTCTATGTACAAGTTCTATATACTAGTTGCAGTACTAGTTGTATGTACTAGTTGTATGTACTAGATGTATGTGTACGTTCTAGTCATATGTACTATTTGTATGTACAAGTTATATGAACGAGTTCTAAGTACTAGTTGTATGTGCTAGTTGTATGTGCAAGTTGTATGTACCTTTGACTAGATCATACACATATAACTAGTACATATAAATAGTATGTACAACTAGGACATACAACTAGTATATTAAACTAGAACTGCAACTGGTACATAGAACTATTACATACAACTAGTACATACATCTAGTACATAAAACTAATACATACAAGTAGTACTAGGACATACCACTAGTACATAACTAGTATATATAACTAGTACATACACCTAGTCTATCCAACTAGTACATATAACTAGTACATACTACTAGTACATACACCTAGTCTATACAATTAGTACATACAACTAGTACATACTACTAGTACATACAACTAGTGCATACAACTAGTAGATACAACCAGTACACTAGTACATTCAACTAGTATATACAACAAGTATAAACAAGTAGTACGTATAACTAGTACATACCACTAGTGCATAAAAATTGTACATACAACTAGTACTTACAACTAGTTCATACAACTTGTATATACAATGCAAAATAAAAACATTAAAAACAAGTATTTCGAGTTTAAAAACTCGTGGGGCTTCCGCCCCCCGAATTAATTTGAACTACTTGGCGGCATCGTTGGAATTTATTATATATATTCGTAATACTAACGATTGAAAACGCTTAAGTGTCCTAAACTTTATAAATAACGATGGAAAAGCTTCGTAAACTAAAGCTTCCTGAACGCCGCCATTTGCAAAAACGATGTATTGACGTATAAATTAAGGGTTACAATAGTTGCGTATGAACTCGTTTTATACATATATCGACGTATAAAATAAGTGTTATAACACAAGCGTATGAACCCGTATTATATATATATATATCTTTCCGTAACATGAAGCCGTACAACGTAATCGGCAAATGAAAACAATATAAGGGGCTGCCATAGGCAGCCCCTAAAATTAAAATTAGAAATAGGGATGGCCCAAGCAACAAATGAAAAAACGAATCTTGAAAAAGTAGTGAAACAAGACTGTGTCCATGAGATAAGGGATACTGAAATTTAAGTGACCATACACCTCATTTCTATGTTTGGGTGGACCTGTATGATGATAGCTGAAGTAGGGATGGTGCACCTAAACATATATAGAAGTGATGTGTATAGTAAAGTCAGTAAAATTTCAGTATGCCTTATCACATGGTCACTGTCGTGTTTCACTACTTTTTCCAGATGTGTTTGTCAATTGTTGCATGAGCCATCCCCACTTCTAATTTCATTTTTTTAAATATTTTTATTTTGCTTGTTTTCCCCCTTTTTTCTTAATATTATTTGTTAAAATTTATTTTGTAATTGTTCTCTTAGCAATAAATTTGCAAAAAGAGAGAGAGAGCAGATAACCCAGAAATTTTAATTAGAAAATGGTGTCTGAAAAGGACTTCCCACTTGTAACACCTTCAGAAATAATATGCTTTGTAACCATTTTACCTAGATACAAATCATACAAAATCGAACCTGAACTAGGGAATAGGCTACACCAGGTTTGAAGGCGTTTTATATTTTCTTCAACACAAGCGGAATATAGCTCAAGAAAAGAAAGAATAAGAATAATAATAAGACCGAGAAAGTGAGGAATTTGTCGAGATGGCGTTTTTGTTTTTTCGTTCGTTACTGCTTCACGACGAGTGGTACGTAATCAAGCTAGCACAATTAACATTTACAGATTTTTTTAGCAAAAGTGGTTCAGTTGCAGAGCTGGTTGATGCGGTTTTCACAATTTTGATTGTAAATGTGTGGTACAAAAGTGAATGTCTGATGAATTTCTTCGTTGCTAATGTGTCTAAAACTTCTAAAACCTTTTCCTGTGTTATCAACGGCTATATTGAGTAAATCCCTTCATCTACTGCACCCAGTCAATAAGTGGATGCTACCTTGACCTGCTCGCCCACACTTATAGGAACCTTATCTATGCCGTCTTTTCCAATTTACGGTGTTAGAACTCTTCTCTTGGCTGAGCCACTATGCAACACAATGATTGCGCTGAAGATACCCTTTTTCCTGTGATGCTGTTTCTATATTAAATGTGTCTATTGGTGGGAGCTGGTATTATAATGAGGTACTATGGTGTGTGTTCCTCGGAATATTCGGACTTTGATTATGATTTTTACAGTTTGATAATTATGCAGTGTGCCCCGATATGGTTTTGCAGGGGTTTGTTGTTCGAGTACGTATACCATTACATGAAGAAACTGGAATATGGCCCTATCTGGAGGAAGTACGCTCAGCCTTAAGCTTCTAGGTAAATCATTTCTTTTGTTGAACTGTTTTGGTTGCAGTATTGGGGATTGGCTGATTGGTGAAAGGGTTTGTTTTAACTGACACTCTCCTTCCATCATTTTCCACACACTTTGCAGTAAAATTTTACAAAGACAGAAAGCAATATGGTTGAATAAGATTATGTCATCTGTATTGCACTTCATATTCACACACACATGTATATACAGAATAGGGAGTATTTGTTGTGTTGATATTAGTAATAGTGGTTAGTTGAGCATCAGCAACACAAACTATCTGATAGAATGTTTCGACTGACCTCATCTAACCCCTATTACTAATGTACAGTCAGGCTTAACTTTAAGAAATGGGAGGATTAACTGGATATATCTAGGTATAATAATATCTGGCAAAAAACGGACATTGTAATAGTCTAACTATTTTTGATTTGACTTAATTAACATACAACAACACACAATTTCCTTTTATAATGTAAACAGTTCAGTAACTTAATACAACATGATAATGAAAGTGACAAGATTAGAAATACACACTTCATATATAAAGTGGTTCATAAAGTATTAGTTTACATACAAATTACGTTATTAGTATACCACCAAATTAATGTTTAACTAATGTGACTACATATATGCATACATGTACTTATGTGCACAATATATGATGGAACAATGACAGTATATCACCCTTTTCATTTGACTGCATTAGGAGACATTCATCCTCTTTTAGTACACTAGTTACACTATCTTCCTTCACAAATTCAGACTGACCCTTGAGTTGACACAGTAGGATATCTCCATCATAACACTCTTCCTGGGTACATGACCCCACACAATGACCTTGACAAAAGTGAGAAGTTATTTGCACAACCCCTTTGGAAAATTTACACTGTGTGCTGAATGCATCAAGAATATAGCTTAAATTCTTCCTTATCAAATATTTATAAGCTTCCCTTCTCCCCAGTTACACTTTGGTTATCTAAAATTACAGTGTGTGGAGCTCCCCTTCAGTGTCTAGTTCAAAGCGAGGTGGATCAAAGACCTTTCCTTCAGGGGTTTCCTTTTTGTACTTCTCTGAAGCAAAGAACCTAACAAGTCATTAGCAATTCAAACAGTAGTGACAAGATGAGCAAAATTAGCTAAATCCTTTGTAGTTTTGGATAACTGGTCCCAGCTGAGTGCCAAGAACATAACAGTAAAACCATTCTTCTCAAAGAGTGTCTGAAGGTCATGTTCATCAAAGGGCTGACATTCATAAAGACTATCACATGGAGGAGGGAGAAGAGGTACATCTGAAATAACTTGTTTAGCTGGGTGTTTTTAGGCAAAAATTCTAAAAAGTCAATACTAGTTATGAACCGGTTGTATTTACTAGTTTTGTGTACTAGTTGTATGTACTAGTTATATGTACTAGTAGTGTGAACTAGTTGTATATACTATTTATATATACTAGTTATAAGTGTATGTTCTAGTCATATGTACTAGTTGTATGTTCAAGTAGTATGTACTATTTGTAAGTTGTACTTGTAAGTACTAGTTGTATGTACAAGTAGAATGTACTATTTGTATGTTCCAGTTGCATGTACTAATTGTATGCACTAGTTGTATGTACTAGTTATATGTACTACTACTATGTACTAGGTGTATGTACTATTTATATATACTAGTTATATGTGTTTGTACTAGTAATGTGTGTAGTTGTGTGTACTAATTATAAGAAATAATAAAAATTTTCTACAAAAATAGTGAAGATGTAGGGATGGCATAAAAAGTAGAGAAACAAGAAAGGGATGTTACACAGTGAAGCATTAGCTGTGCATGAATCATACAACACCCTTGCTTGTAGGATTCATGTATAGCTAATGCTTCACTGTGTAACATCCCTTTCTTGTTTCTCTACTTTTTATGCCATCCCTACATCTTCACTATTTTTGTAGAAAATTTTTAATATTTCTAGTTTCTGTACTTTTTATGGAGCATGGGCTAGGAATTAGATTCATATAATTAAAATCATTTTGGTTTCGCAATCTTCGACTGATTATGACGTCATTAAAATGGCGACTTTATTGAGGCCTTGACTCTAGGGTCATGAAAACCGTCATGCTCAATAATAGCGTTATCGCTCTCGCTTCTACAAAAGAATACAGCTCGGAAAATTTGCAGTAGTTTCGTGTAACAATTAGTCCAAAAGCTTATATAGTTTTTTAGTTATGGCTGACGAAGAAGAATAATAATAAGAAGAATATGAAGAAGACGAAAATGGGAATTTTTAAAGTTTATTATTTCGCCAGCGGGACATATTCGCTTGCCTTTAAGGTCTATTTAGAGTATGTATATTGTATATTTAGCTATACATAGCCTTGTTTTGTCGATTTTCGGCCTATTTTGGGATTTCGCTCCTATACCAATGTATGGGGAAAACGAAAAAAACCGTGTCATCCCTACATAGGGAGTACTACCGTACTCCCTGATATACTAGTTGTATGTACTAGTTTTATGTACTAGTTGTAGGTTCTAGTACTAGTTATATTAGATATTTGGTAGGTACTAGTTGAATCTCCTAGATACTAGTTTTATGTACTAGTTGTATGTACTAGTTTTATGTACTAGTTGTATGCACTAGTTATATGTACTAGTTGTTTGTACAAGTTGTATGTACTAGCTGTATATACTACTTGTGTGTACTAGTTGTACGTACTACTTGTATGGACTAGTTGTATGTACTAGTTTCTAGTTGTATGCACTAGTGGTATGTACTAGTTATATATATTTACTAGTTGTATGTATTAGTTGTGTGTAAAAATTGTATGTACCATTTATAGATACTAGTTAAATGTGTATGTTATTGTTTCATGTACTAGTTGTATGTATGGGTAGTATGTACTATTTGTAAGTTCTAGTTGTATGTACCAGTTGTTTGTACTAGTTCATGTACTACTTGTTTGTACTGGTTGTATGTACTATTTATATGTACTTGCTATATGTGTATATACTAGTTATATGTAGTAGTTGTGCGTACTAATTATATATACTAGTTGCATTTACTAGTTTTATGTCCTAGTTGTATGTATTGGTTATATGTCCTAGTTTATGTACTCGTTCTATGTACTAGATCCATGTACATTTTATAGGGGCGCCACAGGCGCCCCTATAATTTTTTTTCAGAAATTATGTTAACGTATGGCTTCCTGTTCGTAGTCTTGTATATATATATATATATATATATATATATATATCTGTCAAAAAATGGTGGACGTTCGGCTAGCTTTCGTTTTCTAACTTAAAATTGGCTTTCTCTTCCTTAGCGTAGAACATTGACTGAACAAATTGGACTTAAAAACCACCCTTACTAATGCTATGTAACGTAAAGCTTGCACAAAAACGTTTTCTACTAGATATGGCCTTGAAAAATTGACGGCCAACAAGAGTCGATCAGAAATCGGTTAACCGACTAAGGGAACCAGCCAAGTATTTCGAGTTTACATAGGGGCACCCAGCGCCCCAGGAGTTTTTTAAACTCGAACTCCTTGTTATAGCATTAGTTGTATGTACTAGTCTTACGTACTGTTTGTTTGTACTAATTTTATGTACTAGTATTATGTACTAGTTGTATGTTCTAGTTGTATGTAGTATTTATATGTACCAGTTATATGTGAATATTCTAGTAATATGTACTAGTTGTATGTACAAGTTGTAAGTACTATTTGTAAGTACTAGTTGTTTGAACTAGTTATATGAAATAGTTGTAGGAACTAGGAATATACATTGGATGTTTTTACTAGTTTTATGTACTAGTTACTAGTTATATATGGTAGTTGTATGAACTAGATGTATGTACTAGGTGTATGTACTATATATATGTCCTAGTTATATGTGTATGTACTAGTTCTATGTAGTTGTTGTATGTACTAGTTATATGTCCTAGTTTTATGTACTCGTTCTATGTACTAGTTCTATGTACTAGTTGTAGTACTAGTTGTATATACTAGTTGTATGTATTAGGTATATGCATTAGTTCTACGTACTACTTGCATGTACAATTTCCTAATTTTATGAAATAGTTTTGTTTACTACTGTATGTACTAGATGTATGTACTAGTTTTATGTACTAGTTACTAGTTGTATATGCTAGTTGTATGTACTAGTTGTATGTGCCAGGTGTATGTACTATTTATATATACTTGTTATATGTGTATATACTAGTTATATATGTAGTTGTTGTGCGTACTAATTATATATACTAGTTGCATTTACTAGTTTTATGTCCTAGTTGTATGTATTGGTTATATGTCCTAGTTTATGTACTCGTTCTATGTACTAGATCCATGTACATTTTATAGGGGCGCCACAGGCGCCCCTATAATTTTTTTTCAGAAATTATGTTAACGTATGGCTTCCTGTTCGTAGTCTTGTATATATATATATATATATATATATATATATATCTGTCAAAAAATGGTGGACGTTCGGCTAGCTTTCGTTTTCTAACTTAAAATTGGCTTTCTCTTCCTTAGCGTAGAACATTGACTGAACAAATTGGACTTAAAAACCACCCTTACTAATGCTATGTAACGTAAAGCTTGCACAAAAACGTTTTCTACTAGATATGGCCTTGAAAAATTGACGGCCAACAAGAGTCGATCAGAAATCGGTTAACCGACTAAGGGAACCAGCCAAGTATTTCGAGTTTACATAGGGGCACCCAGCGCCCCAGGAGTTTTTTAAACTCGAACTCCTTGTTATAGCATTAGTTGTATGTACTAGTCTTACGTACTGTTTGTTTGTACTAATTTTATGTACTAGTATTATGTACTAGTTGTATGTTCTAGTTGTATGTAGTATTTATATGTACCAGTTATATGTGAATATTCTAGTAATATGTACTAGTTGTATGTACAAGTTGTAAGTACTATTTGTAAGTACTAGTTGTTTGAACTAGTTATATGAAATAGTTGTAGGAACTAGGAATATACATTGGATGTTTTTACTAGTTTTATGTACTAGTTACTAGTTATATATGGTAGTTGTATGAACTAGATGTATGTACTAGGTGTATGTACTATATATATGTCCTAGTTATATGTGTATGTACTAGTTCTATGTAGTTGTTGTATGTACTAGTTATATGTCCTAGTTTTATGTACTCGTTCTATGTACTAGTTCTATGTACTAGTTGTAGTACTAGTTGTATATACTAGTTGTATGTATTAGGTATATGCATTAGTTCTACGTACTACTTGCATGTACAATTTCCTAATTTTATGAAATAGTTTTGTTTACTACTGTATGTACTAGATGTATGTACTAGTTTTATGTACTAGTTACTAGTTGTATATGCTAGTTGTATGTACTAGTTGTATGTGCCAGGTGTATGTACTATTTATATATACTTGTTATATGTGTATATACTAGTTATATATGTAGTTGTTGTGCGTACTAATTATATATACTAATTGTATGTACTAGTTTTGTGTATTAGTTGTATGTACTAGTTATATGTCATAGTTTATGTACTCGTTCTATGTCCTAGATCTATGTACTTTTTATAGCACTAGTTGTATGTAATAGTCTTATGTTCTGTTTGTTTGTACTAATTTTATGTACTAGTTTTATGTACTAGTTGTATGTACTCTTTGTATGTACTAATTGTGTGTACTAGTGGAATGTACTAGTTGTATGTACTCATTACTAGTTGCAAATAATCGTTTCATGCACTAGTTGTATGTACTAGTTGAATGTAGTAGTTGTATGTTCTAACTATATGAACAAGTTGTATGTACTAGTTTTAAGCACTAATTATGTACTAGTTGTATGTACTAGTTGTATGTTCTAGGTGTATGTACTAGTTTGTTGGTTCTAGTACTAGTTATACTAGGTACTAGGTAGGTACTAGTTGTATGTTTTAGATACTAGTTGCATGTACAAGTGGTATGTACTAGTTTAATGAACTAGTTGTATTTACTAGTTACTAGTTGTATATAGTAGTTGTATGTACTAGGTGTATGTACTATTTATATGTACTAGTTATATGTGTAGTTGTGTGTACTAATTATGTAAAATTGTTGTAAGTACTTGTTGTATGTACTAGTTGTATGTTCTAGTTGTAGGTTCTTGTACTAGTTATACTAAGTACTAGGTAAGTAGAAGTTGTATGTCCTAGATACTAGTTGTATTTACTAGTTGCATGCAACAGTTTTGTGAACTAGTTGTATGTACTTGTTGCATGTACTAGTTGTATGTACTTGGTGTGTATAGTTTTATGTACTAGTTGTATGTACTAGTTGTAGGCAATATTTACATGTACTAGTTATATGTGAATTTTCTAGTCATATGTTCTATATGTATGTACAAGTTGTATGTACTAGTTGTATTAAGTGGTTGTATGTACTAGTTGTGGGTACTAGTTGTATGTACCACTTGTATGTACTAGTTGTATGCTCTGGTTGTATTTACTAGTGGGATGTACTAATTGAATGTACTAGGTGTATGTACTATTTATATGGACTACTAATTTGTGTATGTCATAGTTATATGAAGTAGTCGTGTGTACAAAGGTAGCGCTAACTGCAAGAGTTAGTAGAATCCGAAGAGGTTAAGGTCTCTCGAGACTAAACCTTGTGGAACCTGACTATAGTAGTGTAGCCACCCTAACTGAGACTGTGGAGGAAGGTGTGGGAGCCCAGGGACAGGAAGAGCTTCACCAAGTTCAGGCTGGGACTGAACAAAATGGTGAGCTGTTTACAGGCCCTGTTGAAACTCCCGCACATGATCATCCCAGTCCCAGGACAAGTGGCAATGATCATCTGATGCAACTTTTAATCAAAGCAAAAGATGTATGTCTCCGAAAGAAACCTGGAGATTTCTCTGATAGAAAACCCTGTGGGACAGTGGGGTTCAACCATGTAGATACAGCACTGCTTCAGGAGGCCAATGATTGAGTGGAGAAAGAGTGGCAGGAAGGCCCTAGGTCGGCCTGGCACTTGAACTGTCTGGTCTACTCTGTTGTTATGGCTGTGAGGGGAAAGACTACCTACGATTTGCAGCCATGCAACCAGTGAAGGAAATCAGACGATCAGAAGGGAAGTAAGAGACAGGAAGGTCGCATAAGTGACAGGGAGGCCAAAGACATTAGGTTTAGAAGACTACTTGTCTGGTTGGATGTGGAAATAGCGCGTCAACAGAATAACAATCCTATGACCAAAACACCAGAAAGTACTCCGAAGGAAGCTTTGGAGGGAATTCCATTCAATAAACCTGAATGTGCTGATCAGAGCTTGGAAAAAGACACTGGGGAAACTCAGGGTCTGGACCCTACAAGAGCAAAGATCGAATGAATGCAGGAAATTCCAGGAACAAAACCACCTTTGGAATACCCAAAGGAAGTTCCGGATGAATGGCAATGTTTCAACCTCCAATGAAGCCCCCTCAATTGAGGTAGTAAGAGATGTTTGGACAAAGATTGTAGGTACTGTTGGTAAGGTCAACAAAGACGACCCAGGGGTGGAAGAATGGCTAAAGGAAACCAAAAGAGGGTGGGTAGAACCTCCTCTGAAGGTCCCAATAGCATTGATGAGACAAAGCTGAGGAAAGCCTTGAAAAAGGCAAAAAGCTAGTCTGCCCCTTGGCTGGATGGCATCCACACTTTTTGGTGGAAAGCACTCCCCTCTGCACAGTCTGCTTTGGAAGATGTACTACGGAGGATGTTGAGCGGAGATCTGTCAGTCCCAGACTGGCTTACAAAGGGTCACACTCTACTCATCCCCTAAAAGGGTGACCCCATGATGAGAGCCATGCAGAGAACTGTTCTCTGTTCAGCTGTAAGGCTATTGAGGAGACATCTATCTGTTGAGGGATTGGGGCCTGGACGATAAATAGTCCTGTCCCAGTCCTTGCCTGTTGACTTCTGGAAAGCAGTGGTGGATTCGTGTATGCAAATACTGCCTCCTATTATGACGGCCAACTTTGGCCAGACGTGCACCTCTCTGCTGCTGCCGGAAGGAGGCAATACCGAGGCTTCTGGAAAAAAAACAAAGAAGGGAAAACATAACTGACTGAGGGTTTTCCAAGCCAGATACTCCTTGCCTTAGTAAACTAAGGCAAGAAGTAACAAGGTTCTCAATAATGGCTTTTGTTTCTAAAGTAGTTGTGTGTACTAGTTCTATGTACTAGTTATATGTACTAGTTGTAGTACTAGTTGTATGAACTAGTTGTATGTACTATTTCTATGTACTAATTGTATGTACTATTTATATGTACTAGTTGCATGTACTAGATGTATGTACTATCACTAGTTATATTTACTAGTTGTATGTACTAGTTGTATGTACTAGTTGTATGTACTAGTTGTATGTACTAGTAGCAAGTACTAGTTGTATGTACTAGGTTTATGTACTAGTTCTATGTACTAGTTGTATGTACTAGTTTTATGTACTCATTCTATGCACTAGATCTACGTAATAGTTGTATGTACCTGATGTATGTACTATTTGTATGTACTGTTTGGATGTACTAGTTGTATGAACTAGTTTTATGAACTACTTCTGGTTATATTTACTAGTGGTAGGTACTAGTTGTATGTAGCAGTTGTATGTACTAGTAGTATCTACTATTTGTATGTACTATGTGTAGGTACTATTTATAAGTACCAATTATATGTGTATGTAGTAGTTTTATGTTTGTGAACTAGTGTTATATACTAGCTGTATGTACTTGTTGTATGTACTATTTATAATTACAAGGTATATGTATATTTACTAGTTATATGTACTTGGTGCTTGTACTAGTTGTATGAACTAGTTGTATGTACTAGTTATATTAAATAGTTGTATGTACTAGTTGTATGTACTAGTTGCATGTACTAGTTGTATGTACTAGTTGCATGTACTAGTTAAATGTACTAGGTACTATATTGATGCACTATTTATATGTACTAGTTATATGTAGTAGGTGTGTACTAGTTATAGGTCCTAGTTTTATGTACTCGTTCTATGTACTAGTAGTTGTATGAACTACTTGTAAATTATTATTATCATTATTAAACTTTTAAGTACATTGTGTGAGTGCTCCACACTAAGGCAACTTGCCCCGTATTGCACTGTACAAGACCAAAACCGTAAAAAAATTAAAAAAAAAAACAAAAGAATTCACATTTCTGTTTCTGTCATTAAACATCCTAATAACTCTTATATACCAAGTGTATGTACACTTCTCTGTTCTAGTTATATTTTTATGTATTAGTTATATATTGTAGATGTGTGTACTAGTTATATGTACTAGTGGAAAGTATTAGTTGTATGTACTAGTTGTATGTACTAGATTTATGAACTAGTTGTATGTACTAGTTGTATATACTATTTATAATTACTAGGTAAATGTGTATGTACTAGTTATATGTAATAGGTGTAGGTACTAGTTATATGTCCTAGTTGTTTTTCCTAGTTGTATGCAGTAGCTATGTACTAGTGGAATATACAAGTTGTACGTTCTAGTATTATGTAACTTGTTCTGTGAGCTGGTTCTATATACTAGTTTCTAGTTGTATGTACTACTTATATGTACTAATTTTATGAACTAGTTGTATGTATTATGTGTATGTTCTCTTTATAAGTACCAGTTATATGTGCATGTACTAGTTATATGTTGGTGTACTAGTTATAGGTACTAGTTGTATGCACTAGCTGTATGTACTAGTCGTATTTACTATTTATAATTACAAGGTATATGTGTATTTACTAGTTATATATATGTAGCTGGTGTATGTACTAGTTATATTTCCTAGTTGTTTGTCGTAGTTGTATGGACTAGTTGAATGTACTAGTTATATGTACTAATTGTATGTACTAGTTGTGTGTACTCTTTGGTATGTTCTAGTTGTATGTACTAATTTCCTGTTTATGTAGTAGTTGTATATACTAGTTGAATGTACTAGCTGTATATACTAGTTGTATGTACTCTTGATATGTACTATGAATATGTGTATGCACTAGTTATATGTACTAGCTGTATGTACTAGTTATTTGTAATAGTTCTATGGAATTGTCGTATGTTCTATTTGTGTGTACTAATTGAATGCACTAGTTGTATGTACTAGTACCCGATACTATTTGTATGGACTAGTCGAATGTAGTTTTAGATGTTCTAGTTGTATGCACTAGTTGTATGTACTAGTGACTAATTGTATGTACTAGTTGTATGTACTAATTGTATGTATTAGTTGTATGTACTACTTTTATGTACTTGTTATATTTGTATGTACTAGGTGTATGTACTAGATGTATGTACTAGTTGTATGTACTAGTTGTTTTTACTAGTTGTACGTACTGAATATGAACCAGTTGTATGTACAAGATGTATGCCTTAGTTGTTTGTACAAGCTATATACAACTTTTATGAAGTAGTTGTATGTACTAGTTGTATGTATATACTAGTTGTATGTCATAGTCGCATGTACTATTTATAAGAACTAGTTATTAGTTGTGTGAACTAGTTGTACCTACTAATTTTTTGTACTAGTTGTATTTACTAGTTGTATTTATATACTAGTTGTATGGACTAGTTTCTAGTTTTATTTACTTGTTTTAGGTACTGGTTCTAGGTACTAGTCGTATATATTAGTTGTATGTACTATGTGTATGTACTATTTATATGTACTAGTTTAATATTTATGTATTAGTTATATGTTGTAGGTATGTGTACTAGTTATATGTACTAATTGCAAGAACTAGTTGTATGTACTAGCTGTATGGACTAGAACTAGCTATATTTACTAGTTGTAGGTTCTAGTTGTATGTACTAGATACTAGTTGTATGTACTAGTTGCATGTACTAGTTGTATGTACTAGTTGTATGTACTAGTTGTATGTACTAGTTGCCTGTACTAGTTGAATGTGCTAGCTGTATATACTAGTTGTAGGTTCTACTACTAATTATAGTAGGTACTATGTAGGTGCTAATTGTATGTAATAGTTTTTGGTACTACTTTAACGTACTAGTTGTATGTACTAGTTGTATGTACTAATTATATGTGCTAATTGTATGTCCTAGTTGTATGAACCAGTTGGATGTACTTGTACTAGTTATATTTACTAGTTGTAGGTACTGGTTGTATGTTGTAGCTGGATGTAGTAGTTGTATGTACTAGCTCTGTAGTAGTTGTATGAACTAATTTCTTGTTTATGTAGTAGTTGTATATACTAGTTTTATATACGTTTCGTATGTACTAGTTGTATGAACTAGGTGGATGTAATATTTTTATATACTAGTTATATGTGTATGTACTGGTTATATGTAGTAGTTGTATGTAACAGTTGTATGAACTAGTTCCTGTACTAGTTGTATGTTCTAGCTTTATGTACTAGTTGTAGGTTCTAGCTGTATGTAGCAGTTGTAGGTTCTAGTACTAGTTATAGTAGGTACTATGTAAATACTAGTTGTACGTACTAGTTGTTAGTACTACTTTAATGTACTAGTTGTATTTCCTAGTTGTTTGTACTCGTACTAGTTATATTTACTAGTTGTATTAACTGGTTGTATGTGGTAGTTGGATGTAGTAGTTGTATGTACTAATTGTATGTACTAGTTGTATGTTCTAGTTTTATGTATAAACTGGTTGTATGTATTAGTTTCTTGTTTATACAGTATTTGTATATACTGGTTTTATGTTCTCGTACTATGTTCAAGTTGTATGTACTAGTTTCTAGTTGTATGTACTAGTTGTAGGTAGTAGTTGTATGAACTAGGTATATGTACTATTTATATGTGATAATTATATGTGTATATACTAGTTATATGTACCAATTGCAGGTTCTAGTTGTATGTACAAGTTGTATGTACTAGTTTCTAGTTCAATGTACTAGTTGTATGTTCTAGTTGTGTGTACTAGTTGTATGCACTACTTGTATGTACTTGTTGTATGTACTAGGTGTATGTACTATTTATATGTACTAATTGTATGTACTATTTATATGTACTAGTTGCATGTACTAGATGTATGTACTATCACTAGTTATATTTACTAGTTGTATGTACTAGTTGTATGTACTAGTTGTATGTACTAGTTGTATGTACTAGTAGCAAGTACTAGTTGTATGTACTAGGTTTATGTACTAGTTCTATGTACTAGTTGTATGTACTAGTTTTATGTACTCATTCTATGCACTAGATCTACGTAATAGTTGTATGTACCTGATGTATGTACTATTTGTATGTACTGTTTGGATGTACTAGTTGTATGAACTAGTTTTATGAACTACTTCTGGTTATATTTACTAGTGGTAGGTACTAGTTGTATGTAGCAGTTGTATGTACTAGTAGTATCTACTATTTGTATGTACTATGTGTAGGTACTATTTATAAGTACCAATTATATGTGTATGTAGTAGTTTTATGTTTGTGAACTAGTGTTATATACTAGCTGTATGTACTTGTTGTATGTACTATTTATAATTACAAGGTATATGTATATTTACTAGTTATATGTACTTGGTGCTTGTACTAGTTGTATGAACTAGTTGTATGTACTAGTTATATTAAATAGTTGTATGTACTAGTTGTATGTACTAGTTGCATGTACTAGTTGTATGTACTAGTTGCATGTACTAGTTAAATGTACTAGGTACTATATTGATGCACTATTTATATGTACTAGTTATATGTAGTAGGTGTGTACTAGTTATAGGTCCTAGTTTTATGTACTCGTTCTATGTACTAGTAGTTGTATGAACTACTTGTAAATTATTATTATCATTATTAAACTTTTAAGTACATTGTGTGAGTGCTCCACACTAAGGCAACTTGCCCCGTATTGCACTGTACAAGACCAAAACCGTAAAAAAATTAAAAAAAAAAACAAAAGAATTCACATTTCTGTTTCTGTCATTAAACATCCTAATAACTCTTATATACCAAGTGTATGTACACTTCTCTGTTCTAGTTATATTTTTATGTATTAGTTATATATTGTAGATGTGTGTACTAGTTATATGTACTAGTGGAAAGTATTAGTTGTATGTACTAGTTGTATGTACTAGATTTATGAACTAGTTGTATGTACTAGTTGTATATACTATTTATAATTACTAGGTAAATGTGTATGTACTAGTTATATGTAATAGGTGTAGGTACTAGTTATATGTCCTAGTTGTTTTTCCTAGTTGTATGCAGTAGCTATGTACTAGTGGAATATACAAGTTGTACGTTCTAGTATTATGTAACTTGTTCTGTGAGCTGGTTCTATATACTAGTTTCTAGTTGTATGTACTACTTATATGTACTAATTTTATGAACTAGTTGTATGTATTATGTGTATGTTCTCTTTATAAGTACCAGTTATATGTGCATGTACTAGTTATATGTTGGTGTACTAGTTATAGGTACTAGTTGTATGCACTAGCTGTATGTACTAGTCGTATTTACTATTTATAATTACAAGGTATATGTGTATTTACTAGTTATATATATGTAGCTGGTGTATGTACTAGTTATATTTCCTAGTTGTTTGTCGTAGTTGTATGGACTAGTTGAATGTACTAGTTATATGTACTAATTGTATGTACTAGTTGTGTGTACTCTTTGGTATGTTCTAGTTGTATGTACTAATTTCCTGTTTATGTAGTAGTTGTATATACTAGTTGAATGTACTAGCTGTATATACTAGTTGTATGTACTCTTGATATGTACTATGAATATGTGTATGCACTAGTTATATGTACTAGCTGTATGTACTAGTTATTTGTAATAGTTCTATGGAATTGTCGTATGTTCTATTTGTGTGTACTAATTGAATGCACTAGTTGTATGTACTAGTACCCGATACTATTTGTATGGACTAGTCGAATGTAGTTTTAGATGTTCTAGTTGTATGCACTAGTTGTATGTACTAGTGACTAATTGTATGTACTAGTTGTATGTACTAATTGTATGTATTAGTTGTATGTACTACTTTTATGTACTTGTTATATTTGTATGTACTAGGTGTATGTACTAGATGTATGTACTAGTTGTATGTACTAGTTGTTTTTACTAGTTGTACGTACTGAATATGAACCAGTTGTATGTACAAGATGTATGCCTTAGTTGTTTGTACAAGCTATATACAACTTTTATGAAGTAGTTGTATGTACTAGTTGTATGTATATACTAGTTGTATGTCATAGTCGCATGTACTATTTATAAGAACTAGTTATTAGTTGTGTGAACTAGTTGTACCTACTAATTTTTTGTACTAGTTGTATTTACTAGTTGTATTTATATACTAGTTGTATGGACTAGTTTCTAGTTTTATTTACTTGTTTTAGGTACTGGTTCTAGGTACTAGTCGTATATATTAGTTGTATGTACTATGTGTATGTACTATTTATATGTACTAGTTTAATATTTATGTATTAGTTATATGTTGTAGGTATGTGTACTAGTTATATGTACTAATTGCAAGAACTAGTTGTATGTACTAGCTGTATGGACTAGAACTAGCTATATTTACTAGTTGTAGGTTCTAGTTGTATGTACTAGATACTAGTTGTATGTACTAGTTGCATGTACTAGTTGTATGTACTAGTTGTATGTACTAGTTGTATGTACTAGTTGCCTGTACTAGTTGAATGTGCTAGCTGTATATACTAGTTGTAGGTTCTACTACTAATTATAGTAGGTACTATGTAGGTGCTAATTGTATGTAATAGTTTTTGGTACTACTTTAACGTACTAGTTGTATGTACTAGTTGTATGTACTAATTATATGTGCTAATTGTATGTCCTAGTTGTATGAACCAGTTGGATGTACTTGTACTAGTTATATTTACTAGTTGTAGGTACTGGTTGTATGTTGTAGCTGGATGTAGTAGTTGTATGTACTAGCTCTGTAGTAGTTGTATGAACTAATTTCTTGTTTATGTAGTAGTTGTATATACTAGTTTTATATACGTTTCGTATGTACTAGTTGTATGAACTAGGTGGATGTAATATTTTTATATACTAGTTATATGTGTATGTACTGGTTATATGTAGTAGTTGTATGTAACAGTTGTATGAACTAGTTCCTGTACTAGTTGTATGTTCTAGCTTTATGTACTAGTTGTAGGTTCTAGCTGTATGTAGCAGTTGTAGGTTCTAGTACTAGTTATAGTAGGTACTATGTAAATACTAGTTGTACGTACTAGTTGTTAGTACTACTTTAATGTACTAGTTGTATTTCCTAGTTGTTTGTACTCGTACTAGTTATATTTACTAGTTGTATTAACTGGTTGTATGTGGTAGTTGGATGTAGTAGTTGTATGTACTAATTGTATGTACTAGTTGTATGTTCTAGTTTTATGTATAAACTGGTTGTATGTATTAGTTTCTTGTTTATACAGTATTTGTATATACTGGTTTTATGTTCTCGTACTATGTTCAAGTTGTATGTACTAGTTTCTAGTTGTATGTACTAGTTGTAGGTAGTAGTTGTATGAACTAGGTATATGTACTATTTATATGTGATAATTATATGTGTATATACTAGTTATATGTACCAATTGCAGGTTCTAGTTGTATGTACAAGTTGTATGTACTAGTTTCTAGTTCAATGTACTAGTTGTATGTTCTAGTTGTGTGTACTAGTTGTATGCACTACTTGTATGTACTTGTTGTATGTACTAGGTGTATGTACTATTTATGTATACTAGTTATATGTTTATATACTGGTTATGTGTAGTTGTTGTGTGTGAGAACCGGAAATGTGGCTGAAGACAGATCCCTCACAAAATAGTGTAAGAGAATGGAGGAGAGTGGCACGTGAGCTCCGGGAGGCTCAGACTGAAAGGTTAAAAAGTAACCTAGCCGAAAAGTCTCACCAGGGCTCATACCACAGACAAGTCACAAATAGGGAGTCTTATGTGTGGCTTTCTGAGGGGAGACTCAGACCTCAAACTGAGGCTCTGATTCTTGCAGCCCAAGATGATGTGCTGCACACTAGGTGGTACCAAAATAGGATTCTGAAGAATTCTAGCCTCCTAATGTGCAGAGAATGTGGCAAGGCTATGGAAACGGTCAAACACATACTAAACATGTGTGAGCCCAAGGGATTTTCTCTCTACAAAGAGAGACATGACCGGGCAATACTGATAGTGTTGTGGAGACTGTTGAAAGAATATGGATTCAAGCAGGAAGAGCCCTGGTACAAACTAGAAGCAAAACCAGTCTATGAGAATAGGGCTGTCAAAATCTTGTGGGATCCTAGTATCCCTACAGATGATGAAATGACAGAAAGAAGGCCAGACTTAGTGGTTGAGGATCGGCTATGTAAGTCCATCTTCATTATTGAGATGTCAGTTCCTACTGACAGCAATATTAATGGAAGATGGCAAGAGAAGTTCCAAAAGAACCAGAAGCTGGCAGCTGATATGAGGAAACAATTTAGGGGCTACCGAATTAAGGTAGTCCCGATGATAATTGGTGCTTTGGGGACAGTGGACACGCTCCTGGAAGACCTTAGGGGAATTCCAAAGCTGTCAAAAAGTGCAGTAGAAGTGATGATAGCGATGCAGAGAACTGTTCTCTGCTCGGCTGTAAGGATATTGAGGCGACATCTATCTGTTGAGGGATTGGGGCCTGGACGATAAGTAGTCTTGTCCCAGTCCGTGCCTGTCGACCTCTGGAAAGTAGTGGTGGATTTGTGTATGGAGGTACTCCCTCCTATTATGACGGTCAACTTTGGCCCGATGCGCACCTGTCTGCTGCTGCCGGAAGGAGGCAAAGCCGAGGCTTCTGGCTAAAAACCCAAAGAAAGGAAAACATAACTGACTGAGGGTTGTCCAAGCCAGATACTCCTTGCCTTAGTACACTAAGGCAAGAAGTAACAAGGTTCTCCGTTAAGGCTTTTGTTTTTTCAAGTAAGGACTAGTTGTATGTGGTAGTTGTATGTAGGAGTTGTTTGAACTAATTGTATGTACTAATTGTGTGAGCTAGTTGTATGTCCTAGTTTTATGCACTCGCTGTATGTACTAGTTGTATGTACTATTTATATATACTATTTATATATGTATGTACTAGTGTAGTAGGTGTGTGCACTAGTTATATGTCCTAGGTGTTTGAACTACTTTTATGTAATAGTTGTATGTAATAGTTGTATGTATTAATTGTATGTATTATTTGTATGTATATATTAGTTGTATGTGCTAGCTATGTAGTAGTTGTATGTAGTAGTTTCTTGTTTCTGTAGTATTTGTATATACTAGGTTTATGTACTCATTTTATGTACTAGTTATTTGCACCCTAACTGGGACTGTGGAGGAAGGTGTGGGAGCCCAGGGACAGGGGGAGCTTCACCAAGTTCAGTTTGGGACTGAACAAAATGGTGAGCTGCCTGCAGTCCCTGTTGAAACTCCTGCACATGATCATCCCAGTCCCAGGACAAGTGGCAATGATCATCTGATGCAACTTTTAGGCAAAGCAAAAGATGCCTGTCTCCGAAAGAAACCTGGAGATTTCTCTGGTAGAAAACCCTGTGGGGGGGTGCGGTTCAACCATGTTGAAACGGCACTGCTCCAGGAGGCCAATGATTGGGTGGAGAAAGAGTGGCAGGAAGGCCCTAGGTCAGCCTGGCACCTGAACTGCCTGGTCTACTCTGTTGCTATGGCTGTGAGGGGAAAAACAACCAACGAATCACAGCCATGCAACCAGGGAAGGAAATCGGACAATCAGAAGGGAAGTAAGAGACAGGAAGGTCACATAAGTGACAGGAAGGCCAAGGGCCTTAGGTTTAGAAGACTGCTTGCCTGGTTGGATGTGGAAATAGTGCGTCAACAGAATAATAATCCTATGACCAAACGCCAGAAAGTACTCCGAAGAAAGCTTAGGAGGGAGTTCCATTCATTAAACCTGAAGGTGCTGATCAGAGCTCGGGAACAGACACTGGGGAAACTCAGGGTCTGGACCCTACAAGAGCGAAGATCGGCTGAACGCAGGAAATTCCAGGAACAAAACCACCTTTGGAATACCCAAAGGAAGTTCCGGATGAATGGCAATGTTCCAACCTCCAATGAAGCTCCCTCAATTGAGGTAGTAAGGGACTTTTGGACAAAGATTGTAGGTACTGTTGGTAAGGTCAACAAAGACGACCCAGGGGTGAAAGAATGGCTAAAGGAAACCAAAAAGAGGGTGGGTAGAACCTCCTCTGAAGGTCCCGATAGCATTGATGAGACCAAACTGAGGAAGGCCTTGAAAAAGGCAAAAAGCTGGTCAGCCCCTGGGCCGGATGGCATCCACACTTTTTGGTGGAAAGCACTCCCCTCTGCACAGTCTGCCTTGGCAGATGTACTACGGAGGGTGGTGAGCGGAGATCTGTCAGTCCCAGACTGGCTTACAAGGGGTCGCACTCTACTCATCCCCAAAAAGGGTGACCCGAAAAGTGCGGCCAACTACCGACCTATTGCGTGTCTCAACACAATGTACAAGGCTGTCACAGCATACATTGCGTCAGAACTACTCACTTACACCTACACTAATGATCTTTTGCCTATGGCTCAAAGGGCCATGAGGAAAGGGAGGTGGGGCTGTGTGGACTGTCTACTGCTGGATCAATCAATCGGTCTAGATGCCAAAATTATGGGTAAGCCACTTAGTGTGGCATGGATCGATTATGAGAAGGCATATGACAGAGTCCCTCACAAGTGGGTGATGAAGGTGCTAAAAACCATCAAGTGCCCAGGTTGGATCCGGAGGTCTATAGAGCTCTTCTCCAAACACTGGGCTACTGTGCTTGAGTTGAGGACTGCGGGGAAGGTGGTTAGGAGCACCCCTGTTAAATATAACAGGGGACTCTTCCAAGGAGACTCCTTATCGCCACTCCTCTTTTGTCTGGCCATAGCTCCCATATCCCAAGTTCTTAACAGAACCAAGGGATATACCCTCTGGCATGATGGGGAAAGGAACACCATGTCACACTTGTTGTACATGGATGACCTTAAGATATATGCTGGAGGGCCTGATAAACTCAGGGAAGCCATGGAATGTGTGGAGAAAACCTCAAATGCCATTGGCATGAGATTTGGAGTGAGAAAGTGTGGAACAGCTCACATGCAAAAGGGGAAAGTTCTGGCTGGCCCAGACAACCCTGAACGCAGTGAAGAATCCATAAGGAGCCTTGAAAAAGGTACTACTTATAAGTACCTAGGGCTAGAACAACTGTTTGAGGTAGATGACAGCAAGGTCAAAGCTTGCTTGATCAACGAATTGAGGAGGAGACTCCACAAAGTGTGGGGCTCTCACCTCAATGGTAAGAATGCTGCAGAAGCCTCGAACATGTTGTGTGCCTCTCTATTGAGATACTCTTACCCAGTTTTTAAGTGGACTCAAAGTGAGCTTCCAAAGCTGGACTGAATGGTGAGAAAGATCATGAGAAAGTACCAGTGTCATCACTATAACTCTGCCATTGAGAGAGTGAACTTGCCTCGCTCTCAAGGTGGTAGAGGGCTCTGTAGTTTTCCTTTGGATCACGACAGGGCTGTTGTGAATCTGGCAAGATACCTCCATACTGCCAATGATCCACTCACAGCTATTGTGGTTAAACACCAAAAGTGGCTGGAGTGCTCAAAGCAGAGGAGGACTGTCTTGAAAGAAGCCAGATTGATACTGGGAAGCCACGGAATAGAACTAGAACCGGAAATGTGGCTGAAGACAGATCCCTCACAAAATAGTGTAAGAGAATGGAGGAGAGTGGCACGTGAGCTCCGGGAGGCTCAGACTGAAAGGTTAAAAAGTAACCTAGCCAAAAAGTCTCACCAGGGCTCATACCACAGACAAGTCACAAATAGGGAGTCTTATGTGTGGCTTTCTGAGGGGAGACTCAGACCTCAAACTGAGGCTCTGATTCTCGCAGCCCAAGATGATGTGCTGCACACTAGGTGGTACCAAAATAGGATTCTGAAGAATTCTAGCCTCCTAATGTGCAGAGAATGTGGCAAGGCTATGGAAACGGTCAAACACATACTAAACATGTGTGAGCCCAAGGGATTTTCTCTCTACAAAGAGAGACATGACCGGGCAATACTGATAGTGTTGTGGAGACTGTTGAAAGAATATGGATTCAAGCAGGAAGAGCCCTGGTACAAACTAGAAGCAAAACCAGTCTATGAGAATAGGTCTGTCAAAATCTTGTGGGATCCTAGTATCCCTACAGATGATGAAATGACAGAAAGAAGGCCAGACTTAGTGGTTGAGGATCGGATATGTAAGTCCATCTTCATTATTGAGATGTCAGTTCCTACTGACAGCAATATTAATGGAAGATGGCAAGAGAAGTTCCAAAAGTACCAGAAGCTGGCAGCTGATATGAGGAAACAATTTAGGGGCTACCGAATTAAGGTAGTCCCGATGATAATTGGTGCTTTGGGGACAGTGGACACGCTCCTGGAAGACCTTAGGGGATTTCCAAAGCTGTCAAAAAGTGCAGTAGAAGTGATGAGAGCCATGCAGAGAACTGTTCTCTGTTCGGCTGTGAGGATATTGAGGCGACATCTATCTGTTGAGGGATTGGGGCCTGGACGATAAGTAGTCCTGTCCCAGTCCTTGCCTGTCGACCTCTGGAAAGCAGTGGTGGATTGGTGTATGGAGGTACTCCCTCCTATTATGACGGTCAACTTTGGCCCGACATGCACCCGTCTGCTGCTGCCGGAAGGAGGAAAAGCCGAGGCTTCTGGCTAAAAACCCAAAGAAAGGAAAACATAACTGACTGAGGGTTGTCCAAGCCAGATACTCCTTGCCTTAGTACACTAAGGCAAGAAGTAACAAGGTTCTCCGTTAAGGCTTTTGTTTTTCAAGTAAGGACTAGTTGTATGTGGTAGTTGTATGTAGGAGTTGTTTGAACTAATTGTATGTACTAATTGTGTGAGCTAGTTGTATGTCCTAGTTTTATGCACTCGCTGTATGTACTAGTTGTATGTACTATTTATATATACTATTTATATATGTATGTACTAGTGTAGTAGGTGTGTGCACTAGTTATATGTCCTAGGTGTTTGAACTACTTTTATGTAATAGTTGTATGTAATAGTTGTATGTATTAATTGTATGTATTATTTGTATGTATATATTAGTTGTATGTGCTAGCTATGTAGTAGTTGTATGTAGTAGTTTCTTGTTTCTGTAGTATTTGTATATACTAGGTTTATGTACTCATTTTATGTACTAGTTATTTGTACCAGTTTCTAGTTGTATGTACTAGTTGTGCATAGTAGTTGTATATACTACTTTTGTGTACTAGTTTAAATACTAGTTGTATATACTAGTTGTATGAACTAGTTGTAGGTTTTTGTACTAGTTATACTAGGTACTAGGTAGGTATTAGTTGTATGTACTAGATAATAGTTGAATGTACTAGTTGGCTGTACTAGTTATATATACTAGTTGTATGCACTAGCTGTCATACTAGTTGTATGTACTAGTTGCCTGTACTAGTTGAATGTGCTAGCTTTATGTACTAGTTGTAGGCTCTAGTACTAGTTGTAGTAGGTACTATGTAGGTACTAATTGTAAGTACTAGTTTTTGATGCTACTTTAACGTACCAGTTGTATGTACTAGTTGTATGTACTAATTATATGTGCTAATTGTATGTACTAGTTGTATGAACTAGTTGGATGTACTTGTACTAGTTATATTTACTAGTTGTAGGTACTGGTTGAATGCAGTTGGATGTAGTAGTTGTATGTACTAGCTCTGTAGTAGTTGTATGTACTAGTTTCTAGTTGTATTTACTAGTTGTATGTACTAGTTGTATGAACTAGGTGTATGTAATATTTTTATGTACTAGTTATATGTGTATATACTGGTTATATGTAGTAGTTGTAAGTAACAGATGTATGTACTAGTTGCCGTACTAGTTGTATGTACTAGTTGTTAGTACTACTTTAATGTACTAGTTGTATGTACTAGTTGTAGGTACTTGTACTAGTTATATTTACTATTTGTAATTACTGGTTGTATGTAGTATTTGGATGTAGTACTTGTATGTAGTAATGGTATGTACTAGTTGTATGAACTAGTTGTAGGTACTAGTTGTATGTACTAGCTATGTACTAGTCGTATGTACTAAATTCTTGTTTATGTAGTAATTGTATATAATACTTTTATGTACTCATACTATGTACAATTTGTATGTACAAGTTATGTACCAGTTGTACATACTAGTTGTTTGTTTATACTAGTTGTATGTAGAAGCTATGTATTAGTTGTTTATGCAAGTTGTATTATGTACTCGTTCTATGAACTAGATGTATGTACTAGTTTCTAGTTTTATGTACTAGTTGTATGTACGTTTTGTATGTACTAGTTGTATGTACTAGGTGTATGTACTATTTTTATGTATTAGTTGTATGTTTTTGTACTGGGTATATGTAGTAGTTGTGTGTACTAGTTGTATGTACTATTTGTATGTACCAGTTGTAAGTACTAGTTACCTGCACTAGTTGTATGTGTTAACTGTAAGTACTTGTTGTAGGTTCTAGTACTAGTTATAGTAGGTACTATGTATAAGTACTTGTTGTATGTACTAGTTGTTAGTTCTACTTTAATGTACTAGTTGTATATACTAGTACTAGTTATATTTACTAGTTGCAAGTACTGGTTGTATGTAGTATTTGGATGTAGTACATGTATATACTAATTGTATGTACTAGTTGTATAAACTAGTTGTAGGTACTAGTTGTATGTATATACTAGTTGTATGTACTAGCTATGTACTAGTCGTATATACTAAATTTTTGTTTATGTAGTAATTGTATAAAATACTTTTATGTACTACTCATACTATGTACAATTTGAATGTACAAGTTATGTACCAATTGTACATACTAGTTATTTGTATATACTAGTTGTATGTAGAAGCTATGGACTAGTTGTTTATACAAGTTGTATGTTCTAGTATTATATACTCGTTCTATGAACTAGATGTATGTACTAGTTTCTAGTTTTATGTACTAGTTTTATGTACGTTTTGTATGTACTAGTTGTATGTACTAGGTGTATGTACTATTTTTATGTATTAGTTGTATGTTTTTGTACTGGGTATATGTAGTAGTTGTGTGTACTAGTTATATATACTAGTTGTAAGTACTGGTTGTATGTAGTAGTTGAATGTATTAGTTGTATGTACTAATTGTATGTACTAGTTGTATGTATATACTAGTTGTATGCACTAGCTATGTATTAGTTGTATGTATTAGTTTCTTGTTTATGTAGTATTTGTATATACTAGTTTTATGTTCTCGTACTATGTACAAGTTTTATGTACTAGTTTCTAGTTGTATGTACTAGTTGTAGGTACTAGTTGTATGAACTAGATATATGTACTATTTATATGTGATAGTTATATGTGTATGTACTAGTTATATGTACTAGTTGCAGTTTCCAGTTCAATGTTTTAGTTGTATGTTCTCGATTTTGTACTAGTTGTATGCACTACTTGTATGTACTGGTTGTATGTACTAGGTGTATGTACTATTTATATATACTAGTTATATGTGTATGTACTGGTTATGTGTAGTTGTTGTGTGTACTAGTTATTTGTACTAGTTGCTATGTACCAGTTGTATGTACTCGTTTCCCGTACTAGTTGTATGTGCTAGCTGTATTTACTAGTTGTACGTTCTGGTACTAGTTATGGTAGGTACAATGTAGGTACTAGTTCTATGTACTAGTTGCTAGTACTATTTTTATGCACTAGTTCTATGTACTAGGTGTATGTACTAATTGTATGTACTAGTTGTGTGTACTCTTTGGTATATACTAGTTGTTTATACTAGTTGCATGTACTAGTTGTATGAACTAGGTATATGTACTATTTATATGTGATAGTTATATGCGTATGTACTAGTCATATGTAGTAGTTGTATGCTCAAGTTGTATGTACTAGTTGTATGTACTATTGTAGGTTCTTGTACTAGTTTTACTAGGTACTAGGTAGGTATTAGTTGTAGGTACTAGATGCTAGTTATATGTACTAGTTGTTGGTACTAGTTTATGAACTAGTTGTATGTTCTAGTTGTTTGTACTAGTTGTATGTAATAGTTGCTTGTACTAGTTGTATGGACTACCTGTATGTACTAGTTATATGTAATAGTTCTATGTACTAGTTGTATGTAATAGTTCTATGTACTAGTTGTATTTACTAGTTGTGTGTAGTAGTTGTAAATACTACTTGTATGTACTAGTTGTATGTACTAGTTATTAGTTGTATGAACTAGTTATATGTACTACTTGTATATACTAGTTATATGTAATAGTTCTATGTACTAGTTGCATATAATAGTTTTATGTTCTAGTTATATGTACTACTTATATGTATATGAATTGGTTTTATGTACTAATTTTTGTAAAGTTGTATGAACTAGTTGTATGTACATTAGTTGTATTTACTCGTTGTATGTATTAGTAGTATGTTCTACTTGTATGTAGAATTTATATGTACTAGTTATAAGTACTAATTATATGTACTAGTAATATGTACTAATTTAATGGAGTAGTTGTGTGTATATACTAGTTGTTTGTACTAGTTTTATGTACTATTTATATGTACTAGTTATATTTTTGTGTACTAGGTATAAGTACTAGTTGTGTGTATTAGTTATATGTACTAGTTGTAGGCACTCGCTGTATGCACTAGTTGTATGTACTATTTTTATGTACTAGGTATATATGTATGTACTAGTTAAATGTAGTAGGGGTATGCACTAGTTATATGTCCTAGTTGTTTGAACTCCTTTTATGTACTGAATGTAATAGCCTTTCTTCGGGAGTACCTGAATGTAATAGCCTTTCTTCGGTCCCCATGACGGGCCAACCAGCCCTATGGACCAAGGAAATGGTTAGGGCACTAATTGATTGCTATGAGCGATCTGAACCCAAAAGAGGTGGCTATCAGAAGCGTTTAGAGCGGGAATGGCTGAGCAAATACCCACATTTGCCTCAGACCGGTCGAACCCTTGCCTTCCAAGCCAAAAGGAACTTGGTAGGAGACAGAGTACTGCAAGTAATGGGTAGCCGAGATTTAGATTTGGTTAATGATGCACCACAAGGTGCCTCTAGAAGGAGAAGGATCCAAGGGGTGATCTGGAACCTTCAGAGGGATAATATCCTCATGGAGCTTTACCGAGAAAGTAAGCCCCTGGAAAAGGGGGTATGCCGAGTGGTTGTACCAGGCTTTGAATGCTGCAATGCCAGACCATAAAACCACAAAGGTAGCGCTAACTACGAGAATTAGTAGAATCCGAAGAGGTCAAGGTCTCTCGAGACTAAACCTTGTGGAACCTGACTCTTGTGGTTTAGCCACCCTAACTGAGACTGTGGAGGAAGGTGTGGGAGCCAAGGGGCAGGGGGAGCTTCACCAAGTTCAGGCTGTGACTGAACAAAATGCTGAGCTGCCTGCAGCCCCTGTTGAAACTCCTACAAATGATCATCCTAGTCCCTGGACAAGTGGAAATGATCAACTGATGCAACTTTTAGGCAAAGCAAAAGATGCCTGTCTCCGAAAGAAACCTGGAGATTTCTCTGATAGAAAACTCTGTGGGGCGGTGCGGTTCAACCATGTTGAAACGGCACTGCTTGAGGAGGCCAATGATTGGGTGGAGAAAGAGTGGCAGGAAGGCCCTAGGTCGGCCTGGCACCTGAACAGCCTTGTCTACTCTGTTGCTATGGCTGTGAGGGGAAAAACAACCAACGAATCACAGCCATGCAACCAGGGAAGGAAATCAGATAATCAGAAGGGAAGAAAGAGACAGGAAGGTCATAAAAGTGACAGGAAGGCCAAGGGCCTTAGGTTTAGAAGACTGCTTGCCTGGTTGGATGTGGAAATAGCGGGTCAACAGAATAATAATCCCATGACCAAACGCCAGAAAGTACTCCGAAGAAAGCTTAGGAGGGAGTTCCATTCATTAAACCTGAATGTGCTGATCAGAGCTCGAGAAGAGACACTGGGGAAACTCAGGGTCTGGACTCTACAAGAGTGAAGATCGGCTGAACGCAGGAAATTCCAGGAACAAAACCACCTTTGGAATACCCAAAGGAAGTTCCGGATGAATGGCAATGTTCCAACCTCCAATGAAGCTCCCTCAATTGAGGTAGTAAGAGATGTTTGGACAAAGATTGTAGGTACTGTTTGTAAGGTCAACAAAGACGACCCAGGGGTGAAAGAATGGCTAAAGGAAACCAAAAAGAGGGTGGGTAGAACCTCCTCTGAAGGTCCCGATAGCATTGATGCGCCAAACTGAGGAAAGCCTTGAAAAAGGCAAAAAGCTGGTCAGCCCCTGGGCCGGATGGCATCCGCACTATTTAGTGGAAAGCACTCCCCTCTGCACAGTCTGCCTTGGCAGATGTACTACGGAGGGTGGTGAGCGGAGATCTGTCAGTCCCAGACTGGCTTACAAAGGGTCGCACTCTACTTATCCCCAAAAAGGGTGACCCGAAAAGTGCGGCCAACTACCGACCTATTGCGTGTCTCAACACAATGTACAAGGCTGTCACAGCATACATTGCATCAGAACTACTCACTTACACCTACACTAATGATCTTTTGCCTATGGCTCAAAGCGCCATGAGATAAGAGAGGTGGGGCTGTGTGGACTGTCTATTGCTGGATCAATCAATCGGTCTAGATGCCAAAATTATGGGCAAGCCACTTAGTGTGGCATGGATCGATTTTGAGAAGGCATATGACAGAGTCCCTCACAAGTGGGTGATGAAGGTGCTAAAAACCATCAAGTGCCCAGGTTGGATCCGGAGGTCTATAGAGCTCTTCTCCAAACACTGGGCTACTGTGCTTGAGTTGAGGACTGCGGGGAAGGTGGTTAGGAGTACCCCTGTTAAATATAACAGGGGACTCTTCCAAGGAGACTCCTTATCGCCACTCCTCTTTTGTCTGGCTATAGCTCCCATATCCCAAGTTCTTAACAGAACCAAGGGATATGCCCTCTGGCATAATGGTGAAAGGAACACCATGTCACACTTGCTGTACATGGATGACCTTAAGATATATGCTGGAGGGCCTGATAAACTCAGGGAAGCCATGGAATGTGTGGAGAAAACCTCAAATGCCATTGGCATGAGGTTTGGAGTGAGAAAGTGTGGAACAGCTCACATGCAAAAAGGGAAAGTTCTGGCTGGCCCAGACAACCCTGAACGCAGTGAAGAATCCATAAGGAGCCTTGAAAAAGGTACTACCTATAAGTACCTAGGGCTAGAACAACTGTTTGAGGTAGATGACAGCAAGGTCAAAGCTTGCTTGATCAACGAATTGAGGAGGAGACTCCACAAAGTGTGGGGCTCTCACCTCAATGGTAAGAATGCTGCAGAAGCCTCTAACATGTTGTGTGCCTCTCTATTGAGATACTCTTACCCTGTTTTTAAGTGGATTCAAAGTGAGCTTCCAAAACTGGACCGAATGGTGAGAAAGATCATGAGAAAGTACCAGTGTCATCACTATAACTCTGCCATTGAGAGAGTGAACTGGCCTCACTCTCAAGGTGGTAGAGGGCTCTGTAGTTTTCCTTTGGATCACGACAGGGCTGTTGTGAATCTGGCAAGATACCTCCATACTGCCAATGATCCACTCATAGCTGTTGTGGTTAAACACCAAAAGTGGCTGGAGTGCTCATAGCAGAGGAGGACTTTCTTGAAAAAAGCCAGATTGATACTGAGAAGCCACGGAATAGAACTAGAACAGGAAATGTGGCTGAAGACAGATTTCTCACAAAATAGTGTAAGAGAATGGAGGAGAGTGGCACGTTAGCTCCGGGAGGCTCAGACTGAAAGGTTAAAAAGTAACCTAGCCGAGTCTCACCAGGGCTCATACCACAGACAAGTCACAAATAGGGAGTCTTATGTGTGGCTTTCTGAGGGGAGACTCAGACCTCAAACTGAGGCTCTCATTCTCGCAGACCAAGATGATGTGCTGCACACTAGGTGGTACCGAAATAGGATTCTGAGGAATTCTAGCCTCCTAATGTGCAGAGAATGTGGCAAGGCTATGGAAACGGTCAAACACATACTAAACATATGTGAGCCCAAGGGATTTTCTCTCTACAAAGAGAGACATGACCGGGCAATACTGATAGTGTTGTGGAGACTGTTGAAAGAATATGGATTCAAGCAGGAAGAGCCCTGGTACAAACTAGAAGCAAAACCAGTCTATGAGAATAGGTCTGTCAAAATCTTGTGGGATCCTAGTATCCCTACAGATGATGAAATGACAGAAAGTAGGCCAGACTTAGTGGTTGAGGATCGGATATGTAAGTCCATCTTCATTATTGAGATGTCAGTTCCTACTGACAGCAATATTAATGGAAGATGGCAAGAGAAGTTCCAAAAGTACCAGAAGCTGGCAGCTGATATGAGGAAACAATTTAGGGGCTACCGAATTAAGGTAGTCCCGATGATAATTGGTGCTTTGGGGACAGTGGACACGCTCCTGGAAGACCTTAGGGGAATTCCAAAGCTGTCAAAAAGTGCAGTAGAAGTGATGAGAGCGATGCAGAGAACTGTTCTCTGCTCGGCTGTAAGGATATTGGGGCGACATCTATCTGTTGAGGGATTGGGACCTGGACGATAAGTAGTCCTGTCCCAGTCCTTGCCTGTTGACCTCTGGAAAGTAGTGGTGGATTTGTGTATGGAGGTACTCCCTCCTATTATGACGGTCAACTTTGGCCCGACGTGCAACTGTCTGCTGCTGCCGGAAGGAGGCAAAGCCGAGGCTTCTGGCTAAAAACCCAAAGAAAGGAAAACATAACTGACTGAGGGTTGTCCAAGCCGGATACTCCTTGCCTTAGTAAACTAAGGCAAGAAGTAACAAGGTTCTCCATTAAGGCTTTTGTTTCTAAAGTAAGGACTAGTTGTATGTGATAGTTGTATGTAGTAATTGTTTGAACTAATTGTATGTACTAATTTTGTGTGCTAGTTGTATGTACTAGTTTTATGCATTTGCTGTATGTCCTAGTTGTATGTACTATTTATATATACTATTTATATATGTATATATGTACTAGTGTAGTAGGTGTGTGCACTAGTTATATGTCCTAGGTGCTTGAACTACATTTATGTACTAGTTGTATGTAATAGTTGTATGTACTAATTGTATGTACTATTTGTATGCATATAGTAGTTGTATGTACTAGCTATGTACTAGTTGCATGTTCTAGTTGTATGTACTAGTTGTGTGTACTAGTAGTATGTACTATTTATCATTACTAGGTGTATGTGAATGTACTAGTTACATGTAGTAGGTGAATGTAGTAGTTATATGTCCTAGTTGTTTTTACTAGTTGTATGTAGTTGCTATGAACTAGTTGTAAATAAAAGTTGTACGTTCTAGTATTATGCACTCGTTTTATGAGCTGGTTGTATATACTAGATTCTAGTTATATGTCCTAGTTGTTTGTACCAGTTGTATGTACTAGTTACTAGATGTCTGAACGAGTTGTACCTACTAATTGTAAATACTATTTGTATGTACTAGTTTTATGTATAAGAGAATAATAACAATTTTCTACAAAAATAGTAGAAAATGTTGGGATGGCACAAAAAGCACAGAAACAAGAAATGGATGTTACAGAGTAAAGAATTGTTTATGCTTGAGTTTCACAACACCCTTGCTTGCATAAATAATTCTTCACTGTGAAACATCCCTTTCTTGTTTCTGTGCTTTTTGTGCCATCCCTACATCTTCTACTATTTTTGTAGAAAATTGTTATTATTCTCTAGTTTCTGTACCTTTTATGGAGCATAAGCTAAGAATTATATAAGAGACCATTTTGGTTTCGCAATCTTCTACTGATATGACGTCCTGAAATGGCGAATTTATTGAAGTCATGACAAAAACCGTCATGCTCAATAATAACGTTATGGCTCTTGCGTCTACAAAAGAATAGAGCGCGGAAAATTTGGAGTATTTTCGCTTCAGAAGTATCCCGAAAGCTTATTTCCTTGTTTAGTTTCAGCAGGCAATGAAGATGAAGATGAAGAAGATGAAGAAGAAAACGATAATGGGATATTCCAAAGTTCATTCATTTGCTAGCAGAACACTGTCGCTTGACTTTAAGGCTAGTTTATAGCATGGCTGGTCTATGTTTACCTATACTCAGCTTTTTTTCAGCGATTTTCTGACTATTTCGGATTTTCACTCCTATACCAATCTATAGGGAAAACAAAACAACCGGTACCATTCCTACATAGAGAGTTCTACCGTACTCTCTGATACTAGTTGTATGTACTAATTAAATTTACTAGTTTTATGTATATACTAGCTGTATGTACTAGTTTCAAGTTGTATGTACTAGTTTTATGTCCTAGGTGTATGTACTATATGGATGCACTATTTATATGTACCAGTTATATATTTATGTACTAATTGTATATAGTAGGTGTGTGTACTAGAGATAGGTCCTAGTTTTATGTACTCGTTCTATGTACTAGTTGCATGTAGTAGGTGTTTGTACTAGTTATATGGGCTAGTTTTAGGTTATTGTACTAGTTATACTAGGTACTAGGAAGGTACTAGTTGTATGTACTAGATACTAGTTGTATGTACTAGTTGTATGTACTAGTTTTATGAACTAGTTGTATGAAGTAGTTACATGTACTATTTACAATTACTAGGTATATGTGTATGTACTAGTTATATGTCCTAGTTGTTTTAAATTGTTGTATGTAGTAGCTATGTATGGGACAGAGCGGAGAAGATCTGTGGTGCTGGATCCAGTGTCCTCCAAGAGGAAAAAGAGCACCTGAAAGGGGTACTCAGGCCAACGGATACCCAAGTAAGCCTGCTGCTAGGCAAATGAAGAAGAGACAACGGAACCAGGGAGGTAGGGAAGATGGTGAACGTAAACTTTTTATTCCATATGTGAAAGGCCTCAGTGAAATGATCTCCAGAACATGCCGGAAGATGAACATTGAAACCATCTTCACAAAGCAGAGATCACTGAGGAGTATCCTCTCTAGGCCTAAACAAACCCAGCCTACCATGGATATTAAAGGCGTCGTTTACCAGATCCCCTGTTCTAGTTGCCCTGCAGTGTACACTGGAGAAACTGGAAGAACGCTTAAAGTCAGGATGGCGGAGCACAAACGTGCCGTCAGGATGGGGGATGTGAACAATGGCTTAGCTGTTCATTCCCTAAAAACCGGCCATTGAGTGGAGCCAAGCCAGAGTGGTGGAGAGGGAAGAGAACTGGTACAGAAGAAGAATTAAGGAAGCCCTGAAGATCCGGTAAGAATGAACTTAGATCAAGGATTTGTACTAAGAAGTGGTTGGAAACCCTTTTTTATGAATACTCCCTTCACCTCTCCTTCCTCCGGAAATGACGTAACCGACGACATCACTGATGAGGTAATCAAAAATGGTGGGAAAAGATGCCTATAAATGAAGACACCTTGAAGACCACCACCAGTCACTGAAGAAGACCCCCAGTGTCGAAACGTTTGGCAGACAGAAGAATTGGAAAAAACTGCGTCTCTAGATGCTCTAAAAGTCGAAAAATGAACCTTTACAAAGATAAGTTTGACGCAGTTAGAAGAAATCCTTATTCCATTAGTTATATGTTTATGTACTAGTTACATTTACTAGTTGTATGCACTAGCTGTATGTACTAGTTGTAAGTACTATTTATTATTACAAGGTATATGTGTATTTACTAGGTATATGTAGTAGGTATATGTAACAGTGATATGACCTAGTTGTTAGTCCTAGTTGTATGTACTAGTTGAATGTACTAGTTGCAAGAATTAATTGCATGTTCTAGCTGTGTGTACTATTTGGTATGTACTAGTTGTATGTACTAGTTTTATGTACTAGTCCTAGTTATATTTAGTAGTTGTAGGTACTAGTTGTATGTAGAAGTTGTATGTACTAGTTGTATGTAATAGTTATGTACCAGCTAGTTGCTTGTCTATACTAGTCATAAATATTAGCTATGTACTAGTTGCATATACAATTGTAGGTTCTAGTATTATGTAACCGTTTTATGAACTAGTAGTTCTAGTTGTATGTACTAGTAGTGTGTAGTAGTTGTTTGTACTATGTGTAGGTACTAGTTGTTGGTTCTTGTACTAGAACTCGGTAGGTTGTAGTTGTATGTACTAGATACTTGTTGCATGTACTAGTTGTATGTACTAGTTTAAGGAACTAGTTGTATGCACTATTTATATGTACTAGTTATATGTACTAATAGTATGTAGTAGTTATATTTACTAGTTGTATGTACTAGTTGTATGTACTAGTTGTATGCACTAGCATTATGAACTAGTTGTATCTACTAGTTGTATTTACTAGAAGTAAGTACTAGTTATATGTACTAGTTGTATGTACTACTTCTATGTACTAGCTGTATGTACTAGTTGTATGTACTTTTTATGTGTATTGCGTATATGTGTATACACTAGTTATATACTAGCTGTATGTACTAGTTATTTGTATTAGTTCTATGAAATTGTCATATGTACTATTTGTGTGTATTAATTGTTTGCACTAGTTGTATGTACTAGTTGTATGTAATCAATACTCTTTGTATATACTAGTCGTATGTAGTAGTTATATGTATCAGTTGAATGTACTAGTTGTGTATAATTGTTGTATGTACTAGTTGTGTATAATTGTTGTATGTACTTGTTATATGTACTAGTTGTATGTACTAGTTGTATGTACTAGTTATATGTACTAGTTGTATGTACTAGTTGTATGTACTAGTTGTATGTACTTGTTGTTTGAACTAGTTGTAGGTTCCAGTACAAGTTATACTAGGTACTTGGAAGAAACTAGTATTATGTACTTGTTGTATTTACTATATTTATGTACTAGTTATATGTGTATGTACTAGTCATATGTAGTAGTTATATGTTCTAGTTAACTGTACTAGTTGTGTGTACTAATTGCTTGTACAAGTTGTATGTACTTGTTGTTTGAACTAGTTGTACGTTCCAGTACAAGTTATACTAGGTACTTGGAAGAAACTAGTATTATGTACTTGTTGTATTTACTATATTTATGTACTAGTTATATGTGTATGTACTAGTCGTATGTAGTAGTTATATGTTCTAGTTAACTGTACTAGTTGTGTGTACTAGTTGCTTGTACAAGTTGTATGTACTTGTTGTTTGAACTAGTTGTACGTTCCAGTACAAGTTATACTAGGTACTTGGAAGAAACTAGTATTATGTACTTGTTGTATTTACTATATTTATGTACTAGTTATATGTGTATGTACTAGTCGTATGTAGTAGTTATATGTACCAGTTGAATGTACTAGTTGTGTATAATTGTTGTATGTACTTGTTATATGTACTAGTTGTATGTACTAGTTGTATGTACTAGTTGTATGTACTAGTTGTATGTACTTGTTGTTTGAACTAGTTGTAGGTTCCAGTACAAGTTATACTAGGTACTTGGAAGAAACTAGTATTATGTACTTGTTGTATTTACTATATTTATGTACTAGTTATATGTGTATGTACTAGTCATATGTAGTAGTTATATGTTCTAGTTAACTGTACTAGTTGTGTGTACTAGTTGCTTGTACAAGTTGTATGTACTTGTTGTTTGAACTAGTTGTACGTTCCAGTACAAGTTATACTAGGTACTTGGAAGAAACTAGTATTATGTACTTGTTGTATTTACTATATTTATGTACTAGTTATATGTGTATGTACTAGTCATATGTAGTAGTTATATGTTCTAGTTAACTGTACTAGTTGTGTGTACTAGTTGCTTGTACAAGTTGTATGTACTTGTTGTTTGAACTAGTTGTACGTTCCAGTACAAGTTATACTAGGTACTTGGAAGAAACTAGTATTATGTACTTGTTGTATTTACTATATTTATGTACTAGTTATATGTGTATGTACTAGTCGTATGTAGTAGTTATATGTACCAGTTGAATGTACTAGTTGTGTATAATTGTTGTATGTACTTGTTATATGTACTAGTTGTATGTACTAGTTGTATGTACTAGTTGTATGTACTAGTTGTATGTACTTGTTGTTTGAACTAGTTGTAGGTCCCAGTACAATTTATACTAGGTACTAGGAAGAAACTAGTATTATGTACTTGTTGTATTTACTATATTTATGTACTAGTTATATGTTTATGTACTAGTCATATGTAGTAGTTATATGTTCTAGTTAACTGTACTAGTGTGCGTACTAGTTGTATGTACTAGTTATATTTACTAGTTGTAGGTTTTAGTACTAGTTATACTAGGTGCTAGGTAACTACTCTTTGTATGTAATAGATACAAATTGTATGGCCTAGTTGAATGTACTAGTTATATGTACTAGTTGTATGTTCTAGTTGTAGGTTCTATTACTAGTTATACTAGGTACTAAGGAGGTACTAGTTATATGTACTAGATATTTGTTGTATGTACTAGTTATATGTACTAGTTGTATGTACTAGTTATATTTACTAGTTGTAGGTTTTAGTAATAGTTATACTAGGTGCTAGGTAACTACTCTTTGTATGTAATAGATACAAATTGTATGGCCTAGTTGAATGTACTAGTTATATGTACTAGTTGTATGTTCTAGTTGTAGGTTCTATTACTAGTTATACTAGGTACTATGTAGGTACTAGTTGTATATACTAGTTATATGTACTGGTTGTGTGTAATGGTTGTATGTACTAGTTGAATGTACTATTTATATGTACTAGTTGTATGTACTAGTTGTATTTACTACTTATATGTACTCGTTATATTTGTATGTACTAGATATAAGTACTAGTTGCATGTACTAATTATATGTACTAGTTGTACGTACTATTTATATGTGTATGTACCAGTTATATGTACTAGCTGTATGTACTGGTTGTATGTACTAATTGCATGAACTAGTTGTATATACTAGTACTAGTTATAATAGGCACTAAGTATGTGCTAGTTGTATGTAATAGATACTAGTTGTATGGCCTAGTTGAATGTACTAGTTGGATGTACTATATAGGTGTGTGGAACGGTTGTATGTATGTACTAGTTGTATGTACTAGTTATGTGGGGCAGTGGAAACGGCGGAAATGGTGGAAACGGTGGAAATGGCGGAATGAAC
Source organism: Chondrosia reniformis (assembly GCA_947172415.1). Lineage (NCBI taxonomy): Eukaryota > Metazoa > Porifera > Demospongiae > Chondrillida > Chondrillidae > Chondrosia > Chondrosia reniformis. The sequence continues at coordinate 3,723,297 of OX359199.1, read as the reverse complement.
GAAAATGGGCTTTTTTTAAATCCACTAGTCAGGTGAAAATGCATGCAACTTTCTATCTAATAGTGCTGCAGTAGCAGCGATGGATGTAGCCTCTTACAGCCGTCATTTCGAGCAAACATCTATAAGAAATGCTTGGAAACGTTAACGAATGGCCAAGAACGATAAAATGGCCCTATATGACATAAAATAAATGTCTGGCTGCGTCAAAACTGGGCTTTTGGGGTAATCCTGGATAAACGAAGCTTGGGATAAACCGTTTGTAGCATTAGGATTAAAGAAGGATTGTTGTACTATCAGTAGTACACGTGGAACAGACCAAGGATCAGCACTGCATCACTACTAGTTCTACAAGGATCAAACTTTGATTTCTACTAGCTGCAGGTATGCATATTAGCCGTCTAGCTTGTCAATTGTCATTAGGCAGTTATACTATTTCAATATAAAGCTGATTTACTACACTGCATTCAGTTATGATGAGCTTAAGGCTGACGTTTCTTGGCTCGCCATACTGTTCATCATTTCCGCTTGCGCGCAGCCATTTTTTGTTCTCTGTCACTGTTTTTAAACATTCTCACAATAGGACGGCCTTAGGAGCTCTTGGTTAGAAAGCTGCATGCTAGCTTCGTGGCTTCGTGAAAAGCCTCCTTGCCATTTTCACGGTTTCCGCAATTTCCACTGTTTCCACGGCCCCTGTTGCGTGTAGTTGTTAAATGTACTAGTTGTATGTACTATTTATAATAACTAGGTATATGTGTATGTACTAGGTATATGTAGCGGGTGTATTTACTAGTTATATGTCCTAGTATTTTGTACCAATTGTATGTACTAGTTGAATGTACTAGTTGTGTGTACTAGTTGTGTGTACTATTTGGATGTACTAGTTGTATGTACTAGTTGCATGTACTAGTTGTCTGCACTAGTTTTATGTACTTGTACTAGTTATATATACTAGTTTTATGTACTAGTTGTATGTACTAGTTATGTGCGAGTTGTACGAATATAGTAGTTGTATGTAGTAGCTATGTACTAGTTGTAAATACAAGTTGTATGTTCTAATATTATGTACTCATTCTATGAAAAACTTGTATGTTATAGTCGTATGTACTATTAGTATGTACAATGTGTATGTACTATTTATAATTACAAGGTATATGTGTCTTTACTACTTAAGTGTTGTAGGTGTATGTACTGGTTATATGTCCTAGTTGTTTGTCCAAGTTGTATTTACTAGTTGAATGTACAAGTTGTCTGCACTAGTTTTATGGACTAGTACTAGTTATATTTACTAGTTTTATCTACTACTTGTATGTACTAGTTATGTACGAGTTGTACATACTAGTGGTACATATTTACTAGTTGTATGTAGTAGCTATGTACTAATTGTATATACAAGTTGTACGTTCTGGTATTATGTACTCATTCTATGAAATACTTGTATGTACTACTTGTATGCACTATTTGTATGTACTATGTGTATGTACTATTTATAAGAACCAGTTAACCTTTTAATGGCCGCGTTAAACTGTAATCGCAACCCCTGTTATCGACCAATGCCAATATAGTGGCTTGAGAGTAAAAACTGCCTAGTCTAATCTTTTAAAGGTCTATTCTCACCTTCAATAATTGTAATATCCTCCAAATATCCTTCGTTGAAGTTATTAAGAGCAACAAAACTAATAAACCAAAAACCGATAAGGAAATAGGTCCTCCTTTTTGGACGGCCATTTTTAAACCTTGCCTTTTTTTGTTCACGCTTTCGCAATTTGTATACCTATAATATAAATTTCTTCCTTTTATAATGCAGTAATACTATGGTTAAAACCTATAATATTTTATACAAAGATTTTTATACATAAGCGCTATCAATACATATAAATTTCAAAGAGATCGAAAGATGATTTAACTTTGCAGCTGTTAACAGCCTAATCAATTACGAGCCATTATAGTGGCTATCAGTCGGTAAGGGGCTATATTAGTATGTACTAGTTATATGTTAGTGTACTAGTTATATGTACTAGTTGTATGCACTAACTGTATGTAATAGCTGTATGTACTAGTTGTGTGTACAATTTGGTATGTACTAGTTGTATGTACTAGTTGCATGTACTAATTGTAGGTACTAATTGTATGAACTACTTATATGCATTAGTTTTATGTACTAGTACTAGTTATATTTACTAGTTGTATGTACCAATTGTATGTACAAGTTGTATGCACTAGTTGTGTGTAATAGCTATGTACTAGTTGTATGTACTATTTTTATGTACCAGTTGTATGTACTAGTTGTATGTACTAGTTGTATGTACTAGTTGTAGGTTCTAGGACTAGTTTTACTAAATCCTAGGTAGATGCTAGTTGTATGTACTATCTGTGTGTACTAATTGTATGCACTAGTTGTTTGTACTAGTTGTATGTACTAGTTGTATGTACTAGTTGTAGGTTCCAGTATTAATTATACTAGGTACTAGGTAGGTACTAGTTGTATGTACTAGATACTAGTTGTATGTTCTCGTTGTATGTACTATTTATATGTACCAGTTGTATGTATTAGTTATATGAACTAGTTGTATGTACTATGTGTGTACTATTTATAAGTACCAGCTATATGTTTGTGTACTAGTTATATGTACTAGTTGCATTCACTAGCTGTATGTACTAGTTGTATGTACTATTTATAATTTCTAGGTATATGTGTGTGTACTAGTTATATGTAGTAGGTGTATGTACTAGCTATATGTACTAGTTGTGTGTACTAGTTGTATGTACTAGTTGTGTGTACTATTTGGTTGTACTAGTTGTATGTACTAGTCTCAAGTACAGGTTGTATGCACTAGTTTTATGTTCTAGTACTAGTTATATTTACTAGTTGTAGGTACTAGTTGTATGTACTAGTTTTACGTACAAACTAGTTGTATGTAGTAGCTATGTACTAGTTGTATATACAAGTTGTACGTTCTAGTTTTATGCACTCGTTCTATGAACTAGTTGTATGTACTAGGTGTATGTACTAGTTGTATGTACTAGTTGTATCTACTCTTTGTAGGTACTATGTGTATGTACTATTTATAAGAACCAGTTATATGGCTATCTACTAGTTATATGTACTAGTTGTATGCACTAGCTGTATGTACTAGTTGTATATACCATTTATATGTACCAGTTGTATGTACTAGTTATATGAACTAGTTGTGTGTAATTGTTGTATGTACTAGTTGTAGGTACTATTTATATGTACTAGTTGTATGTACTGGTGGTATGTACTACCTATATGTACTCGTTATATTTGTAGGCACTAGATATATGTACTAGTTTTATGTACCACATATATGTAGTAGTTGTATGTACTAGCTATATGTATTAGTTGTACTTACGATTTATATGTACTAATTATATGTGTATGTATAAGGTATATGTACTACTTATATGTACTAGCGGCATGTATATACTGGTTTTATTTACTAATTGCACGTACTAGTTGATTGTACTATTACTAGTTATATTTACTAGTTGTATATGTTAATTTTATGTACTAGTTGTATGTGGTAGCTGTAGGTACTAATTGTATGTACTAGTTGTATGTACTAGTTGTATGTACTAGATATGAACCAGTTTTTATGTACTAGTTGTATCCACTAGTTGTTTGTACTAGCTATGTACTAGTTTTAGGTACTAGTTGTATGTACTAATTGTATGTATTAGTTTTATGTACTATTTATATATGCTTGTTATATGTAGTAGTTTTGTGTACTAGTTATATGTACTAGTTGTATGTATTAGTTGTATGTACTAGTTGTATTTACTAGATGTATGTACTAGTTATATGTTCTAATTATTAGTTGTATGAACAAGTTATATGTACTATTTGTATGTACTAGTTGTGTGTACTACATGTATGTACTTGCTATATGTAGTAGTTGAGAGAATATAGGTTCATTGCTACGTTGTAAATATGGTTAGTTAGTTGATGAGCTTTCCGTAGCAGCGCGAAACAATTAATGAATTATTTCAGGATGTTTCGGTCCATAGACCTTCCTCAGCTGAATGACACAAATAAGTTAAATCTTGAATATAAACAAACTGATTGGTGATATAAGAAATCGTGAAGTAATGTGATGTTGTCAATGATGATGTAATAGTTCTAAAAATAGGTAGTGAAAAAAAATCTAAAGAAATATATTACAGCTGGGTGACAAAGGGGTGCCACACATCATTGAGGATTAGTCTACAGTCCAGGTTGTTTTACATAGGACGGCTCATAATGTGTATGGCTTCCAAGGTCTTTCTTCTCCACTGATGTTCCTCCACCTCTTTTATTGTTGCACCCTCCCAGTTGACTTGGTGTTGGGAATCCCAGGCATGTACTGCAATGCCAATGTTCCTGTCTCCTCTTTTCACTGCCGTCTTATGTTCCGAGATCCTCTTCTGTAAGCTTCTTCCTGTCTCTTCAATGTATACTCTGTCACAATCCATGCATGGAATCTCATACACTATCCCAACCTTCTTGTTGGTGGGTTGTGGGGTCTTGACCTTGGTCAGGAGGCTTCGGATGGTGTGGGATGACTTAAAAATAGTTCTAATATTCAGGTTCTTGCACCGTCTTTGGATCTCCACAGATAGCCCTTTGATATAGGGGAGTGGTAGGATCTTCCTGGTGGAAGAGTTAGGTGGGTTGGTCTGTTGATGGTTGGTCCTTCTTGGATTAAGTGAGTGCTCTATCACTCTCCATGGTATCCATTGGCCTAGAATGTCTTTCTGATATGTGACAGTTCTCTCCCACTTCCTTCTGTGTCGCAGATATTATGTTCTTCCTGTATACGGTGGGGGAGGCTCTATTGTCAACTCTGTTTACAAGGACGTCCAGAAATGCAATTCTGTTCTCTGCTTCTTCTTCCCTTGTGAACTGGATAGCTGGGTGTTGCTCATTGAGGTGTGGATGGAATTCATTTAACAACTCTTCTCCATGTGGCCAAAGCACAAAGGTATCATCCTCATAGCGGATCCACAATTTTGGCTGGATTGGGAAGATCTTGAGTGCTTTTCCTTCAGGCTTCCATATACAGATTGGCTACCACAGGTGACAAGGGGGAGCCCATGGCAGCCCCTTCCAGTTGTTCAAAGAAGGTGTCCTGGAACTGGAAGTAGGTTGATTTCAGGCACAGTGTGATTGGGAGGCATAGGTCTGAGGCTGGGATTGGTGTGCGATCTATCAGGGAGGAGTCCTCTCGGAGTAGTTGGGAAATGACGTCCAGTGCAGCATCGATGGGTACCTTGGTGAAGAGGCTGGTCACATCAAAACTCACCATGCTGTCCTCTGTACCAAGTTTGCTTTATCTGATTCGTCTGACAATCTCCGCAGAATTCCTTACACTTGATTGCTTCTGTCCTCCCAACGGTGCTAGGGTTCAGGTGAGCTCTTTGGCTAACTTGTAGGTGCGTGAGCCAATGGCCGATACAATTGGTCTGAGTGGAGTTCCTTCTTTGTGGATCTTAGGTAGTCCGTAGATTTGTGGTGGTGTGTGTATTAGGGTGTCAGTTTATTTCATTCATTTCTTATCTCACCAATCAGTTTGTTTATATTCAAGGGGCAACTTATTTGTGTCATTCAGCTGATAAAGATCTATATACGGACCAAAACGTCCTGAAATAATTCATTAATTGTTTCGCGCTGCTACGGATAGCTCATCAACTAACTAACCATATGTAGTAGTTGTATGTTCTAGTTGTATGTACTAGTTTGTAGTTGGATGTACTAGTTTTATGGACTAGTACTAGCTATATTTACTAGTTGTAGGTACTAGTTGTATGTGGTAGTTGTATGTAGTAGTTGTATGTACAAATTGTATTTACTAGTTGTGTGTACTAGTTGTAGGTATATAATAGTTGTATGTACTAGCTATGTACTAGTTGAATGTTCTAGTTGAAGGTTATAGCTGTTTGTACTTGTTGTAGGTTCTAGTACAAGTTATACTAGGTACTAGGAAGGTACTACTTGTATGTACTATGTGTGTGTACTATTTATATGTACTAGTTATATTTTTATGTATTAGTTATATGTACTAGTTGCAAGTACTAGTTGTATGTACTAATTGTATGGACTAGTACTAGTTGTATGTACTAGTTTTATGGACTAGTACTAGCTATATTTACTAGTTGTAGGTACTAGTTGTATGTGGTAGTTGTATGTAGTAATTGTATGTACAAATTGTATTTACTAGTTGTGTGTACTAGTTGTAGGTATATAATAGTTGTATGTTCTAGCTATGTACTAGTTGAATGTTCTAGTTGAAGGTTATAGCTGTCTGTACTTGTTGTAGGTTCTAGTACTAGTTATACTAGGTACTAGGAAGGTACTAGTTGTATGTACTAGAACCTAGTTGTATCTACTAGTTGTATGTACAATTTTTTTATAACTAGTTGTAGGTACTAGTTGTATGTAATAGTTGTATGTAATAGTTGCATTTACTATTTGTATGTACTAGTTATATGTTTGTGAACTAGTCATATCTACTAGTTGTGTGCACTAGGTGTATGTACTAGTTTTATGGACTAGTACTAGCTATATTTACTAGTTGTAGGTACTAGTTGTATGTGGTAGTTGTATGTAGTAATTGTATGTACAAATTGTATTTACTAGTTGTGTGTACTAGTTGTAGGTATATAATAGTTGTATGTTCTAGCTATGTACTAGTTGAATGTTCTAGTTGAAGGTTATAGCTGTCTGTACTTGTTGTAGGTTCTAGTACTAGTTATACTAGGTACTAGGAAGGTACTAGTTGTATGTACTAGAAACTAGTTGTATCTACTAGTTGTATGTACAAGTTTTTATAACTAGTTGTAAGTACTAGTTGTATGTAATAGTTGTATGTAATAGTTGCATTTACTATTTGTATGTACTAGTTATATGTTTGTGAAGTAGTCATATCTACTAGTTGTGGGCACTAGGTGTATGTACTAGTTGTATATACTCTTATAATTACTAGGTATATGTGTATGTACTGGTTATATGTAGTAGGTGTATGTACTAGTTATATGTCCTAGTCGTTTGTACTAGTTGTATGCAGTAGCTATGTACTAGTTTTATATACAAGTTGTACGTTCTAGTATTAAGTACTCGTTCTATGAAATAGTTGTGTGTACTAGGTTCTAGTTGTATGTAATAGTTGTATGTACTATGTGTATGTATTATTTATAAGTACCAGCTATATGTTTGTGTACTAGTTATATGTACTGGTTGTATTCACTAGTTGTATGTACTATTTATAATTTCTAGGTATATGTTTGTGTACTAGTTATACGTAGTAGTTGTATGTACAAATTGTATTTACTAGTTGTGTGTACTAGTTGTAGGTATATAATAGTTGTATGTACTAGCTATGTACTAGTTGAATGTTCTAGTTGAAGGTTATAGCTGTTTGTACTTGTTGTAGGTTCTAGTACAAGTTATACTAGGTACTAGGAAGGTACTACTTGTATGTACTATGTGTGTGTACTATTTATATGTACTAGTTATATTTTTATGTATTAGTTATATGTACTAGTTGCAAGTACTAGTTGTATGTACTAATTGTATGGACTAGTACTAGTTGTATGTACTAGTTTTATGGACTAGTACTAGCTATATTTACTAGTTGTAGGTACTAGTTGTATGTGGTAGTTGTATGTAGTAATTGTATGTACAAATTGTATTTACTAGTTTTGTGTACTAGTTGTAGGTATATAATAGTTGTATGTTCTAGCTATGTACTAGTTGAATGTTCTAGTTGAAGGTTATAGCTGTCTGTACTTGTTGTATATAGGTTCTAGTACTAGTTATACTAGGTACTAGGAAGGTACTAGTTGTATGTACTAGAAACTAGTTGTATCTACTAGTTGTATGTACAAGTTTTTATAACTAGTTGTAAGTACTAGTTGTATGTAATAGTTGTATGTAATAGTTGCATTTACTATTTGTATGTACTAGTTATATGTTTGTGAACTAGTCATATCTACTAGTTGTGTGCACTAGGTGTATGTACTAGTTGTATATACTCTTATAATTACTAGGTATATGTGTATGTACTGGTTATATGTAGTAGGTGTATGTACTAGTTATATGTCCTAGTCGTTTGTACTAGTTGTATGCAGTAGCTATGTACTAGTTTTATATACAAGTTGTACGTTCTAGTATTAAGTACTCGTTCTATGAAATAGTTGTGTGTACTAGGTTCTAGTTGTATGTAATAGTTGTATGTACTATGTGTATGTATTATTTATAAGTACCAGCTATATGTTTGTGTACTAGTTATATGTACTGGTTGTATTCACTAGTTGTATGTACTATTTATAATTTCTAGGTATATGTTTGTGTACTAGTTATACGTAGTAGGTGTATGTACTAGCTATATGTCCTAGTTGTTTGTACTAGTTGTGTGTACTAGTTGTATGTACTAGTTGCATGTACAAGTTGTATGCACTAGTTTTATGTACTAGTACTAGTTATATTTACTAGTTGTAGGTACTAGTTGTATGTAGTAGTTATGTACGAGTTGTAAGTACTAGTTTTACGTATAAACTAGTTGTATGTAGTAGCTGTGTACTAGTTGTATACACAAGTTGTACGTTCTAGTTTTATCTACTCGTTCTATAAACTAGTTGTATGTACTAGTTTCTAGTTGTATGTACTAGTTGTATGTACTAGTTGTATCTACTCTTTGTATGTACTATGTGTATGTACTATTGATAAGAACCAGTTTTATGTGTATGTACTAGTTATATGTTTGTGTACTAGTTATATCTACTAGTTGTGTGTAATCGTTGTATGTACTAGTTGTGTATACTATTTATAATTACAAGGTGTATGTGTATTTACTAGTGATATGTAGTAGGTGTATGTACTAGTTATATGTCTTAGCTGTTTGTCCTAGTTGTATGTACAAGTTGAATGTATTAGTTGTATGTGCTAATTGTATGTACTAGTTGTGTGTACTATTTGTCATGTACTAGTTGTATCTACTAGTTGTATGCACTATGTGTAAGTACTATATATAAGTACCAGTTATATGTGTATGTTCTAGTCATATTTAGCAGGTGTGAGTACGAGTTAGATATACTATTTACATGTACTAGTTGTATGTACTAGTTGTATATACTAGTTGTTGATTCTTGTGCTAGTTATACTTGGTACTAGGTAGGTTCTAGTTGTATATATGTACTAGTTGAATTTAATAGTTGTATGAATTATTTGTATGTACTAGTACAAGTTATATTTACTAATTGTAGGTATCAGTTGTATGTACTAGTTGTATGTAGTACTTGTATTTTCTAATTGTATGAACTAGTTTTATGTACTAGTTGTATGTACTAGCTATATACTAGTTGTATGTAATAATTGTGTGTACTAGTTGTATGTATTAACTGTGTGTATTAATTATGTACTAGTTGCATGTACTAGTTATAATAACTAGTTGTATGTAATGGAATAAGGATTTCTTCTAACTGCGTCGAACTTATCTTTGTAACGGTTCATCTTTCGACTTTGGGAGTGTCTAGAGACGTATGTACTAGTACATATAAATAGTCCATACAACTGGTACATTAAACTAGAGCCCCAATTATGACGTATAATGTATGTATGTATGTACTAGTACTGGTAATATTTACTAGTTGTAGGTACTAGTTTTATTCACTAGTTGTATGTACTAGTACAAGTTATATTTACTAAATAAGGGTATTGTATGTTATAATTGTTTGAACTAGTTGTATGTACTAATTGTATGTACTAGTTGTATGTACTATTTGTATGTACTAATTGTATGTACTAGGTGTATGTACTATTTATAGGTGCCAGTTATATGTGTATGTACCAGCTATATGTAGTAGTTGGGTACTAGTTATAGGTACTAGTTGTAAGTTCTAGTACTAGTAAAACTAGATACTAAGTAGGTACTAGTGGTATGTACTAATTGCATATACTAGTTTTATGTACTAGTTATGTACCAGTTGTGCGTACTAGTTGTATCTGCTAGTACAAGTTATATTTATTAGTTATATTTACTAGTTGTATTTACTAGTTGTTTGTACTGGTTTTATGTACTAGTTGTATGTACTAGTTGTATGTACTAGTTGTAGTACTAGCTGTATGCACTAGTTGTATGAAATAATTATACGTCATAGTTGGGGCTCTAGTTTAATGTACTAGTTGTATGGACTACTTATATGTACTAGTTATATGTGTATGTTATAGTCATAGGTGCTAGTTGTATGTGCTAGTTGTATGAACTAGTGTTATGTACTAGTTATATGTTCTAGTTCCATGCACTAGTTTCTAGTTGTATATAGTAGTTGTATGTACAACTAATATGAACTAGTGTTATGTACTAGTTGTATATACTATGGTATGTACTATGGTATGTACTATGGTATGTACTATTTATAGGTACTAGTTATACGTAGTAGTTGCTTGGACTATTTATAAGTACTAGTTGTATTTACTAGTTGTATGTACTATTACTGGTAATATTTACTAGTTGTAAAAACTAGTTGTAAAAACTAGTTGCATTTACTAGTTGTATGTACTAGTACAAGTTATGGTTACTAGTTGTAGGTATTAGTTGCATGTACTAGTTGTATGTAGTAGTTTTGTGTTCTAATTGTATAAACTAGTTGTATGTACTACTTGTATGGACTAGTTATATACTAGGTGTATGTCCTAGTTGAATGCACTACTTGTATGTACTAGTTGTATGTACAATTTGTATGTACTCGTAGTATGTACTAGGTGTATGTTCAAGTTATATGGACTAGTTGTAGGTTCTAGTACTAGTAATACTAAATACTTAGTAGGTATTAGTTGTATGTACAAGTACTAGTTATAATAACTAGTTGTACCAGATGTATGTACTAGTTATGTACTAGTTGTATGTACCAGTAGTATTAATTAGTGGTATGTACTAGTACTGGTAATATTTACTAACTGTAGCCACTAGTTGTATGTACTAGTTGTATGTACTAGCACTTGTTATATTTACTAGTTTTAGGAACTAGTTGTATGTACTAGTTGAATGCAATAGTTGCATGAACTAGTTGTATGTACTGGTACAAGTTATATTTACTAGTTTTAAGTATTTGGGGTATGTACTTGTTGTATGTAGCAGTTGTATGTTGTAATTGTATGAACTAGTTTTATGTACTAGTTGTGTGTACTAGTTGTATGTATTAACTGTATGTATTAGATATGTACTAGTTTCATATACTAGTTCTAACTAGAGGTATGTACTAGTACTGGTAATATTTACTAGTTATAGGTACTAGTTTTATGCACTAGTTGTATGTACTAGTACAAGTTAAATTTACTAATTATAGGTATTAGTTGTAGGTAGTAGTTGTATGTTATAATTGTTTGAACTAGTTGTATGTACTAATTGTATGTACTAGTTAAGTACTGGTTATATGTATAGTTTTATGTACAATTTCTGTGTACTAGTGGTATGTACTAATTGTATACTACTTGTATGTAGTAGTTGTATGTACAATTTGCAGGTACTTGTTGTATGTACTAGGAGTTTGTACTATTTATAGGTACCAGTTATATGTGTATGTACTAGTTATATGTAGTAGTTGGGTACTAGTTACAGGTACTAGTTGTAAGTTCTAGTACTAGTAAAACTAGGTACTAAGTAGGTACTAGTTGCATATACTAATTGCATATACTAGTTTTATGTACTAGTTATGTACCAGTTGTACGTACTAGTTGTATCTGCTAGTACAAGTCATATTTAATAGTTACATTTACTAGTTGTATGTATCTTTGTAAAGGTTCATCTTTGGACTTTTAGAGCGTCTAGAGACACAGTTTTTTCCAATTCTTCTGTCTGCCAAACGTTTTGACCCTGGGGGTCTTCTTCAGTGACTGGTGGTGGTCTTCAAGGTGTCTTCATTTATAGGCATCTTTTCCCACCATTTTCGATTACCTCATCCCTGATGTCATCGGTTACGTCATTTCCGGAGGAAGGAGAGGTGAAGGGAGTATTCATAAAAAAGGGTTTCCTACCACTTCTTAGTACAAATCCTTGATCTAAGTTCATTCTTACCGGACATTGTTGGATCTTCAGGGCTTCCTTAATTCTTCTTCTGTACCAGTTCTCTTCCCTCTCCACCACTCTGGCTTGGCTCCACTCAATTGGATGGCCGGTTTTTAGGGAGTGAACAGCTAAGCCATTGTTCACATCCCCCATCCTGACGGCACGTTTGTGCTCCGCCATCCTGACTTTTAACATTCTTCCAGTTTCTCCAGTGTACACTGCTGGGCAACTAGAACAGGGGATCTGGTAAACGACACCTTTAATATCCATGGTAGGCTGGGGTTGTTTAGGCCTGGAGAGGATACTCCTCAGTGATCTCTGCTTTGTGAAGATGGTTTCAATGTTCATCGTATGGCATGTTCTGGAGATCATTTCACTGAGGCCTTTCACATATGGAATAAAAAGTTTACGTTCACCATCTACCCTACTTCCCTGGTTCTGTTGTCTCTTCTTCATGTGCCTAGCAGCAACCTTATTGGGGTATCCGTTGGCCTGGAGTACCCCTTTCAGGTGCTCTTTTTCCTCTTGGAGGACACTGGATCCAGCACCACAGATATTCTCCGCTCTGTCCCTGAGGCAAAGGGCAATGCCAGCTTTCACCCCAGGATGGTGATGAGACGAGAAGTGAAGGTATCTATCTGCGTGGGTTGGTTTTCTGTACACGGATGTACTCAAACTTCCTTTGTTTTTCTTCCCTAGCACGTCAAGAAACGGGATAGAGCCATCTGTCTCCTCCTCCATGGTGAACTGGATGTTTCCGTGTCTTCCATTAAGGAAAGACAGAAAATCCTCCAGCTGATCCCTACCTTGGCTCCAGATGACAAAAATGTCGTCTGCATAATGTAGCCAGAGCCTAGGTTTGGAGCCAGCCTCCTGGAGGGCTTCGTTTTCAAACTCTTCCATGAAGATGTTTGCCACCACTGGAGAGAGAGGAGAGCCCATGGCTGCCCCATCCTTCTGCTCAAAGAACTTGTTACCGTACTGGAAGTACGTTGTCCTAAGACCGAGTTCTGTGAGCATCGGGATGGTGGGAGGGTCCAGAGTGGTCCGGTCTGATAGGGTGTTGTCTTCCCTCAGCCTCCTATCAATGATCTGTAAGGAGAGATCTATAGGTACCTTCGTAAACAAGCTCTTAACATCAAAACTGATAAAGTTACCTTCTTACAGATCATTGATAGGAGGCTGAGGGAAGACAACACCCTATCAGACCGGACCACTCTGGACCCTCCCACCATCACGATGCTCACAGAACTCTGTCTTAGGACAACGTACTTCCAGTACGATAACGAGCAGAAGGATGGGGCAGCCATGGGCTCTCCTCTCTCTCCAGTGGTGGCAAATATCTTCACGGAAGAGTTTGAAAACGAAGCCCTCCAGGAGGCTGGCTCCAAACCTAGGCTCTGGCTACGTTATGGAGACGACACCTTTGTCATCTGGAGCCAAGGTAGGGATCAGCTGGAGGATTTTCTGTCTTTCCTTAATGGAAGACACGGAAACATCCAGTTCACCATGGAGGAGGAGACAGATGGCTCTATCCCGTTTCTTGACGTGCTAGTGAAGAAGAACAAAGGAAGTTTGAGTACAGCCGTGTACAGAAAACCAACCCACACGGATATATACCTTCACTTCCCGTCTCATCACCATCCTAGGGTGAAAGCTGGCATTGCCCTTTGCCTCAGGGACAGAGCGGAGAATATCTGTGGTGCTGGATCCAGTGTCCTCCAAGAGGAAAAAGAGCACCTGAAAGGGGTACTCCAGGCCAATGGATACCCAAGTAAGGCTGCTGCTAGACACATGAAAAAGAGACAACGGAACCAGGGAAGTAGGGTAGATGGTGAACGTAAACTTTTTATTCCATATGTGAAAGGCCTCAGTGAAATGATCTCCAGAACATGCCGGAAGATGAACATTGAAACCATCTTCACAAAGCAGAGATCACTGAGGAGTATATATCCTCTCTAGGCCTAAACAACCCCAGCCTACCATGGATATTAAAGGTGTCGTTTACCAGATCCCCTGTTCTAGTTGCCCAGCAGTGTATACTGGAGAAACTGGAAGAATGTTAAAAGTCAGGATGGCAGAGCACAAACGTGCCGTCAGGATGGGGGATGTGAACAATGGCTTAGCTGTTCATTCCCTAAAAACCGGCCATCCAATTGAGTGGAGCCAAGCCAGAGTGGTGGAGAGGGAAGAGAACTGGTACAGAAGAAGAATTAAGGAAGCCCTGAAGATCCAACAATGTCCGGTAAGAATGAACTTAGATCAAGGATTTGTACTAAGAAGTGGTAGGAAACCCTTTTTTATGAATACTCCCTTCACCTCTCCTTCCTCCGGAAATGACGTAACCAATGACATCACGGATGAGGTAATCGAAAATGGTGGGAAAAGATGCCTATAAATGAAGACACCGTGAAGACCACCACCAGTCACTGAAGAATACCCCCTGCGTCGAAACGTTTGGCAGACAGAAGAATTGGAAAAAACTGAGTCTCAAGACGCTCTAAAAGTCCAAAGATGAACCTTTACAAAGATAAGTTTCACGCAGTTAGAAGAAATCCTTATTCCATTAGTTGTTTGTACTAGTACAAGTTATATTTATTAGTTATATTTACTAGTTGTATTTACTAGTTGTTTTTACTGGTTTTATGTACTAGTTGTATGTACTAAATGTATGTACTAGTTGTAGTACTAATTGTATGTACTAGTTGTAGTGCTAGTTGTATGTACAACTAATATGAACTAGTTGTATATACTAGTTGTATGTACCACGGTGTGTACTATTTATATGTACTAGCTTTATATGTATGTACTAATTATATGTAGTAGTTGTATGTACTAGTTGTATATACTAGTATATGTACTACTTGTAGGTTGTAGTACTAGTTATACTAGGTACTAGGTAGGTTCTAGTTGTATGTACTAGCACTAGTTATCTTTACTAGTTGTAGGTTCTAGTTGCATGTACTTGTTGACTGTTATAGTTGTATGTACTAATTGTATGTACTAGTTGTATGAACTAGTTATGTACTCTATAGTTGTATGTACTAGTTGTATTTACTACCAATATGTACTAGTTATCTACTAGCTATATGTAGTAGTTGTATTAACTAGTTGTATGTCCTATTACTGGTAATATTTACTAGATTGTAAATACTAGTTGTATGTACTAGTTGTATGTACTACTTGTATGGACTAGTTATACACTAGGTGTGTGTACTAGTTATATGTAATATTTGTATGTACTCGTAGTATGTTCTAGGTGTATGTACCAGTTATGTACAAGTTTTATGTACTAGTAGTATTAACTAGAGGTATGTACTAGTACTGATAACATTTACTAACTGTAGCCACTAGTTTTATGCACTAGTTGTATGTACTAGTACAAGTTAAATTTACTAATTATAGGTATTAGTTGTATGTAGTATATGTATGTTATAATTGTTTGAACTAGTTGTATGTACTAATTGTATCTACTAGTTAAGTACTAATTATATGTATAGTTTTTTTTAACTATTTCTGTGTACTAGTCGTATGTACTAATTGTATACTACTTGTATGTACTAGTTGTATGTACAATTTGTAGGTATTTATTGTATGTACCAGGTGTATGTTCTATTTATAGGGACCAGTTATATGTGTATGTACTAGTTCTATGTAGTAGCTGAGTACTAGTTGTACGTATTAGTTTCTAGTTGTATATATTATTTGTATGTACTAGTTGTGTATACTAGTTGTATATACTACTTGTATGGATTAGTTGTGTGTACTAGTTGTATGTACTAGTTGTATGTACTAGTTGTAGGTGTTTGTACTAGTTATGCTAGGAACTAGGTAGGTACTAGTGGTATGGACTAGATACTAGTTGTATGTACTAGTTGTTTGTACTAGTCGAATGTACTATATGGATGCACTATTTATATATACTCGTTATATTTTGATGTACTACTTATATGTAGTAGGTGTTCGTACTAGTTATATGTCTTAATTTTATGTACTCGTTCTATGTACTAATTGTATGTACAAGATGTATGTACTAGTGGTATGTACTAGCTGTATGTACTAGTTTTATGTACTATTTTTATGTACTAGGTATATATGTATGTACTAGTTATACTAGGTACTAGGAAGAACTAGTTGTAAGTACTAGATACTAGTTGTATGTACTAAATACTAGTTGTATGTACTAGTTGTTTGTACTAGTTTTATGAACTAGTTGTATGTACTAGTTGTAAGTACTAGTTGTATATACTAGTTATGTTTACTATTTGTATGTACTAGTTATATGTTTGTGTACTAGTTATTTGTAGTAGGTATATGTACTAGTTCTATGTCCTAGTTGTTTGTACTAGTTGTATGTAGTAGCTATATACTAGTTGTATATACAAGTTGAACGTTTTATGAACTAGTTTTATGTACTAGTTTTAATATATGTATGGACTAGTTGTATGTACTAGTTGTATGTAATAGATACTAGTTGTGTGAACTAATTAAATGTATATGTTTTATGAACTAGTTGTATGTACTAGTTGTATGTACTAGTTGTATATACTAGTTGTTTGTACTAGTTGTATGTACTGTATATAATTACTAGGTATATATGTACGTATTAGTTATATGTGGTAGGTGTATGTACTAGTTATATGTCCTAGTTTTTTATTCTAGTTGTATGTAGTAGCTGTGTACTAGTTGTATGTACTAGTTTCTAGTTGTATATATACTAGTTGTATGTACAAGTTGTGCATAGTAATTTTATATACTACTTGTATGAACTAGTTGTATGTACTAGTTGTATGTACTAGTTGTAGGTTTTTGTACTAGTTATGCTAGGAACTAGGGAGGTACTAGTGGTATGGACTAGATACTAGTTGTATGTACTAGTTGTATGGACTAGTTTTATGGACTATTTGTATGTACTAGTTGTATGTACTAGGTGTTTTAACTAGTTGCATGTAATAGTTATATTTACTTGTTACTAGTTTTATGAACTAGTTGTGTGTACTAGTGTATGTGCTATGTGTATGCACTATTTGTATTTGCTAGGTGTATGTACTATTTTAATATACTAGTTATATGTGTTTGTACTGGTTATATGTAGTAGTTCTGTGTACTAATTATATTTACTACTGGCCTGTACTAGTTGTATGTGCTAGCTCTATGTAGTAGTTGTAAGTTGTAGTACTAGTTATATATAGTAGGTACTATGTGGGTACTAGTTGTATGTACTAGTTTTTAGTACTACTTTAATGTACTAGTTGTGTGTACTAGTTGTATGTACTAATTGTATGTGCTAATTGTATATACTAGTTGTGTGTATTAGTTGTATGTACAAGTACTAGTTATATTTACTAGTTGTAGGTACTTGTTCTATGTAGTAGTTGGATGTAGTAGTTGTATGTATGTGTATAGAGACAAAATGGCTGGCAAGCAGTGACACGTGTTTGATTTTTAGGATTTCCCATCCGAGATTTGATTTGGAAATATCTGCCAGCTATTTAGCTGCCCATGTCTTGTTGTGGCTGTAGGAGATTAGGCGAATGTCACTTCTGTGCGTGCGTAAAATCAAAGAGAAGTTGTAGGAATTGTCAGCCTAGTCGCACGGGAAACTGCCACAACTAGACTGACAACGATCCATCCCAGAGGACCTCGAACCACATCCACAACCATCGGCAACAATCTAATCTGCACCATTGGTGGAGCAAAATTCCCATGCCCCTCTCCAGAGGTATTTGTGAGTGTAGAAAATCATTTGCTTTCTTACACGCCAGCAAACAAAATGAACTTCAGATGGGGAGATTTAGACTGGGAAGAAGTTGATCAAGAGATAACAAAGTCATATGATGAAATTGTGCACTGGCACCAGAATCTGTTCAAGATTCCATCAGGCAAGCAAGGGAAGACCTTTGCTTCTGAGATGGCTGGCTTGTTCCAGTCATATGCAGATGGGTCAGCTACGGAGGAAATATCTCTGAAGGCAGCAATGGTGCTACCGGCTCTCTTACTCCAAAATCCTCACTTAACCTCCAAAACAAAGGACCACATCTACTGCATTGAGAGGAGATACCGATTGTGGAAGGAAGGAAACTTTGAGGCGCTGCTTGAGGAGTGAAGAGTGATCCAACGAAGGCTTCAACCCACTATGAGAGCAAATAATCCACAGTTGGCAAGATGCTTTGCGGAGTGGATGGGTCAGGGCAAGATAAGAGAAGCAGTTCGTTCGATATCTGGTGGTAACACCAAAGTACTCCTATTGAATGATCAGGTGGATGAATATCGAACTGCGCGGGATGTATTGATGGAGAAATATCCTGCAGGAGAAGGTTTACTATCTAAAATTCTGTAAGCACCAACCAGCAGGGGTGTTCATCCCATTATATTTGAAGAGATCACAGCATTGTCCATCATGGAAGCAGCACATACAACTAGTACATACAACTAGAAAGTAGTACATACCACTAATTCATAGGACGAGTACATAAAACTAGTGTATACAACTACTACATAAACAAGAAAGTAGTACATACAACTAGTATATACATACAACAGATACCAATATAATAATAATAATATATACAAAAAAATGTATTGCCATAAATTTAAAATTGCAAGTCACTGTTAACCCTTTTTAATATATACATTCATATACATAAATATTCAATGTTATATCCACTACAGGTAACAATGGCAATCATTGTTGGATCTGGTGGTGGAGGCGTGGACGGTCTAGTAGCTCTGATAGCACTAATGGCAGATCTGAGAAGACTGAATGTGATTCTTTGTCTGATCCAGGTCATCACCTTCTAATAGGTGTTACCTCTTTTGCGGAAATCATATGGATGCCAATTTTTTGAAAACATGGATGCTGCTGGTCCCATACCCCCTGTGGATGAAAAGACTAGAGGGGTGAAAGTTCCCCACTCAATCTCTCTAATTCATTGATCATATACTCGTCTCCTCTCCTTCTCATGATGCTGATACACTGTCTTGATTGGCTTGTTTCTGTTACTGGACGCCAAGGGGTTAAACACCCTTACATCTAAAAATGCGTCTTGGTGTACATTCCAAAAACCAGTGCATTTCACATCAACTCTGCCCGCATCTTCAGTGTTGGCACACCTGCCCCTCAGCACTTCTCCTGTGAGTGGTTGCAGTATTGGCTCAGTTCGTACGTTGTGTGTGACCTCTTGTAGTAATGTGGCAGTGACGTCCCTAATCTCGTGACGTTTGATGACATATCCACCCCTGCAGCAGCTCAGAGCATGCTCGACTCCATTTGCCTTTCCACATACACACACATTGAGTATTCCTGTTGGTCACCACCCATACCTCAATGCAATGGCATCGCGGAAGGCTTCCTTGTGCAGGGAAAACCGTTCTTCCTTGTTCTCTAACTGCACTGACTTGGCAAGTCTACCCTGCTCTGCATCATTCTGGGCTTCATTGGAAGCTGTGATACACACAGACGGAAGTGCAGGCCCTCCAGGATTAGATGCCTCTGCATGGAAGAGGAGGTGCAGCTCATTCCAGAAAGCCTCAATTGATCTTTGTTCAGCTATAGCCATGACAACAAAAAGGATTGCAAGTACTGTGGTAGATCCTGGGCCCCTACTTCGCTGACTGATTGTCAACTTGTTGCTCTGGACAAGGGTCCAGGGGTAAGACCGATAGGGGTGGGGGAATGGCACTTGCCAAGTCAGTGCAGTTTGAGAACAAGGAATAACAGCAAAGAAAGGCTGAGGCAGTACAAAAAGAAGTGCGTGCTAATGAAAGAAAGGCGTTGTCTCTGGCAGAGCAGAAAGGGTCTTCTTCATGGCTAAACACTCTCACGGTGGAAGAACATGGTTTTTCCCTGCACAAGGAAGCCTTCCGCGATGCCATTGCATTGAGGTATGGGTGGGGACCAACAGGAATGCTCAATGTGTGTGTATGTGGAAAGGTAAATGGAGTTGAGCATGCTCTGAGTTGCTGCAGGGGTGGACATGTCATCAAACGTCACAACGAGATTAGGAACGTCACTGCCACATTACTACAAGAGGTCGCACACAACGTACGAACTGAGCAAATACTGAAACCACTCACAGGAGAAGTGCTGAGGGGCAGGTGTGCCAACACTGAAGATGCGGGCAGAGTTGATGTGAAATGCACTGGTTTTTGGAATGTACACCAAGACGCATTTTTAGATGTAAGGGTGTTTAACCCCTTGGCGTCCAGTAACAGAAACAAGCCAATCAAGACAGTGTATCAGCATCATGAGAAGGAGAGGAGACGAGTATATGATCAATGAATTAGAGAGATTGAGTGGGGAACTTTCACCCCTCTAGTCTTTTCATCCACAGGGGGTATGGGACCAGCAGCATCCATTTTTTCAAAAAATTGGCATCCATGATTTCCGCAAAAGAGGTAACACCTATTAGAAGGTGATGACCTGGATCAGACAAAGAATCACATTCAGTCTTCTCAGATCTGCCATTAGTGCTATCAGAGCTACCAGACCGTCCACGCCTCCACCACCAGATCCAACAATGATTGCCATTGTTACCTGTAGTGGACATAACATTGAATATTTATGACTTTATTGTATATGAATGTATATATTAAAAAGGGTTAACAGTGACTTGCAATTTTAAATTTATGGCAATACATTATTTTATTGTATATATTATTATTATTATATTGGTATCTGTTATATGTATATACTAGTTGTATGTACTACTTTCTTGTTTATGTAGTAGTTGTATACACTAGTTTTATGTACTCGTCCTATGAACTAGTGGTATGTACTACTTTCTAGTTGTATGTACTAGTTGTATGTGCTAGTTGTGTGTAGAAGTTGCATACACTACTTGTATGTATTAGTTGTATGAACTTGGTATATGTACTATTTATATGTGATAGTTATAGAAATATGTACTTGTTCTATGTACTAGTTGTATTTGCTCACTGTATGTACTAACGTACTAGTTGTATGTACTAGTTGTATGTACTTATTGTATGTGCTAATTGTATGTACTAGTTGTATGTACTAGTTGTTAGTACTACTTTAACGTACTAGTTGTATGTACTTGTTGTATGTACTAGTATTAGTTATATTTACTAGTTGTAGGTACTAATTGTATGCACTAGTTGTATGTACAAGTTATTTACCAGTTGTACTTACTAGTTGTTTGTATATACTAGTTGTACGTAGTAGCTATGTACTCATTGGATATACAATTTGTATGTTCTAGTATTATGTACTCATTCTATGAACTAGTTGTATGTACTAGTTTCTAGTTGTATGTACATACTTTTTTGTATATACTATTTATATATACTAGTTATATGTGTATGTACTGGTTATATGTAGTAGTTGTATGTACCAGTTGTATGTACTCGTTGCCAGTACAAGTTGTTTGTGCTGGCTGTATTTACTAGTTATAGTAGGTACAATGCTGCAATGCCAGACCATAAAACCACAAAGGTAGAGCTAACTACAGGAGTTAGTAGAATCCGAAGAGGTCAAAGTCTCTTGAGACTAAACCTTGTGGAACCTTACTCGCGTGGTGTAGCCACCCTAACTGGGACTGTGGAGGAAGGTGTGAGAGCCCAGGGAAAGGAAGAGCTTCACCAAGTTCATGCTGGGACTGAACAAAATGGTGAGCTGTTTACAGGCCCTGTTAAAACTCCCACACATGATTATCCCAGTCCAAGGACAAGTGGCAATGATCACCTGATGCAACTTTTAGGCAAAGCCAAAGATGCCTGTCTCTGAAAGAAACCTGGAGATTTTGTTGATTGAAAACCCTGTGGGGCGGTGCGGTTCAACCATGTTGATACGGCACTGCTTCAGGAGGCCAATGATTGGGTGGAGAAAGAGTGGCAGGAAGGTCCTGGTCGGCCTGGCACCTGAAATGCCTGGTCTACTCTGTTGCTATGGCTGTGAGGGGAAAAACAACCTACAAATCACAGCCATGCAACCAGGGAAGGAAATCAGACAATCAGAAGGGTAGTTAGAGACAGAGAGGTCACATAAGTGACAAGAAGGCCAAAGGCCTTTGGTTTAGAAGACTGCTTGCCTGGTTGGATGTGGAAATAGCGCATCAACAGAATAATAATCCTACGACCAAACGCCGGAAAGTTGGTCAGCCCCTGGGCCAGATGGCATCCACACTTTTTGGTGGAAAGTAATCGCCTCTGCACAGTCTGCCTTGGCAGATGTACTACGGAAGGTGGTGAGCGGAGATCTGTCAGTCCCTGACTGGCTTACAAGGGGTCGCACTCTACTCATCCCCAAAAAGAATGACCCGAAAAGTGCAGCCATCTACCGACCTATTGCATGCCTCAACACAATGTACAAGGCTGTCACAGCATACATTGCATCAGAACTACTCACTTACACCTACACTAATGATCTTTTGCCTATGGCCCAAAGGGCCGTGAGAAAAGGGAGGTGGGGCTGTGTGGACTGTCTACTGCTGGATCAAACAATCGGTCTAGATGCCAAAATTACTGGCAAGCCACTTAGTGTGGCATGGATCGATTAGGAGAAGGCATATGACAGAATGCCTCATAAGTGGGTGATGTAGGTGCTAAAAACCATCAAGGGCCCAGGTTGGATCAGGAGGACTATAGAGCTCTTCTCCAAACACTGGGACACGTGCTTGAGTTGAGGATTATGGGGAAGGTGGTTAGGAGCACCTCTGTTAAATATAACAGGGGACTCTTCCAAGGGGACTCCTTATCGCCACTCCTCTTTTGTGTGGCCCTAGCTCCATATCCCAAGTTCTTAACAGAACCAAGGGATATACCCTCTGGCATGATGGGGAAAGGAACACCATGTCAAACTTGTTGTACATGGATGACATGTCAGATCCCTTACAAAATAGTGTAAGAGAATGGAGGGGAGTGGCACGTGAGCTCCGGGAGGCTCAGACTGAAAGGTTAAAAAGTAACCTAGCCGAAAAGTCTCACCAGGGCTCATACCACAGACAAGTCACAAATAGGGAGTCTTATGTGTTGCCTTCTGAGGGGAGACTCAGACCTCAAACTGAGGCTCTGATTCTTGCAGCCTAAGATGATGCGCTGCACACTAGGAGGTACCGAAATAGGATTCTGAGGAATTCTAGCCTCCTAATGTGTAGAGAATGTGGCAAGGCTATGGAAACGGTCAAACACATACTAAACATGTGTGAGCGAAAGGGATTTTCTCTCTACAAAGAGAGGAATGACCGGGCAATACTGATAGTGTTGTGGAGATTGTTGAAAGAATATGGATTCAAGCAGGAAGAGCCCTGGTACAAACTAGAAGCAAAAGCAGTCTATGAGAATAGGTCTGTCAAAATCTTGTGAGATCCAAGCATCCCTACAGATGAAGAAATGACAGAAAGAAGGCCAGAATTAGTGGTTGAGGATCGGCTATGTAAGTCCATCTACATTATTGAGATGTCAGTTCCTACTGACAGCAATATTAATGGAAGATGGCAAGAGAAGTTCCAAAAGTATCAGAAGTTGGCGGCTGATATGAGGAAACAATTTAGGGGCTACCGAATTAAGGTAGTCCCGATGATAATTGGTGCATTGGGGACAGTCGATATGCTCCTGGAAGACCTTAGGGGAATTCCAAAGCTGTCAAAAAGTGCAGTAGAAGTGATGAGAGCCATGCAGAGAACTGTTCTCAGTTGGGCTGTGAGGATATTGAGGCGACATCTATCAGTTGAGGGATTGGGACCTGGACGATAAGTAGTCCTGTCCCAGTCCTAGCCTGTTGACCTCTGGAAATCAGTGGTGGATTGGTGCATGTATGGAGGTACTCCCTCCTATTATGACAGTCAACTTTGGCCCGACGTGCACCTGTCTGCTGCTGCCGGAAGGAGGCAAAGCCGAGGATTCTGGCTAAAAACCGAAAGAAGGGAAACATAACTGACTGAGGGTTGTCCAAGCCAGATATTACTTGCGTTAGTAAACCAAGGCAAGAAATAACAGGGTTCTCCGTTAAGGCTTTTGTTTCTAAATTATAATGTAGGTACTGGTTGTATGTACTAGTTGTTAGTACTACTTTAACGAACTAGTTGTATGTACTAGTTGTATGTACTAGTTGTATGTACTAATTGTATGGGCTAATTGTATGTAAAACTTGTATGTACTAGTTGTATGTACTAGTAATAGTTATATTTACTAGTTGTAGGTACTGGTTGTGTGTAGCAGTTGGATTTAGTAGTTGCATGTACTAATTGTATGTACTAGTTGCATGTTCTAGTTGTATGTTCTTTTACTAGTTTTACTAGGTACTAGGTAGGTATTAGTTGTGGTACTAGATACTAGTTATATGTGTATGAGTTGGTTATATGTACTAGTTATATGTGTATGAATTGGTTATATGTACTAGTTCTGTGTAAAGTTAATGTATGAACTAGTTGTATGTACACTGGTTGCATTTACTAGTTGCATGTACTAGTAGTATGTTCTACGTACTTGTATGAACAATTTATATGAACTAGTTATATGCACTAGTTATATGTACTAGTTAGTTGTACTAATTATATGTACTAGTAATATGTACTAGTTTAATGTAGTAGCTGTGTGTATATACTAGCTGTATGTACTGGTAGTTTGTACTAGTTGTATGTACCATTTATATGTACTAGTTAGATGTTTGTGTCCTAGCTATATGTACTAGTTGTCTATATTAGTTATATGTACTATCTGTATGCATTCGCTGTATGTACTAGTTGTATGAACTAGTAATGTGTACTGGTTGTATGTACTAGTTGTAAGTACTAGTTGTACGTACTAGTTGTATGTACTAGTTGCATGTACTAGTTATATGTAAACAGGCGCCATATGGCTGTTCGGCGTTAAATTGCGTTAAACCGTTAACGCTTTTACAAGTTAATTTCTCAGCATAGCAATAACTAATGCCTTTCAAAATTTATATTTTAAGTCTTTATGGTTAGAATAATAGTCTTACAAATTTTAAAGGGCATAAAATAAATGTTTTCTTTGAAATTCTCCGCCGAATTAGCACCCGTTTACAACACTCATAAGGTTTGTGCTAAGTTCTTGGAAGAGCACAGCCAATTTCTGTACATCATTGGAATCCTAATAGGTTAAACTAAAAATCTGTCGGCCTCGGTTTTAATACAGCCTTCCTTTCTTGAAATAATAAAGAATATGTTACTATTAAGTGTAATGAACAAGCACAAATTTGGCCATAACTAATGAAGAAGGAATCAATACCGAGGCCGACAGTTTTGTATAGCAACACTTACTGATCACTATGAAACCATCGGTGTTGTCCAACTGTTCTTCTAGTCTAAGCACACAACGATTTTCTCCACAACAACACTTTGCCGACATTTTCGGCAGTTGTAATGATATTCATAAATACAGTAAAATAAATTCGTTGTCATTTAACACCTATCGTGTTTCATCTAACGCAAATACAGTTAACACTACTTTCGGAAGTGCAATAGTCGGCAATCATTGGCTGGGCGTACATATGCATATATTTACAGCTTTGGCTAAAGTGTTACTTTATTTCTCAAGTGAAAATGGTTCAAAGAAATGCCAAGAAAAGCCAAAGCAATTCGTGGAAGTTTGACCTTCAATTGTGGATTTGCTCGCATTGCTGCTTATTTTTTATTAGCCAACAAAAGGTAAGTGTTTCGAATTGGGTGAATTGGGTATTACTAGGGAGTCTTTAAAACGCAGAATCTGTATGGACTAACGCTGTATAATTCATTCACTCTAACGATTAAAAAACGAACGTTCTAAACTAATTAGCGATTGTTAGGTGGCCATCACTATAATGCAACCTATCCCTCAGGAACAGCCATAAACTACCAGTGTACTAGTTACTAGTTGTATGAACTAGTTGTACTTACTAATTGTAAATACTAGTTGTATGTACAAGTTGTATGTAGTATATGGATGCACTATTTATATGTACTAGTTATATCTTTATGTAATAGTCTTATGTATTAGGAGTGTGTACTGGTTATATGTACTAGTTGCAAGTACTAGTTGTATGTACTAGTTGTATGGACTAGTACTAGCTATTTTACTAGGTGTAGGTACTAGTTGTATGTGGTGGTTGTATGTACTAGTTGTATGTACTAATTGTATATAATAGTTGTGTGTACTAGTTGTATGTACTAGCTATGTACTAGTTGTATGTTCTAGTTGTATTTCCTAGTTGTATGTACTAGTTGTATGTACTAGTTGTATTTACAAGTTGTATGTACTAGTTGTATGTACCAGTGTCAGGTACTAGTTGTATTTACTAGTTGTCTGTACTATTTATATGTACAAGTTATATGTGTATGTACTGGTTATCCTTACTGGTTCTTTGTACAATTTGTATCTACGAGTTGTTTGTACTAGTTGTACGTACTAGTTGTATATTCTAGTTTTATGTACTAGTTGCATATACTAGTTGCATGTTCTAGTTGTATTATTTATATGTACAAGTTTTATGTGTATGTTATATAGTTATCTGTACAAGTTTAATGTACAAGTTGTATGTAATAGTTATATTTACTATTTGTATGTACTGGTTAAATGTACTTCTTGTACGTACTAGTTGTATGTATTATTTGTAAACACTAGTAATAGTGAACCAGTTATATGTACTATTTGTTTGCACTGGTTGTATGTTGTAGACATATCTACTGGTTGTATTGGCTATACTAGGTACTAGGTAGGTACTAGTTGTATGTACTAGATAATAGTTGTATGTACTAGTTGTATGTACTATTTATAATTGCTAGGTATATGTCTATGTGCTAGTTATATGTAGTAGGTGTATGTACTAGTTATATGTCCTAGTTGTTTTTACTAGTTGTATGTTCTAGATGACTGTTCTAGTGGTATGTACTAGTTGTATGTACTATTTGTGTGTAGTTTTTGGATGTACTAGTTGTATGTACTAATTGCATGTACTAGTTGTATGCACTAGTTTTACGTACTACTTCTAGTTATATTTACTAGTTGTATGTACTAGTCGTATGTAGCAGTTGTATGTACTAGTTGTATTTACTATTGGTATGTACTATGTGCATGTACTATTTATAAGTACCAGTTATATGTTAATGTAGTAGTTATATGTTTGTGAACAAGTTATACGTACTAGTTGTATGCACTAGCTGTATGTACTAGTTGTTAGTACTACTTTAACGTAGTAGTTGTATGTACTAATTGTATGTGCTAATAGATATGTATTACTTGTATGTACTAGTACTAGTTATATTTGCTAGTTGTGGGTACTGGTTGTGTGTAGTAGTTGGATGTAGTGGTTACGTGTACTAATTGTGTGTACTAGTTGTATGTAATAGTTTCTAGTTGTATTTACTAGTTGTAGGTACTAGTTAAATGTACTAGTTACTAGTTGTATGAACTAGTTGTACGACCTAATTGTAAATGCTAGTTGTATGAACTAGTTGTATGTATATACTATTTGTATGTACTAGTTAAATGTACTAGTTTTTTGTATATATTAGTTGTATGTACCAGTTTCTAGTTGCCTGTACTAGTTTTATGAACTAGTTAAAAGTACTATATTGATGCACTATTAATATGTACGAGTTATATGTAGTAGGTGTATGTACTAGTTATATGTCCTAGTTGTTAGTCCTAGTTGTATGGACTAGTTGAATATACTAGTTGTATGTACTAATTGTATGTACTAGTTGTGTGTACTCTTTGGTATGGACTAGTTGTTTCTACTAGTTGCATGTACTAGTTGTATGTACTAATTCTATGTACTAGTTGTATGCCCTAGTTTTATGTACTAGTCCTAGTTATATTTACTAGTTGTAGGTACTAGTTGTATGTAGAAGTTGTATGTAGTAGTTGTATATATGTACTAATTGTTTGTAGTAGCTGTATGTACCAGTTGTATGTACTAGTTATGTACCAGTTGTACGTAATAGTTGTATGTATATACTAGTTATAAATATTAGCTATGTACTAGATGTATATACAAGTTGTATATTCTAGTATTATGTACTCGTTCTATGAACTAGTAGTATTTACTAGTTTCTAGTTGTATGTACTAGTTCTTTGTACTAGTTGTATGTACTATGTGTATGTACCAGTTGTTGATTCTTGTACTATATAGATATACTAGGTACTAGGTAGGTTCTAGTTGTATGTACTAGATATTTGTTGCATGTACTGGTTGTATGAACTTGTTTTATGAACTAGTTGTATGTACTATTTATATGTACTAGTTATATGTACCATTTATATGTATAGTGCATTTCACCATAAATGTAAAATTTCAAAGTGTATACACTTTGAAATTTTACATTTATAGTGGAGTTCAAAATAGGGCGACAAAAGTGATTAATGTGAAAAGTCAGTCTTTTTCAAACTTGTCACCAAAATAATTATGCTCAAGTAACCATGGAAAAGGCAAGAAAAATTGTGAAATTCGTTGCTATGTCAAAATTTCGATTGCGCAATCGTGAAGAAGTAGGGCAGCAGTTAAAGATAAAAGTGATTAGTGCTTGTTCAAGAAGAAACAGAGAAGACCGAAACGCTGGCTTCTGGTAGCCCTTGTAAGCACTCAAAAACGTAAGTAGCTTTTTTTTAATAGGACATTTTATAAGAAAGTTATTGCGTGTTTTTAATCGGTACTCCTTTCAAGTTAGTCTAATCGATACAGACTTTTAGTATAAGAATATTTAAGAAATATGCTAAATCTTTAAGTAGCCTTTTTGTAAGTTTCGCTCTGTGTGATGAGATATAAAAGTTTGAATTTTCATAGTCTATTTAACAACACTTTCAACAACTAATGAAGTATAGTTATCTTTTAAAGAATCCTATAAATTCTAGCCTTTGTATGTGTCCATTCACAGCAATATTATAAACACTCAGATATTAATTTTAACTTATTAGACTTTTTAGGGAAAGAAATTTAGCAGAAAAGTGGGGTTAATATAGACAACCACTAATAACTTTCATTTGACATTTTTTACCCATTAAGACTCCTCGAGATTCACATACAACTAGGCAGTGACAGCCTTTAAAGGCAGTATTTACTTTATTACCTTCTGGCTCAAATGATAAACACATTTGAAAGCACATTTTTCTAATCAAATAATAAGGTGTTATATAAACATTATTCAATTTCGACTTACAATACAGTTCTTATAACTGTGCATGACAAAGGCACAAACAAGTTTAAATAAATACAGAAAATGATTAACTAAAGTGTACAGTAACTAGATATTTCAGATATATGCAGAGAGGGATTTTCGTAACTTTCATGTGCTTGATGAGACTCTCCTGTGAGACTTGTATTCTTTAATTTTAATATCTGCATCTCTGCCTGTTTTAGCTGCTTCTTCACCTGGCACATTTTCCCTTAGGTAGGCATGGTTGTAGTCCCTACATTTCCTAAAGAATTTGCGGATGAGGTCCAGAGAAACTGTGTCCAGAGCAATTGGAACCATTCTGCACAATCCTTCCATGGAGTAGTCACAGTTTACTCTGGCAAAGGCCTTGGCTTTTCCCCAGCATTTCTCAATTGGATTTAATTCAGGGTGAAACTGTAAGGAAAAAAGGTACTCATATATTAATTATATGTACATGCATATATGTTTCATTATTATACATACCTTGGGATTAAAGAGACACCTGTGGTGTTTTCCCTCTAAATATATCTGAACGCTACTTTTTTCATTCCGTAAATCTTCAAATTCCTGCAGCTTTTTAATCACATCTGCTCTCTTGAGTTTGTCAACCATAACACCACACTCTCGGAGTACAATTTCTAACCCTTTTGGAGTGCCATCATTAAACACCATGGGTTGTGGATCACCGTTTGGTAGTCTTCCAGGGTGCATCTTAGGTTGCTTTCCTCCAGGACCGACATTCATTCAAAGCATCCTCTGAATATGCAAGATGTCCACTGCTGTGGTCAAATATCCATACCAAGTCATAGTGAGTTGCAGGATATTTGAACTCAGCAATGCGTACTGCACGTCTCACACTCTTCAGGAACTTCTCATTATCCCAATAGCCATCCTTTTGGTATTCCAGCAGATCTCTAGCTTCCTTTGGGAAAGAAACGAAGTCCAGTCTTGCCTTTGCCAGTTCTTCCTCGGTAAGATGTAGGTAGCCTCCAAACTCTTCAATGTAATCACTTACCATGATGCCTTTGCCTTTACCTTTAGGTCGAACTGCTCCACCTCCCATAGGGTCCACCCACACTGAACTATGAGCATCGTGGGCATTGAAGACAGTCTCATCATGGTAAATGAAAACAACATGCCGAGACTTTGAAGCATCACCTAGTATCACTTTAAAGATCTCTGTGTGGCTAGGTGTATTCATGCTTCAGAATCTGGAACTGCACTAGCCAAGGGATTGGGACAGATGTCGCTTATTGTATAAAATTTACCTCACGTGACCTCCCACACTCCCAGTTTCCCGCCCATTATTTTCCCGCCCACAGTCATCTCACCTGCCCCTCCCCCTACCGATATATAAGTCACCTTGCCCTGTAATCTCACTACCACTGATGAAGACCCGAGATTGGGTCGAAACGTTTGGTAATTATTGACAAGCGACATCTGTCCTAATCCCTTGGCTAGTGCAGTTCCAGATTCTGAAGCATCACCTAGTATATTGAAAAACAAAGCCATATAGTAAGCATGAATATATTACATCATGCTTTGATGACATTACCTGAGTTCCATGAGGGTATCCCATCTTCACATATAGGTGGAGGCAAGTGGGAAGATTCTAGTATCTTCAGTTTCTTGAGGAAAAGCTTTCTGTACTCCACTACATCTGGTCAATCATGGTCATCTGTATAGCCCTGGCGATATTGGCGACGATGGAATCCTAACTTCCTAAGATACCGGTAAGCTGTCACTTTAGACACTGCTTTTGGGAAGTGCTCAGGAAGATTAAGTGTTGAAAGATATTCATTCAGCCAGGACTGGAATTTAGCAGCAGTAAGAAAGTATTTGGCATTGTGTACTTTCTCTCTTAGCCACTTCACTGATTTTCGGGTGATGTCCTCTTGGTCAAGTAATGCCAGTCTTGTATACTTTCCTCTTTTGTCACCTGATATATCTCCTTTTTCTCTGTAGTACTCCTTGTGCCATCTAGTTACTGATCGCTTTTCAATGCCTAGTGCTACAGCTGTGCTTTCAGCTGATTCAACTTTACCCAAGTTGTGATGATGCTGAAGATGGTTGTAAAGTAGTACACCTATTTTCTTCCTATCTTTAGATGATAATGATTTCACCCAATTTTGTAACTGTGGCCTTGCCTGTCCATAAGAAAAACCTTCATCTTCATGATCACTTTCATCATCACTATCCTATTTATACATGAAACCATGCATGTAAAGTTTTATTTCCTATACTGTTTGTTATGCATAACAGTTTATGATAATTTAACATTTGAAACATGTTGTTGCGCATTAGCTAAATACCTCAAGCTCTTCTTCAGAAGATGATGGGTCATAGATAGCAGGATTAAGATCATTGTCTGACTAAGGTATGTTGGAAACCTGACTGGTAGGGCTAGAAAATTCAACACCACCCTCCAATTGCAAGGTAGGTGAGGAAAAATGCTGGTGTGACTAGAGGAATGACCACTCTCCACTATGAAATGTAATCAACGAATAATATATGCAAACAATTCTATAAATGTATAATAATATCAATTTTTTACCTTCATCATTTGAAGACTCTGATACAGTAGCTAGTGAAGGAGACCATCGATACCTTTTTTCCAGCATCCTTCTTGCCTTTTCAGACCTCTTTTGCCTTTTACCCAGTCTTGAGGCTGGGGAAGGAGTACTCCTCTGTGGTATGCCTTGATCGACTGTGCTACAGCCGCTTTCCTGAGTCATTCGTTCACTGGATAGTTCCTCGTTATCACAATTGCCGAATTCGGCCGATTCTCTGTCAATTTCTGACATAATTTCTTACTTTAAAAGCTTTTTAGTCTTTAAATCGCCTTAGCTATAATAGCTTGACCTTCGAATAAAGCGTTGTCAACGTAACAAGCGTATACACCTCTAAAAAGCTTAAAATGTGTAAGTGTTTATTTGTTAATTTTTAGACATCCATTTTTCGATAATGGTTATACGCAGGAACGTTGCGTTGTAACTCGATTTCACCTTATTAATTATTCAAATGTGACTGAATGAAGCCATTTGATTGGCTGAAATAGGTATCCTCTTTCAATAACGCATATCTTCTAAACGATAGCTGCTATCGCAAAACTAAAAAAAGGTACGGATTCTCTAGTTTTTCCTCTTTCATTTGATACCAAATTTGAAAATATAATGAGGATACTTTCCATAAAGCGCCTTAAAAGAAAATTTTACATTTATAGTGAAATGCACTATACTAGTTTTATGTTCTAGTGGTATGTACTAGTTATATTTACTAGTTGAATGTACTATTTGTGAGTACCAGTTGTATGTACTAGTTATATGTACTAGTTGTATGTACTAATTGTATGTACTAATTGTATATACTAGTTGTAGGTTCTAGTCCTAGTTACAATAGGTACTAAGGAGGTACTAGTTGTATGTACTAGATACTAGTTGTATGTACTAGTTATATGCACTAGTTATATGTACTAGTTGTATGTACCAGATGTGTGTAATTGTTGTATGTACTACTTATATGTACTCGTTACATTTGTATGTACTTGCTGTTTGAACTTGTTATTTGTACTAGTTATATATACTAGCTGTACGTACTATTTATATGTACTATTTATATGTGTATGTACTAGGTATATGTACTACTTGTATGTACTAGCTGTATGTGCTGGTTGTATGTTCCAATTGCATGTACTAGTTGTATGTACTAGTTGTATATACTAGATATGAACCAGTTGTATGTTCAAGATGTATGCACTAGTTCTTTGTACTATCTATATACTAGTTTTATGAACTAGTTGCATGTACTAGTTGAATGTACTAGTCACATGTACTAGTTATATGTACTAGTTACTAGTTTTATTAACTAGTTGTACCTATTAATTTTAAGTTCTAGTTGTATGTACTAGTTGTATGTATATACCAGTTGTATGTATTAGTTAAATGTACTAAGTTTATATATATACTGGTTGTATGTTCTAGTTTATGTACTATAGTTGTAGGTACCACGTGTATGTACTATTCACGTTTACTAGTTATATTTTAATGTATTTGTAATATGTAGTAGGTGTGTGCACTAGTTATATGTACTAGTTGCAAGTACTAGTTGTATGTACTAGTTGTATGTACTAGAACTAGCTATATTTACTAGTTGTAGGGACCAGTTGTATGTAGTAGCTGTGTCTAGTAGTTATATGTGCTAATTGTATGTACAAGTTCTGTGTACTAGTTGTACATACATACTAGTTGTATGTACTAGCTATGTATTAGTTGAATGTTCTAGTTGAAGGTACTAGTTGTTTGTACTTGTTGTAGGTTCTTGTACTAGTTATACTAGGTACTAGTAAGGTACTAGTTGTATGTACTAGCTGTATGTACTAGTTTTATGTTCTAGTTGTATGTACTAGACACTAGTTGTATGTACTAGTTGTATTTACTATTTGTATGTACTAGTTATATGTGTATGTACTAGTTATATGTACTAGTAGTATGCACTAGCTGTATGTACTAGTTCTATGTACTATTTTCATTTTCTAGGAAATGTGTATGCACTAGTTTCACGTACTAGGTGTATGAACTATTTTTATGTACTAGTTATTTGTGTATTTACTTGTTATATGTAGTAGTTGTGTGCACTAGTTATATGTACTAGTTGCAAGTACTAGTTGTATGTACTAGTTGTATATACTAGAACTAGCTATATTTACTAGTTGTAGGGACTAGTTGTATGTACTAGTTATATGTGTGTACTAGTTATATGTACTAGTAGTATGCACTAGCTTTATATACTTGTTGTTTGTACTAATTATATTTTCTAGGTATATGTGTATGTAGTAGTTTTATGTACTAGTTGTATGTACTAGTTATATGTACTAGTTGTATGTACCAGTTGTGTGTAATTGTACTAGTTGAATGTACTATTTATGCGTACTAGTTGTATGTACTAGTTGTATGTACTAGTTGTACGTACTATATATGAACCAGTTGTATGTACAAGATGTATGCACTAGTTATTTGTACTAGCTATATACTAGTTTTATGAAGTCGTTGTAGGTACTAGTTGTATGTATATAATAGTTGTATGTCATAGTCGCATGTACTAGTTATATGTACTAGTTACTAGTTGTGTGAACTAGTTGTACCTACTAATTTTATGTACTAGTTGTATGTACTAGTTGTATTTATATACTAGTTGTATGTACTAGTTTTATGTACTCGTTCTATGTACTAGTTGTATGTACTAGTTGTATGTACTAGTTGTATGTACTATGCGTATGTACTATTTATATGTACTAGTTATATTTTTATGTATTAGTTATATGTCGTAGGTATGTGTATTAGTTATATGTACTAATTGCAAGTACTAGTTGTATGTACTAGTTGTATGTACTAGAACTAGCTATATTTACTAGTTGTAGGGACTAGTTGTATGTAGTAGCTGTATGTAGTAGTTGTATGTGCTAATTGTATGTATATACAAGTTCTGTGTACTAGTTGTATGTATATACTAGTTGTATGTTCTAGTTGTATGTACTAGATATTAGTTGTATGTACTAGTTGCATGTACCAGTTATATGTACTAGTTGTGAGTACAAGTTGTATTTACTATTTGTATGTACTAGTTATATGTGTGTGTACTAGTTATATGTACTAGTTGTATGCACTAGCTGTATGTACTAGTTGAATGTACTAGTTCCCTGTACTAGTTGAATGTGCTAGCTGCATGTACTAGTTGTAGGTTCTAGTACTAGTTATAGTA
Source organism: Chondrosia reniformis (assembly GCA_947172415.1). Taxonomy (NCBI): domain Eukaryota; kingdom Metazoa; phylum Porifera; class Demospongiae; order Chondrillida; family Chondrillidae; genus Chondrosia; species Chondrosia reniformis. Next base: position 3,688,367 of record OX359199.1, on the reverse strand, counting down.
GGTACTACGTAGGTACTAATTGTATGTACTAGTTTTTGGTACTACTTTAATGTACTAGTTGTATGTACTAATTGTATGTACTAATTATACGTGCTAATTGTATGTACTAGTTGTATGAACTAGTTGTATGTACTTGTACTAGTTATATTTACAAGTTCTAGGTACTGGTTGTATGTAGTAGTTGGATGTGGTAGTTGTATGTACTAGCTCTGTAGTAGTTGTATGTACTAGTTTCTTGTTTATGTAGTTGTTGTATATACTAGTTTCTTGTTTATGTAGTTGTTGTATATACTAGTTTTATGTACTCATACTATGTACAAGTTGTATGCACTAGTTATGTACAAGTTGTATGTACTAGTTATGTACCAGTTGTAAGTACTAGTTGTTTGTATATACTAGTCTTATGTAGAATCCATGTACTCGTTGTGTATACAAGTTGTATATTCTAGTGTTATGTACTCATTCTATGAACTAATTGTGTGTACTAGTTTCTAGTTGTATGTACTAGTTGTAGGTACTAGTTGTATATACGTTTTGTATGTACTAGTTGTATGCACTAGGTGTATGTACTATTTTTATGCACTAGTTGTATGTGTATGTACTGGGTATATGTAGTAGTTGTGTGTACTAGTTATATGTACTAGTTGCATGTACCAGTTGTATGTACTAGTTGCCAGTACTAGTTGTATATGTTAGTTGTATGTACTTGTTGTAAATTCTAGTACTAGTTATAGTAGGTACTATTTAGGTACTAGTTGAAAATTCTAGTTGTTAGTACTACTTTAACGTACTTGTTGTATGTTCTAGTTGTATGTACTAGTACTAGTTATATTTACTAGTTGTAGGTACCGGTTGTATGTAGTATATAGTTGAATGTAGTAGTCTTATGTAGTAATTGTATGTACTAGTTGTATGTGTATACTAGTTGTATGTACTAGTTGTATGTGTATACTAGTTGTATGTTCTAGCTATGTACTAGTTGTATGTATTAGTTCCTTGTTTATGTAGTATTTGTATATACTAGTTTTATGTTCTCGTACTATGTACAAGTTGTATGTACTAGTTGTATATACCAGTTGTATGGACTAGTTGCCAGTACTAGTTGAATGTGTTAGCTGTATGTACTTGTGGTACGTTCTAGTCCTAGTTATGGTAGGTACAATGCAGGTACTAGTTCCATGTACTATTTGTTAGTACTACTTTAATGCACTAGTTCTATGTACTAGGTGTACGTACTAATTGTATGTGTTAATTGTATGTTGTACTTGTATGTACTAGTTGTATGTACTAGTACTTGTTATATATACTAGTTGTAGATACTGGTTGTATGTAGTAGTTGGATGGAGTAATTGGATGTAGTAGTTGCATGTACTAATTATATGTACTAGCTAGTTGTGTGTAGTAGTTGTAAATACTGCTTGTATGTACTAGTTGTATGTGCTAGTTGTATGAACTAAGTATATGTACTATTTATATGTGATAGTTATATGTGTATGTAGTAGTTATATGTAGTAGTTGTATGCTCAAGTTGTATGTACTAGTTGTAGGTTCTTGTACTAGTTTTACTAGGTACTAGATAGGTATTAGTTGCAGGTACTAGACACTAGCTATATGTACTTGTTGTTGGTACTAGCTTATGAACTAGTTGTTGGTTCTAGTTTATGAACTAGTTTATGAACTAGTTGTATGTTCTAAATGTATGTACTAGTTGTATGTAATAGTTGCATGTACTAATTATATGTTCTAGTTATTAGTTGTGTGTACCAGTTATATGTAATAGTTCTATGTACTAGTTGCATATACTAGTTTTATGTTCTAGTTATATGTACTAGTTATATGTGTATGAATTGGTTATATGTACTAATTGTGTGTAAAGCTTTATGAACTAGTTGTATGTACACTAGTTGTATTTACTAGTTGTATATACTAGTAGTATGTTCTACTTGCATGTAGAATTTATATGTACTAGTTATATGCACAAGTTATATATACTAGTTATAATACTAATTATATATACTAGTAATATGTACTAGTTTAATGTAGTAGTTGTGTGTATATACTAGTTGTATGTACTAGTTGTTCGTACTAGTTGTAGGTACCAATAATATGTACTAGTTATATTTTTGTGTACTAGGTATATGTACTAGTTGTATGTATTAGTTATAAGTACTAGCTGTATGCACTCTCTGTATGTACTAGTTGTATGTACTATTTATACGTACTAGGATATACGTACATATTAATATGCAATTGACAGAACTGTATCTACACATAAACCATTTTGTATATATACGTACTGTACCCATTACACTACGTACTACGAAGGGATATGGTGGCAAGAAATATATTGCTGCACAAGCACCAATGAAACACACAGAAGATGTCTGGAAAGTCATTGCAAACAACAAATGTCCAACTATAATTGTACTGGCCAACTTTGTTGAAGCAGAGGAGGCTTCATCAGCAAAAGGATATCTCTCTGGATGCTCATATGGAATCCACTAATCAAATAATAAGGATATACGTACATATTTATATGCAATTGACAGAACTGTATCTACACATAAACCATTTTGTATATATACGTACTGTACCCATTACACTACGTACTACGAAGGGATATGGTGGCAAGAAATATATTGCTGCACAAGCACCAATGAAACACACAGAAGATATCTGGAAAGTCATTGCAAACAACAAATGTCCAACTATAATTGTACTGGCCAACTTTGTTGAAGCAGAGGAGGTAAGTGAGAGAATACACAGTTGCTTGTGAAATACTACTCCTGCATCCAATTCCTATCCTAATAACTGCACTGTAATGTACTGCAGAGACTATTATAGGGACTCACTTTGTTTCCATACAGTCAACTTGTAGTCACTTTTGGCCAGTGGAAGAGACTAATAAGATGCAGCTTGGTGACATAGAAGTTGATCTAAATTTTAAAAGCAAAGAAATAGACTTTAATATGTATAAGCTGACAGTAACAGATTATTCAAATGTAAGTGTATAATCAGGGCTTCATTAACAAAAATATCAAGGGTGGAGGGGTGAAAACAGTTTTCATGAAAATGTTGGGAGCGGGGATTCCCTTGTTGTCCATATGTATAAGGAGGTCTGGGGCATGGGTTCCTGAGAAAAGTTTTAAATTACACTGTATAAGCTTGTAACTTCACACAAGTACATATTTCACCAATCAATAATGGACAAAACTTGTTACTGGGAGGTATCCTAGTGTACTTACTTATACCAAGGGGGTATCAGATTTAACAGGGTAGGAATGCCCCTGTCCCCTAAATGAAGCCCAAACATATAATGCACATTAAACTGACTCCATATGTAGCTCTACACTCATATAAATGGTACATATGTATGTACGTACAAATATACAGTATGTACGTACATATAAATATGAATAAATTATATTTACCTAGGTAAATACGTATATAGAGGACTACCGAGAAGGTGACACTGACTGTGCATCTGTACCATTACTATGGTTGGCCAAGGGATGATCATCCAAGGACACCAGGTCTTCTGACAATGATGGGTGACACTGAGAGGACACACTACAAAACACATGCTCCAGTGATCATCATGTGCGAGTACGTCTCTTATACATACATACACAGTAGAGCAAGCACACACACTGAACCTAGATACATTGCAATTAAACAATAACAACCTACATATATATGTATATAGCTTTCTATGCATATTGTATCTCAGTGTATTTTTAGGCACTAAACATAAGCCATGAATAATCTACAAAACCATATGCATTTTCCTACAGTTGACATCATTAAGGCTGAGGAAAGAAACTTAGAATAGATGTTTTCTAGACTAATATATGTATATTCCATATACAACTCTAAAAACACATACCTCCTTTTCAATAATGCTATATATACATAGTTCCTATTCTAATTGGTTAGTATAAATTTAACATGAACAGGTATGTATAATACAGGCTGACGTAACATTTATTCCTTCAGTGATGGTATGTCAAGGACTGGGGTATTCCTATGTGCAATGTCTGAAATTGAGAGGATCAAAGTGGAAGGAATGATGGATATATTTCAGAGGGTTAAGTCTCTCCGTGCTAGCAGACCACACATGGTGTCATCAGCTGTAAGATGTGTATAGTGTAACATGTTTGGTAATTTATATAATTATTATAAATAAATTATGGTCTATAGTAATCAACCTATTTTACATATAATTCATCTTGGTATTTGAAAAAGCTCTGTGACCCAGTAGAGCAGAAGAAGAAAGAGAAGACTCCTGTATCCTCATCCAAAGCTCTCACTAGGTTTAGTTCCCTACAGGCCTTTCATTATAGAATGGATGGAGTACGTATGTAGGAAAACGTTTTTAGACAACTCATGTACTAACAGTACATAATGTAAGTATATGCCTTGAATATTAAATGTAGGTCGATTATGAGGTGTGCCATGAAATACTTCTCAGCTATCAGGAGTCTTTTGACACATATGCCAATTTCAAGTAACCAATTGCAAGATGGTGACAATAAACACTTGACTGTTTGATTTGGTAGTTAATTGTAAACTATACTAGAGAATAATAAAAATTTTCTACAAAAATAGTGAAGATGTAGGGTTGGCACAAAAAGCATAGAAACAAGAAAGGAATGTTACACAGTGAAGCATTAGCTATGCATGAATCATACAACACCCTTGCTTGTAGGATTCATGCATAGCTAATGCTTCACTGTGTAACATTCCTTTCTTGTTTCTATGCTTTTTGTGCCAACCCTACATCTTCACTATTTTTGTAGAAAATTTTTATTATTCTCTAGTTTCTGTACTTTTTAATGGAGCATAAGCTAGGAATTTGTTGTATTTTAAACCACTTTGGTTTCGCAATCTTCGACTGATTATGACGTCATTAAAATGGCGAATTTATTGAGGTCTTGACTCTGGAGCCATGAAAACTGTCATACTCAATAATAGCGTTATCGCTCTCGCTTCTACAAAAGAATACAGCTCGGAAAAATTAGAGTAATTTCGATTAAGAAGTAGTCCGAAGGCTTATTTCGTTTTTTAGTTACAGCGGGCGAAGAAGATGAAGAAGAAGATGAAGAAGATGAAGAAGAAAACGAAAATGGGAGATTTCAAAGTTCGTTCATTTGCCAACGATACACGGTCGCTTGCCTTCAAGGCCTATTTATAGCATGGCTGTTCTATATTTAACTCTACATAGTCTCATTTCGGCGATTTTCAGCCTAATTCGGAATTTCGCTCCTATACCAATGTTTGGGGAAAACGAAACAACCCGTACCATCCCTACATAGAGAGTACTACCGTACTCTCTGATAGGTTGAGTGTGAACTACATTCTTTATATATACTTGACAATTTGCTTGATTACTAGTTGAACTGGTTTGTATCATTGCTAAATTACTAAATTAGAGTGTTTGCGTGTGTTGGATTATTTGAATAACAATCATGAACAAGTTACTAACAATATTACTACAATACATACACTTTACAGTTCTATGCACCGTATACTACGTATGTAATCATACATATATAGTTAAGTCCCATCTCAACTTGCCATGGCTATGATTTTAATAGAGGTACAAAATTACTTTGAACGAGTCCTCTAACCCTTGCAACACTATATCCTAAAAGGAGATAAGAAGATTTAGTTTATATTTGATCACTAAAAATTCCTCTTCGACTAGATATGGTATTGTTATGTATATGACTAGCTAAGTCTTCTAATAGCATGACTATAGAGTGCATGTAGCTGGGACCACTGCAGCGGGGTAAATGACTTACTTTCAAAGCTCAAGATCAAAGCACCAATGCTAGAGCGCACCAAGGGATTTTCCCCTTTATAGTACATGTAGCAGAAAATGGCCGGCCAAACAAATACGAAGTACGTTGCATATTTAGATCTTTATTTCTAAAGCATTATTGTGCACGAAAATTGCTATCAGTACTGCGAATGTTTCATTTTATGTATATTTAGGCAACCTGAGCCAGTGACAAGTGAAATAGGTAAGCTTCTCTGAAAGACATCCTCGCTACTCTTCAGTGTATGACCGAAGGAGAGGATATATCTGAGGCTACATCTTCTCTGTTTATATTTATTGTTACGTGCATTGAATACTTTTAGAACTAGTTGAAAGAGCGTTTTGGCAGATTGCCCTAGCCGACTCCGATGAAATGTTTGAAAGTGTATTGCACCGTTTGCTGACACCTGTTCTTCTGAAAGCTGATAGTAAGGACCATCTGATTGAACGAAAGGTACGTCAGTGTACTCATGGTTCATTTTAGTGAGGGTAATTTCAATATTTTCCCCTCCCCCTTGAAGAAAGTCAATTATCAATAATTACTATTAGCAAATTAAACTAGGATGGCTCCTCAAAGCTTTGCTATGTTGTATTTTCCCACCTTGGTGATATATTTCTCAGAGAAACCCTAATAATAGTAGTAAGGAGTGATTGAGTGAAAGGTTCGTGAGTATATACACTGATAGCTAGCTTGGTATGTGTATGCTGCTGTTTGTATTATGTATCATGGTTTAAGTGTTCCTTTAATTTATGTTACTTGACATATGTGCTATTGCTATACATTGGACCCTTTTTTAGCAGCCCCTCTATTGTTTTCATAACGCGATTTATGTATGGCTTCATGTTACGGATATATACAGTACAAGTTACAATATACTAAGATAATCTAATATAATATAAATAATATAAATAAATAATATAATATAAATAATTCATTTGACTCCAGGAAAGTACCTAGCAACAGAATGGGCGTAGTATCATAAAGTTTAGGGTATAAAACTCATTTTTAAATAAGGGATTTTTCATTTAGGTCTCCGTTTGGTAGAAAACAGAGGACAAAGTCTGCATATAAAATGCCATAGGACTATAGAAAACCTATATGAAATTTATATTGAAACCAAGTGTTATATTAATAAAAATTATCAATGGATCAGATCACTGTGAAACCGACATATATCATGGTACATGTGTATGACAAACGTCTGGCGAAGTTTTGCTTAATTAAAGTTGCAAAACAATCAAGATATAATGAAGAATACAAGTTTACTATTGCGCAATCTGGTGATGTATTATGATGTTTGCCTAGTGCGTCACCAACACCTCTCGTATGTCGCTCGGTACATATTTAATGGATTATCATGTGACGTTGGGAAAACGTCAGGGCTCGTTGCAAAAGAAGATCATCCTTTCGAGAACGGCTATGACAAGTCGACGCTCTACTACGAGAAGGAACTACGGAATAAACGAGTTGTAGCGAAGGTTAGATAAAGCGTATATGTGTACGTTTCCGTTAAGTTTGAGGCAGAATTGTCCCTATATTGATGCAAAAGAAATTTGTTTAGTCGACCTTAATAAAACTTTGGTAATTGAAGCTCTGTCTTCTCTTCTTACGCTTTTTGTTCATATTTTTACTTGTCCATGTGTAGGAATTAGGAGTGTTTGTTGCGATCATTATGAGAATAAAGCCTTGTTGAGCTTCAGGAACAAGAATTTACTAATTTCCTACTTGATATTCCCATTCCTGTATTACTGATGAAGACTTCCGGGTTGAAACGTCCAGAATTAGTAAATTTATGTTACTGATGTTCAACAAGGCTTTATTCTTATCCATGTGTGTACATTTTCCATGTGTACAGTAGAATCTCATAACGAAATTGCTCATAGTCAATGTCTTAAGTATAGTGAGGCTAATTACACTCAAGTACACTACACAGTGAAAGTTACTGGCAATATTAAAATTACAATCAAGTACTACACAGTACAAGTTACAAATTTAAGAGGGCCAAGTGACTAATATTAAAATTACAATCAAGTACTAGCTACACATGCAGTGCAAGTTACAAATTTAAAGAGATCCAAGTGACCCCTAGGATAATCAGTATTTTAAACAGTACAAGACTTTAGTCACACTAGTACTGTTGCAGGCTTTGAAATCCTCAACTACTGCATTAAGACTAGTAGTTGATACAGATCATTCAATTGCAAGGTAGAACACATGGCCTACCAATTACCTTTTCACACCTTAGTATAGACTGAAGATGATGCATCTGCATGCCATATATCAACAAAGGCTCCATTATTAAAGGGGTCTCAGCTAATAACCACAGCAGATTTGATTTGCCTTGTGAGGGAGCTAAGAACACCGACGGTTGGTTGCATGCATTCGCATAATCAACAGGGTTAGAGAACATTTTGTAACCTGTACACAAGGGACATCACATACGTATATAAAGGCCTTGGCCTTTTATGTCCCTTGTGTACAAGTTACAAAATGGTCTCTAACCCTGTTGATTATGCGAATGCATGCAACCAACCGTCGGTGTTCTTAGCTCCCTCACAAGGCAAATCAAATCTGCTGTTGTTATTAGCTGAGACCCCTTTAATACTGGAGCCTTTGTTGATATATGGCATGCAGATGCATCATCTTCAGTCTATATACTAAGGTGTGAAAAGGTAATTGGTAGGCCATGTGTTCTACCTTGCAATTGGATGATCTGTATCAACTACTACTGTCTATGCAGTAGTTGAGCATTTGAAAGTCTGCAACTATACGTATTATTTAAAATACTGATTATCCTATAGGGGTCACTTGGCCCTCTTAAATTTGTAACTTGTACTGTGTAGTACTTGACTGTAATTTTAGTATTTTATATATATATATATTACTGTATATACTTATATATTTCGTGTTGCTGACGTTCAACTAAGCTTTATTCTTATCCATGTGTGTACTTATATATATTGCACTGTGTAGTGTACTTGAGTGTAATTAGCTAACAAAGTATTTCACTATAGTTATAGACATTCACTATGAGCAATTTCGTTACTGTATGTATTACACATGGATAAGAATAAAGCCTTGTTGAACGTCAGCAACATGAAATTACTAATTCTGGACGTTTCAAAACAGAGGTCTTCATCAGCAATACATGAGGAATGGGAATACAATTTAGTACAAATAGGAAATTTGTAAATTCATGTTGCTTAAACTCAACAAGGCTTTATTCTCATAATGATTGCAACAAACACTCCTTATTCCTACACATGGACAAGTAAAAACATTAACAGATAACGTAAGAAGAGAAGACAGAACTTAAATTACCAAAGTAATACGGTCGACCAAACGAATTCAGTCTTTCGCATCAATATAGGAACAACTCTGCCTCAAACTTGACGGGGACGTATACAAAAACGCTTTATCTAACCTTCGCTACAACTCGCCTGTTCGCTAGCTCCTTCTCGTAGGAGAGCGTCGACTTGTCATAGCCGTCACAAAGGGATGATCTTCTTTAGCAACGAGGCGGTGACGTTTTCGGAACGTCACATGATTTTTTACTAAATGTGTACGGAGAGATATACGAGAGGTGTTCGCAACGCATCAGAGGAACATCACCACACATCACCAGATTGCGCAATCGTAGCCTTGAATTCATTATATCTTGATTATTTTGCTCATTTAATTAAGCAAAACTTCGCCAGACGTTTGTCATAAACATGTACCATGATATATGTCGGTTTCACAGTTATCTGAAAAATTGAAATTTTTTACTAATATAACACTTGGTTTCAATATAAATTTTCTATAGCTTTTCTATAATCCTATGGCAAACTCGTTTTAAATTAAAGGATTTCTTATTTAGGCCTCCGTTTGTTAGAAAACGGAGGACAAAGTCTGCATATAAAAGGCCATAGGACTACAGAAAGCCTATGGAAAATTTATATTCAAACAATGTGTTATATTAATAAAAAATTTCAATTTGTCAGATAACTGTGAAACTGACATATATCATGGTACATGTGCATAGGAAACGTCTGGCGAAGTTTTGCTTAATTAAAGTTGCAAAATAATCAAGATATAATGAAGAATGCAAGTTTACGATTGTGCAATCTGGTGATGTATTATGATGTTTCTCTAGTGCGTCACCAACACCTCTCGTATATCGCTCCGTAAACATTTAGTGAATCTAGTGACGTTGCGAAAACGTCACCGCCTCGTTGTTAAAGAAGATCATCCCTTTCGTGAACGGCTATGACAAGTCGACGCTCTCCTACGAGAAGGAGCTACGGAATAAGCGAGTTGTAGCGAAGGTTAGATAAAGCGTATTTGTATACGTTCATGTTAAGTTTAAGGCAGGATTGTTGCTGTATATTGATGTAAAATAAATAAAATAAATTCGTTTAGACGATCGTAGTAAAACTTTGGTACTTTAAGCTTTGTCATCTCTTCTTTTTTTTTCTGTTAATATTTTTACCTATCCATGTGTGTACGTACGTATGCAGGAGTGTAATTGGATACGTAGGGGTGGATTTGGATAAATATGCGTGCGTGCAAGCTCATACAGTACATATAGTCAATCTCTCAGTATATTGCTAGCCCCAGCAAAGGTATACTTTTATATACAGTGCAATTACAATAGATAATAATTAATACAATCAAGTATACTATACAGTGCAAGTTACAAATTTATACACGGATGCAAGTATATATATTAATATATTTTTACTTGCAATTGTCCATGTGTAGTATATATATATATAAAGGCTGGGGCCTTTAATTTATTTCATGAACAATGTCCCTTGTGTGCAAGTTACCAAATTGTCTCTCACCCTGTTGTTTATGTGAATGCATGCAAGCAACCAACGGTACTCCTAGCTCACACTCAAGGCAAGTCAAATCTGCGTTGATTATTGGCTGAGACCCCCTGCATGAGACGGGAATTTTTGCTGATAATGGCATGCAGATGCATCATCTTCAGTCTATACTAAGGTGTGAAAAGGTAATTGGAAGGCCATGTGTTTAACCTTATATGATCTGTAGAGACTACTACTCTGTATGCAGCAGTTGAGAATTTCAGTGTGGCTAAAGTCTTGTAGCATTTAATATACCTGATTGTGACTATTTTGGGAGTCATTTGCATCCATATTATATTATATACCTCAGTGTGATTATCTTGGGAGTCACTTGCATCTGTGTATAAATTTGTAACTTGCACTGTGTAAGTACTTATATACAGTACAAGTTACAATATACTAAGGTATATATATGTATATATCTGTCAAAAAATGGCGGACGTTCGGCTAGCTTTCGTTTTCTAGCTTAAAATTAGCTTTCTCTTCCTTAGCGTAGAACCTTGAACGAACGAAATGGACTTAAAAACCACCCTTACTAATACTATGTAACGTAGAGCTTGCGCAAAAACGTTTTCTACGAGATATGGCCTTGAAAAATTGACGGCCAGCAAGAGTCGATCGGAAATCTGTTAACCGTATATCTATGAGAACCAGCCAAGTAGTTTGAGTTTACTTAGGGGCGCCTGGCGCCCCACGAGTTTTTTAAACTTGAACTCCTTGTTTTACAGTTTATATGTATTGAATAAAAATCTATTTCCAGTTAAGAGAGTGTATGTCTACAGATGTATATGTTAGCTATTTACATTGAAAGATTCCCCGATTCACTTTGGCAGATCATCCAACCATACTTCAGCTATCATGGTATGCCTAAGCACGGAAATGGTGTGTTGGTTTAAAGTTGCTTAAATTTCAGTACGCCACTTCTGTATGGTTAGCCTTATCACATGATCATTATCTTATTTCATTACTTCTTCCAGATGTGCTAGTCATGCTGTTGCAGCTCTGCCATCCCTACTTCTAAAATCATTTTAAAAGATTTTTTAATTAACTTGTAGATGGTTATACGAGCTATATACATTGAAAGTTCCCCTAAACTTTCAGTACCTTTTCAGTAACACAATGTCTACTGTTTTCGGTTTACACTGGGTTGTGTTGATTGCATAAGCTAAATGGAACTGACCACTGAGTTTGTACTAAACTAATTTGTCAGGACTAAATGTAATGCTTAGTTCTGATTATGCAATTTGTGATTCCTACTGTTTGTACATATAGCATTGAAGCAGTGGTAATCTTATGCCTGAAGGAGATTATGTAATAGTATTGCTTCTATCAGTTATAGAATTATAGTTAGGAGACTTATACGTAGGTGTACGTATATAGTACATACATCCAGGGTACATAAATAGTCTAATAATACATGCTATGCCTACTCTATAATAAATTAAAAAAGCCTATAGGGAACTAAACCTGTAGAGAGCTTTGGATCAAGATGCAGCAGGAGTCTTCATTTCCTACATTTGCACCACATGTATACAGCTAAATAATTACGTTGGTAAAATTTGAATTTCAGTTCAAAATAGACTAATGATCTCTAATCAATAGTGTCACTTGGTCTTAAAAGTTTCTCACGGAATATTCCTGTAACTTGTGGCATACAGTAGTTTGAAACCATATAGTGTATTATGTCAGATTTGATTTTTATTGGAGTTACTTTACTTTCACTGCAGAAGTTGTATGAGGAAGTTGAAAACTAGGAGACGCCCTTTCATATGTCATGATGAATGGAACAATTGGCCTTCACTATTTCGTGTGAACTCATATATGAATGTGAAGGTATCACATTTGAACTGAGTGCTAATTCTAGGAACAGATGGACGTACGTATCTATAGTTCTTGTACAGGTACCTTCTGTTAGTCCAGCTGTTGACTTATAGTGTCATTAGACATCAATCACACACAAGTCCTATTATTATCCACATATTGTTATTGTGTGGGCATTTCATTTTTGTGCAGTTAATAGGTAACCCTGGCTGAACTACCCATTAGGCTCTTAGCAACCACCCTGCTACTGAGACGTTGCTAGGCACATGTTAGTTCAACCACATGTGATTATATATGATCCATAGGTTTCCTTGGTGACCAATGGAGACTTTGTAAGGGTTTCCTTGGCAACCAATGGAGACTTTGTATGGGTTTCCTTGGCGACCAATGGAGATTTGTATTGGTCATGTGTGTATATTGAATATGTCTTTATAGGGCTTGAACTGTGATCTTATGTTGTCTAGGTTACCAGATTCCTACTTGTTATGTAAACTGTTTGTAAAAGCTCCTTAACTAGATCCTTGTCCAAAAAGTTTACTTATATCTGTTTTGGTGTCCCATTAAGGTGCTTTGTTGTTAGAAAGGAATATCTTTAAGTTATGTGCAAATCCTAATGATCTTGAAATCTTAGTGTCAATGTTGCTTTGTACAAAATCTTTCTAGTTTCTATGATTATCCTTTGACCCCATATTATGGGATTCAATTAATAGATTTTTGAGAACACAGTGAAGTTACTTGAACTAAAATCTCTCTGTATACATCACATCACAAATAGGATATTTGGCGTAGTGCTATATCTGGTTGTAGGAAATTTGAACTTTTTAATTGGAATAGGGCCAAATTGCGTGCATCGGAAATAGTTTTATTGTAGGGTGATATTTATAAAGTTCATAATAACAGTACATCTGTATCTTTTCATGACTTAATGCTAGCAAACTGGCTATATACTATATAATACATAGTTCCTGATTATTAGCTACAATACTGTACCTAAGTATGTATGCGTATTTCTAAGGACGCCATTTCCTTTCTAGGCTTACTGCTAGAGCTAGTGTGCACCCAAAATACAATCATACAATGAGAATACAATCTTCTTCTCTTCCTTGCTCCCATGCCCAATAACTGTTACTACCTAATCAATGAATTTGGGGATTTTCCATTTTCACTTGAAAGCCCCTAAATGGGTTTCAGTTACTAAAGTAGATTCTACATAGATAATTTCATTTCCTAGATGAAGGCATTTTATATTATTTTAAAGGCTTTTTACACGCAACTCTAGTGTTTACATAAATTTCATTTACATAAATATATGTATGTACGTATGCCACTTTCTTAGCCACAAGTTGATTTTGCTGAACACAAAATATGTATATATCTTTTTATATGCTGTATTCTTTTTTATGTCATGTAACAACTCTGCTAATATTTAACATTGGAACACACTCTAAATTTAAAGCATTTTTATGTCAAGCTACACAGACTATGAAACATTTAATATACCATTTTCCGACATGCTATGCCTATTATATAAAAAAGCCTATAGGGGAACTAAACCTGAAGAGAGCTTTGGATGAAGATACAGGAGTCTTTTCTTTCTTCTCTTCCTCTCTTTCATCTCCACTGGGTCAGACAGCTGTTTCTGGGAATTCCACCCTTCATCAGTGATCCTGGGAGTCTTTGTCTTTTTTATCTTGATCTTCTGTGAATCCTTGCATGCATGCATAAAAGTCTTTGTTGTTGGATTTTCACAAGATATACCAATACGTACGTACAATGTGCTGTTCAGTGTTACAGTCCACAGCAATTGATCTGGAACTTCTGTATGAAGAGGATATCATTTCCCGTTGTATGTTACATACTGACTAATTAGAATGCCTCTACATTTATAGAAGGCATTGACTATATAAGTCTTACCAGTTAAAATGAAATACACCTAATATTTGATACTTAAAGTACTGTAGGTATGTATTCTTTTTAAATGATTTTTATATTTCTATTGCTGGTATGGACATTGGAATGTAATTAAGATTGTGTTTCTTTAAGTGCACTCACTAGGAATGACCAAAAGAAACATGGCTGCCCTATTCTATGTATTATCAATTAACAGCTCATAAATTAACAAAGAGGCTATTTGTGGTTGCATACCCATGATTTAAATGCTTTTCTAATTATCAAAACATGGTCTTTAACATTTACAAAGTGCACAGTTAACAATAAGCCTATCTGATTTTATCTATCCACTTAAGGGTTAGACATACATATGTTTATTTAAAAAGCATGCCAAGGATTCACAGAAGATCAAGATAAAGAGAAGATGAAAGAATTAAGAAAAGACTCCTGTATCTTCATCCAAAGCTCTCTTCAGGTTTAGTTCCCCTATAGGCTTTTTTACAGAATAGGTATAGCATGTCAGAAAATAGTATATTAAATGTTTCATGCTTTTGGAACTGTCTCTATTTGCTAGCAGTGATGCAACTGTACCCAGAAAACTACTCTGGTTTTGATATAATGGTAGGTAGCTTTAGTACTGTGAAGTAACAGGAATCAGAAACATGTGATACTTCATGAGTGCTTCCTTCCTTGTCATTAAACTATTTATATAAGCTCTCATAACACATATGCTTCCAATGTAGTGAAAACGTAGGTATATATTTGAGCATCAGTGCTGAAGAAGACCTACAGGTCAAAACATTCAAATCTCTGTTTCTCAAATATAAGTGTTGCTGATATACCTACCTTTTCATCCATTATGAATGCAACAAAATACCTCCTATTGTTTCTTCCGATGTAGTGTGCATACAGTATGCATTAAATGTTGATCTTGATTGCCATCTTGTTCTGAAAGAGAATCACCACTAGTTGGTGAATAAAGACTAAATCCTTGTAGTTAATACAAGAAGGGAAATAAAGAATATGTATGGAGAATTGTTGTAGCTATTGTAGATCAGTGACAGAGTCATAAGCAGTTGGGTTCAGTTCTCAGAAATTGCTTATTACATGGTTTTTCCTCCTTATGATGACTGAGAAGGATTAGAACTACTCGATTATGACTTCAATTATTCATTGTGATAACTATCTCTTTAATGCAATTTGTTCCTGTCACTTGAGTATATGCTCACCAGCTGCAAAGGTTTAGGAGTGAATGTGGGATTTGTGGTGTTTGAAATCATGGTTGAATATGTCTTTGTACTTGTATGCAGTCATGTCATTATGCCCACATCACCAAAAAATGTCTTGAATAATTTATAGAATAGGCTAGTTAAGCCAAGGAAGTCAGAGTGATATAATGGAGATGTGTGTCTAAGATAAGACAAATTGTTATTTAAATGCTTTTACTGTGATAGATTGCCCCCAAATGGTTTTCAATATGTATATCACCTTATTGGGCAGTGGATATATGTACGATGTACATGTATGTAGTATCCATCACTGACTTTTGATATGTACCTTCTGCTTGATTTATATTTTATGTTTTCAGGATGTACCACTTCCTGTTCCTTGTTTGTACAGCATTCCATTAAGGAATCCTCCCTATATGACTTACAATGTTTAATGTAAAGCACTTCCTGTGTATTATATATATATATATACAAGACTACGAACAGGAAGCCATACGTTAACATAATTTCTGAAAACAATATAGGGGTGCCTGCGTGCCCCAAAAAATGATTTAAGTGGTTAATGAGTGGGTAATTAGTGGACTGAATAGAGTGTTAATGAGTTAGTTGGCGATGATGTCGTCCCAAATGGAATCCAAGTGCATCCCCTGATCCATGTTCATGCATGGTGTGGTTCTGATGTGTATGGCCTCTTTGATCTTCCTTCTTGTTCTGTTTTGTTCACATTGTAGCACTGTGGCCCCATCCCAGTCTATGTAGTGTAATGTTGATTGTAGATGTGCTGCTAATGAGTTGTTTGGATGCATTCTTCAAACAGCTCTTTTATGTTCACTCATTCTCTGGTTGAGTGACTTGCCGGGTTCATCAACAGAGATACCAGACTCAAACATAGAGCGATGATTATAATTTAACAGAAATTTTTTTAGTCCTCCATTTTCCTGCGAATTAGAGATAAACTTCTAATATTAAATACCATTGGATTATACTAAATATACAGTGTATTTATAATGTGACATACGTACATGCAAATGTTCAGTTGACTATTTATATAGAACAAGGAAATTTAGTTTAAATATATCAAATCATTTACTATACCTATGTATAGTAGATAGTAACCTATATGTAAATGCATTTACTACAGTATGTACGTATAATGCAGGAACAAAGTATAAAGATTGAGGACCTAGAAGGTGAGCTGAAGGCTAAGAATTTGGAACTGGAGGAAGCGGAATCTAAGTGTATTGAGATTGAAGCCCTCAAAGTCAAACTGAAACACAAGGATGAGGAACTAAGGAACAGAGAAGCTAATCAGAAAGGCCTTTCCAAAATTAATGAGATTGATACAAAGATATTTATGATAAATCATGCATAATGCATGCCTCATCATAGCAGTGTATTAAACTGTCAACATTTCATAGAGTATTGGTATGATTGATGGATTTATTTGTGTTCAATATTCTCCTCTCCATGTAGTGTGCTTTTATGATATCAAGGGATAGTGAAACACAAACAGAAAAAAGCCATCAAGTGAGTGGTGTTGAAGACAATGTAAGATTCTATATCATATAGCTGCATTTAGGTATTAATCCACCAATTATCCTACTATCTACTAATCAAAGTGCTTGAAGGAATATTCTACTTCAAGTCCACCACATTGTTCACAACCTGAGGACTATATGTTTGCTGTATGTACTGTACCAAGATATAGCTGGGATATGACATACGTATAACAAAAAGCATTATCATCACAGGGTTGTTATATCATGCCCAAATGAGGAAGGAGTAAAATAACCATTTACAATGCCAGTAATTGTGCTTCTCTCTGTGTTAATGGGCGTGTGTCCTTCCTTCATTGTGTGAAATTCTGTCTCCATCAAAAATTGAAAACGTGGTTCTGGATCATTCTTGTTGGCGTTGCTACAGTGCTTTTTCCCTTTGTGCTTGAAACCATGCCAGTGTTGGGAGATATACATAAAACATTCATAATTGCTACAAACATGTATCTATAAGTATTGTTATTAGTACGTATATAAATAATTTATGTCTTTGATCTAGTAAGTAATTATATCCTGCTGACATCTTTAATCCACCAACCCCACTTTTCTACCACATTTTTCCTTGAACCAATTGTGGTAGATTATTGAGGTAACACTTATTAAAAGGGTTTATATTTTGATTCATGATTCATATGATTAATGTTGTCCCATGTAGCTACTACGTACGCTTCGTATGGATGAGATGTCTGGTTCCTATATCATCATCACTACGACCTCTGGTCACCTTAAGCAAGTATCAGATGGTGATATTCAAGCATTCATTAAAGCGCAACTACCAATGATCCCTGAACGGGAAATTATACTTGTCCGTGAAAATAGCGCAGAAAGAATTCGAGCCAAGGTCACTTGTGAACTTGACTCAGGTATGTACACATCTACGTACTGTGTATGGACACTGTGTTTTATGTACAAGGTGTATAAATATAATATGTGATGTAACTTAAACAGTGACAGCTTATTTAACTCTTTATCAACTATGTAGAAAGCTGCCCTGAAAATTTACAACTTGGAGGAATTCCAGTAAATATCAACATTACTGGATATTCTGATAGCACTGATGAAGATGATTCTGTACTAAAAAGCATAAGTACCCCTTCGTCTTTCAAATCATTTGTAACTGTTGATCAAGACACACAATCATCCCCGCATTCATATTGGGATGACTATGTTAATGTGCCATCTGAAGCTACTCAGAAGAGTTCACCTGTTCTAAGTGAATCGCAAGTTGCTTCATCCAACCAGAGTTAGCCAAAGCCAGGGACCTCCTTTGTTAAGACCTCATCATTATCTCCCCAGCAACAGCATAGGTCTGGAGAGATTACAAGGTCACTACAAGAGGATGTCAACTCTAACACTTCTCTGTCACAGCAAGATGACTTTTCATCTTACAATTTTTGTAGTAACATTAAGGGTCCTCAATCTAATGTAGCTGTACAGTCCCCTTCAACAATTTTACAGAAGTTGCCTCACACAAAAGCCTCCGGAATTGAATCTTCATTCAATTCTACTCCACTAAAGAGCACTCAGTTTTCACAGCGCACTTCTTCTGCACCAGATACCCAGTCTCTTCAGGATGTAGATACCCGTAACCCAATACACAAACCTCAAAGACCAAGAGAGCTCTCCCACATTAGTCCTCAAGTCAGAACACCACAAAAGACTACGCCTTCTCGGAGCAAGTCATTAGCTACTACCAATCTGAGTCAGTCAAACATTGGGCTACATATTGTAAAACTGACTTGGAATAGCAGTAAATTTAAAAAAGAATGGATTGGAGATATAATCCACAATTTATTACCCGGCTGTAAATTTCAGATACGGAGCTGGAGACCTTTGGAGAAATTGGTGTTTGTCAAGTTCTTATCTTTTGAAGGTCAGTGGATCTTATACGTATATGTATTGTTGTAGTTGATTGTTGCTTGTTGCTTACAATGAAGATGCACTCCTCTTTTATCTGAGCGGACTGTTAAGGACCATTAAGGACTTCTGATATCTCCATTTAAGTCAATGTATTAAAAATTGATTTTCATGTTGATTTTAGCAATCCTTTCAACTGATTGCGATTATCTAACACATGTAGTGTATCATGTCTATGCACATTCTTTGTTGTATACATCGCTATGTTTTCCACTTAATATTCTAATTATTGATTTATTTATGTAGATGTAAGGAAGGTTATAAGGGAACAGAGACCTATTGAATCAATTGGTCATACAGTGTACCCTTCACTGGTACCTCCTACTGCAGCCTATGAGGACTATCGATTTGGAATGCTAATTCCAAACCTACCACAAGCTCATACAATGAAACTGGAACGTTTTATTAGATTTGTTGAATACGCAACAGGGCTGAGTCACGTTAATGGAGACTTTGATATTAACTTGTACAGCGATAATGCAGTGTTGTTTTTTGATTCCTCTGTGCAAGGTAAATTTGTAAAATGATAGCTAATATTCCTGCATGACATGTTTTTATTATATGTCAATTATATTTGTATAGATAACTTTTCAAAATGGCAGAAGAAGATGTCAACTCAGCCACTGCTACCACAAGTATATCGTAATCCCATTCTCTTGGGTAAAGTCAAGTCTTTGCAAGTCACTTGGTTAACTTCAGAGGCTGCCAAAGATAAGAGTCTTCAGATTAGTTTGCTCAAGAAAAAATTGACTGTTCTGTGACTCTAGAAGGAGACAATATCATTGTGAATGTGGAGAATCCTAAAGGTAAATGAACACATACTGACACATTGTAAATGTGTACATGGCTGTAGGTACTGTACATGCACCTAGTTCAAGAAACTACATGTTTAATAGATACATACATATCTGTTTAGAAGAAAAACATGAAAGAGAACCAACTCTTGGTGGCTGAATCCAAGACTACTAGCTTTAAATTAGCCATCTTAACTCTGCAACTGAGCTACAATTGCATGTAGACTACCAAGATTTAAAGCCATTTAAAATTGACAATATTTTAAATGGAAAATGTTCATAAAGCATGGTATGGGGTGACCGGTAACCTTTTTATGTTTTTTTCCTCTTTGTATGAGATGAGATATTGTGGTTTGATTATCACTGTGAATATTCATTCTTCTCTCTTTAGACATTCTTAATGTGAGAAGTGTCTGCTGTGAATCCTCCACTGAAGAAGCTCCAATGTTTGCTGAAATCAACTATCCAGATCTGTACATCTGTAAGGATGAGAGACACAGAGTGAAGCTGCCCTTGAATGAGAGAGTGGCTTCCTTCTTGAAAGGCAGACTGAATCCGCTTAATATTAAGCTTTTTAAGTTGCATGCTGTGGGCATAGTTGATAGCACATACATAGTCATTAGACTAATTGGATGCTACCAACCAGATGAAAGACGGCGCATGGATTGCAAAACAGCTGCAGAAGACTTTCAATATGGATTTAGCCAATTGGAAGTACCCTTTCCACAAGCTGCCAAGACGGAAGCTGAACAAATAGCAAGAAAATTAGAAGCTGATGATGCCTCATCTCTTAAAGTGTATTTTGAAGGGAATTTGATAGTCTTGGTTGGTAAAGCTGCCATAGTAAAAACATGGCTCAGCTAGATTTGTGGAAGTTGTGAAGCCACATGGTATTATATCACAAACCATTTCTCTGCCCCTAGTTCACACTGCTTATTTTGAGGCTAGCAACCTTAAGAGAGACTTGCAAGGCAGATTTGGAGTTACTTTCCTTCTGAATGTCACTTCTGGAGAGGTCACTTGTCAAGGAACTGAGAAATCCTGTATCCAAGCAACAGATGCTCTGAGGAATTGCAAGGTAAAGGGAAAGCTGGTGAAACTGCCTCCTGAAGTAATAGCGTTTCTGACTACTATAGCTGGAAGAAGGAGATTGAGGCAGACACTTGCTTTGTCAAACAATCAGGTGGTCTCAGTCTTCACAAATGATGAATATAAAGTGCCTCCAGATGAATCATCATTCAGTCACTTGTTCCTTGCTTCAGAAAGTAAGGAAGAAGTAGCAGAAATGGGAGCTCAATTGCAGAAAACCTTTATTGCTGTATCCATTGATATCCAAGAGGATTTCTCTTTTGTTGCTGGCCCATCCTGGGACAAATTCCAGAGGGTCTTGGTGGATGAGCCAATTCATTTGAAGCAGACGCAAAGTGAAATAGTCATAGCTGGGGAGAGAGGCATCATGTACTCGCAGCAAAAGAAAAGATAATGAAGTTCCTTGAGAAGGCCTATGCTGATGAGGCATCCGTTCTCACGTCTCTTATAAAATGGGAAATGCTGAAAGAAACAGAGAAATGGCAACAGATAAGAGCTGAGGCCAGTAAACACAATTTGGAAATCACAGTAACAAACTTGGACAAAGTCATTCACCTGTCGCGACACAAGAATGTACTAAAACCTCTTCGAGAAAGAATAGTTGAAGCACTAGAGCAGTTACCACTAGAGCAGTTACCAAAGGTGAACTTCTCTCTTTTGCGTCCAGGCATAATTAAGCTTCTACTGGACCCAAAAGGTAGGGCTGCAGGCACTATACCAGCATTTGAGGAAAAGAACAAGGTTAGGGTAATCATAAATGAGGCTGAACATTCCCAAAAGATGGGTTTAGTTCCCGAACTGGTTGAATTAAAACACAAAATCTTGTTTTCTGGTTACATACCTGGTCAGAATAAGAAGGTATTTCTTGTGACTGGAGACCTCACTGAGATGCAGACTGATATTATAGTCAATGCAGCCAACGAAGAACTGAAGCATGGTGGAGGATTAGCCAGGGCAATACTGCTCAGAGGGGGACCCATAATCCAGCAGAAATCTAGTGAATATATCTTTCAGCATGGCAAACTAAAAGTAGGAGAAGCTGTGTTGATGGAAGCAGTGGGCAACCTGAAATGTAAGGCACTTGTTCATGTGGTTGGGCCAAGATGGCAGAGTGAAAAACCAGAGCAGGTTAAGAGAGGTTGGCTACGAGATGCTGTAAAAAACTCTCTTACAAAATCAAGAGAATATCAATCCATTGCCCTACCAGCTATCAGTACTGGAGTATTTCGGTGTCCACCTGAAATATGCGCCGAGGTTATGGTAACTACGATCTTGGAATTTCTTCAAAACCGTAGTGTTTCCATTGAATCGGTCTTCATAGTACTACTTGCAAAAGACAATATAACTCACTTCTTCAAAGAGGCATTGATTGGGCGCATTGGTGCAGGTGTTCCCATTCCAGAGCTCCCTAAGGAAGGCCTTGGTAATGTTGGAGTGTTTCTTGATAAGTTTGGCATCATCGAGGAAGACATTTGTAAAGTCAATGTACGTATACATAGCAAAATCACAATGTAAACATATCATGTATGTAAACATATCATGTATGTATAAGTAGTTTAGTGTGGGACACTCCTGATCATCATGGATTAACATTCAGCCTATTCAAGTATCATTGTGTGGTTCATTTTTTGACTTTTGATCGAATGTCTTTTGGCAACTCTTTTGTTATTAGACATTTCAATCCCGTGAGTCTTCCTTACAAATTGAAAGACAATGATAAGTCTAACACAGTTAAAATTTCTCCTTCTCTCCTCCTTTTTAGACAAAATTCTATTTGGTATGTGCATATGGAAAGCTGAAATACACATACAGATGTATGGAGTATTTTAATGTACCTATAGTTTAGCTACTTTTCTTCCCTTACAACCAGGCTGATGTTTTGGTGAGCTCAACAAACCGAAACTTAACTCTTAAGTCAGGTTATATTTCCAAAGCTCTCAGCGACACAGACCCTACATTACAAGGAAAGTGTAATGATGTAAAGGCAAGCAGGGTACTGCATGAAGGGGACGTGGTCATGATTGAGTCTCCTAACCTGCCTGCCAAGTTTGTGGCTCATGCCATCTTGCCACAAAACACTTCCTCAGACACTGTTCCAGTGAGTAATTGAAATACGTATATTGCAGGCATGTGTGTATATAAAAAGATTCTAACATGCATAAGCTGTCATTAAACCAACTGTAATAAGCTCTCCCATTCCTCTCATTGTACCACTCCTATTCCTCTCATTGTACCACTCCGATTCATCTCATTGTACCACTCCCATTCCTCTCATTGTACCACTCCCATTCATCTCATAGTACCACTCCCATTCCTCTCATTGTACCACTCCCATTCCTCTCATTGTACCACTCCCATTCCTCTCATAGTATCACTAATATGTTGTAGTTACCCCCAACGAAGTCATGACTATATGCCTACGCTAGTGGAACATGTCAACACTTCCGCAAATTTTCAAAAAAACTCGCTAACTAAGACTTTTTTAATTTATTCTATTTTACTTTAGAAACATCGTATTGTTAAACAAATTATATAGAATTGAAGCGCTATTCTTTCTTAATATTTTGGCTACAACAGCGTCACGATTGCAGGCTTAAAGGAGAAGGGAAACGGCCGTAAGTGATAGGTGCCAAATCAGCAAAAACGTTTTACCAGACAGTGGAAAATACGAAAATATAATAAATGGTGGCACCAATCTATGAAGGATAATGATATCTAACGATTGTATGTATACTCCTTTTAAATTCCCTTGAGTTTTTGAATTATAATCGAAAACGTGTTTTCTTACCTTAATCGGGCGCCTCTAGTACTTTCCTGCTATACGGTATATGCACAAGTGTATCTGTACATACATATGCCAGTACTTAATTTGTATTTCTTGCATTATAGGACTTGAAGGATGTTGTTTGGTAGATAATGGAACAGGCTGATCTTAAAAATGCTGAATCTATTGCTTTTCCTGGAATAGAAACGGGCAACTTGAGGCTCTCTCCCAAGGAAGTGGCTCTCAATATAGTGCGCTCTGCCATCACTTACTGTCACAGTCACAAGGATAGCACTTCTATTCAAAGCATCTTCCTTGTAGCCTTTGATGAGAAGGTAAAGGAGGCCTTTGAATATGCCTTGAGAGTCTGCCTAGTTAATGAAACCTTAGCTTCTAAAAGGTTGGAAATTTGACATTTAGCACAGTGAAAGGACGACTTGATTGTGAGCATGATACAGATGCAGTTGTTCACATAATAAGCGACAGTGAAGCTCAGACCATTAACAATGCAGTCGCAGTTGGTGACTTCCTAGCCAGTCCAGCCCCTGCTGACTGCTCTTTTAAACATGTCTTCCACTTCAGATCACCAGAAGACCTGGCCCAGATGGGGCAGTGTATTAAATCACTGCTTGATCTAAAGAGGATGATAGAACTTCCAAATGTTTGCATAAAAAGGACTAGTGTCAATGAAGGTTAGTTTTAAGTTTCCCGTTTGTGAATGGCATTATACTCATAGGCCAATGATGATGTACGTACATGTCATTAGTAAATAGTAAATAGATGCAGTCAATAGCTTTTTTAATATTGAGTGTTGGTCTTTATGATAAACAGACCCTAATGAAAATCTATTAGTGTCAAATCTTATGATTGAGGGAAAATACTGTATATATAGTCTTGGAAATATTTTTTACAAAATATATGGCCAAAATACAGGAATATTTGATGCTTTTATTGCTGAAATCATTCAGATTGTGCTGCAGTTGCCCTTATATATATACTAAATATTTTGATGAATTGCAATTTATCCATGAAATTTGTGAAAATATTCTCCCACCAAAATCTCCCACTATGTGAAGATGTCTATTTCAATCTAAGCACCTTCCTATACTTAATGAAATGACTATATTTTGTAGACTATCCATTATCTTGGGATCCTATGGATTATGAAGCATTGAAGAATGACCACTTTGTATCCTTTCAACTGGATCCCAATGACAAGGAGTACCAAGAGGTTGAGAATGAGTTCTGCCGTTCCATGCATCCAAAGGACACTAACGTATCAGGGATGAACCGTCCTTGGTCAAAAATTGAGAAAATAGAAAGAATTCAAAACCCACATTTGTGGGCAGCTTTTAAGACAAACCTTGAAGCATTACGGCGTTCTCTCAGTGATGCGACTGTTGAGCGAACTCTGTATCATGGCTGCAAAGGAGAAGTCACAAAGAGCATCAACAGAAATGGATTTCCTTATTGAATGGCAGGTGAAAATGTTGGTAAGTAAATGTAATAACACAATTTTCTTAGATGCTACATCTACTTTAGAGTAAAGGCCTATATAGGGAACTAAACCTAGTGAGGATACTAGTTTTCTTCTTCTCCGCTGGACCAGACATGTCATTTAAAGAAATTACTTTCTGTCTTTCTAAAGGTGCTATTTATGGCAAAGGAATCTATTTTGCTTCTGAGGCCTCCTACTCAGCAAATGATCAATATTCTCCTCGAGTGCCTTCCCATGGTGACTTCAAGCATATCTACCAAGCCAAGGTGATCACAGGAAGGTTCGTAAAGGGGAATTAGGATTTGAGTAAGCCTCCACCAGTGGACGAGAAGAGATAGGAGGCATGGTATGACTCTGTTAGACAATGAGGACAAACCCAAAATATTTGCAATCTTCAAGGATCATCAAGTGTATCCAGAATATTTAATAGCCTTTTCCTAGGTAGACATTTGCTTTGTAATTTTATCCCTTAACCATATACAGATACATACACATATACACCACATATGCATGCCCAGCCATACAAAAAGGGATAAGCACCGTTAGCATTAGTTTGTGTTTGCGTTTTTTAACGTTAAGTCGCACTGCGGTACGTTTCTTCACGAAGACGAGGAAGAGCGATCGAAGATGAGTGACGCCAAGTACTTTACTACGACTAAGAAAGGTACTCCAGTAACCGACCTGATCTCTAATCAAGATATATCTCCTTAAACTTGTCTAAAGATGTGTTGAAGTAAACAGCATGGGATGAGAGCACTCCTTCTCTCTCTCTCTCGTCCAGGTGAGCTTGCCGAGCTTAAAGCTGATCTCCAAGGAGACAACAAGATTAAGAAGAAGGAGGCGGTCAAGAAGATCAATGCTAACATGACAGTTGGCAAAGACGGGTACGGGTTAGGTACGTACTAGTGATCGAGCGGTTTAATCATTGTTTGGCTGCTCTTTTTAGCTCCTAGATTTTTGGTGAGCTAGATAATTGAAAATTTACAGGAAAAAATATATTTGGTCATTCAGGGATCCTGCATGAGAAACATTACAGAACCTTTAGGACTAAGAGTCTGTTATTAGTAAATGTCACGCAATGAATTAAAACCCCTCAATTTATAATGAAAAATGAACCTATAATCTTCCTCTTGACCAGATTTGGATTCTTTGACTTTGGGCAAGTTGTTACATATTCACTCACTTTAAAATTAAAATATTTACGTAGGCTCAGGTTCTACAATAATCAAGAGATTGGTTGAAAGTTGCTCAATTTTTACATTTAGTGTGTTGTATCTTCTGTAGTTCTCTGTTTCCTGATGTGGTGAACTGCACCCAGACAGATAATCTTGAGCTAAAGAAGCTTGTCTACCTCTACATCATGAACTATGCCAAATCTCAGCCTGACCTTGCAATTCTGGCTGTGAACACGTTCTCCAAGGTACGTGTGGTACACTCACGTGCCACTCCTAAATATATCAAGATGGCATAGCTAGTAATTTCTACACCTCCTGCATGGACATCAATATGTATTATAGGTATGTATGTATGAAATGTGAATAACCATTATTTAGCTGCCATTTTTAGTTCAGAGATTAGTTCAATAGGTAAATCAGAAAAATGTCCGCTTCCTCCTGTACACATATCGTATATAGGACTGTGAGGACTCCAATCCACTCATCAGAGCTCTTGCTGTGAGGACTATGGGATGCATCAGGGTGGACAAGATTACTGAGTACCTTCACTTAATAGAGAGTCCACTAGGGACCACGCCCAGTTAATGGAGAGTCCACTAGGGACCACGCCCACTTTATGGAGAGTCCACTAGGGACCACGCCCACTTTTGGAGAGTCCACTAGGGACCACACACTTTTAATGGAGAGTCCAGTAAGGGCTTACTTACTGATTTGTATTTAACTCTTTTGGACTTGAATTTACTATTACCTTTTATGGTAGTATCTTCAAATAAGGAATGCCCAAGTCTGCATAGCTAGGCACTGGAAAGGCTACCAAGTGAGGAAAGACTATCTTCAAGTACGGGAGGCAGCCATAGTGTTGCAAAAGCACTGGAGGGGCAAGATGGTGGGTCCAGCTGCTAATAATGGGGTTTTACCCAATTACTGAAATACTGTCTTTCCATATAAGGCAAGGACAGAGCTTTGGAGGATGAAATGTGCTGTGAAAGGTCCTTGGGCAGTGGGAGTGATCATACGATACTGGAGAGGTTACAAGGTATCTGCATGGGCCGTATTCCAATATGGCCACGCCACTACTGCACTGTATTCTTGTTAGGTGCGCAAGCACTATGGAGCAATCCTGAAGAGAAAGACATTAAACTATCAAAAGGCAGCTGCTGAAATGATCATACGACTCTTCAAAGCCTACTTGGTAAGTATACATATAAGGTGTTAAACATCTACTCCATCCAATGAGGATTTTCTTTGTACAGAACTATCGCTTCTTGGTGTTCATAAGGGACCATCTTCCCACGCCATCTCCCATTGACAAGAGGTGGCCCCAGGTGCCAGCCAAGTTCAAGGACACCTCAAAGATTCTTAGGATCATCCATCACAGGTGGAGGGTGAGTCAGTGTCTGTCACTGTTGGAGCGGTCCTGATGCAGACACCTTTTCTCTAGTGTCAGCAGCTGAGGGACCACTACAGCACCAACCCCAGGAGGAAGGCCAGGATGATGGAGAAAGCCAGAGCAAGTTCACTGTTTGCAGGAAAGAAGAAACTTTATAAGAAGACATGAGTTTCTGTAACTGTCTATTCATCATTGTTTTGCATGAAAATATTTATCTTGCTTTATTCAGTGTTTCAGTTCCATTTTACGGTGACCACTTGAGCTTGCGTAATGATGCGCGATGGTCAAAGGTGGCAGCTGAGTTTAATGAACCACGAATAGTGTGGGCAGATAACATCATAAAAGTCAACAGAAATGATGCCAAGGTGTGGTATTGCTGAAATGCTGTTAATCAGGATAAGTAAATCTTGATTCTCGAATCCACAGACTGTACCTCAGTTGATGGTTGTTACTGCAAAATGCTTTTACATCATGGATCCCAAGACTTTTGTTGTCAAAAGTCGAGTAGGTCTTGGTGACTTAGAGTGTGTCTCCCTGAGTTCCCACTCAGATGGCAACTGCATCTTGCATGTGAACCAGGTTAGTTGACTTAAATGAGTATTTACTGTATTTCAGTGCCTTGTTGTGTCCATGCAGCCCAAAGCCAATGCTGTGAACAAGGGTGATCTAGTGCTGAACACTCCCAATGTTGTGGAGCTAGTGACAAAACTCCAGGCCACCATTCAGGAGACCTTTAGAAAGGCTTTAAAAGTCAATATCTGTGAACAGTGAGTCTGCATGTGTACTGCCCCACCCTTCTGTGTACTGCCCCACCCCTCTGTGTACTGCCCCACCCTTCTGTGTACTGCCCCACCCTTCTGTGTACTGCCCCACCCTTCTGTGTACTGCCCCACCCCTCTGTGTACTGCCCCACCCCTCTGCGTACTGCCACACCCTTCTGTGTACTGCCCCACCCTTCTGTGTACTGCCCCACCCCTCACAGCATCAATTCATCTTTTACCATTTTAGGGTTGAAGTGAACTTTATAAAAGAGAAGGTTACCATTCGGTTTAGAGTTTCAGCTGACGCTGGAACTGGGCCAGATTGCCGAAGGAAGGGTCCAGTCATTGATTTCCTAGTTTTATAGACGTTTGTATATTTTTATGTATCATTGATTTCAATTCTCAAATTTAATGCAAACATGCCTTTTTGAAGAAGCCAGCTAATAGTGAAACTTATAACTGGTTCTAGGAGAATTATTTGTGAAATTTGCATGCTGGAGTTGTAAAGATTATTCCACTACTTAAAGTCGGTCACAGAATTTTTAATTATTTTTCTCTAAATTATGTATATAACGTAATTGAGTAAGGATTTCTTCTTACTTCGTCGAACTTATCTTTGAAAAGGGTCATCTTTCCAAAGATATATAACATAGTTAGAAGGAAGTTATATTGCACCCTGTATATATTATCAGGATTTAATGCTCTTTTTGTAGCATTTCAATAACTGATATTTCCCCAATTACCATGGTAATAGCTGTAGCGATATATCTATACCTGTCAACACCTGTTGTTCTAGAATTGCGTTTTAGAAAGCTGCAAAGTTTGAAGATATATCAAAAGTACGTTTCTCTGTGCAATATATTAGCTATAGAACGCTTAAGTATACCCCGTGACCCCGACCCCACCCCTATTAAAAGTTCCCTAGCGCCTTCGAGGAAGAGTTTTCTTTTGAAATTTTAGTCCTAAGTAGCACAAGTCTGTACCCATTCGGCAATGTAGAAAGTGCTAGCAAATACCTGCGCCTTGCGACGTACGCTTCACTGTCCGAAAATACATGCTATCTGTCCGAAAATATATATTTCCAGGCACTTCTGAGTAGCAATTCTTTAGAGTAACCAATAGAGTTACCAATTCTTTATCTCTCGACAAAGGATTGGCTGAAACACATTTAAAAACGTCAAACCTAAAACTCAGAAAACTCTACAACCAACATCAATATTATTATGTAGGCAAAATAGTATGGACAAGGAAATTATTAACCGTTTTAACACCTACATTGGACTCACTTATAATTAGTCTCACCAGTAGCCCCATAAGCCTGGGCCGCAACCCTTTCTTCAACGCCGCGATGGTGAGACTAAGTGAGTCCAATGTAGGTATTAAAACGGTTCATAATTTCCTTGTTCAATCTATGTTTCACATTGCAATTGGTTTAAATCTCTAGAATTCATGTATAGTACAATATGCATATATAACACATGTACAGTATAGCAACATTTCAAGGGGTTTAATATTCAATTTATGTACATCAGTGTGATTAATTATTTAAACACACTGTCTCCGCTCTTATGTCTCTCATCAGGTCATGTCGGTTGCAAATATATCTGAGGAAATTCAAGCTGAAGACTAAGAGATCCATTAAAGAGAAAAACTGCCAAACAAGTACACATGGCATACAATAGGTGTATAATGGATACAATACATAAGGTGTTGAGGGTTCAGTTAATTATAAGGAAGTTACGCACGCGCTTACGTCATGAAATACGGCCGATGAATAAAATTACGCATGCGTACAAAGGCAGGATCAGCCGTAATATATATACGGACACGGGGTCCATTTGCTATTAAGACGTAACGAATTACTTATATTACGGCTGATCCAAGTACTTCATCTAAACGTGATTCAGAAGCAGATTCGGCTTATCACTATTTGCGGAGAAGAGAAATGGCTCGTACAAAGCAGACGGCTCGTAAATCTACGATTTAATCGAGGCAAGGCACCCAGGAAGCAGCTTGCGACCAAAGCAACCAGAAAGAGTGCACCAGTAACAGGAGGAGTCAAGAAGCCTCATCGTTGCAGGCCGGGAACCGTTGCTCTAAGAGAGATCCGTCGGGTTGCTGACTTTTACGCACCGCGGTGCAGACGGGTAAACTATAACCCTACGCAAACTTATCTACACGCACCACGATGACTTGCTCTAACGTACCGACTCAAAACGCCTGTGCTAAAGACCAACTTCATATTCAGAGCACCTCAAAAAGTATAAAGTTTAACTGTTATCTTTATATTAAGACAAAGGCTACAATATGTACGAATGGGTGTGCGTAGCTACTAATATTGGAAGTCACACGGCAAAGGGAATTGTACTTCATCTGGTCTCTCAGTGCGTCAGAGTTAGGAATTTGTCAAGATTATAGGCGTTTCGAGTCGGTGCGTTACAGTAAGTCGTTACCTAAAGTCAACTGAGCTTTTGATCAGGCAAGTGCATGTCTACTTAGGAATTCAGTTTTGCTGTTAACTCTTTTTGTGTGATCTTGTAGAGGTTGAGCTCCCAAGACCTCTTGTGATTTGGGGACCATAAGGATCAGGGAAGAGCACTATTTTGAAGAGTGTCTTCAAAGAGAACCTAATGTGTTTTTGAAATTTTGATGCAACTTAAAATTTGCCTTATCTCTCACCATACATTAACTTATTTTACTTTGCATACAAACAATTTAATGTACATTGAGGGCTGTAACTCTATCAAATGGACACATATGAAGCTGTGACTTTGTGTCAGCATTCATAGTCACCTATATATGGAGTTTGTCCAATGTGTTTTTGAAATTTTGATGTAACTTAAAATTTGCCCTGTCTCTCTGTGACTGTGAATGCTGACACAAAGTCACAGCTTCATATCTTTCCATTTGATAGAGTTACAGAACTATAGTTTTACGTACTATTTTGTACTATATTGAGATAATTGCGTAATATCATATATGGCCGACCGTTAGAAGGTGTATTTAACGAAAAAATTCGATACTATATCCGAAAATCTAGAAGACTTTCTAAATTTTATTATACTTTGGGAAATGCACTGTGTAGCACTTGATTGTTTTTTAAACCACTATATATCCATATTTAATATATGGATCTGGTTAAAGTCAAATTTCGTCAATCGACAGCCAACGAAACTGCAAAGAAAAAAAGTTGGACCATACCGAACGCTACCATCCACGACGCTCAGAGGCCGGGATCGGTGGTAACGCTCTGCCGAGTTAAGCTTTGGGTGTCACTTGCGTGAGAAGAACCAGTTCTTCTCAATATGGCCGACTCATATGAATCCTTAGAGATATCAGATGCCAATCCCACATTACGTGGAACCCCACCGAAATCCGGATTATTGGTGAGCACGTCTCTATGGCACCAACCGATTAGGAGACAGCTTCAGAGTCTAAGCGCTACCAACCCCTATGGGAACCGCTACCACCATAGAGATGTGTCCAGGTAGGCCTACTTTATAAGGTTTTGCGCTTCTATCTAAACAACAAAATTTCAAAAGGAAACGATTGTGGTTGGCGCTATTCCATACTTAAGAATAGGGTATTTGCGAGAAAAATGTAGTCAAATTATATCAAGTTAATTCGGGATCAGTGCATCGTTCCAAGCCATTTTAAAGGTATATCCAGTATTTGTGGTTCATCTAAAAACTGGGAAAAATGGATAGAATCCTGTAAGTGTCTTGATTGGCGGAGGAGACCAACTTTTCTCGTCCCACGTAGAAACGATTTTAGCGAGAGGTGTTCCGATATGAACGTAAACTGGTATAACCAGCCACACTCAATCTCAATTGCTGTAATAGTATAATGACTACCTTCCTCTATATAAAGACCTTCTGATAGCTGCGTTCTGGACTGTCCCTGCGTGTTTCTAGTTGGCCCATTCATGTCAAATCATTTTAACTTGGTATGCCGATAATTTCCATAATAGTATCGCACGATATAAATGCTACACTATTAAAGGTCGTATAGTAAAAATTTAATGTACATTATAGTGCTGTAACTCTTCCAAATGAAGAGATATGAATCTTAAACTCTATCTCAGTATTCACAGAGATGTATGAAAGGCATCCAATCAGTTTTGCAAATTTTGATATCTACTCAATTTTGCCCTATCTCTCACCATGCATTAACTTCGTATAGCAGTAATTTAAAGTACATTAAGTGCTGTAACTCTTCCAAATGAAGAGATATGAATCTTAAACTCTATCTCAGTATTCACAGAGATATATGAAAGGTTTTGATTGAGTTTTGCAAATTTTGATATCTACTCAAATTTGCCCTATCTCTCACCATACATTAACTTCGTATAGCAGTAATAAAAAGTACCTCAAGTGCTGTAACTCTTCCAAATGAAGAGATTTGTAAAGTTTGATATATAATCAAATTTGCCCTATCTCTCACCATACATTAACTTCGTATAGCAGTAATAAAAAGTACATCAAGTGAATTTACTCAAACTACTTGGCCGCATCGTTGGGCTTTGACATATTACTCTTAATCCTAACGATTGAGGACGCTTAAAATTATAAATAGTGACAGAAAAGCTTCGTTAACTAAAGCTTCCTGAATGCCGCCATTTGCAAAAACGATGTATTGACGTATAAGTTAAGTGTTACAATAGTTGCGTATGAACTCGTATTATACATATATCCGTAACATGAAGCCATACATAAATCGCGTTATGAAAACAATAGAGGGGGCTGCAAAAATGACACGATTTTGGAAAGCGGAAAATGTCGTCTTCATCAAAGGTACTTTAATTGCAGTCTATTCTGACATTGACTTATTAGTCCCTTCTTCACAGCCGAAGAGTAAAAATGACACTTGGGGAGAAGAGGAGCTGACGAAGGCGTTGAGACAGAAGACAAGTTCTAAGAGAGATTCCAGTGAGAATCGAGATACTAAAGCTAGCAAAGCTGATTCAAGTAAGAGATCTAGCGACCGGGAAGGCAAGCGAGATTTAAGAACAAGGCTCATTCTGGTGAGCAAAGAAGTACGTATGAAGTATTAATTAGTCTTGAGCTTATCCGTAGCAATTCACAATTCACAATAGAACGTTTCGGTTCATCAGTTATAAAACTCATTAAGGTCCACGGACAGAAACGCTCTCTATGAAAGTATGAAGTAGGTCAGAAGTATAGGTGAAATATTGAAGAAAAGTCTTGATTGCTCTAGGTGATGTTGTTGCTAAGCAACGTGTGGCTCAGAAAGACTCAAAGTCTAGTGTAGCAACTGCAAGGAGTAAAGAAAGGCGTTTGGAGGAGGGAAAGCCCCCAAAAGAGAAGCAAGATGGTAGCAAGATAAAGTCTTCAGGAAGGAGTAAGGATAAAGAGGTTAAGAAAGTGAACCCTAAAGAGGAGCAGAAACAAGAAGAGAGGAGAAAGAGGGAGAAGAGGAAAGAGACAATAGCAGAGAATAATATTCAAAAGGCTTTAAAGGACAAACATTCTACTTCCAAAGGAAAGACCAGAGATCATATCAGTGATAGATGGAGATAATGAGAGTGAACCACAAGTGTTTTCCTCTGCAGACCTGCACCCAGTTGCATCAGAACTGACCTTGTCCTCTCAGGAAGGTAGTACAGTGAAGATGGCAGTCCATTCGGATGGGCTTGAAGAGTCTGAGTTTGTTACAGATGTGGAGGTTCACAAGAGAGCTATTCGAGGAGACATCCAGCCGATGGTAGAGGTAAAGGACCAGACGGAGGACGATCTCCCAGAGGAAGAGATCAATTATGAAGAGGATGAGTTTGAAGTAAAATGGCTATGGGAATCACTTAGTGGTCACATGCAAGTCACATGATATTATATGTACAGGATTACAATGATGAATTTGAAGGTGCCTCAAGTGAAGATTTGGAGGAAGGTGATCAAATTGAAGAAGATCATCTTGATGAGGCAAGTAGAATGTTTCTTTATTTTATGTACTACAGTTGAACATACTCTTCCTCAAAATGAACTACGCTCCTTCTCCTCCTATTTTAATTTGGTCCAAGTGCCTCTGGAACTGTCACTTCCTGTAGAGCTACAACTCACTTTCCGTAGATCTAAAAATGTCACTTCCTGTAGATCTAAAGCTGTCACTTCCTGTAGAGTTACAATTGTCACTTCCTGTAGATCATGGATGCTATTTATCTTGAAAATACAAACATGTCATATCCCAGTCTGTCAGAAGTGAAGGATGGGGAAAACCCTCTAATTATTATGGGGGAGGATACAGTAGCTAATGCAGTCATATCACCAAGATCCTGTGCCTTCATCGACTTCTCTGTTTTCAAGTCAGTTATGGTTGACAAGAGAGTTATCAGTAGAATCAAGCAGAGAGGAAAGGTACGTACATTTGACACGTCACATCTCTACAGTTGTTCTAATCCATAGCCTTTGCACAAGTAAGGCTTCCTTTAGTACCTATTATATAGCTATTATATTAATTTTACACGTGTTCACATATGTACATACTTATGTATGTACTTAAAACTTGGCAGTCTCTGTCGTAATATCTGTGAATTGGAGAACTATGTTATATTATACGTAAGTATACGTACTCTTTAGCTATACTGAGTGCAGTGATTTTCTATAATAACAATCTCTTCTACTGTTTCAGGAGCTGTTGGATTAGATGTGGTTGCCATGGAGATATTTGATCTTCCTCCGATGTCAGAATATGAGGTATATATGAGAAGTTTTGGACAAAGAAATGCCCGGCAGGTTGCCATAGAAACGGGAGAGGACACTTTTGAGAATGATACACAAACGGAGGAAATTAGTACTACAGAAAAAAGGACGCAGCATCCTCAGGAGGGGGCTAGCATATCAGGAGGAGACAAAGGTGGGCAGTCACATGACTACCTTGTGACTGTCATGTGACTCACATTGTTACTATTCTACAGAAGGTGACTTTGAATTGAATTCCAACATGGTTACTATGGATACAGAACACTTGAATGTCATGGATTCTGCGAAGCTTTCCTCCACACAGCTGGACGAGTAAGAGTGTCATGTGACTGTCATGTGACATGATAATTTAGAATGTGCTTTAGTCTGTTCCTGGTAGCTCTATGGTAACTGTTATAAGAATGAGTATTATTTGTTACATACGGTATGTATGTAGGTTATCTCAATTATATTGGAGGAGGAGAACCCTGTCGTTAATGGAGAGACAGCTCTACAGGCACAGCAGAAGGGAAAATCAGTGATTGCTTTCAGTGCTGTGACAGATTTCATTATATCTCCCTCTCCCTCCCCCTCCCCTCTTTCTCTCCTTCTCATTTCCTCTCCTCTCCTCTCCCTCTCCTCCAACTCTCCCTCTCCTTCTCATTTCCTTGCTGATTTGGCATTAAAAACTTCACTAATCACTAATCATTGCCTTTGCACAAGTAAGGCTTCCTTTAGTTAATTGAACCCTCGCACCTTGCCTATTGTATGCCTATTATATAACTATTATGTATATAGCTATTATATAGCTATTATACAGTTATTATGTATATAGCTATTATATTCCTATTTTATTTAAAAGTGTACACATGTTTTCTGTTTATCATTAGCCAAGTGAACCTTGCAATGGAGAGTTCATCACTAGGCCTGTCGTTTCAGATAGCGACAATGGATGTTACTGGTAAGGTAATCATTTGGGTGGTAGCAGAGCTGGGACAGCCAGACCCTCATGGATCCATTACAGACCTAGGTAGGTACAAGATGCCCTCTCTCCATCCAACCACATGCTCATGTTTTCCTTACACTCTAAGGACTAGCTCCACCAGCCAAAGTGAAGTTGATAAAGAGCTCCACCTTCCAAGTGATGGATCCCTCCCCCACTTCTGTTGGCATGGTAACCACAATGACTGTCCACAGTCTAGCCTTCCACCCTAGAGACCTCAACCACTTTTACGTGGGGACTGACACGGTAAATGTGCCAACTGTGCTATGACTTATGTCTAGCAGTGTGTGACAGTTGGTCCCTTGTGTCGTGCTGTAGGGAGGTGTCTTGCACTGCCAGAGGTATGGTAATAGACCGGTGCCAAGGGAGTACAAGAGACCTCAAGGTATGTGCATATTGTCAAGTGCGAGACTAAGTAGGTTCAGAATGGTCGTGGTTTACTATTGTGATTACAGCAGTTTCCGATTTTGTTGTCTTTAGAACAGATTGCTAATGTCACCAGTCTAGCCTTCTCGCCATGGCAACCCGATCACTTTGTGGTAGGACGTAGCAATGGGACCTTGTTTCTATATAACACAAAATATGAGCGACCTCTGTTGTCATGGAACCGGTCCACAAGGGGAAAACCCATTCATCAGCTGATGTGGTCCCATCACCGCCCAAGTGTATTTATTGTCCTGGATGATTCATCTACCATACACTTGTGGTAAGGTTGTCACTTTTAATACATACATGTGTTTCACTGTACAATATTTAATTAAAAGGCTCTGCCCCAGTCTTAAAGGCTGGAGCACAGAATATGAAGATTGCTAGCATTGCTCTCAATCAGAGAGTGGCTCTGTCTCCGAGTGGTCAGTCTCAGCTGGTTCTGTCCTTTGAGGATGGCACAGTGGAAGTGCACCAACTGGTAGAGCAGTACAGCGTACCAAAAGATAAAGAGGAGGAGTGTTTCCATGGCTACCTGCAAACACTTTTGTTTCAACGTTAAATACTTGTAAAGATTATTATATGCAGAATCACATTAAAATGTACAAGTAAATAATTGCGTCTGAAAAGACCAATTTCGGCCCCTTTATGAGGCATCATTTTTTGGTTAGAGCGCGTTGATATATAGCCTGACGATTAGTTCAATGTAACACAGTGCATAGAGTACCCAATCAATAATCGGCCGGATCGATTTTCGCCCACTCATATCTCAAACACTACGAAAGCTATCAACTTCAAATAAACATCATTACACAGGCCTTTTTGAGAGAACATAGTGTGCGCAATTAGGAATTTCTATCTCACTGCATGTTTGCGCTAAAGACGTTTGAATAGGGTGGCTGAAAATACCGATTTCTTAATCGATCCGGACGATTATTTGTTGGTTACTCGACGACTTTCGAAGGAAAATTACGCAACGTTATGATTACGAAAAATATTACGCATGCGCCACGAGATATAAAAGGCAGAATAGCCGAGAATTGATTAAAACTGAGAGCTGTACTTTATTCTGTCTTGTACCGGGTGATCCAATTTTTGGAGTTAAAGTTTAATTTTGAAAAGACGAAGACTTGTAGAGCTTCGTTTTGAAGGTAAGATATTGTGTGAGACTGGCTTCGACTTGATTGAGTCGCAGTTTAATGGAGTGGCGAGCGACTGTGATCCGATTGCGTCTGACAAATTAATCGACACGGCCGCACCTATTGATCCTTCCCATCTCTGTAGGGCAGTCAGTTCGAGCGAGGAGAAAATGGGCAAGGAAGACAAGATAATCGCTAAGCTTAAAGACGAAAACGATCGCCTCAAAGTTCAAGTGGAGGACTTGAAACAGAACTTGGAGCAGTGTCGCAAGGAGAAGTCGATGTTACAGGCGAGGTGAGTAGCTCGAGTGTAGCTGTTGAGAGAGGTGTTCTGTAATTAAATTATCTTTGTATCGGGAAACTGAGTAGTCGAAGAGGTGTCGCAAAAGGATCATGTGTTGTATCCAACTTACAGCTGAATTCTGAACGTTTCGACCTTGAGGTCTTCATCAGCAATATATGATATCAGTGCTTAAAATAAGAATTAGGATTTGCTTGGACATTTGCTTTTTTTGGTCGGAAATTATTGTAGAAGTCTCGACAAAATCTCGACCTTGTAAATCGCCAATCGAGTGAAACGGCGAGTGGTATGAATGAATACCACTCGTTGGCACTCTTCTCGCCGAGTGCCTCGCTCAAAAATCTCAATCGAGCAGGCGTTTCTTAAATCTACGTAGCGCATACTGTACTTCCTAATAATACAAAAAGTGTCCGGACCCAATGACCGACTGAAGATCTATTTGACCGCCCCTAGCATGATTTTAATCGGACATGGTCCGATGTCCGCCTGTTATTTTTAGCACTGTGATATATTGCTGATGAAGACCTCAGGGTCGAAAGTTCAGAATTTATCAATTCATGTTTCTGAAGCTCAATAAACCTTCATCTCTTATTCTATTAAGTATGTATGTGTTAGTGTAACTATCTTTAGTGTTATTCACCCGATGTATGTATGTATGTATGTATGTATGTATGTATATATGAATTAGGTTAATTCTGATCTGGAGACGGAGGAACAAGAGCAAGTGGCCAGTTTCATTCACCACTTCTGAGCAGACCATTCTGATGAGCAATATGCAGTAAGAATGAAATATATACCCTATACAGGTATATGCAATACATACTGTAAAATTTGGCTAAGACTTAAATTTGGTGAGTAATTTGGAGCTCGCCAAATTAAATTCTTCACCAAATTCGCGAACGCAGCTGTTGATTTCGAACGTAACCGTATCTTCATCGATTTAAACAATTCAGCCAACGATTGCGCCATAGCTAATGCAGTCATATTACCAAGATCCCATGCCTTCATTGACTTCTCTGTTATCAGCTATGATTGACAAGAGAATTATCAGTAGAATCAAGTAGAGAGGAAAGATACGTACATTTAACTTAATTATTCATTAATCATCGTAGCTAGCCTTTGCACAAGTAAGGCCGAACTCTCTGCACCTTACCTATTGTATACTTATTATAAAGCTGTTATGTATATTACTATTGTATTATTATTATATTTACACTTGTACACATGTTTTCTGTTTTTCATTAGCAAAGTGAACCTTGAAATGGAGAGTTCATCAGTTCAGGCCTTTAGGATGAACAATGGCAGAGGAAATATGAAAAGATTTTGGATTTCTGTCAGGACTATACTGACACTTAACGATGTCATTCCGGAGATCTCCCTCAGAATATTCCTGCAAGGAGCTCTGGCAGCTGAGAATTGGTCTGGAGAATGAGGCTTATCAATATATTAGTCAAGTGAGTGTCAGTTAGAT
This sequence comes from Chondrosia reniformis, assembly GCA_947172415.1. NCBI lineage: Eukaryota > Metazoa > Porifera > Demospongiae > Chondrillida > Chondrillidae > Chondrosia > Chondrosia reniformis. Next base: position 3,648,776 of record OX359199.1, on the reverse strand, counting down.
ATATTTTCCTACGAAGCGAAGAGAGTATTCAATACTATTTGTTGAATATTGCACTTATTACCGAGCGTAGCGGAAGCGGAAGCGAGGCTTTATGATCCAGTCGGTAGGGAGTCGAATCGAGATAGAGATGTCAACCCAAGTATAGCTAAGTATAGCAGTGATTTTAGCAAAGGAATGTCATAGCACTTGTCGCACTCCTGCTTGTAGAAGTGCCTCTTTGAATAAATTAAAAATAAATTCTACAATAATTGGTGTGGTAATTTGCACTATACCTCCAACCTATTTATCTTATTGTCAGACCTAACCTGACATTGAATCAACGACAGCAATTGTGTCATGATAGAGCTGGGATCTGAATGATGTTGAGGCATATGTGTACTGCCCCACCCCTCTGTGAACTGCCCCACCCCTCTGTGAACTGCCCCACTCCTCTGTGAACTGCCCCACCCTTCTGTGTACTGCTCCACCCTTCTGTGTACTGCCCCACCCCTCTGTGAACTGCCCCACCCCTCTGTGTACTGCCCCACCCTTCTGTGTACTGCCATACCCCTTTCAGCATCAATTTATCTTTTTAACCATTTTAGGGTTGAGGTTCGAAAGTAAAGACAAGTTCTAAGAGCAGATTCGGCTTGTTACTATTTGTGGAGAAGGGAAATGGCTCGTACAAAGCAGACGGCTCGTAAATCTACAATTTAATCGAGGCAAGGCACCCAGGAAGCAGCTTGCGACCAAAGCAACCAGAAAGAGTGCACCAGCAACAGGAGTCAAGAAGCCTCATCGTTACAGGCCAGGAATTGTTGCTCTAAGAGAGATTCGTCGTTTACCAAAAGTCAACTGAGCTTTTGATCAGGCAAATGCATGTCTACTTAGGAAGGCCTAGGAATAGGAATGTTAGTGAATGCATCCGTTAACCCACCCACCATCCTCCCACTCCTCCACCCACTTATCCATTCATCCATCCATCCATATATCCACTCATTCATCCATCCATCCACCCATCCTCCCACTCATCTATCCATCCTCCCACTCATCTATCCATCCTCCAACTCATCCACCCATCCTCCCACTCATCTATCCATCCTCCAACTCATCCACCCATCCTCCCACTCATCTATCCATCCTCCAACTCATCCACCCATCCTCCCACTCATCTATCCATCCTCCAACTCATCCATCCATCCTCCCACTCATCCATCCATCCTCCCACTCATCCATCCACTCACCCATCCACTCACCCATGTAGAGCTCTTTAATGACCTGGACAACATTTATGTATGTGTTGACAGTTCTGTTTTAAGCAAAGAGTAGATATCCCTACTGACTGTGCCCATGTAGTTGCTAGTCATTTTCTGTTTGCCTACGAGTATGAGTTTACGAAACTTAACTAAATTGCCCCACCCTTCTGTGTACGGCCCGACCCCTCTGAAGTGCCCCACCCCTCTGTTTTACTGCCCCACCCCTCTGTTTTACTGCCCCACCCCTCTCTGTACTGCCCCACCCCTCTGTGAACTGTCCCACCCCTCTGTGAACTGCCCCACCCCTCTGTGTACTGCCTCACCCTTCTGTGAACTGCCCCACCCTTCTGTGAGCTGTCCCACCACTCTGTGAACTGCCCCACCCTTCTGTGTACTGCCCCACCACTCCTCTGTGAACTGCCCCACCCCTCTGTGTACTGCCCCACCCCTCTGTGTACTGCCCCACCCCTCTGTGAACTGTCCCCCCCTCTGTGAACTGCCCCACCCCTCTGTGAACTGCCCCACCCCTCTGTGTACTGCCTCACCCTTCTGTGAACTGCCCCACCCCTCTGTGTACTGCCCCACCCCTCTGTGAACTGCCCCACCCCTCTGTGAACTGCCCCACCCCTCTGTGTACTGCCTCACTCTTCTGTGAACTGCTCCACCCCTCTGTGAGCTGTCCCATCCCTCTGTGAACTGCCCCACCCTTCGGTGAACTGCCCCACCCCTCTGTGAACTGCCCCACCCCTCTGTTTACTGCCATACCCCTTTCAGCATCAATTCATCCTTTTTTACCCATTTTAGGGTTGAGGTTCGAAAGTAAAGACAAGTTCTAAGAGCAGATTCGGTTTATTACTATTTGTGGAGAAGAGAAATGGCTCGTACAAAGCAGACGGCTCGTAAGGAAGCAGCTTGTGACCAAAGCAACCAGAAAGAGTGCACCAGCAACAGGAGGAGTCAAGAAGCCTCATCGTTACAGGCCAGGAATTGTTGCTCTAAGAGAGATTCGTCGTTTACCAAAAGTCAACTGAGCTTTTGATCAGGTAAGTGCATGTCTACTTAGGAATTCAGTTTTACTGTTAACTCTTTTTGTGCGATCTTGTAGAGGTTCAGCTCCCAAGACCTCTTGTGATTTGTGGACCATCAGGATCAGGGAAGAGCACTATTTTGAAGAGTGTCTTCAAAGAGAATCCTCACTTATTTGGCTTCAGTGTTAGAGCTTTGGAGCAAGCTGAGAGGTTAGTGTTAGACGTTTGTTGAATATATTGTACATATTACGAAAGCGGAAACGGAAAGATGCATAAGCGAGTGCAAAGGCGGAAGCAGAAATGGAAACAGGCGGAAGCGTAAACGAAACGTAAGCAGTTTTACGATCGAATGGGTAGAGTCGAAGCGAGATCAAGGTAAGGTGTTAGCGAGATCAAGGTAAGGTGTTAGCAAGATCAAGGTAAGGTGTTAGCGAGATCTAGGTAATGTATTTGGCCTTAGATTGACTGATTGTGTAATGTGTATACAGTGTCACTCAGTTGGTAGTACTTTTGTTTTCATAGAGCTATAGGAAATCCCAAAACTTTGAAATCTGTAAGCCTTTTGGTCCAACAGTCTCTGCAATAGAAGGAGTCGCTGCTGATCATTTAGTAGAGCTCTTTAATGACCTTGATAACATTTATGTAAGTGTTGACAGTTCTGTATTAAGCAATGTGTAGGTATCCCTACTGACTGTGCCCCTGTAGTTGCTAATCATTTTCTGTTTGCCTACGAGTATGAGTTTACGAAACTTAACTTTAGTTAAAGGTAACATCACCCTAGCTGTTAAATTAAGAATACTTGTAGCTATATTGATGACCTTTTGTGTATCAATAAGGACTTTAAACTGTCAATTAGTGATATTTACCCCAAGAAACTTATTCTTTAAAAGACAAATACCAGCCCTAGGAAATCCCCCTTTTTAGACTAAGATATAACTATTACTAGTAACCAATTTATCACTAAAATAAATGATGAGAGGACTTTAACTTTGTAAATGTCATAGTTATATTCCTAATACCCCAGCCTATGGTGTCTTTATTTCAAAACTAATTATATAGGTATTCCAGAATATGTAGTGACTTCTCCAATTTTCAGGCTAAAAGTAATGTGAATGTATGGTTATGGATATATAAGATTGTTTTTGTGCAATCGAAAAACAACACGTTCGTGCAATCGAAAAAAGACACGTTCGTGCATTTCGATTAGGTTGTTAATACACAAGTACTCGTCGTAGACGTCCTCAAGCCCTCCTTACTACTTGTTTTTAGGGTAACTTGCAACCAGCACTGTATATAGCATGTGCATAGAAAGAGGCCATTTGGAGCATCCATAGTCGGCCAATTTTTTGATTTCCCATTCACAAAGGGCATCTTACAAATATTTACTGATTTCATTGAAACTTTTTGAAGACTATAAGAGAAATAGCTTAAGTGTTATGTGAAGTTAAGAATTGATCATGTCCAACTGTGACTCCCAGGCCAGGAAACTTGTACCAGATAACTTTTAATCTGTTTTCTTTTAATATAAGTTTGGACGTGATTTGTGCCTTTCCATCATGAAATTACCTGGTGTCATGCATTAAGTGAATCCATGTTATATATTGCAGTAGAAGTTTACTGAACTAGCGACTGCTGCCACTAAACTGCCTCTTTCAGACTCACTCACTTTTGCGAAGTTAACCAATATTAATGAAACTAATACTCTAATCAAATCATCCTCTGAACAAGAAAATTGGCAGTATCCATCCAATCATTATAGGTTGCACTCGTAAGATAATTTATGTTAATGCAGTGAATTTAATTTTTCTCATTTTATGTAATATAATACTAATTATGTTTTAAACCAGATAAAATACATTTATATCTCTGGTAACCTGATTTTGAAAATTCTTTACACAAGTACCATCTATTAAGCAAATGATTGGTACCTCTTCAGCAACTTTCCTTCTTCTACACTTTCTTTTCTTTCAGCAGTTTTAACACTTTGGTCATCTTGTGTAATTGTTTTTGTTGGTCCTCCTTGTCTAAAGTCTTTTCATAATTTGTTAGGGCATTGATCACCATGGTTACATAAATACAATCAAAGAAACAAATGCCATATTATAAAGCCGAGGACCATATATATATACTATTAATTATTATTTTCATTATGTATGCCATATGTCTATATGTATGTATAAAATGCATGCACTCACCAATGACTTTGGAAAATTCAGCTTGAATTTCCTCAGATATATCTGCAACCGACATGACCTGATGAGAGACATAAGAGTGGAGACAGTGTGTTTAAATAATTAATCACACATATGTACATAAATTGAATATTAAACCCCTTGAAATGTTGCTATACTGTACATGTGTATATGTATATTGTACTCTACATGGAATCTAGAGATTTAAACCAATTGCAATGTGATACGGTATTGGTAGATTGAAGGTCACTCTTAACACTATGAAAAAGTGATGCCCAAATAATGAACACTCATGGTGCTGTAATGAACCCTATAGGATCTAGTGACCTCTATCAATACCATTTCACATCGCAACTAACTCATGTCTTTTACTAGCCTCTCCAGCTCCTTAACAGCTCGATCCTGGGCTACCTACCACTTTTTGATTTACTTGCTTGCTCAGGCTCGCCCCCACAATGAAATAATGCACATGCCTAGTATTAGCTGAACCACTACAAAGCGCAAATCCAATGTATAGGTAGCCAGCCCAATTACGCCTTCATTTGTGGGGGATACATGCAAGTTGGGCAAAAGTAATTGTTTAATCAAGGTGTGAATTAGTTTCTGTTCAGTGTTTGTTATCAGGGGGTGCATGCAATCACAAACATACACATACCACTGCCTTCAAACTGGCAAGATATGCTTCGCTTAATTTTAATTTGGCATGGACTGTTATGCAATATTAGATACATAGCTTCAAAATTTGGAACTTTTACAGTATCCAACTGGTCAAATTTAATTCCTGGCCAATATTTCCAGCCATACGTAGTAAATCAGTCATTAGTCAAGTGGCTGTTCAGTTGGCGGTGTTTGTTTTGGGGGGGTGGGGTGCCTGTCACTGCAAGCCTATTGCCATGACCTTGAACTGGATATCCCTTAATTACAAGAATCTAGAATCTTGAGTCAGCTCTAGACCACCAGTGCCCGCATAAGGTAGAAGAAAGACAAGGCACTCTTAAAACCAGAAATCTTAAAGGTCTAGTCTCAGTATTCATTCTTAGGTTTAGCACATTCATCACAAACTCCACCACAACCTCCACCCATAACATGCTTAGCTACGTAATTCTAGGAAAATTATCATCATATGTGGAATTATTGAGGTGTTAAATTAATACTCATAATTAAAGTGGCAATTTTGGTGGAATTTACCGTTCTACAATGAAACTGTAGCTACTCTATTGAAGACTATTAGGCCAGAAATAAAGGCGTACGTACACAATTCTAGTTGTATGCGTAGGTAGCACAATTACGCCTGCGCAACAATTTATCACTTAACTGAACAGACCTTTATTTATATAATATAGGACAGTCTTATCTGGGTTGTTTATGTCATATATTTTCTCACAGTTGCTATGGTATATGTAGAAACACAGTACAAGTTAAACAATAATAACAGTTAAGTTTGCTAGAAACAATTTTAATGACTTAGCGCTATATACAATACTATTACATTTTTATATTATATAAATTATTTTAATACTTACATAAAAACTTCAAAGGCATCTCAAACGCGAACTATATACTGCACAAAGATGTACATTTATAGATTTTCTCAGCAAAATCTAACCAAACTGCCATGGAACAAGTGATATATACTACATGCCACACCAAATATCCTATGTAGTAACTGTGAATTACCTATATCAAAACTTTTTTTAGATTTACATTTATGCATATACCTTCAAAAATATTCTTGTCGTCTCTTTGTGAATATCAGTTAGGTTCTGTACCTTTTATGCAGTCCATCCAAGCTTACCGTGCCAGCCAAAAATGTGTTTGTGTTTTGTAGAGAAGTTTGTTTTTTGGAAAGTATTGTAAGGCGGCCTTAACACGCCATATAACAATATAATATAATGACATAATGGTTAGTACCCACTCTGCTCCGGTTTTTGTCTTTACAGCAGAAATTTAAAAATCAAAATGAGAATTTAGGTACACTTCAAATTACGGGGTACTGGCTGAAGGTTAAGCGACTTTCTACAAGCTGAGTAGTCTTTTTACAGTGATTGTAGGACTGAATTTTACCAAGGAATATTCAGATAGTTAGTCCACTATTGCAACAGCAGACGTTTTACATTAGTAGGTGTGATGATGTTCGGTGATGCTGTAATATGTTTTGCCATGGTATAATTGAAGTGTAAAGTTTATTTGGTGATGGTCTGTTCAAATTGATTGAAAGAGGAACTGATAACTCCTAATTTGACGAGGCAGCCAACCAACCACTAAATTTCAATTTTTTAAAGAGTAAATACAGAAAAACTTAAGTTGTAAGCAGAGCTGTTCAAGGTCATTGTTCACGAAGTGACCTGGCTGCACTACGATACTGTGCAAGATTAGGTAACTGCAGTTACTTCTGGAAAGCTTACATTGTTGACAGGCAATCATGATGGGATGTATCTTATGTATCTTATTCCTTGTTAACAAAGCAAATTCTTCAGCTAGTGAAGATGTATTTGTTAGCTTTTTCTCCAAACTGCAATATAAGAGGAATAATGTACATATATGTATATGTATATTGGGATTTAATGTGGTTGTGATTTTGCCTCATATTTGGTTATAAAAAGTATTATGGTCAGACATTGTGGATTGCATAATAATTGTAATAAATTATATATAATGATTGTATATATATACATGATACCAATATAAGTATACCCTGGTACATGCTTACAATCAGATGTCATTAGCAAGTAATTATAATGTAATTTGCCACTTCAGAAACCTACACCAAATTTTTTTCCAGAACTTTTGCGTTCCATTTCAAGGAACTTTACCCTCAGGGTTTCAGCCTCATCGCTCGATCATTAAAGTGATCGAGCATCACTAGTTTTTTCTTGGCAACTTGAAGCTGAGAGGTGTCGTTTTCTCGAGCTAATAAGGACAGAGATTGCATGGATAATATATATAGTTATGTTGGCATTATATATATTTTTGGATGACAATAATATACAATTTTGTATAAAAATCTCAATAGATAATGTTCTTCTATATTGACTAAATCTTGCTTTTCTAAATCGCGACATTTAATACTATTCTTTCATAGTTTTATGGCGTTTTAGGGCTGCCTTGAAGTGTTTGCCGTAAAGGTTTTAGCTAATAAACATGCTTTACGTACGTACTTTGTTTTTTCTGCTTTTGTAGCAGACTGATTTGCTGTTTGGCTTTCTTCATTTTTCATTTAGCTCATTTTCCATATTTATGTTTGCATCTTCCAATTGAAAGACTCTGCTCCTTCCCTCTCTGTTTCAGCTCTTGGAGCTCCTGTTCTAAATTTTGGTTAATGTCTTCAAGATGAAGCACCCTCTATTAATTATAGGAAACGTGCCTCATAACAATGAAGGTATACATTTTGTTGGTTGGTACCTCTTCAAGGCCCTCCCTCCATTTCTGTTATATATGTATATGTGTTTTACTTTTTGATTCTCTTTATAAGGGATTCATCTAAGGCAGCCTTGGCATGGTCTGCCTCAAATTGCAGTTCTTTGCCTTTCTTGGCCATTTGGGTAACATCATTGGGTAACAATGAAGATATACATTTTGTTGGTTGGTACGGTACCTCTTCAAGTTCCTACCTCCTTTTATGTTCCCCTTTTAACTTATGGAGAACCTCCACCACCATCCCAAGGAGAGTTTTCATTGACTCTAGCCCACAGAGATCTAATATTTTATTTCAATAATGAAGCCTGTCACTAATCTAGAAGAACCTGGTATCCTTTAGCTTTATTCAGCATCCATTTTCCTTATTCCTTGCCTAAGAAGTGTCTGAAAAAAGATATGATAATGAAATGGCATTCTGACATACATATGTATGTACGTAGATCGAAGGCATTGTAATTCTCAAAGAAAATTCTATTCAATTAGTGCAGGCTCAGACACAAATCCTACCAAAACATGTTATTTGCATCCAACCATTGTCATACGCTGTTACAGTGAAAACCATTCATATGTCAGAATTTCATTTCATGGAAATGGAAAGTTGTATAATTTAACTTGTGTGTACTGCCCCATCGTCGTAATAAGTTAATATATTCAACAAACATCTCACCCTAAGCACTCATTCCAATTAAAAGGGCTGTGAACTACCCCAACCCTTCTCTGAACTGCCCCACCCCTCAGTGAACTGCCCCACCCCTCAGTGAACTGCCACACCCCTCTGTTAACTGCCACACACTTCTGTGAACTGCCCCATCCCTCTGTGAACTGCCCCACCTCTCTGTGAACTGCCCCACCCCTCTGTGTACTGCCCCACCCCTTTACTTTCGAATTACTTCTGAACCACGATTGGATGAAATACCCTCAAACCTGAACAATTCCTTTCTTTCTAAAATATCTCCAAACAAGAACGTACGAATCTCACGCATTTTTGGTGCCTTTGTACGCATGCGCAATTTTATTCATATCGGCCTTATTTCATGACGTAAGTGCATGCGGATGTGACGTTGTCTCCCCTTAAAAATGCTCTGCCACTTTGAAGAAGTCAATTTACCAAAATTCAATAGGAAACGGACATGATGTTGATCACCATGGCTAATGAGGCCTTTATTGGCTCCACCCATAAGGCAGAGATTGCATAGATAATGCATGTACGTATGATGACCATAGCATTTGATATAATAAAACCTTAAATACTCTGCATATTACCAGCTACAGGATGGTTACTTAAATATACCATTTTTATAATCATACCTTCCAAAATATTTTTGTCTTCTGTTTGTGAATATCAGTTAGGTTTTGTACCTTTTATGCCGTCCATCTAAGCTTACCGTGCCAGCCAAAAATCTAAAACAGGCAATCATGACAGGATGTAGCGTATGTACCTTTTTCCTTATCAATGAGGCAAATTTTTCGAATGATAAAGAATTTGTGAGCTTTTTCTCCAATCTACATTATAATGAAGTTTTATTGATCTATATATATAATTCATTTTTAATTAAACCTTAAACTTTTTGACGCTGCAGCAGTCTGAGTAAGTTTGATCAATATCCAGGAATTTTTACTTTTAAATCTAGGTATACTTAAGCGATCTATAATATTGCACATATTTTGGATATATCTTCTAACTTTGAAGCTTTCACAAATGCAATTTAAGACAACAGGTGCTGACAGGTAGAGAGATCTAGCTACATCAGCCAGCTATTGACATGGTAATTGGGGTAAAATAGTTTGTTTCCTTCACTGTATCTTTCAACTATTCAAAAAGGAGAGTATTAAATATATTCTGGCTTTTCTGGCTATAGGAAGTGTCAATGGCCAGTGGAACCAAAGTGTAATTGAATATGTACATACATATGGAGACTGACTGTATTTCTAGTAAAGTGTAACCTCGCTTAACGACCTCAGTATTAACCTTTTATCGATTTTTCGTAAACCCGTTATGTCCTAAAGACCACTTTCCTGGCGCGAAGTTGAAAAGTAGTTATTACGCTATTCCTGAGGATATTTTGTCGTTTAACAGCTAAAGCGATTACTGACTTGGTAAAAGTTTCAAATTGTTAAGCATTTTTTGAATGGGAACGTTCAAGTTTACCGCTAATGTAGATTCTTTATCGAATGTAGTTCACCCTACGTACAACTTTAAGCATTTTTAAAGCTTTATAGTAAAGACGAATTTAAGCTTTAGTAAGATTAAAGTACTCAACTACTGTTTGGATGATAAGCTTAAAAAATTGTTTTTTCTAACTGTACGAAATCCGAAGGAATTGTCATTTTTTCTCAAAGTGCTTGTATAACTTTATGCATATTGATTGAAACACACATTTAACATAAAAGTTAACTGCACAAAATTAAACTGTAAGGCAATGGCAGAGAAAACGAATTTATCCTTTGTTGTGAGATAATTTTATGATGATTCCTTCAGTGACTGGGGTGTGTCTGAAGACGAGCTTGAAGAAAACGAAGGTGAAGTGGACAGCAATGCTAGAAGCATGGTAACTCCACTTGACAAGATATAGGAAGCCTGTAAAGATAAAACAACTCTCTACACAGGCATGGTAACTGTCTCTGAGGATAGACCTTCAACTCCAGATCCAACTGGCTCCTCAGACTTCCCTCTATTTATTTCCACTCCTGTCAATGATCCTTCAACACCAACTGTGGATGTTCCAGATGCCACGTTAGATCCTTCACCACCAACTGTGGATGTTCCAGATGCTACGTTAGATCCTTCACCACCAACTGTGGATGTTCCAGATGTTACGTTAGATCCTTCACCACCAACTGTGGATGTTCCAGATGCTACGTTAGATTCTTTACCTACAATAGTAACAACTGGAAATCAGCTAGCCATCTCTCATCCACCCTTCAGGAAGCACACTGGTTCTTTGTTGGATCTTGATGGGAGTGACCATCCATACCATTTTTTTGAAGCCATATTTGGAAATGATACCTTTGACTTGATAGTGGCTCAAACCTTTCCCGAATGTGACATTGTAATATGCCTTTTCGAGGCAGTCTGGCCATGCTTTCCATAATATATCTTATTGCAATTTTTATAGTGACATTTTGCTTCATCCTGTAAGAAGGGAAAGATCACTTGAAGATTAATTGTATTTTGTACACTTCTCTCCAATCTCTAAGAGGAAATATGTAAATACATTGTTATATCCTTTTACTTGCACATGCAAATTTATGTAAATTAACACTTCTCTCCTACCTACCTCAATTGTAAAATGTAAATATTGCTGAAGCTGTATTCTCCTCCTGATAAAATTTGTTGCATGTTTCTTTTTCATTGGTGCCCCCTCCTGACTTATAACATTTCCTTATCCAATTCCAGTTGTAATATCTTCCAATTTTTGTTCTGTTTTCCTCAAGATGTCTTTCAACTATTCAAAAAAGAGAAAATTAAATATAATCTGACTTGCAAGATCCTCCCTGAGAATATTGACTTAATATTCTGATGACATATACTGGCATTTAAATAATTGCTCAATAGTATACACTAAAATGGTAGTTTTGCTTCTTCTGTGGAGGTTTAGTGTTGCTTTTTTAATAACCCTAACCCTAACTCTATTCCTAATACCCCAGCCTATGGTGTCTTTATTCACAACTAATTAGGTATTCCAGAATATGTAGCGACTTCTCCAGTTTTCAAGCTAAACGTTTGCAGTTATGCAATAGGCTTATTAGAGGCGGCCGATTAAGGTTTGCGATTATAATTCAAAAACTAAAGGGAAATTTAAAAGGAGTATACATACAATCGTTAGATATCATTATCCTTTATAGATTGGTGTCACCAATTATTCAATTTTCGTATTTTCCACTGTCTAATAAAACATTTTTGCCGATTTGGCACCTATTACTTACAGCCGCTTACCTTCTCCTTTAAGCCTGCAATCGTGACGCTGTTGTAGCCAAAATATTAAGAAAGAATAGCGCTTCAATTCTATATAATTTGTTTAACGATACGATGTGCTGGTCTCTAATTTGTGTCACCTCCTGTTGGTCTCTAATTTGTGTCACCTCCTGCTGGGCTCTAATTTGTGTCACCTCCTGCTGGGCTCTAATTTGTATATCGATTCTCTGTGGGCTCTTATTTGATAACTTTGCCATTGTTTTTGCTAGGTACGTACTTCTGACTTTCGTTAAGATGAAGTCATAATAATTGTCTTCACTGTCTTCTTGGGATTCACCGTCAGATTCACTAGAAAAAAGGAGATAGAACAATAACAAAAATATAACAGAAACCCACTTGACTTACATTATCATCACAATTCTTGCCAAGCTGGTGGTAGGCTCCAGAGGTGTAGGCATTTTTAAGCTAAATATCTCGTCCTCCAATAAATGAATCTTTTATATTAACTGTTAAAGAAGAAAATTTAGGAATGAATATGCCCAGACACACTAAAATTTTGGGGAGGTCCAGCAACGCAGACTAGTGAATTACAGAATATTTAAATATACATGTTGACTAACTATATACATGAAGTTGTCATGAAATGAGGTTCCTTACTTTTTTATTCTCTTCAAGAGATTCGTCTAAAGCAGCCTTCACATGGTCTGCCTCAAATTGAATCTCTTTGTTTTTCTTTGACATTTTGTCAACATCAATTTTTTAACTTCTTTATGACCTCTTTTTTCTGGTCATTATCAAGCTTTGTGGCAGGTTGGTGTACCCTGAGGTGTGCCTGGCCCATTCTAACAGTGAATTCACTTTCGCCATAGTTTCGAATAGTCGACCACAGTTGTTATATAATAGTATACAAATTTTTTTCTGTTTGAATAAATCAGGTTTCCGTTTTAATCTGTGCTTCTTAATTAACTGCTGGGGTACTTTTGTACATTTTGCATAAGTAGAGGTACTGCCAATGCCTAGTTCTTCATTAATGATTTGTCTATTATAGTAGGATATAAATATATGAATAAATATTATATTATTAGAGGAGGCCCAGAGGGGCTATATCATACTTATCATGTATAGCTATATAAGTCTGCTAAGAATTTAATTTTAGGGCAGCTTATGTACGAGCTCTTGGCAATTAATGTAAATTGGCACTTCTGAAGCCTACCTCAATGTTTCTGTCTCAAGTTTATAGACTTTGGTTTCTAAGTATTCCCTGTCATCTTTTATGTTTTTTAATGATTGCCATTCTGTAAGCTCTCGCTGTAGAACTGTAAGCTTACTTCTGTGATGTCTTGGTGAGACTGGCATCAAACACTGTTAGAGAGCACAGCTGACTGTAAAACCTCTCATGTGACCTGGTTTCTAATAAAATATTTAAGTGACTAATCAAGACTGTTGCTTCTAGATTTCTTCTTTGTCCCTAAGTTGTCCTATAATTATCATATTCTAATTGAAAGGCCCTCAGTTAATTGAAGGAAAAAGTGCCTCATAGCAATGAAGGCACTCATTTGTTGGTTGGTACCTCTTCAAGTTCCTCCCTTCATTTCTGCTCCTTCTCCAACGTCTTTAAAACTTCCACCGCCTTTGTAACAAGAGGTTTCATTTTCTCTAGCCCACATAATGTATATGCTGACATTATATTTGCGGAAAACAAAACACTCCGTTAACATCATAATTGATTTAAAGAGGCAGTCAGTGGCAAAGCCGATGAAAAACTTGATGTTGTTTTGGATTTCCACATCCAGTTCCTGGATCCTCTCTTTAGAACCTAAGAGGTATATAATTGAGTATCAGCAATTAATACTCCAAATAAGTTTCAAACTTTTTCTTCTAAATTAAAATGTACCAAAATATACGAATTCTATTAATTGGGGCGAACCTTAGCGAGCCCCACCTAGTGCGTAGTATGGCTGGAAGCGCTATGTATGTATATATGTCGCCGTACGTTCACCCGGTAAATTTTTGCTGTGGTTGCCCGCTACAATTTTATGGCTCGGCGAACATGTCTGCCGCCCGCGATCGAGGTTTGGCATTTTCCCTGCAGTGATGATCACTACATCCAGCAACACGAAAGCAGCAGTCCAACCCTGCCCACCACCGATGACATACGCTGCGAAATCAGGACGACAAGCGACTACTACAGCTAGCATTTTCCCTGTAGTGATAATCACTACATCCAACACGAAAGCAGCAGTCCAACCCTGCCCACCACCACCACAGCATTGGCATGTGCAGCGCTTAGCAAGGCTCGGTCCATAATGCTGGGCATTTGTCTAGTTGTTATCTAATGCAGTATATATATAGTGTATGTACCTTTTGTAAAACTTTTACCTCTTCCTCTAACTTTTTGGTGTGAGTGTTCTGTTTTCGGAGTTGGGAAAGTTCATCCTGAAAAGATCAGTGATGAGAAGTAGGACTGAAATGTTTGTTTCTGCACTTCCTCGATGTATTGCTTAATAATCTTTGGTAGTCCTTCCCTGAGCTCTCTGTCTTCATCTTCTGCAGAGTAGCACCTCTGCATATTCCTCCTCCTCTTAGGGAGTGCCAGATATCCATCTATTTCAAACAGAGGTACTTTGTAGTATATGGAGTAAGCCATGGTAGCTTTATTCAGCTGTCTACTGTAGGATACTAATAAAATAGCTTTCTCTCCAATCGACAGTAAGAGGAACAGCATATATATATATGTGTATAAGTATATTGGGATTTAAATGTGGTTGAGATTTTGCCTCATATTTGGTTATAATGTGTGTATTACAGATATTACAGATGTTATTAACAAATTGTAAATTGTCACTTCAGTAACCTACAGCCAGTTTTCTTTTTCCATCTATGCATGAACAAATATGAAATATTGGACAATTCATGTATATAGGAATCAGGAAATTCACAAACCTCATTAAATTGTTCTCTTAGTTCAGGCAACTGGTCACATTCATCTTTTAACAATTCAACTAAACATATGAATAAATCTGGTACACCGTTTTCCTATATACTTGCATGTTGCATTAATGCGACAGTGGCGTTTCGGTGTATTTTCTCTCACATACAAGTGACAGTGGCAGTTAATTGTTAACCCTCAATTAGTGAATGGTTAGGTAATAAACATGCTTTGCCTATACGAACTTTTCTTTTTCTGTTTGTCAAGCAGACTTTTCTGCTCCTTCAATTTTTCTTTAAACCCCTTAAGCTCCTCTTCAATTTCTATATTTGTATGCTCCAGATGAAGCACCCTCTATTAATTGAGGGAAAAAGTGCCTCAGTCAGTGGTAAAGCACCGGCTTCTTGGTGTGAGTGTTCTTTCTTCTGAGTTGGGAAATTTCATCCTGCAAACTTATTTCATTTTTCAATTTTTTCTCCAATCTTATCTTTTCACGTTCCATTTCAGGGTTTCAGCCTCATCAGCTTTCGTGATCGAGCATCAATAATGTGTCACCTCCTGCTGGTCTCTAATTTGTGTCACCTCCTGCTGGTCTCTAATTTGTGTCCACTCCTGCTGGTCTCTCATTTGTGTCCACTCCTGCTGGTCTCTAATTTGTGTCCACTCCTGCTGGGTTCTTATTTGTGTCACTAGAAAAAAGGAGATCACGCCATGTTTGTGTTTCATAGTTAAGTGTCTTTTTAACAAAGCTTTGCAGCGCTTTCCATGAAATTTTTTGCAGCATATGCCACCTGTTGCTTCATTCTGGAGTGAGGATGGGAAAAGAAAGTGAGAGAGGGAGAGGTGGCTATACATCATTGAACAAGCATGTGAATGTCAATCTTGCAGAGATGAACTAACCGGATTGAAAGTATTGTTTCATTTTTATATGTCTCTTAACTGTTGCTTTAGAGTATTTGCCATGAAACAAATCCAAACCTACCGTACCAGTCAAAATCGGCCCTTTTTAACGCTTTACATCTTGGATATTGATTGTTCAATCTCACACAAATTTTTGACTCCACTGACATTTAAATAAGCGCTTTGATGTATACCAGTTTAAGGTAGCAAATTATTTTTGTTAGAAGGAAACTTACTTTTAAAAGTGTTTATCAAAAAATTTGAAAAGACGCAGATAAGTCATATGGTGCCTGTTGTAGGCAAGCTGATTTTGAAAATTCTGTACACAAGTCCCATCTATTAAGTTTTTGATTGGTACCTCTTCAGCAACCTTCCTTCTACACTTTCTTTTCTTTCAGCAGTTTTAACACTTTGGTCATATCGTGTAATTGTTTTTGTTGGTCCTCCTTGTCCCTTAAAGTTTTTTTCATAATTTGTTACAATGACCTCATTTGTAGTTTGAATCTACGTATGTTATTGGCTAAAGGTCACCTATACGTACTCTGTTTTGTCTTCTTTTCCATCCTACTTTCAAATGTTTTCATGGTCTTTATGGGCAAGGGAAAAATGTTTTTTTCCCAGAGCTTTCGCACTTTTTGCCAAGTTGCTGCATGGAGTGAGAGGAGGAAAGGAAAGACAGGTTGTATATATAATAAAATATTTAGGTGACTAGTCAAGATTGTTGCTTCTTAATTTCTTCTCTGCAAG
This sequence comes from Chondrosia reniformis, assembly GCA_947172415.1. NCBI lineage: Eukaryota > Metazoa > Porifera > Demospongiae > Chondrillida > Chondrillidae > Chondrosia > Chondrosia reniformis. The sequence continues at coordinate 3,632,412 of OX359199.1, read as the reverse complement.
TTCCTTCCTGCATTTCAGCTCCTTTTCTAATTTCTTCAGTACCTCCACCGTAAACAACTTTTATAACACTTACTTTATACACGGATATATATATATATATATAATACAAACTGACATGTTGCTTCATTCTGGAGTGAAGGTAGGAAATGTAAGTGAGAGAGTGAGAGGTGGCTAGACATCATTGAAAAAGCATGTGAATGTCAATCTTGCAGAGGTGAACTAACCGGATTGAAAGAAGTGGAGGGGAAAGTGGCTGTGGGAGTGGAAGGAGAAGTTCACTTTTAATGCTTCTGCCTCATGGGCTCGGATCACCAAAGTGATTGAGCATCAATAATTTTTGTTTTGAAACTTGAAGCTACACTTTTAAGGTAGACCGATAAAAAGGTGTGAAATGTTCAATATTTGGATAAGGAGAATTTTTTCCTCTTGAACTAGATATAGATAGCCTTGCTTCTTCAATAGGTCATCTTTTATATCTATCTCTGTATCGGCTCTTTGCTTTAAGGAAGCCTGCCTTTCCATTGCACATTGCACATCAGTAGACACTACATCCCTAACCTTAACAAAAGCATGTCCACCCTACTGCACCACTGTGTATGGATGTGGACGTACTGCATGGAAAGGTGGGATCATTTAGATTGATTTCGTATTTCTGCACTTTCTCAATGTATTGCTTAGTTATCTTCTGTTTTACAGTCCAATTCAGATATTTTCTTTATAATGAATTCATGGTCTTCATATTTATGGTATGTACGTATATCTAATGTAATAGCGAATAAATATACAACGGGTATGTCGCATACAAGTGACAGTGGCAATTATCGGTTAGTTTATTAGCTAACCATTAGTGAATGGTTAGCTAATAAACATGCTTTGCCTATACGTACTTTGGTTTTTAGGTTTTCAAGCAGAACTTTCTGCTCCTTCCCTGTCTCCTTCAGTTGTGTTATTTCCTCTTCTAACATTACATAACCCTATATGTACTCTGTTTTTTCTTCCTTTCCATCTGACTTTCACTATCCTTTCTTTTTTCTTTTAATATTTTATAAAGTTTATTTGGTGATGGTCTGTTCGAATTGATTGAAAGAGAAACTGATTCTTCCTGTTTTGACGAGGCAACCATTAAATTTCAATTTTTTTAAAGAGTAAATACAGAAAAAAAATAAGTTGTAAGCAGAGCTGTTCAAGGTTCACAAAGTGACCCGGCTGGACTATGATACTCTGCAAGATTAGGCATTTTGTCATACGTGCGTAACTGCAGTTGCTTCTGGAAAGCTTACATTGTTGACAGGTAATCATTATAGGATGTATCGTATGTATCTTTTTCCTCTTCAATGAGGCAAATTCTTCTAAAGAATTTGTGAGCTTTTCTTGTATCTACAATATAAGAGGAATAATGTACATATGTGTATAGGTATATTGGGATTTAAATGTGGTTGTGATTTTGCCTCACTTTTTGGTTACAATAAGAATTATGGTCAGAATTGTGGATTGCATAGCAATTGTAAAAAAAATTATATAATGATTGTATATATATATACATGATGCCAATATAAGTATTCCCTGATACATGCTTACGATCAGATGTCTTCTGCAAGTAATGTAATTTGCCACTTCAGAAACCTATATGTTTTTTTTGTGACACCATCTACAATATTTACATCATCTACAGTATCTATATACATATTTACAGGGAATCTGCATGGAATTCACAAACCTCTATGTTTTCATCCCTCACATACTCTAATTTGTCACACTCTTCTTGTAGCCATATAACTTTTCATCTTTCAAACATATAACTCTAACACATAAATAATCTTATATACTTGCTATATTTACTAGTAGAATAAATATATACAAATATCCTTCCTCCTTTTCTGCTCCTTTTCTAATCTTTTCAGACCCACCACCACCATTGATAGTAGATGTTTCACATCTAACCCTAGTCTTCAGAGATCTAAATAGAGCCTTGGCAAGGTCAGCTTCAAATTTCAGTCCTTAACCTTTCTGAGTTGGGAAATTTCATCCTGCAAACCTACTTCATTTTCAATTTTTTCTCCAATCAACAGGATATATAAGGATATATGAGGAGCAAGATATTATACCCTGACACATGTACGTACAGCAAATAAAGTATATAAACCAGTTTATAAACCTGGGCCTCATCTTTTCACGTAAACTTCAAGGTTTCAGCCTCATGGGTTTTCGTGATCCAGCATTAGTAGTTTTTTCTTGGCAACTTGAAACTCAGACTGAGACGTGGTGAGTCTTCCATTCACCGTAAGCAGCTCCTCCTCCCTAGAGTAGTGAACTGTAGAGTGTTGTGTTTCTGCTTGTTAGGCAAAGAATGTTCTGTTGCAAAGCTGACAGCAGGACAGACAAGGAAAGTCAAGCTAGGACAAATTCTGTTCCCAATTGATTATGATTGATTATGACAAAACAGCTAACTTATATTGCATATGCTAAAAATTATAAGTATTTTCATGGTTATAATTTTGTTTACGACTTTAAATTTCATTGCAATATGTCAGAGTACAGAACATGTGGCTCAACGATAAGGGAGTGCCCCCCCCGTACTTTACTAATGAATTTAGACCTATAAGACTAAGACTTCTAGTGAGTCTTTTACTATCTAAAAAGCATTTACACCATGTATTCCTATATATACCTAGGCAGTATTCTCTAAAATGTTTAAGAATCAGTTTGAGGGCCATTTTTAGAAATCTAGAAAAGTAGTGATACTGCCTATATAGTTCTACATTAATGGTATGTCTATGTATATACGTACATATGCAATATATAGTGTATATATGTACCTTTTGTAAGATCCTAATTTCTTCTTCCAGCCTTTTTGTGCGTGTGTTTTTCTTTTTAAGCTCACAAATTTCATCTCGCAATGTGACTGTATTGATTATTTTCTCTAATTTGTGTCACCTCCTGCTGGTCTCTAATTTGTGTCACCTCCTGCTGGGCTTAATTTTGTATATAGATTCTCTTTGGACTCATATTTGATCACTTTGCCATTGTTTTTGCTATTTATGTACTTCTGACTTTTGTTAAGACGAAATCATAATTGTCTTCACCGTATTCTTGGGATTCAGCATCGGTTTCACTAGAAAAAAAGGAGATAGAACAATAGGAAAAATATAACAGTAGCCTAAACCCTGACCACTTGACTTATATTTCCTTACGATTCTTGCCAATCTTTGGGGCAAATTTGTGCACCCTGAGATGTGCCTTGCCCATTCCAATAGTGAATTCACCTTAGCCATTGTAAATAGTCATTTTATCAACACTTCAATGTATGTACATAATAATAATGATGATAATAATAATATAAATCATTTTTTTAATTCAACAAAATATATTACATTTATGTCGATAAAATCCATATTTAGTCTACCACAGTTTGGGCAAACACGATTTTCCAAATCACGCCATTTTAGTCCCTTAAGTTTCATAGTAAAGTGTTTCTTTAAAGAAGCTTTGCAGCGCTTTCCATAAAATGTTTTACCGCATTTGTCACATGTTGCTTCATTCTGGAGTGAGGGTAGTACCTTAGTTGTGGCTTGAAATTCTTTAAATCTTCACTGCATACAAAGTTAAATAATCTTTTTGTATAACTCTTTGAAACTTAATGTATTGATAGTGCCTATATATAAGAATCTTCCACTTTGTTGAGATTTGTGGTTGTGATTTTGCCTCATATCCTCATTTGCCTCTAAAAAATCCAGATTTTGAAAATGCCTCAGTTTGGGCATACCCGATTTGATAAATCTCGCCATTTTAATTGTTTATGTTTAATTGTGAAATGTCTCTTTAAGGAAGTTTTGCAGTGCTTTCCATAAAATTTTCTTCCACATTTTTCACATGTTGCTTCATTCTGGAGTGAGGGTAGGAAAAGAAAGTGAAGGAGTGAGAGGTGGCTATGCATCATTGAACAAGCATGTGAATGTCAATCTTGCAGAGGTGAACTAACCGGATAAATAAGTAAAATACTTATTTTGGTTGGCACCTCTTCATTCATTGTATGCATTATGTCTCTTAACTGCCGCTTTGGAGTATTTGCCATGAAATATTCTCTCGCAAAATCACATTTCGTTTCATTCTGGAGTGAGAGTAGGAAAGGAAACACATGTTGCATATATAATAAAATATTTATAATATCTAAGCGACTTGTCAAGACTGTTGCTTTTTAATTTCTTCTTTCCAAGTTCTTTCCTGCATTTCAGCTCCTTTTCTAATTTCTTCAGTACTTCCACTGTAAACAACTTTTATAACACTTACTTTATACATCGATATATATATATAATACGAACTGACATGTTGCTTCATTCAGGAGTTGAGTGTAGGAAAAGAAAGTGAGAGGGGGAGGTGGCTATACATCATTGAACATCAGGCATGTGAATGTCAATTTTACAAAGGTGCACTAACCCTGGTTTCAGGTGGAGAGGAGGGGGAAGGAGCTGTAGGAGGATTAAGGCTCCACGCTATAATTAATTAAATAATTTTGCTACACCACCCGGTGTAGCTAAATTATTTGAGTGCATCACTCAACAGCACCTCGACCTTTGGTTACCTTTATTGTGGAGGAAATTTGTTTGCAATACCAATTCGAGATTTAAGTAAGACTCTATATGGTTAGCTTTCTCTCCAATCTACACTAAGAGGAACAGCGTATATATGCTTTTAAAAATATTGGGATTTAAATGTGGTTGTGATGTCTTTAATTAAACCTAATAATACACATTTATATCTGTTAAAACCAGATTTGGATAGTTTTCTTTTACAATTAGGGCAATCAATTTTCTGCGAAGCTCTCCATTGTATCCCCGAATGTCTCATTGTAATGTGCCTTTTCAAAGCAGCCTTGGAAAATTTGCCATAAAAAAATCTTAGTACACTCGTTACATTTTGCTTCATCCTGCAGGAAAGGAGAGAGAGTATATATCATTGTACAAGCATGTGAATGATTTTGCCTCATATTTGGTTATAATGTGTGTATTAGAGATATTACAGATGTTATTAACAAAATTGTAAATTGTCACTTCAGTAACCTACAGTCAATTTTTGGTTGGTACCTCTTCTAGGCCCTCCCTCCTTTTTTGTTCTCCTTTTAGTTTATGGAGAACCTCCACCACCATGCTAAGAAGAGCCGTTACTGGTTCTATCCCTCAGAGATCTAATAAGGCCAGAGATCACATGGATAATGAATATACATATGTTGACACTATTATATATTTGTGGATAACAAAACACTCCCTTAACATCATTAATGATTGAAAGAGGCAGTCAGTGGTAAAGCTCTAGAGCCTAAGAGGTATATATTTGAGCATCAGTAATTAATGTTCAAACTTGTTCACACAAGTAGTTTGAATTTAACAAGTTGTTAGTTAAAGTATCGTGGGGCTACCGCCCCCCAAATTAACTCAAACTACTTCGCTGCATCATTAGCATTTAATATGTTAATTCTTAATTTTAATGATTTACAACTCTTAAATGTCCTGAACTTTACAGAAAAGGTTCGTTAAATAAACTCCACCATTTGCAAAACGATGTTATATTTATAATAATTTTCAATTGGTGGTCTAAAACAATGAAGTTTCAGTGACACTAGCTATTTTACAAGAATGTCTATCACAATTTTATAATGTATTTCAGATTGTGATCTGCCAACATTTATGGGGAGTCTAAAAAACACAGAATACAGAATATGGAATAGCAGAATAGCAAAATTGATTTCCTGGGTCCTTGGGTAAAATGTTCTTCTTGCTAGTAGATGCACATTCTAAGTGGCCAGGAATTGCATCAGTAATTTGATGTCATCACACTCTGTAGTTTCCTGTTACGACATGTCAAAGTGTATATCAAAAACTCTTAAATAAGTGTGTTCTAAGTTACCTTGCTGATAGGTTCATCGCACTTAACAATGAAGCCTGAAATTCTAACAGTATGTCTGCATGTCACATTAATGCGACAGTGGCGTTTCGAGCGACTATATTTTCTGTCGCATACAGGCAACAGTGGTGGTTAATTGGTTAACCCTCAATTAGTGCATGGTTAGCTAATAAACATGCTTTGCCTATATGTACTCTGTTTTTTCTTCCGGTCCATCTGACTTTCACTATCCTTTCTTTTTTCTTTTAATGATTTAATTTCTTCAACTGTTTCGGCATTTTCTTCCTCCAGTTTAAACACAATCTATTAATTAAAGGAAAAAGTGCATCAAACCTGAAGGTGTACATTTTGTTGGTTGGTACCTCTTCTAGGCCCTCCCTTCTTTTCCCTTCTGCTTTTAGTCTGTGGAGGACCTCCTCAACCAAGCTCATTAAGGGCTTGATTTTATAAAATGCATGCAGTCACCAATGACTTTGGAAAATTCGTCTTGGATTGCTTCTGATAATTTGCAACCGACATGACCTGAAGAGAGACATAAGAGTGGAGACAGTGTGTTTAAATAATTAATCACACATATGTACATAAATTGAATAATATACCCCTTGAAATGTTGCCATAGCAGATATTTTACATTAGTAGGTGTGATGATGTTCGGTGAAGTGTAAAGTTTATTTGGTGATGGTCTGTTCGAATTGATTGAAAGAGAAACTGATTCTTCCTGATTTGACGAGGCAGCCAACCAACCATTAAATTTCAAAAAATTTTTAAAGAGTAAATGCAGAAAAAAATTAAGTTTTAAGCAGAGCTGTTCAAGGTTCACAAAGTGACCCAGCTGGACTATGATACTGTGGAAGATTAGGCATTTTGTCATACGTGCGTAACTGCAGTTGCTTCTGGAAAGCCTACTTTGTCGACAGAAAATCATGATAGGATGTATCGTATGTACCTTTTTCCTCTTCAATGAGGCAAATTCTTCTAATGATAAAGAATTTGTGAGCTTTTTCTCCAATCTACAATATAAGAGGAATAATGTACATATGTGTATATTGGGATTTAAATGTGGTTGTGATTTTGCCTCACTTTTTGGTTATAATAAGAATTATGGTCAGAATAGCAATTGTAAAAAAATTATATATAATGATTGTATATATATGCCAATATAAGTATACCCTGGTACATGCTTACGATAAGATGTCTTCTGCAAGTAATGTAATTTGCCACTTCAGAAACCTACACCAAATTCTTTACAACAACTTTTGCAAGTTCTTGTTTAATCTATCGATGAAACAGATATGAAATATTTGATAATGCATGTTTTTTGTTACACCATCTACAATATTTACATCATCTACAGTATCTATATACATATTTACAGGGAATCTGGAATTCACAAACCTCAATGTTTTCATCCCTCACATACTCTAATTTGTCACACTCTTCTTGTAGCTATATAACTTTTCATCTTTCAAACATATAACTCTAACACATAAATAATCTTATATACTTGCTATATTTACTAGTAGAATAAATATATACAAATATCCTTCCTCCTTTTCTGCTCCTTTTCTAATCTTTTCAAATCTTTTCAGGCCCGCCACCACCATTGATAGTAGATGTTTCACATCTAACCCTAGTCTTCAGAGATCTAAATAGAGCCTTGGCAAGGTCAGCTTCAAATTTCAGTCCTTAACCTTTCCTTAATGTGTATGTACCTTTTGTAAAATGTTTATTTCTTCCTCCAACTTTTTGGTGTGCGTGTTTTTTTTTCTGAGTTGGGAAATTTCATCCTGCAAACTTACTTCATTTTTCAATTTTTTCTCCAATCTGCAGGATCTTTTGTAAGATCTTAATTTCTTCTTCCAGCCTTTTTGTGCGGGTGTTTTTCTTTTTAAGCTCACTAATTTCATCTCGCAATGTCACTGAATTGATTATTTTCTCTAATTTGTGTCACCTCCTGCTGGTCTCTAATTTGTGTCACCTCCTGCTTGGCTCAAATTTGTATATAGATTCTCTTTGGGCTCATATTTGATCACTTTGCCATTGTTTTTGCTATTTATGTACTTCTGACTTTCGTTAAGACGAAATCATAATTGTCTTCACCGTATTCTTGGGATTCAGCATCGGATTCACTAGAAAACAAGGAGATAGAACAATAAGAAAAATATAACAGTAGCCTAAACCCTGACCACTTGACTTACATTTCCTTACGATTCTTGCCAATCTTTGGGGCAAATTTGTGCACCCTGAGGTGTGCCTGGCCCATTCCAATAGTGAATTCACCTTAGCCATTGTAAATAGTCATTTTATCAACACTTCAATGTATGTACATAATAATAATGATGATAATAATAATATAAATCATTTTTTTAATTCAACAAAATATATTACATTTATGTCGATAAAATCCATATTTAGTCTACCACAGTTTGGGCAAACACGATTTTCCAAATCACGCCATCTTAGTCCCTTAGGTTTCATAGTAAAGTGTCTCTTTAAAGAAGCTTTGCAGCGCTTTCCATAAAATGTTTTACCGCATTTGTCACATGTTTCTTCATCCTAGAGTGAGGGTAGTACCTTAGTTGTGGCTTAAAATTCTTTAAATCTTCACTGCATACAAAGTTAAATAATCTTTTTGTATAACTCTTTGAAACTTAATGTATCCATAGTGCCTATATATATAAGAATCTTCCACTTTGTTGAGATTTGTGGTTGTGATTTTGCCTCATATCCTCATTTGCCTCTAAAAATCCAGATTTTGAAAATGCCTCAGTTTGGGCATACCCGATTTGATAAATCTCGCCATTTTAATTGTTTATGTTTCATTGTGAAATGTCTCTTTAAGGAAGTTTTGCAGTGCTTTCCATAAAATTGTCTTCCACATTTTTCACATGTTGCTTCATTGTGGAGTGAGGGTAGGAAAAGAAAGTGAAGGAGTGAGAGGTGGCTATGCATCATTGAACAAGCATGTGAATGTCAATCTTGCAGAGGTGAACTAACCGGATAAATAAGTAAAATACTTATTTTGGTTGGCACCTCTTCATTCATTGTATGCATTATGTCTCTTAACTGCCGCTTTGGAGTATTTGCCATGAAATATTCTCTCGCAAAATCACATTTCGTTTCATTCTGGAGTGAGAGTAGGAAAGGAAACACATGTTGGCACTCGAGGAGAATATTGATCATTTGCTGAGTAGGAGGCCTCAGAAGCAAAATAGATTCCTTTGCCATAAATAGCACCTTTAGAAAGACAGAAAGTAATTTCTTTAAATGACATGTCTGGTCCAGCGGAGAAGAAGAAAACTAGTATCCTCACTAGGTTTAGTTCCCTATATAGGCCTTTACTCTAAAGTAGATGTAGCATCTAAGAAAATTGTGTTATTACATTTACTTACCAACATTTTCACCTGCCATTCAATAAGGAAATCCATTTCTGTTGATGCTCTTTGTGACTTCTCCTTTGCAGCCATGATACAGAGTTCGCTCAACAGTCGCATCACTGAGAGAACGCCGTAATGCTTCAAGGTTTGTCTTAAAAGCTGCCCACAAATGTGGGTTTTGAATTCTTTCTATTTTCTCAATTTTTGACCAAGGACGGTTCATCCCTGATACGTTAGTGTCCTTTGGATGCATGGAACGGCAGAACTCATTCTCAACCTCTTGGTACTCCTTGTCATTGGGATCCAGTTGAAAGGATACAAAGTGGTCATTCTTCAATGCTTCATAATCCATAGGATCCCAAGATAATGGATAGTCTACAAAATATAGTCATTTCATTAAGTATAGGAAGGTGCTTAGATTGAAATAGACATCTTCACATAGTGGGAGATTTTGGTGGGAGAATATTTTCACAAATTTCATGGATAAATTGCAATTCATCAAAATATTTAGTATATATATAAGGGCAACTGCAGCACAATCTGAATGATTTCAGCAATAAAAGCATCAAATATTCCTGTATTTTGGCCATATATTTTGTAAAAAATATTTCCAAGACTATATATACAGTATTTTCCCTCAATCATAAGATTTGACACTAATAGATTTTCATTAGGGTCTGTTTATCATAAAGACCAACACTCAATATTAAAAAAGCTATTGACTGCATCTATTTACTATTTACTAATGACATGTACGTACATCATCATTGGCCTATGAGTATAATGCCATTCACAAACGGGAAACTTAAAACTAACCTTCATTGACACTAGTCCTTTTTATGCAAACATTTGGAAGTTCTATCATCCTCTTTAGATCAAGCAGTGATTTAATACACTGCCCCATCTGGGCCAGGTCTTCTGGTGATCTGAAGTGGAAGACATGTTTAAAAGAGCAGTCAGCAGGGGCTGGACTGGCTAGGAAGTCACCAACTGCGACTGCATTGTTAATGGTCTGAGCTTCACTGTCGCTTATTATGTGAACAACTGCATCTGTATCATGCTCACAATCAAGTCGTCCTTTCACTGTGCTAAATGTCAAATTTCCAACCTTTTTAGAAGGTAAGGTTTCATTAACTAGGGAGACTCTCAAGGCATATTCAAAGGCCTCCTTTACCTTCTCATCAAAGGCTACAAGGAAGATGCTTTGAATAGAAGTGCTATCCTTGTGACTGTGGCAGTAAGTGATGGCAGAGCGCACTATATTGAGAGCCACTTCCTTGGGAGAGAGCCTCAAGTTGCCCGTTTCTATTCCAGGAAAAGCAATAAATTCAGCATTTTTAAGATCAGCCTGTTCCATTATCTACCAAACAACATCCTTCAAGTCGTATAATGCAAGAAATACAAATTAAGTACTGGCATATGTATGTACAGATACACTTGTGCATATACCGTATAGCAGGAAAGTTTGACAGGGATTTTAATTTGTTGGTTAGGTATATAGTCATGACTTCGTTGGGGGGTAACTACAACATATTAGTGATACTATGAGAGGAATGGGAGTGGTACAATGAGAGGAATGGGAGTGGTACAATGAGAGGAATGGGAGTGGTACTATGAGAGGAATGGGAGTGGTACTATGAGAGGAATGGGAGTGGTACAATGAGATGAATCGGAGTGGTACAATGATAGGAATGGGAGAGCTTATTACAGTTGGTTTAATGACAGCTTATGCATGTTAGGATCTTTTTTTTACACCATGCCTGCAATATACGTATTTCAATTACTCACTGGAACAGTGTCTAAGGAAGTGTTTTGTGGCAAGATGGCATGAGCCACAAACTTGGCAGGCAGGTTAGGAGACTCAATCATGACCACGTCCCCTTCATGCAGTACCCTGCTTGCCTTTACATCATTACACTTTCCTTGTAATGTAGGGTCTGCGTCGCTGAGAGCTTTGGAAATATAACCTGACTTAAGAGTTAAGTTTCGGTTTGTTGAGCTCACCAAAACATCAGCCTGGTTTTAAGGGAAGAAAAGTAGCTAAACTATAGGTGCATTAAAATACTCCATACATCTGTATGTGTATTTCAGCTTTACATATGCACATACCAAATAGAATTTTGTCTAAAAAGGAGGAGAGAAGGAGAAATTTTAACTGTGTTAGACTTACCATTGTCTTTCAATTTGTAAGGAAGACTCACGGGATTGAAATGTCTAATAACAAAAGAGTTGCCAAAAGACATTCGATCAAAAGTCAAAAAATGAACGACACAATGATACTTGAATAGGCTGAATGTTAATCCGTGATGATCAGGAGTGTCCCACACTAAACTACTTATACATACATGATATGTTTACATTGTGATTTTGCTATGTATACGTACATTGACTTTACAAATGTCTTCCTCGATGATGCTAAACTTATCAAGAAACACTCCAACATTACCAAGGCCTTCCTTAGGGAGCTCTGGAATGGGAACACCTGCACCAATGCGCCCAATCAATGCCTCTTTGAAGAAGTGAGTTATATTGTCTTTTGCAAGTAGTACTATGAAGACCGATTCAATGGAAACACTACGGTTTTGAAGAAATTCCAAGATTGTAGTTACCATAACCTCGGCGCATATTTCAGTTGGACACCGAAATACTCCAGTACTGATAGCTGGTAGGGCAATGGATTGATATTCTCTTGATTTTGTAAGAGAGTTTTTTACAGCATCTCGTAGCCAACCTCTCTTAACCTGCTCTGGTTTTTCACTCTGCCATCTTGGCCCAACCACATGAACAAGTGCCTTACATTTCAGGTTGCCCACTGCTTCCATCAACACAGCTTCTCCTACTTTTAGTTTGCCATGCTGAAAGATATATTCACTAGATTTCTGCTGGATTATGGGTCCCCCTCTGAGCAGTATTGCCCTGGCTAATCCTCCACCATGCTTCAGTTCTTCGTTGGCTGCATTGACTATAATATCAGTCTGCATCTCAGTGAGGTCTCCAGTCACAAGAAATACCTTCTTATTCTGACCAGGTTTGTAACCAGAAAACAAGATTTTGTGTTTTAATTCAACCAGTTCGGGAACTAAACCCATCTTTTGGGAATGTTCAGCCTCATTTATGATTACCCTAACCTTGTTCTTTTCCTCAAATGCTGGTATAGTGCCTGCAGCCCTACCTTTTGGGTCCAGTAGAAGCTTAATTATGCCTGGACACAAAAGAGAGAAGTTCACCTTTGGTAACTGCTCTAGTGCTTCAACTATTCTTTCTCGAAGAGGTTTTAGTACATTCTTGTGTCCCGACAGGTGAATGACTTTGTCCAAGTTTGTTACTGTGATTTCCAAATTGTGTTTACAGGCCTCAGCTCTTATCTGTTGCCATTTCTCTGTTTCTTTCAGCATTTCCCATTTTATAAGAGACGTGAGAACGGATGCCTCATCAGCATAGGCCTTCTCAAGGAACTTCATTATCTTTTCTTTAGCTGCGAGTACATGATGCCTCTCTCCCCAGCTATGACTATTTCACTTTGCGTCTGCTTCAAATGAATGGGCTCATCCACCAAGACCCTCTGGAATTTGTCCCAGGATGGGCCAGCAACAAAAGAGAAATCCTCTTGGATATCAATGGATAGAGCAATAAAGGTTTTCTGCAATTGAGCTCCTATTTCTGCTACTTCTTCCTTACTTTCTGAAGCAAGGAACAAGTGACTGAATGATGATTCATCTGGAGGCACTTTATATTCATCATTTGTGAAGACAGAGACCACCTGATTGTTTGACAAAGCAAGTGTCTGCCTCAATCTCCTTCTTCCAGCTATAGTAGTCAGAAACGCTATTACTTCAGGAGGCAGTTTCACCAGCTTTTCCTTTACCTTGCAATTCCTCAGAGCATCTGTTGCCTATGGATTATGAAGCATTGAAGAATGACCACTTTGTATCCTTTCAACTGGATCCCAATGACAAGGAGTACCAAGAGGTTGAGAAGGAGTTCTGCCGTTCCATGCATCCAAAGGACACTAACGTATCAGGGATGAACCGTCCTTGGTCAAAAATTGAGAAAATAGAAAGAATTCAAAACCCAGCGGAATATCTGGGCCTTGACCTGAACAGAAGCAAGACAGAACTAATTTGTGCAGAGCAAGCTGGCAAGAAGATCCTGGATGCTGCCCCTACCCTGTGCAAAGTCCCCCCTGAACAGGCTGTCATCCTGGGATTGGCCAGAGAGACTCAATTGATACCTCCCTTGCCGACAAGACACAGGCCTTGAAGACAATGGGAGCAAAGTTGAGCCACTTTTCCAAACATGATGCCATCACCCTGTTGCGCTATTCCATAGCCATCCCAAAGGTACTGTACCTGCTAAGGACTGCGCCATGTTTCCAGTCTCCGCTTCTCAAGTCCTTTGACCTAGAGCTTCGCTCTTGTCTCAGTGCCATCCTCAATGTAGATCTGGTCGACAATTCGGCATGAACTCAGGCAACCTTACCCATTGGGTTTGGAGGTATTGGGGTCCGCAACACATCACAGCTTGCACTGTCTGCTTTCCTGGCTTCTGCTGCTGGTTGTGTGAGCCTCACTGAACAGATCCTACCACCTAGGCTGCATGGCGTCTCCCACCCAGCAGCTGAGGAGGCTCTACAGGAGTGGAGAATGGGTCACAGTCATCAGCCTCCAGTCTCCCCTGGAAACATTCACCAAAGATCTTGGGACCAGCCACGTGTCCAAGCTACCCTTGATGGTCTCCTTGATACCACCACTGACCCCAAGGACCGAGCAAGGCTCTTGGCAGCCTCCATAAAGGAGTCAGGTGCTTGGCTGAATGCCCAACCAATCACATCCCTGGGTTTACGCATGGATGATGAGGTGGTAGGTATAGCTGTTGGGCTTCGCCTGGGTGTTCCACTGTGCCACCCACACACATGCTGCCATGGTGGTACCCTTGTGGACAAACAGGCCACCCACGGTCTCAGCTGCTACAAAAGCGAGGGTCACCATTCCCGTCATGCAGCTTTTAACGACATCATTAAGCGCTCCTTGGCGGCGGCACAGATTCCATCAATGTTGGAGCCTACAGGGCTTTGCAGATCAGATGGCAAGAGACCCGATGGGGTTACGATCATCCCCTGGTGGTCAGGCCGCACCCTCATCTGGGATGCTGCATGTACTGATACCTTTGCTGCATCGCATCTGGACCGGGCTGCAAGGGAAGCAGGGGCAATTGCAGCATTGGCGGAGCAAAGAAAGAAAGCAAAGTACCTTGACTTAGCCCAGACGCACCACTTTGTTGCAGTTGTTGTGGAGACGGCTGGTGCCATGGGTAGTGATGCCCTGGACTTTTTCGCTGACATTGGCAGCCGAGTCAGAGCGGTCACTAATGAAGCACAATCACGGGCCTTCATCCTGCAGCAGGTGTCTGTGGCCCTCCAGCGAGGCAACGCTGCCTCAGTCCTGGGGACCTTCGGGTGAACTTATTATTATCTTAATGATTGATAATTGAACTGGATATATATGTATATATTATTTATTTGTCATAGACAATAAACAATATTACTTATTGTATAATATATGTGTTATTGTATATTATATGCGTGTTTATATATATATATGTGTTTATATAGTATATGTGTAATTATACTGTATATATTTGCACATGCATATGCATGTCTTTTACACATTTTCATGTGACTGATACATGCCTTTGTAAAGTATGTGTGTAGTAGCTGACACTCTCCTGCATAATTTAGCAGGATAATAGGTGTTAGAGCTACTACTTATAACAGACTAAGTAAGATCTGTTCATGAATGTATTAGCATTCTACAAACTTAGACATAATATCTTCATGTTTGTGCAACTTTTGCACACTATATTAGTGAGTACTTTATACTCACTTGGTCCAACTAACTGTGTTTGGTTACAGTACATTGATTCTAATTTTACAGTTTCTTTTAATGCAGGCACTTCCAAGACATGCACGAAACATGTCACACTGGCTACCACAGCCATCTGTACATCCTCCATTACATCCAGGGCTGGTAACATGCTTACGGGCATCCACTTGCCCCTCCAAAGCAAACACCTCCCTGTGGACTGCATTCATGCCTACCTCCGTGTGGTGCATCCTGGGATCACTCTAGCTATTAGGGTGCTGCTAAATGGCATGAGTAAAGGTGACATCTATGAAATACGCCAAGTAGTTCGAGTTTGCATAGGGGTGCCAGGCGCCCCCACGAGTTTTTTAAACTCGAACTACTTGTTTTGTGTTCTAGTTGTATATGGTAGTTATATGGACTATTTGTATTAACTAGTTGTATGTACTAGTAATAGTTATATTAACTCGTTGGTTGTATTAGTTGTATGTACTAGTTGTAGGTATTCGTTGTATGAACTAGTTGTGTGTACTAGTTGAATGTACTAGGTGTATGTACTAGTTCTATGTACTAGAGGTATGTTCCAGATGTGAGGAGTAGTTGTATGTACTAGTTGTATGTACTAGTTGTATGTACTAGTTGTAAGTACTAGTTGTTTGTACTAATTGTCTGTACTAGTTGTATTTTTTAGTTAAAAGTTGTATGTACTCGTTTAATGTTTTAATTGCATTGGACTAATAATTGTTATATTTACTAGTTGTAGACCTAGTTGTATGAACTAGTTCTATGTACTAGTAATATGTACTAGTTGTAATACTAGTTTAATGTACTAGTTGTATATACTAGTTATGTGGAATAGTTGTATGTACTAGTTGTATGTACTAGTTGTGTGTACTAGTTCTTTGTACTAGTTTTATGTACTAGTTATAGTACTAGTTGCATATACCAATTGTATGTACAAGTTGTTTGGACTCGTTGTATGGACTAGTAGAATGTACTAGTTCTTTGTACTTGTTGTAGTATTACTTTAATGTACTAGTGGTATGTACTAGTGGTATGAACTACTTGTAGATACTACTTCTATGAACTAGTTCTAAGTTTTAGTTGTAGTGCTAGTTATATGTACTAGTTGTATTTACTAGTTGTTTCTACTAGTTGTATGGACTAGCTGTATGGACTAGTTGTATGTACTAGTTGTATGTGCTACTTACTAGTTGTATGTACTAGTTGTATGTGCTACTTACTAGTTGTATGTACCAGTTTTAAGTACTAATTGTATGTACTAGGAATAGTTATGCGGAAATAGCGCGTCAACAGAGTAATAATCCTATGACCAAACGCAAGAAAGTACTCCGAAGAAAGCTTAAGAGGAAGTTCCATTCATTAAACCTGAATATGCTGATCAGAGCTCGAGAACAGACACTGGGGAAACTCAGGGTCTGGACCCCACAAGAGCGAAGATCGGCTGAACGCAGGAAATTCCAGGAACAAAACCACCTTTGGAATACCCAAAGGAAGTTCCGGATGAATGACAATGTTCCAACCTCCAATGAAGCTCCCTCAATTGAGGTAGTAAAAGACTTTTGGGCAAAGATTGTAGGTACTAGGTTGGTAAGGTCAACAAAGACAACCCAGGGGTGAAAGAATGGCTAAAGGAAAACAAAATGAGGGTGGGTAGATCCTCCTCTGAAGGTCCTGATAACATTGATGGGAACAAACTGAGGAAAGCCTTGAAAAAGGCAAAAAGCTGGTCAGCCCCTGTGCCGGATGGCATCCACACCTTTGGTGGAAAGCACTCCCCTCCGCACAGTCTGCCTTGGCAGATGTACTATGGAGGGTGGTGAGCCGAGATCTGTCAGTCCCAGGCTGGCTTACAAGGGGTCGCACTCTACTCATCCCCAAAAAGGGTAACCGAAAAGTGCAGCCAACTACCGACCTATTGCGTGTCTCAACACAATGTACAAGGCTGTCACAGCATACATTGCATCAGAATTACTCACTTACACCTACATTAATGATCAATTGCTTATGGCCCAAAGGGCCATGAAGAAAAGGAGGTGAGGCTGTGTGGACTGTCTATTGCTGGATCAAACAATCGGTCTAGATGCCAAAATTATGGGCAAGCCACTTAGTGTGGCATGGATCGATGAGAAGGCATATGATAGAGTCCCTCACAAGTGGGTGATGAAGGTGCTAAAAACCATCAAGTGCCCAGGTTGGATCCGTAGGTCTATAGAGCTCTTCTCCAAACACTGGGCTACTGTGCTTGAGTTGAGGACTGCGGGGAAGGTGGTTAGGAGCACCCCTGCGCATGTGTAACATGTCTACGAATTTCCGATTTTTGTAATTCGTCTATTAGCGCATTCAGAGGTGTCACATTCCAGGCGGAAGTGTCTCTAGCATGTGACCTGCGCGTGAAGCAGAGCACCAGCCACTGAAACG
The DNA here is from genome assembly GCA_947172415.1 of Chondrosia reniformis. Taxonomy (NCBI): domain Eukaryota; kingdom Metazoa; phylum Porifera; class Demospongiae; order Chondrillida; family Chondrillidae; genus Chondrosia; species Chondrosia reniformis. Next base: position 3,614,834 of record OX359199.1, on the reverse strand, counting down.
TCACGATTCATCACTAGTCGTTTTCGATGTTAAAGTATCAATTATGAAAACTTATGAGCAATTGCGGAGGAAGGCCAACGACAGAGGAAGGCCAATAAAGGCCTACGTGACCGAAACGTTTTATTTTGCTTTTGATTATACTACGTTAATAATCAAAAGAAGAATAGAACGTTTTTCTTTTGATTATACTACGTTAATAATCAAAAAAAGAATCGAACGTTTCGGTCACGTAAGCCTTAATTCCTCAGCTATTATTAACGTATTATAATAGCTGAGGAATTAAGGCTTACATGACCGAAACGTTCGATTTTCTTTTGATTATACTTCGTTAATTGCTCATACATTTTCGCCATTGATAATTACGTAGATATTGGTAGACATGCATGTTTACTGTTTCCACTTACCTCTTACAATAACAAAAAACTTCGATCAAGGAAACTGTATCGCTACCGAGAAGCCTTACTTGACATATCAACTTCGGAAGTCTAATGCTTGTATAACGTGTTACCAAATATTTGGGTGCATATGCAACGTCATAAGACGTCATTGTATGATGGCTAAGCTATATCACTAATTTCGGCTGATAATCACGTGACAATACCATTACTCGAAGGAGAAGAGACAAATGGAAAACGAACCGATTATTAGACAGTGGAGAATTGTATATCTAACCATTTTTTGACATCAATCTCTTCAGTAAGTAACAGCCTAAAAGTTGTATGTATACTCCTGGAATATTCCCTTGCTTAACTGAGATATGAAGTACTAGAGGCGCCTGATAAAGGTACGAAAATACGTTTTCGATTATAATTCAAAAAGTAAAGGGAATTTAAAAGGAGTATACATACCATCGTTAGATATCATTATCCTTCATAGATTGGTGTCACCATTTATTCTATATTCGTATTTTCCACTGTCTAATAAAACATTTTTGGCGATTTGGCACCTATCACTTACGGCCGCTAACCTTCTCTTTTAAGCCTGCAATCGTGACGCTCTTGTAGCCAAATTATTAAGAAAGAATAGCGCTTCAAATCTATATAATTTGTTTAGTGATACGATGTTTCTAAAGTAAAATAGAGTAGATTAAAAAAGAGTGTTAGTTAACGACTTTTTTGAAAATTTCCGGAAGTATGGACATGTTCCACTAGCGTGTTAAATATAACAGGGACTCTTCCAAGGGGACTCCTTATTGCCACTCCTCTTTTGTCCGGCCATAGCTCCCATATCCCAAGTTCTTAACAGAACCAAGGGATATACCCTCTGGCATAATGGGGAAAGGAACACCATGTCACACTTGTTGTACATGGATGACCTTAAGATATATGCTGGAGGGCCTGAAAAACTCAGGGAAGCCATGGAATGTGTGGAGAAAACTTCAAATGCCATTGGCATGAGGTTTGGAGTGAGAAAGTGTGGAACAGCTCACATGCAAAAGGGGAAAGTTCTGGCTGGCCCAGGCAACCCTGAATGCAGTGAAGAATCCATAATGGAGCCTTGAAAAAGGTACTACTTATAAGAACCTAGGGCTAGACCAACTGTTTGAGGTAGATGACAGCAAGGTCAAAGCTTGCTTGATCAACGAATTGAGAAGGAGACTCCACAAAGTGTGGAGCTCTAACCTCAATGGTAAGAATGCTGCAGAAGCCTCTAACATGTTGTGTGCCTTTCTATTGAGATACTCTTACCCAGTTTGAGGTGGACAAAGAGTGAGCTTCCAAAACTGGAGTGAATGGTGAGAAAGATCATGAGAAAGAACCAGTGTCATCACTATAACTCTGCCATTGACAGAGTGAACTTGCCTCGCTCTAAAGGTAGTTTAGGGCTCTGTAGTTTTCCTTTGGATCACGACAGGGCTGTTGTGTATCTGGCAAGATACCTCCATACTGTCAATGATCCACTCACAGCTGTTGTGGTTAAACACCAAAAGTGGCTGGAGTGCTGAAAGCAGAGGAGGACTGTCTTGAAAGAAGCCAGGTTGATACTGCGAAGCCACGGAATAGAACTAGAACCGGGAATGAGGCTAAAGAGAGATCCTTCACAAAATAGTGTAAGAGAATGGAGGAGAGTGGCACGGGAGCTCCAGGAGGCTCAGACTGAAAGGTTAGAAAGTAACCTAGCCGAAAAGTCTCACCAGGGCACACTAGTCACAAATAGGGTGTCTTATGTGTGGCTTTCTGAGGGGAGACTCAGACCTCAAACTGAGGCTCTGATTCTCACAGCCCGAGATGATGTGCTGCACACTAGGTGTCCCAAAATAGGATTCTGAGGAATTGTAGCCTCCTACTGTGCAGAGAATGTGGCAAGGCTATGGAAACGGTCAAACACATACTAAACATGTGTGAGCCAAAGGGATTTTCTCTTTACAAAGAGAGGCATGACCGGGCAATACTGATAGTGTTGTGGAGATTGTTGAAAGAATATGGATTCAAGCAGGAAGAGCCCTGGTACAAACTAGAAGCAAAACTAGTCTATGAGAATAGGTCTGTCAAAATTTTGTGGGATCCTAGCATCCCTACAGATGAAGAAATGACAGAAAGAAGGCCAGACTTAGTGGTTGAGGATCGGCTATGTAATTCCATCTACATTATTGAGATGTCAGTTCCTACTGACAGCAATATTAATGGAAGATGGTAAGAGAAGTTCCAATAGTACCAGAAGCTGGCAGCTGATATGAGGAAACAATTTAGGGGCTACCGAATTAAGGTAGTCCCAATGATAATTGGTGCTTTGGGGACAGTGGAGACGCTATTAGAAGACCTTAGGGAAATTCCAAAGCTGTCGAAAAGTGCAGTAGAAGGGATGAGAGCCATGCAAAGAACTGTTCTCTGTTCAGCTGTGAGGATATTGAGGCAACATCTATCTGTTGAGGGATTGGGGCCTGGACGATAAGTAGTCCTGTCCCGGTCTTGCCTATCCACCTCTGGAAAGCAGTGGTGGATTGGTGTATGGAGGTACTTACTCCTATTATGACGGTCAACTTTGGCCCGACGCGCACCTGTTTCCTGCTTCCGGAAGGGCCCAAGCCGAGGCTTCTGGCTAAAAACCCGAAGAAGGGAAAACATAACTGACTGAGGGTTGTCCAAGCCAGATACTCCTTGCCTTAGTAAACTAAGGCAAGAAGTAACAAGGTTCTCCATTAAGGCTTTTCTTTCTAAAGTAGGTACTAGTTGTAAGCACTAGTTGTATGTACTAGTACTTGTAATATTTCCTAGTTGTACATGCTAGTTGTATGTACTTCTTAAATGTATCAGTTGTATGTACTACTTATATATACTAATTGTATGTAGTGGTTGTATGTCCCAGTTACACCTTTTATGGTCTAGTTGTATGTACTAGTAGTATGTTCTAGTGGTATATTGTATTTGTATGTTCTAGTTGTATGTACTAGTTGTATGTACTAGTTGTATGGACTAATTGTGTGTATTAGTTCTATGAACTAATTGTGTGTACTAGTTCTATGAACTAATTATACCTACTAGTTGTGGTGCTAATTATATGTACTTGTTGTATTTACTAGTTGTTTCTACTAGTTGTATGTACTAGCTGTATGGACTACTTACTAGTTGTATGTACTAGTTTCTAATTATTAATTGAATGTACTAGCAATAGTTATATTTACTAGTTTTAGGTCCTAATTGTATGTACTAGTTGTGTGTATTAGTTATATGTGCTAGTTTTATGTACTAGTTGTAATACTTGTTTAATGTACTAGTTGTATATACTAGTTATATATACTAGTTGAATGGACTACTTCTATATGTGCATGTACTAGTTATAATTAATAGATATAAATACCAATTATAAGTTCTAGTTAAGTGTAATAGCTGCCTGCATTAGTCGCATTTACTAGTTGTATGTACTAGGTATATGTAATAGATGTGTGTGCTAGTTGTAGTATTAGTTGTATTTCCAAGTTGTATGTATTAGAACTTATTATACTTACTAGTTTTAGGTATTAGTTTTATGAATGTACTCGTTACTAGTTGTTTGTACTGGTTCTTTGAACTAGTTGTATATACTCGGATTGGTTATATTTACTAGTTGTACGTTCTAGTTGTATGTAATAGTTAAATGTACTAGTTGTATAACCTACTCATATGTACTAGTTGTATGTAGTGGTTGTATGGACTAGTTACTCCTTTATGGTCTAGTTGTATGTACTAGTTTTATGGTCTAGTTGTATGTACTAGTAGTGTGTTCTAGTTGTTTATAGTTTTTGTATATACTAGTCCCATGTACTAGTTGTATGTAAAAGTTCCACTGGTACCTTATGGCTGTTCGTGAGGGATAGCCTGCGTTATAGCGATCGTCACCTAACAATCGCTAATTAGTAAAGAATGTTCGTTTTTTAATCGTTAGAGTGAATGCGTTATTTAGCGTTAGTCCAAACAGATTCTGTGTTTTAAAGACTCCCTAGTAATACCCAATTCACCCAATTCGAAACACTTACCTTTTGTTGGCGAATAAATAATAAGCAGCAACGCTAGCAAATCCACAATTGAAGGTCAAACTTCCACGAATTGCTTTGGCTTTTCTTGGCATTTCTTTGAATGATTTTAGGCGATTTTCACTTGAGAAATAAAGTAACACCTTAGCCAAAGCTGTAAATATATGCATACGTACGCCCAGCCAATGATCGCCGACTATTGCACTTCCGAAAGTACTGTTAACTGTATTTGCGTTAGACGAAACAAGATAGGTGTTAAATGACAATGAATTTATTTAACTGTATTTATGAATATCATTACAACTGCCGAAAATGTCGGCGAAGTGTTGTTGTTAAGAAAATCGTTTTGTGCTTAGTCTAGAAGAACAGTTGGACAACGCCGATGGTTTCATAGTGATCAGTAAGTGTTGCTATACAAAACTGTCGGCCTCGGTATCGATACCCTCTTCATTAGTCAAGTTATGGCCAAATTTGTGCTTGTTCATTACACTTAATAGTGACATTTTCTTTATTATCTCAAGAAAGGAAAGCTGTATTAAAACCGAGGCCGACAGATTTTTAGTTTAACCTATAAGGATTCCAATGATGTACAGAAATTGGCTGTAGCTCTTCCAAGAACTAAGCGCAAACCTTATGAGTGTTGTAAATGGGTGCTAATTCGGCGGAGAATTTCGAAGAAAACTTTTATTCGATGCCCTTCAAAATTTGTAAGACTATTATTCAAACCATTAAGACTTTAAATATAAATTTTGAAAGGCATTAGTTATTCCTATGCTGAGAAATTAACTTGTAAAGGGTTAATGGTTTAACGCAATTTAACGCGGAACAGCCATACGGCGCCTGTGTCTATGCACTAGTTATACGTAAAATTTGTATGTACTAGTTGTTTGTACTCATTATTTGTATGTACAAATTGTTTGTACTAGTTGTATGTAATAGTTGTATGTACTATTTCTATGTACTAGGACTGAAGATATTTACAAGTTGTAGGTACTAGTAGTATGGACAAGTTGTATGTACTAGTTGTATATGCCAGTTTTAGGTACTCGTTACTGGTTGTATGTACAAGTTGTATTTGCTAGTTGTGTGTATTAGTTGTATATACTCGTTACTAGTTGTATGTACATGTTGTATGGAAGAGTTATGTGTACTAGTTCTATGAACTAGTTGTATGTACTAGTTGTATGTACTAATTGTATGTACTAGTTGTATGTACTAGATGTTGGTACTAGTTGTATGTACTGGTTGTATGTACTAGTAACTAGTTTTATGGTCTTGTTGTATATACTGGCTGTATGTACTAGTTCTATGTATTTGTTACTAGTTGTATGTGCTAGTTGTGTGTCCTAGTTGTATGTACTAGTTGTATGTACTAGTACTAGTTAAAATTACTAGTGTTAGATACTAGTTGTATGTAGTAATTTTATGTACTAGTACTCGTTATATTTACTAGTTGTAGGTACTAGTGGTATGTAATAGTTGTGTGTAATAGATGTATGTACTAGTAACTAGTTATATGTACCAGCTGTATGTATTAGTTTTATATACTAGTTCTTTGTAGTAGTTGTATGTTCTTGTTCTATATACTATTTGTATGTACTACTTGTATGTATTAGTTGTATGTACGCGTTACAAGTTGCATGTACTGGTTGTATGTTCTAGTTGTATGTACTAGTTGTATGTAGTAGTTCTAGGTAGTAGTTGTATGTACTAGTTGTATGTACTAGTTGCATTTACTAGTTGTTTGTACTAATTGTCTGTACTAGTTGTATGTGCTAGTTACTAGTTTTATGTACTAGTTTTATGTTCTAATTGCATGGACTAATAATTGTATATTTACTAGTTGTAGACCTAGTTGTATGAACTGGCTGTATGTACTAGTTATATGTACTAGTTGTAATACAATTTTAATGTACTAGTTGTATTTACTAGTTATATGGACTAGTTGTATTTACTTGTTGTAGTATTAATATTATGTACTAATTGTAGGTACTAGTTGTATGTACTTATTGTATGTACTAGTACTATGTACTAGTTGGGTATACTAGTTCTTTGTACTAGTTCTATGTACTCGTTACTATTTGTATGTACAAGTTGTATGTACTTGTTACTAAATGTTTGTACTGAATGTATATTATAAGTTGTATGTAGTAGTTCTATGGACTAGGGCTGGTTATATTTACTATTTGCAGGTACTAGTTTTATGTACTAGTTGTATGTGCCAGTTACTAGTTGTATATGCTAGTTTTATGTTCTACTTGCAAGGAGTAATAATAGTTATATATACTAGTTGTAGACCTAGTTGTATGAACAGTTGTATATACTAGTTTTATGTGCTAGTGGTAATACTAGTTTAATGTACTAGTTGTATATATATATTAGTTATATGGACTAGTAGTATGTACTAGTTGTTGTACTAGCTATATGTGCTAGTTGTATGTAGTAGTTAAATGTACTAGTTGTAATACTAGTTTAATGAACTAGTTGTATATACTAGTTGTACGTACTAGTTGTATGGACTAGTTGTTTGTACTAGTTGTATGTATTAGATGTATGTTCTACTTGTATGTACAAGTTAAATGTACTAGTGGCAGTACTAGTTTAATGTGCTAGCTGCCTGTATTAGTCGCATTTACTAATTGCATGTACTAGGTATTTGTACTAGATGTATGTGCTAGTTGTAGTACTAGTTGTAAGTACTAGTTGTAAATACTAGTTGTATTTACAAGTTGTATATACTAGGACATATTATACTTACTAGTTTTAGGTACTAGTTGTATGTTATAGTTGTATGTACTATTTCTATGTACTAGGACTGAAGATATTTACAAGTTGTAGGTACTAGTAGTATGGACAAGTCGTATGTACTAGTCGTATATACCAGTTTTAGGTACTCGTTACTGGTTGTATGTACATGTTCTATGAACTAGTTGTATGTACTAGTTGTATGTACTAGATGTTGGTACAAGTTGTATGTACTACTTATATGTACTAGTTGTATGTACTGGTTGTATGTACTAGTAACTAGTTTTATGGTCTAGTTGTATATACTGGCTGTATGTACTAGTTCTCTGTACTAGTTGTAAGTACTAGTTTTATGCACAAGGTATATGAACTAGTTGAATGTTCTAGTTGTAGGACCTAGTTCTATGAATTCGTTACTAGTTGTATGTGCTAGTTGTGAGTCCTAGTTGTATGTACTAGTTGTATGTACTAGTACTAGTTAAAATTACTAGTGTTAGATACTAGTTGTATGTAGTAGTTTTATGTACTAGTACTCGTTATATTTACTAGTTGTAGGTACTAGTGGTATGTAATAGTTGTGTGTAATAGATGTATGTACTAGTAACTAGTTATATGTACCAGCTGTATGTATTAGTTTTATATACTAGTTCTTTGTAGTAGTTGTATGTACTTGTTCTATATACTATTTATATGTACTACTTGTATGTATTAGTTGTATGTACGCGTTATAAGTTGCATGTACTGGTTGTGTGTCCTAGTTGTATGTACTAGTTGTATGTAGTTGTTCTAGGTAGTAGTTGTATGTACTAGTTGTAGGAACTAGTTGTATGGACTACTTCTGTGTATGTAACAGTTATATTTAATAGTTGTAAATACCAATTATAAGTACTAGTTAAATGTACTAGTTCTACGTACTAGTTGTATGTACTAGTTGTTTGTACTAGTTGTATGTACTAGTTAAATGTACTAGTTGCAGTACGGGTTTAATGTACTAGCTGCCTGTATTAGTCGCATTTACTAGTTGTATGTACTAGGTATATGTACTAGATGTATGTGCTAATTGTGGTATTAGTTTTATGTACTAGTTGTAAGTTCTAGTTGTATTTCCAAGTTGTACGTACTAGGACTTATTATACTTATTAGTTTTATAATTGTTGTTTCTACTCATTACTAGTTGTTGGGACTTGTTGTATGTACTAGTTGTATGTATTTGATTGGTTATATTTACAAGTTGTACGTTCTAGTTGTATAACCTACTCATTCATACTAGTTGTTTGTAGCGGTTGTATGCACTAGTTACTCGTTACCAGTTTCTATGGTCTAGTTGCATGCACTAGTTGTAAGTTCTAGTTGAATATAGTACTAGTTGTATATACTACTTATATGTACTAGTACTAGCTATACGTGCTAGGTGCATGTACTAGTTGTGTGTACTAGTAGTATGTATTAGTTCTGTGTACTAGTTACCAGTAGAATGTACAAAAGATGTATACTTTTTCTTTTTTCAGGTGACCCAGCCTGGTATCAAACCAGGGCATCCTCGTACCCTGTATCCAGAAGATGTCATCCGTAAGACCATCGGTCACGTGGGTTCCCCAATATATGTTGTAAATGAAGTCCTATTTATATGACACAAACTTTTGACCCTACATATATATGTAATATTTAAGATATATAACACATATGTAAGATGTATACTTTTTTCTTTTTTCAAGTGACCCAGTTTGTAATCGAACCAATGCCGATAAGGCCATAAACTTTGTGTTATATAAATAGGACTTCATTTACATCATATATTGGGTGACCAACGTGACCGATGATCTTACGGATGACATCTTCTGGATGTAGGGTACGAGGATATCCTGGTTCGATACCAGGCTGGGTCACCTGAAAAAAGAAAAAAGTATACATCTTATATGTATATTGGGTGACCAACGTGACCGATGATGTTATGAGGACTTCATTTACATCATATATTGGGGAACCCACGTAACCGATGATCTTATGGATGGCATCATCTGGAAACAGGGTACGAGGATGCCCTGGTTCGATACCAGCCTGGGTCACCTGAAAAAAGAAAAATAAGTAGACATCTTATTTATGTGTTATATATCTTATATACTATATATATAGTATATATCTTATATGTATATTATATATCTTATATATTGCATATATTTGTAAGGTCAAAAGTATAAAAAATTATACATCTTATATATGTGTTATATATCTTATATATTGCATAATAATAATAATATAATAATAATAATATAATAATAATAATGATTTTTATTAATGTGACATGCTATTCTGAAAAAAGATCAATCAGGAATAGCCCAACCCATGGTGGCTTTACAAGTCATTGGGTATTCATTTCCAGGGCCATGCAGGGAGGGTGTGTGTATTATAAAACCTTTATGGAACAAAAATTAGTGAGAATGAGTGAGAGATTTACGATGAATGTACATACTGTAAATATAATTTGAGATCTTTTGATTTGGGTATGTTAGGATGAAGTTGTTTTTCGGATACTTGGGTAAGAGTAGAAGTTAGGGGATAAAAGTGAGCACTCAGCAAAAAGATTACATCTTGTATGATTGAAAGCTGGACAGTTTGGGATAAAATGAGTGGAGTCCTCTATTGCACCACAGTTACACAGCTGGCAAATCCTGCTCTCCAGATCAACCTTAGGGTGTCTTAATCTGCCCTTCTCAATTTCAAGAGGGAGGCACCCACACCTCAGGTCTGCCAGGACTCTCCTTTTATCAAAATTACCGGTCCTTATATAGTCATCAGTTGAGGGCGTTCTCTTAATGAGCCTGTAGTCAGCTAACCTGCCCCCAGATCTACTATTTTTGTCTATAGTGTCTAGTAAGGTCCAATCTTGTAAGGCTAATTTATTTATAAGTTGCATGGTATGACTAAGGAATTGTGATCTATCATACATGATGGTGATGTTCATGAAATAACTTGGGTTAGAAATAGCAGGATAAGGAGCATCAATGGGGGTAATTAATTTAGAGATTACATCCATAACATTGCTATACCATGTATCTTTAAGGTTAAGTTTGGCTAAAAACAATAATGCCTTCTTGGGCATGCATTTAATAGGGAGACCACAAAGGTGATGCCAGAATTTAATGATGGTAAATTTAGTATGCCAGTGTAATGGCTTCCAGTTTAGTTCACCCATGAGTCCGACAAGAGGAGCAGTCTTACCAAGGCCTATAAACGATCTCATGACATTGTTTTGTACCAATTCAAGGGCCTGATATTCTTTTGCACCCCAGATATGTGAGCTATAACTAATTATACTTAGGACTAGTGTTCGGTATAGATGACTAAAGACATTATAATGGAAGTTACCATATGCTCTAGATTTAGCTGTTAAGAGGTTGGAAGCTTTGGAGGCTTTCTTGGATATTAATGCAATAGAATTGCTCCAGGTTAAATGTTCATTTAGTGATAAACCTAGGTAATTATAATCTTTGGTGTATTCTATGTGAGAGGAGCCTATATGAAATTTGAACTGTGATAGTTTGTGTTGAGTCGGGCGGAAATGAATGACCTTAGTCTTATTGGTGTTAATTTGGAGTTGCCATTTGGCACACCAAACATGCAGTATATCTGGTAGACGCTGTAAATCAGTTACTGATTCGCACAGGTTGCAATATCATCTGCATAGAGAAGGCAACTTAATTTATCATTATATATATTGATGCCAAGCTGGCACTTTTTGAGGTCTATGGCTAAGTCATTAATGTAAATATTGAAAAGTGTAGGGGAGAGGGGCATCCTTGTTTTACACCCTGATCTACCTTAAAGTATTCTGTAAAGGTATCGTTAAGTTTTATTGTGTAGTGGACATTGGAGTACATACTTTGAATGACCTTAATAATTTGCCTTTCACACCAATCCTCTGTAGTTTACCCCAGAGACGATTTCTAGGGATAGATAGAGTCGAAGGCTTTTCTGAAGTCAATAAAGCAGACAAAGGTGTCTAATTTCATTTTCATTCTAGCTTCAATTACACTACTTAAAGAGAAAAGATGGTCGGCACAGCTTCTTTGTTTTCTAAAGCCATACTGTTCCTCAACAAGTAAATCATTAATTTCTAAGTACAAACTCAGTCTTTTGTTAAGTATGTGGCAGAAAACCTTTAGGATGATTGATTGTATGGCAATACCTCTGTAATTTTCAGGGGAGTAGGGGTCATTGTTATTTTAGGGATAGGGCATATTAAGGTGTTATCCCAAGAGGAAGGAATTAGTCCAGAGTCAAAGCAATAGTTATAAAGCACAAGTAGGTATCTCTTGACCATTTTCATTTTTAAGAATTGAGGTAGTAATTCCATCTAATCCGGGGGATTTGTTTTCTCCTAATAGGGTAATAGCTAAATCAATATCCTTAGGGTAATAGCCACCTCTAATTCCTCTGGGTGCATTAGAGGGTTAGGTAACTCATTACTGGGGTCATGATCAGTGTTAGTGTGGTTTACATCATATTCAGGTGTTATTTGGGATACCAAAGGGTTACCTGCTGGGTTACAGTCAGTTGTTCCTGCATAAATACTTTTGAAGAAGGACAACCAAGAATCTTTGACAACCCTAGGATCATTACTAAGATTACCATTATGCAGTCTAACTTGTCTAGGTATGCCTCTTTTTGTGCCCTTTCACTAGCTACTGAGATTCTGTCAAAGGTTTTCCAAAATTTTCTTTGGTTTTTGGACAGCATTCCTAATAGATTCTCTCGTTTCTTCCTAATTAGAGATCGTTTAGAATTTCTGACTAACTTATCAAAATGTCTTTGGGCAACCTTGTAATTTATAAACAGGTTCTGATCTGATTTATTTTTTAACCATCTCCTCTGTGTACTTTTAAGGGTTTTCCTAGCTGCAGTAAGGGAGCTACTCCACCAGGGTTTTTTAGAGGATCTAATGTAACTGGAGGAAGATTTATATAAAACTGAAGTAGTGCGGGGGGCAGGGGGGATAATGGTACAGAGAAATGTACTGTAATTGGCTTCTATATATAGGGAGGGGTGTGTAACTATAGAAGGGTCCTGGAGGCTTTCTATTAGTGTCAAGATTTGATTCAGAGAGTGAGAATCAGTGGGAGTATCTGCGATAGGAGAGGGGGGTGAAGGGATTGACGGTTTACATATTAAAGGGGTGTGAGGTAGTGAGTTGGGACAGAGTTGAATTGCAGAATTTTCGTCGTTAACAACAAGATCCCATGTGAGAATAGAGTGGTCTGAGAGTTTCTGTAGTGTATATAGGTGAGACAGGAGGGCCAATAACTCGGTCATGGTGATAACAGAAAAGTTCTTATATCTATCAACACACTCGGAGGGCAACAGACAGTAGTCTACTACAGCAGGGCCTTTTGGGGAGATAGAAGTAAAGTGATTGTAGTTACCTTGATTATTAAAGTGGGTTCTTCCATTTAGTAAGCACATGTCACAACTATTGAGGAATTCCATGAGTTTTACACCATGTGAGTTCACTGTTTTGTCGAGAATTTGTCTAGGGAATACATCTTCTAGGGGGTCCTTAAGAGTACCACATCAGGCATTAAAATCACCACAGATAAAGAAGTTACCAAAATTTTGAAATTTGTAGGTCTGGGATATAAGAGTATCAAAAAATTCTACTGCTGTGTCACCTCTACTGGAGCCTACTGGCGGGAGGTAACCAACACATAGGACAAAGTCAACAAACATTTGTGTGGTACTAGTGAAGCTGAGCCAGAGAATATCATCTACTGAATTATCTAGGACATTAACATTAAATGACCTCAATAGTGATTGATTAATAAAGACCCCAACACCACCAGAGCCTCTGGTAGCTTTCTTTGATAACAGTTTCCTATAAGAGCCATACCAAATATAATTATGGTTAGAAGGAGGACAATCATTGTTCCTTAAGAAAGTTTCACAAACACAAAGAATATCTAAATCTAGGTGAGACATAATATTAGCTATGAAATTGTTACCTAATTTATTGCCTAAACCACTTACATTCCAAACACTACATTTTATCTGAGTAGTGACTGGGGGAAGGTAGAGGATACAGGTATGGGATCTTTCCTGCACACTGGCCTGACCAGTGATGGAGATACGGGCAGGGAGGCGGCAGTAGCTGATTCTGAGGGGTTGGCAGCCTCTGAGGGTGAGGAACCCCCCTTATTGGACAGCAAGGTGGTGGTGGAAAAGGTGGTTGAGGAGGGTACACAATCTGCTGCCATGCTGCCATATATATATAAATTCAAAAGTATGTGTTATTTAAATAGGACTTCATTTACATCATATATTGGGTGACCAACGTGACCGATGATGTTATGGATGACATCTTCTGGATACAGGGTACGAGGATGTCCTGGTTCGATACCAGACTGGGTCACTCGAAAAAAGAAAAAGTATAAATCTTATATGTGTATATTTCTTATATATTACATATATAGTATACATCTTATATATGTGTTATACATCTCTTATATGTGTTATATAAGGTTAAAAGTGTGTGTTATATAAATAGGACTTCATTTACATCATATATTGGGGAACCCACATGACCGATGATCTTACGGATGATATCATCCGGAAACAGGGTACGAGGATGCCCTGGTTCGATACCAGGCTGGGTCACCTGAAAAAAGAAAAATAAGTATACATCTTATATGTATATTGGGTTACCCACGTGACCGATGATGTTATGAGGACTTCATTTACATCATATATTGGGGAACCCACGTGACCGATGATCTTACGGATGACATCATCTGGAAACAGGGTACGAGGATGTCCTGGTTCAATACCAGGCTGGGTCACCTGAAAAAAGACAAAATCGTATACATCTTATATATATGTTTTATATCTTATATATTACATGTATATTATATATATTATATGTATATTATATATCTTATATATCAGGGAGTACGGTAGTACTCCCTATGTAGGGATGACACGGTTTTTTCGTTTTCCCCATACATTGGTATAGGAGCGAAATCCCGAAATAGGCCGAAAATCGACAAAACAAGGCTATGTATAGCTAAATATACAATATACATACTCTAAATAGACCTTAAAAGCAAGCGAATATGTCCCGCTGGCGAAATAATAAACTTTAAAAATTCCCATTTTCGTCTTCTTCATATTCTTCTTCTTCTTCTTATTCTTCGTCAGCCATAACTAAAAAACTATATAAGCTTTTGGACTAATTGTTACACGAAACTACTGCAAATTTTCCGAGCTGTATTCTTTTGTAGAAGCGAGAGCGATAACGCTATTATTGAGCATGGCGGTTTTCATGACCCTAGAGTCAAGGCCTCAATAAAGTCGCCATTTTAATGACGTCATAATCAGTCGAAGATTGCGAAACCAAAATGATTTTAATTATACGAATCTAATTCCTAGCCCATGCTCCATAAAAAGTACAGAAACTAGAAATATTAAAAATTTTCTACAAAAATAGTGAAGATGTAGGGATGGCATAAAAAGTAGAGAAACAAGAAAGGGATGTTACACAGTGAAGCATTAGCTATACATGAATCCTACAAGCAAGGGTGTTGTATGATTCATGCACAGCTAATGCTTCACTGTGTAACATCCCTTTCTTGTTTCTCTACTTTTTATGCCATCCCTACATCTTCACTATTTTTGTAGAAAATTTTTAATATTTCTTTACATATATATGTAAGGTCAAAAGTGTGTGCTATTTAAATAGGACTTCATTTACATCATATATTGGGTGACCAACGTGACCGATGATGTTACGTATGACATCTTCTGGATACAAGGTACGAGGATATCCTGGTTCGATACCAGGCTGGGTCACCTGAAAAAAGAAAAATAAGTATACATCTTATATGTATATTGGGTGACCAACGTGACCGATGATGTTATGAGGACTTCATTTACATCATATATTGGGGAACCCACGTGACCGATGATCTTACGGATGACATCATCTGGAAACAGGGTACGAGGATGTCCTGGTTCAATACCAGGCTGGGTCACCTGAAAAAAGACAAAATCGTATACATCTTATATATATGTTTTATATCTTATATATTACATGTATATTATATATATTATATGTATATTATATATCTTATATATTACATATATATGTAAGGTCAAAAGTGTGTGCTATTTAAATAGGACTTCATTTACATCATATATTGGGTGACCAATGTGACCGATGATGTTACGGATGACATCTTCTGGATACAAGGTACGAGGATATCCTGGTTCGATACCAGACTGGGTCACTCGAAAAAAGAAAAAGTATACATTTCTTATATATTTCATATATAGTATACATCTTATATATGTGTTATACATCTCTTATATGTGTTATGTAAAGTCAAAAGTGTGTGTTATATAAATAGGACTTCATTTACATCATATATTGGGTAATCAACGCAACCGATGATGTTACGGTTGACATCTTCTGGATGCAGGGTACGAGGATGCCCTGGTTTGATACCAGGCTGGGTCACCTGAGAAAAGGAAAAAGTATACATCTTATATATGTGTTATATGAGGTCAAAAGTGTGTGTTATACAAATAGGACTTCATTTACATCATATATTGTGGAAGCCATGTTACCGATGATCTTACGGATGACATCATCTGGAAACAGGGTACGAGGTTGTCCTGGTTCGATATCAGGCTGGGTCACCAGAAACAAAAAGGATTCATCTTATATTGGGTGACAAACGTGACCGATGATGTTATGAGGACTTCATTTACATCATATATTGGGGAACCCACATGACCGATGATCTTACGGATGATATCATCTGGAAACAGGGTACGAGGATGTCCTGGTTCGATACCAGGATGGGTCACCTGAAAAAAGAAAAAAGTATACATCTTATATGTTTATTATATATCTTATATATTGCATATATATATGTAAGGTCAAAAGTGTGTGTTATATAAATAGGACTTCATTTACATCATATATTGGTTGACCAACGTGACCGATGATATTATGGATGACATCTTTTGTATACAGGGTGTGAGGATGCCCTGGTTCGATACCAGGCTGGGTCACCTGAAAAAAGAAAAAAGTATACATCTTATATGTATATTATATATTGCATATTTTGCATATATATGTAAGGTTAAAAGTGTGTGTTATATCAAATGGACTTCATTTACATCATATAGTGGTTGACCAACGTGACTGATGATCTTACGGATGACATCATCTGGAAACAGGGTACGATAATGCCCTGATTCAATAATATGCTGGATCACCTGAAAAAAGAAAAAGTATACATCTTATATGTTTATTATATATCTTATATATTGCATATATATATGTAAGGTTAAAAGTGTGTGTTATATAAATAGGACTTCATTTACATCATATATTGGTTGACCAACGTGACCGATGATATTATGGATGACATCTTTTGTATACAGGGTGTGAGGATGCCCTGGTTCGAGACCAGGCTTGGTCACCTGAAAAAAGAAAAAAGTATACATCTTATATGTCTATTGGGTGACCAACATGACCGATGATGTTATGAAGACTTCATTTACATAATATATTGGGGAACCCACGTGACCAATGATCTTACGGATGCCATCATCTGAAACAGGGTTGGGGGATGTCCTGGTTCGATACTAGGATGGGTCACCTGAAAAAAGAAATAAAGTATACATCTTATATATGTGTTTTATATCTTATATATTACATATATATTATATATCTTATATGTATATTATATATCTTATATATTGCATATACATGTAAGGTCAAAAGTGTGTGTTATATAAATAGGACTTCATTTACATCATATATTGGGTGAACAACGTGACTGATTATGTTACTGATGACATCTTCTGGATACAGGGTATGAGGATGCCCTGGTTCTATACCAGGCTGGGTCACCTGGAAAAAGAAAAATGAGTATACATCTTATATTTGTATATTATCTTTTTTATATATTAAATATATAGTATACATCTTATATATGTGTTATATATCTTATATATTACATATATATATAGGGTCAAACGTTTGTGTTATATTAATAGGACTTCATTTACATCATATATTGGGGAACCCACGTGACCTATGATCTTACGAATGACATCATCTGAAAACAGGGTAAGAGGATGCCCTGGTTTGATACCAGGCTGGGTCACCTGAAAAAAGAAAAAAGTATACATCTTATATGTATATTATATATTGCATATTTTGCATATATACATAAGGTCAAAAGTGTGTGTTATATCAATAGGACTTCATTTGCATCATATAGTGGTTGACAAACGTGACCGATGATCTTACGGATGACATCATCTCGAAATAGGGTATGAGGATGCCCTGGTTGAATATCAGCCTAGGTCACCTGAAAAAAGAAAAAAGTATACATCTTCTATATGTGTTATATATCTTATTTACTATATATATTGTATATATCTAATATGTATATTATATAACTTATATATTGCATATATATGTGTTATATATCTTATATACTATATATAGTATATGTCTTATATATTGCATATATATGTGTTATATATCTTATATACTATATATAGTATATGTCTTATATATTGCATATATTTGTAAGGTAAAAAGTGTGTATTATATAAATAGGACTTCATTTACATTGTATATTGGGTGACCAATGTGACCGAGGATGTTACGGATGACATCTTCTGACATCTTCTGGATACAAGGCACGAGGATGCCCTGGTTCGAAACCAGGCTGGGTCACTTGAAAGAAGAAAAAAAGTATATATCTTATATATGTGTTATATATCTTATATACAATATATACAGTATATATCTTATATGTATATTATATATCTTATATATTGCATAAATATTTAAAGTCAAAAGTGTGTGTTATATAAATAGGACTTCATTTACATTATATATTGGGTGACCAACGTGACTGATGATGTTACGGATGACATCTTCCGGATACAAAGTTCAAGGATGCCCTGGTTGGATATCAGCCTGGGTCACCTGAAAAAAGAAAAAAGTATACATCTTCTATATGTGTTATATATCTTATATACTATATATATTGTATATATCTTATATGTATATTATATAACTCATATATTGCATATATATGTAAGGTCAAAATTATAAAAAAGTATACATCTTATATATGTGTTACATATCTTATATAGTATATATATATAGGGTCAAAAGTTTGTGTTATATAAATAGGACTTCATTTACATCCTATTGCGGGGATCCCACGTGACCGATGATCTTTCGGAAGACATCATCTGGAAAGAGGGTACGAGGATGCCCTGGTTCGATACCAGGCTGGGTCACCTGAAAAAAGAAAAAGTATACATCTTATTTATGTGTTATATATCTTATATACTATATATATAATATATATTGCATATATTGCATATATATGTAAGGTCAAAATTATAAAAAAGTATACATCTGATATATGTGTTATATATCTTATATATTACATATTTATGTAGAGTCAAAAGTTTGTGTTACATAAATACGACTTCATTTACATCATATAATGGGGAACCCACGTGACCGATGATCTTACGGATGATATCTTCTGGATACACGGTACGAGGTTGCCCTGGTTCGATACCAGGCTGGGTCATCTGAAACAAGTAGTTCGAGTTTAAAAACTCGTGGGGCTGCCGCCCCCGAATTAACTCAAACTACTTGGCCGCATCGTTGGGATTTAATATATATATTCGTAATACTAACGATTGAGGACGCTTAAGTGTCCTGAACTTTATAAATAACGATGGAAAAGCTTCGTTAACTAAAGCTTCCTGAATGCTGCCATTTGCAAAAACGATGTATTGACGTATAAATTAAGTGTTACAATAGTTGCGTATGAACTCGTATTATATATATATATATATATATATATTATATAATACAATCAAGTACTACACAGTGCAAGTTACAAATTTATACACGGATGCAAGTGACTCCCAAGATAATCACACTGAGGTATATAATATAACACGGATGCAAATGACTCCCAAAATAATCACAATCAGGTATATTAAACGCTACAAGACTTTAGCCACACTGAAATTCTCAACTGCTGCATACAGAGTAGTAGTCTCTACAGATCATATAAGGTTAAACACATGGCCTTCCAATTACCTTTTCACACCTAAGTATGGACTGAAGATGATGCATCTGCATGCCATTATCAGCAAAAATTCCAGTCTCATGCAGGGGATCTCAGCCAATAATCACCGCAGATTTGACTTGCCTTGAGTGTCAGCTAGGAGTACCATTGGTTGCTTGCATGCATTCACATAAACAACAGGGTTAGACATGATTTGGTAACTTGCACACAAGGGACATTGTTCATGAAATAAATTAAAGGCCCCAGCCTTTATGTACCTGTGTGTAAGTTACCAAATCGTCTCTAACCCTGTTGTTTATGTGAATGCATGCAAGCAACCAATGGTACTCCTAGCTGACACTCAAGGCAAGTCAAATCTGCGGTGATTATTGGCTGAGATCCCCTGCATGAGACTGGAATTTTTGCTGATAATGGCATGCAGATGCATCATCTTCAGTCCATACTTAGGTGTGAAAAGGTAATTGGAAGGCCATGTATTTAACCTTATATGATCTGTAGAGACTACTACTCTGTATGCAGCAGTTGAGAATTTCAGTGTGGCTAAAGTCTTGTATACCTGATTGTGATTATCTTGGGAGTCACTTGCATCCATGTATAAATTTGTAACTTGCACTGTGTAGTACTTGATTGTATATATTATATATATATATATATATATAATGCTC
Organism: Chondrosia reniformis; assembly: GCA_947172415.1. Lineage (NCBI taxonomy): Eukaryota > Metazoa > Porifera > Demospongiae > Chondrillida > Chondrillidae > Chondrosia > Chondrosia reniformis. The sequence continues at coordinate 3,594,837 of OX359199.1, read as the reverse complement.
TAAATGAGGAAATAGGTACACAGGAGCCCATGGATGAATGTGTACATGAATTTACTTGCACTGTATATAGAGTGGAATCTCATTATAGTGAAACTCATTATCTCAACTCATCTCAACTCAAATCATGAGCTTGCACGCACGCATATTTATCCAAATCCACCCCTACGTATCCAATTACACTCCTACACACGTACACACATGGATAAGTAATAGAAAACATAAGAAGAGATGACGGAGCTTAAAGTACCACAGTTTTACTATGGTCGTCTAAACGAATTTCTTTTATTTCTTTGCATCAATATATATAGCAACACTTTTGGCTTAAACTTAGCATGAACGTATACAAATACGCTTTATCTAACCTTCGCTACAACTCGCTTAATCGGTAGCTCCTTCTCGTAGGAGAGCGTCAACTTGTCATAGCCGTTCTCGAAAGGATGATTTTCTTTAGCAACGAGGCGGTGACGTTTTGGCAACGTCACATGATTCACAAAATGTGTGTACCGAGCGACATACGAAGGTGTTGGTGACGCAATAGAAGAACATCACAAAACATCACCAGCTTGCGCAATCGTAACTTTGAATTCTTCATTATATTTTGATTATTTTGCTCATTTAATTAAGCAAAACTTTGCCAGACGTTTCTTATACACATGTACCATGATATATGTTGATTTCCCAGTTATCTGACAAATTGAAATTTTTTATTAATATAACACATGGTTTGCATATAAATTTCCCATAGGTTTTCTATAGTCCTATGGCCTTTTATATGTAAACTTTGTCCTCCGTTTTCGAACAAACGGAGGCCTCGAAACCAGGCTGGGTCACTTGAAAGAAGAAAAAAAGTATATATCTTATATATGTGTTATATATCTTATATACTATATACAGTATATATCTTATATGTATATTATATGTCTTATATATTGCATAAATATTTAAGGTCAAAAGTGTGTGTTATATAAATAGGACTTCATTTACATCATACATCGTTCTCGAAAGGATGATTTTCTTTAGCAACGAGGCGGTGACGTTTTCGCAACGTCACATGATTCACAAAATGTGTGTACCGAGCGACATACGAAGGTGTTGGTGACGCAATAGAAGAACATCACAAAACATCACCAGCTTGCGCAATCGTAACTTTGAATTCTTCATTATATTTTGATTATTTTGCTCATTTAATTAAGCAAAACTTTGCCAGACGTTTCTTATACACATGTACCATGATATATGTTGATTTCCCAGTTAACTGACAAATTGAAATTTTTTATTAATATAACACATGGTTTGCATATAAATTTCCCATAGGTTTTCTATAGTCCTATGGCCTTTTATATGTAAACTTTGTCCTCCGTTTTCTAACAAACGGAGGCCTAAATATAAAATCCCTTAATTCAAAATGAGTTTTATACCCTAAACTTTATGATGATATGCCCATTTTGTTTCTGGATCCTCTCTTGGAGCCATATGAATTATTTAATTAATTATATTATTTATATTATATTATATTAGATTACCTTAGTATATTGTAACTTCCACTGTATATATATATCTTTCCGTAACATGAAGCCGTACAACGTAATCGGCAAATGAAAACAATACAAGTAGTTCGAGTTTAAAAACTTGTGGGGCTGCCGCCCCCGAATTAACTCGAACTACTTGGCCGCATTGTTGGGAGTTAATATACATATTCGTAATACTAACGATTGAGGACGCTTAAGTGTCCTGAACTTTATAAATAACAATGGAAAAGCTTCGTTAACTAAAGCTTCCTGAATGCCGCCATTTGCAAAAACGATGTATTGACGTATAAATTAAGTGTTACAATAGTTGCATATGAACTTGTATTATACATATACCCACGTATAAAATAGGTGTTATAACAGTTGCGTATGAACCCGTATTATATAAATAGATATATATATATATCTTTCCGTAACATGAAGCCGTACAACGTAATCGGCATATGAAAACAATATAAGGGGCTGCCTGTGGCAGCCCCTAAAAAGAAAAAGTATACATCTGATATATGTGTTATATATCTTATATATTGCATATATATGTAAGGTCAAAAGTGTGTGTTATATAAGTAGGACTTCATTTACATCATATATTGGGGAACCCACGTGACCCATGATCTTACGGATGATATCTTCTGGATACATGGTACAAGGATTCCCTGGTTCGATACCAGGTTGGGTCACCTGAAAAAAGAAAAGTATACATCTTATATATGTGTTATATATCTTATATACTATATATATATAGTATATGTCTTATATATTGCATATATATGTAAGGTAAAAAGTGTGTGTTATATAAATAGGACTTCATTTACATTGTATATTGGGTGACCAACGTGACCGAGGATGTTACGGATGACATCTTCTGACATCTTCTGGATACAAGGCACGAGGATGCCCTGGTTCGAAACCAGGCTGGGTCACTTGAAAAAAGAAAAAAGTATACATCTTATATATGTGTTACATATCTTATATACTATATATATAGTATATATCTTATATGTATATTATATATCTTATATATTGCATAAATATTTAAGGTCAAAAGTGTGTGTTATATAAATAGGACTTCATTTACATCATATATTGGGGAACCCACATGACGGATGATCTTACGGATGATATCATCTAGAAACAGGGTACGAGGATGCCCTGGTTCGATACCAGGCTGGGTCACCTGAAAAAAGAAAAAAGTATACATCTTATTTATGTGGTATATATCTTATATGTATATTATGCACCTTATATATTGCATATATATGTAAGGTCAAAATTATAAAAAGTGTACATCTTATATATGTGTTATATATCTTATTTATAGCATATATTTTTAATGTCAAAAGTGTGTGTTATATAAATAGGACTTCATGTACATCATATATTGGGTGACCAACGTGACCGATGATGTTAAGGATAACATCTTCTGGAAGCAGGGAATGAGGATGCCCTGGTTCGATACCAGGCTGGGTCACCTGAAAAAAGAAAAACTATATATCTTATATATATTTATATATCTTATATACTATATATATTGTAAATATCTTATATGTAAATTATATAACTTATATATTGCATATATATGTAAGGTCAAAATTATAAAAAAGTATACATCTTAAATATGTGTTATATATCTTATATATTATATATATATATGTAGGGTCAAAAGTTTGTGTTATATAAATAGGACTTCATTTACATCATATTTTGGGGAACCCACGTTACCGATGATGTTTCGGATGACATCATTTGGAAACAGGGTACGATGATATCTTGGTTCGATACCAGGCTGGGTCAATTAAAAAAGAAAAAGTATACATCTTATCTATGTGTTATATATCTTATGTATTACATATATATGTAGAGTGAAAAGTTTGGGTTATATAAATAAGACTTCATTTAAATCAAATATTGGGGAACCCATGTGACCGATGATCTCACTGATGACATCATCTGGAAACAGGGTACAAGGATACCTTGGTTCAATACCAGGCTGGGTCACCTTATATGTATATTGTGTGACCAACGTGACCGATGATGTTATGAGGACTTCATTTAAATCATATATTGGGGAACCCATGTGACGATGATCTTACTGATAGCATCATCTTGAAACAGGGTACGAGGATGTCCCGCCTTGATACCGGGCGGGGTCACCTGAAAAAAGAAAAAGTATACATCTTATATATGTGTTATATATCTTATATATTACATGTATTGTATACATCTTAAATGTATATTATATATCTTATATATTGCACATATATGTAAGGTCAAAAGTGTGTGTCATATAAATAGGACTTCATTTATATCATATAATGGGGAACCCACATGACCGACGATCTTACGGATGATATCTTCTGAATACACTGTACGAGGATACCCTAGTTCAATACCAGGCTGGGTAATCTAAAAAAAGAAAAAGTATACATCTTATATATGTGTTATATATCTTATATACTATATATATATTATATGTCTTATATATTGCATATATGTAGGGTCAAAGTTTGTGTTATATAAATAGGACTTAATTTACATCATATATTGGGGAACCCATGTGACCGTTGATCTTACGGATGACATTATCTGGAAACAGGGTACCAGGATGCCCTGGTTCGATACAAGAATAGGTCACCTGAAAAAAGAAATAAGTTTACATTTTATAGGTATATTGTGTGACCAACATGACGGATGATGTTATGAGGACTTCATTTACATCATACATTGGGGAACTCACGTGACCCATGACCTTACGGATGAAATCTTCTGGATACACGGTACGAGGATACCCTGGTTCGATACCAGGCTGGGTCACCGGAAAAAAGAAAAAGCATACATCTTATATATGTGTTATATATATTATATACTATATATATAGTATATGTCTTATATATTGCATATATATGTAAGGTTAAAAGTGTATCTTATATAAATTGGACTTCATTTACATCATATATTGGGTGACCAACGTGACCGAGGATGTTACGGATGACATCTTCTGACATCTTCTGGATACAAGGCATGAGGATGCCCTGGTTCGAAATCAGGCTGGGTCACCTGAAAAAAGAAAAAAGTAAACATCTTATATGTGTGTTATATATCTTATGCATTAGATATATATGTAAGGTGAAAAGTTTGGGTTATATAAATAGGACTTCATTTACATCATATATTGGGGAACCCATGTGACCGATGATCTTACTGATGACATCATCTGGAAACAGGGTGCGAGGATACCTTGGTTCAATACCAGGCTGGGTCACCTGCAAAAAGAAAAAATTTACATCTTATATGTATATTATATATCTTATATATAGCATATTTTTGTAAGGTAAAAAGTGTGTGTTATATAAATAGGGCTTCATTTACATCATACATTGGGGAACCCACGTGACCCATGACTTACGGATGATATCTTCTGGATACATGGAACGAGGATACCCTGGTTCGATACCAGGCTGGGTCACCTGAAAAAAGAAAAGTATACATCTTATATATGTGTTATATATATTATATACTATATATATAGTATATGTCTTATATATTGCATATATATGTAAGGTAAAAAGTGTATCTTATATAAATTGGACTTCATTTACATCATATATTGGGTGACCAACGTGACCGAGGATGTTACGGATGACATCTTCTGACATCTTCTGGATACAAGGCACGAGGATGCCCTGGTTCGATACCAGGGTGGGTCACTTGAAAAAGAAAAAAGTTCACATCTTATATATGTGTTATATATCTTATATACTATATATATATAGTATATATCTTATATGTATATTATATATCTTATATATTGCATAAATATATAAGGACAAAGTGTGTGTTCTATAAATAGGGCTTCATTTACATCGTATATTGGGTGACCCTCTTGACCAATGATCTTACGGATGACATCATCTGGATACAACGTACGAGGATGCCTTGGTTCGATTCCAGGCTGGGTCACCTGAAAAAAGAAAAAGTATACATCTTAAATATGTTCTTTATATCTTGGTTCGAAACCAGGCTGGTATACAACTTATATATGTTTTATATATCTTATATATTATATATATAATATATATCTTATATGTATATTATATATATCTTATATATTACATATATATATAGGGTAAAAAGTGTGTGATATATAAAAAGGACTTCGTTTACAACATATATTGGGTAACCCACGTGACCGATGGTGTTACGGATGACATCATCTGGATACAGGAAACGAGGATGCTCTGTTTCGTTACCAGGCTGGGTCACCTGAAAAAAGAAAAAAAATTACAACTTATATATGTACTATATATCTTATATACTATATATATATATCTTATTTGTACATTATATATCTTATATATAACATATATATGTTGGGTCAAAAGTGTGTGTTACATAAATAGGACTACATTTACATCATATATTGGGAAACACACGTGACCGATGATCTTACGATGACATCATCTGGAAACAGGGTACGAGGATGCCCTAGTTCGATACCAGGATGGGTCACGTGAAAAAAGAAAAAAAGTATACATCTTATATATGTGTTATATATGTTATATATTGCATATATATATAAGGTCAAAAGTGTGTATTATATAAATAGGACTTCATTTACATCATATATTGGTTGACCCACGTAACCGATGATGTTACGGATGCCATCATCTGGATACAGGGTACGAAGATGCCCTGGTTCGATACCAGGCTGGGTCACCTAAAAAAGAAAATAGAGTATACATCTTATATATGTGTCATATATCTTATATACTATATATATAGCATATATCTTCTATGTATATTATATATCTTATATATTGCATATATATGTAAGGTGAAAGTGTGTGTTATATAAATAGGACTTCATTTACATCATATATTGGGGAACCCACGTGACCGATGATGTTACGGATGACATCTTCTGGATACACGGTACGAGGATGTCCTGGTTCGATTCCAGGCTGGGTCACCCGAAAAAAGAAAAAGTATACATCTCATATATGTGTTATTTATCTTATATACTTTATATATATTGTACATCTTATATGTATATTATATATCATATATTGCCTATATATGTAAGGTCAAAAGTGTGTGTTATATAAATAGGGCTGCATTTACATCATTTATTGGGGAACCCACGTGACCGATGATCTTACGAATTATATCATCTGGAAACAGGGTACGAGGATGCCCTGGTTCGATACAAGGCTGGGTCACCTGAAAAAAGAAATAGAGTATACATCTTATATATGTGTTATGTAAGGTCAAAAGTGTGTGTTATACAAATAGGACTTCATTTACATCATATAATGGTTGACCAACGTGACCGATGATGTTACGGATGACATCTTCTGGATACAAGGTGTGAGGATGTCCTGGTTCGATACGAGGCTGGGTCACCTGAAAAATGAAAAAAGTATACATATTATATGTATATTATAAATCTTATATATTGCATATATATGTAAGGTCAAAAGTGTGTGTTATATACATAGGACTTCATTTACATCATATATTGGGGAACCCACGTGACCGATGATCTTACGGATGACATCATTTGGAAACAGGGTACGAGGATGCTCTGGTTCGATACCAGCTTGGTCACCTGAAAAAAGAAAAAAGTATACATCTTATTTATGTGTTATATATCTTATATACAATATATATGGTATATTTCTTATATGTATATTATATATCTTATATATTGCATATATATGTAAGGTAAAAAGTATATAAAAGTATACATCTTATATATGTGTTATATATCTTATATATTGCATATATATGTAAGGTCAAAGTATGTGTTATATAAATAGGACTTAATTTACATCATATATTTGGTGACCAACGTGACCGAAGATGTTACGGATGATATCTTCTGGAAACAGGGTACGAGGATGCCCTCGTACGATACCAAGCTGGGTCACCTAAAAAAAGAAAATAGTGTATACATCTTATATATGTGTCATATATCTTATATACTATATATATAGCATATATCTTATATGTATATTAAATATCTTATATATTGCATATATATGTAAGGTAAAAGTGTGTGTTAAATAAATAGGACTTCATTTACATCATATATTGGGGAACCCACGTGACCGATGATGTTACGGATGATATCTTCTGGATACACGGTACGAGGATGCCCTGGTTCGATACCAGGCTGGGTCACTCGAAAAAAGAAAAGGCATACATCTTATATATGTGTTATATATCTTATATGTATATTATATATCATAAATTGCATATATATGTGAGGTCAAAAGTGTGTGTTATATAAATAGGACTTCATTTACATCATATATTGGGGAACCCTCGTGACCGATGATCTTACGAATGACATCATCTGGAACAGGGTATGAGGATGCCCTGGTTCGATACCAGGCTGGGTCACCTGAAAAAAGAAAATAGAGTATACATCTTATATATGTGTAATGTAAGGTCAAAAGTGTGTGTTATACAAATAGGACTTTATTTACATCATATATTGGTTGACCAATGTGACCGATGATGCTATCGATGACATCTTCTCTATACAGGTTGTGAGGATGCCCTGGTTCGATACCAAACTTGGTCACCTAAAAAAAAGTATACATCTTATTTATGTGTTATATATCTTATATACAATCTATATAGTATATTTCTTATATATATCTTATATATCTTATATATTGCATATATAAGTAAGGTAAAAAGTATGTAAAAGTATACATCTTATCTATGTGTTATATATCTTATATATTGCATATATATGTAAGGTCAAAGAATGTGTTATATAAATAGGACTTCATTTACATCATATATTGGGTGACCAAAGTGACCGAAGATGTTACGGATGATATCTTCTGGATACACGGTACGAGGATGCCCTGGTTCGATACCAGGCTGGGTCACCCAAAAAAAGAAAAAGTATACATCTTCTATGTATAATGGGTGACCATCGTGACCGATGATGTTATGAGGACTTCATTTACATCATATTTTGGGGAACCCATGTTACCAATGATCTTACTTATGATATCTTCTGGATACACGGTACGAGGATGTCCTGGTCCGATACCAAGCTGGGTCACCTGAAAAAAACAAAAAGTATACATCTTATATATGTGTTATATATAGTATATATCGTATATGTATATTATATATCATATATTGCATATATATGTAAGGTCAAAAGTGTGTGAAATATAAATAGGACTTCATTTACATCATATATTGGGGAAACCACCTGACCGATAATCTTATAGATGATATCTTCTGGTTACACTGTACGAGGATGCCCTGGTTCGATACCAGGCTGGGTCACCTGAAAAAAGAAAAAAGTATACATCTTATATATGTGTTATAAATCTTATATATGTGTTATGTAAGGTCAAAAGTGTGTGTTATATAAATAGGACTTCATTTACATCATATATTGGGGAACCCACGTGACGGATGACCTTACGGATGACATCATCTGGAAACAGGGTACGAGGATGCCCTGGTTCGATACCAGGCTGGGTCACCAGAAAAAAGAAAAAGTATACATCTTATATATGTGTTATATATCTTATATACTTTACATATAGTATATATCTTATATGTATGTTATATATCATATATTGCATATATATGTAAGGTCAAAAGTATATAAAAGTATACATCTTATATATGTGTTATATATCTTATATATTGCATATATATGTATGGTCAAAGTATGTGTTATATAAATAGGACTTCATTTACATCATATATTGGGGAACCCATATGACCTATGATCTTACGAATAGCATCATCTGGAAAGAGGGTACGAGGATGCCCTGGTTCGATACCAGGCTGGGTCACCTGAAAAAAGAAAAAAGTATACATCTTATATATGTGTTATAAATCTTATATATGTGTTATGTAAGGTCAAAAGTGTGTGTTATATAAATAGGACTTCATTTACATCATATATTGGGGAACCCACTCGATGGATGACCTTACGGATGACATCATCTGGAAACAGGGTAGGAGAATGCCCTGGTTCAATACAATTCTGGGTCACCTGAAAAAAGAAAAAAGTATACATCTTATATATATTTTATGTAAGGTAAAAAGTGTGTGTTATATAAATAGGACTTCATTTACATCATATATTGGGGAACCCACGTGACCGATGATCTTACGTTTGACATCATCTGGAAACAGGGTTCGAGGATGCCCTGGTTCGATACCAGGCTGGGTCACCTAAAAAAAGAAAATAGAATATACATCTTAGATATGTGTCATATATCTTATATACTATATATATAGCATATATCTAATATGTATATTATATATCTTATATATTGCATATATATATAAGATCAAAAGTGTGTGTTATATAAATAGGACTTCATTTACATCATATATTGGGGAACCCAAGTGACCGATGATCTTACGGATGATATCTTCTGGATACACGGTACGAGGATGCCCTGGTTCGATACCAGGCTGGGTCACCAGAAAAAAGAAAAAGTATACATCTTATATATGTGTTATATATCTTATATACTTTACATATAGTATATATCTTATATGTATGTTATATATCATATATTGCATATATATGTAAGGTCAAAAGTATATAAAAGTATACATCTTATATATGTGTTATATATCTTATATATTGCATATATATGTATGGTCAAAGTATGTGTTATATAAATAGGACTTCATTTACATCATATATTGGGGAACCCAAATGACCTATGATCTTACGAATAGCATCATCTGGAAAGAGGGTACGAGGATGCCCTGGTTCGATACCAGGCTGGGTCACATGAAAAAAGAAAAAAGTATACATCTTATATATGTGTTATAAATCTTATATATGTGTTATGTAAGGTCAAAAGTGTGTGTTATATAAATAGGACTTCATTTACATCATATATTGGGGAACCCACGTGATGGATGACCTTACAGATGACATCATCTGGAAACAGGGTAGGAGAATGCCCTGGTTCAATACAATTCTGGGTCACCTGAAAAAAGAAAAAGTATACATCTTATATATATTTTATGTAAGGTAAAAAGTGTGTGTTATATAAATAGGACTTCATTTACATCATATATTGGGGAACCCACGTGCCCGATGATCTTACGTTTGACATCATCTGGAAACAGGGTTCGAGGATGCCCTGGTTCGATACCAAGCTGGGTCACCTAAAAAAAAATAGAGTATACATCTTATATATGTGTCATATATCTTATATACTATATATATAGCATATATCTAATATGTATATTATATTTCTTATATATTGCATATATATGTAAGATCAAAAGTGTGTGTTATATAAATAGGACTTCATTTACATCATATATTGGGGAACTCAAGTGACCGATGATCTTACGGATGATATCTTCTGGATACACGGTACGAGGATGCCCTGGATCGATACCAGGCTGGGTCACTCGAAAAAAGAAAAAGTATACATCTTATATATGTGTTATATATCTTATATACTTTATATATAGTATATATCTTATATGTATATTATATATCATATATTGCATATATATGTAAGGTCAAAAGTATATAAAAGTATACATCTTATATATGTGTTATATATCTTATATATTGCATATATATGTATGGTCAAAGTATGTGTTATATAAATAGGACTTCATTTACATCATATATTGGGGAACCCACGTGACATATGACCTTACGAATAGCATCATCTGGAAAGAGGGTACGAGGATGCCCTGGTTCGATACCAGGCTGGGTCACCTGAAAAAAGAAAATAGAGTATACATCTTATATATGTGTTATGTAAGGTCAAACGTGTGTGTTATACAAATAGGACTTCATTTACATCATATATTGGGTAACCAACGTGATCGATGATGTTACGGTGGATATCTTCTGGCTGCAGCGTACGAGGATGGCCTGGTTCGATACCAGGCCTGGTCACCTGAAAACAGAAAAAAGTATACATCTTATATATGTGTTATGCAAGGTCAAAAGTGTGTGTTATATAAATTGGACTTCATTTACATCATATATTGGGGAACCCACGTGACCGATGATCTTACGTTTGACATCATCTGGAAACAGGGTACGAGGATGTCTTGGTTCGATACCAGGGTGGGTCAACTGAAAAAGAAAAACGAGTATACATCTTATATATGGGTTATACATCTTATATATTACATATATATTATATATTGCATATATTGCATATATATGTAAGGTCAAAAGTGTGTGTTATATAAATAGGACATCATTTACTTCATATATTGGTTGACCAATGTGACCGATGATGCTATGGATGACATCTTCTGTATACAGGTTGTGAGGATGCCCTGGTTCGATACCAGGCTTGGTCACCTGAAAAAAGAAAAACGTATATATCTTATTTATGTGTTATATATCTTATATACTATATATATAGTATATTTCTTATATGTATATTATATATCTTATATATTGCATATATATATAAGGTCAAAAGTATGTGTTATATATATAGGACTTCATTTACATCATATATTGGGTGACCAACGTGACCGATGATGTTACGGATGACATCTTCTGGAGACAGGGTACGAGGATATCCTGGTTCTATACCAGGCTGGGTCACTCCAAAAAAGAAAAAAGTACACATCTTATATATGTATATTATATTTCTTATATATTACGTATATAGTATACATCTCATATATGTGTTATATATTTTATATATTGCAAATATATGTAAGGTCAAAAGTATAAAAAGTATACATCTCATATATGTGTTATGTATCTTATATATTACATATATATATAAGGTCAAAAGTTTGTGTTTTATAAATAGGACTTCATTTACAACATATATTGGGGAACCCACGTGACCGATGATCTTACGGATGACATCATCTGGAAACAGGGTAGGAGGATGCCCTGGTTCGATACCAGGCTAGGTCAACTGGAAAAAGAGAAAAAATTATACATCTTGTATGTATATTGGGTGACCAACGTGACCGATGTTGTTATGAGGACTGCATTTACATCATATATTCTGGAACCCACTTGACCGATGATCTTAAGGATGACATCATCTGGAAACAGGGTACGAGGATGCCCTGGTTCGATACCAGGGTGGGTCACCTGAAAAAAGAAAATAGAGTATACATCTTATATATGTGTTATATATCTTATATACTATATATATATATTTTATATGTCTTATATATTTCATATATGTAAGGTCAAAAGTGTGTGTTATATAAATAGGACTTCATTTACATCATATATTGGGGAATATATGTCACCAATGATCTTACGAATGATATCTTCTGGATACAGGGTACGAGGATGCCCTGGTTCGATACCAGGCTGGGTCACCTGAAAAAAGAAAAAGTATACATCTAATATATGTTTATATATCTTATATACCATATATATATAGTATATGCCTTACATATTGCATATATATGTAATGTCAAAAGTGTATGTTATATAAATCGGACTTCATTTACATCATATATTGGGTGACCAACATGACCAAGGATGTTACGGATGACATCTTCTGACATCTTCCGGATACAAGGCACTAGGAGGCCCTGATTCGAAAAATGGCTGGGTCACCTGAAAAAAGAAATAAAAGTATACATCTTATATATGGGTTATATATCTTATATACTATATATATAGTATATATCTTATATGTATAATATATATCTTATATATTGCATATATATGTAAGGACAAAAGTGTGTCTTATATAAATAGGACTTCATTTACATCATATATTGGGGAACCCACGTTACTGATGATCTTAAAAATGACATTATCTGGAAACAGGGTACTAGGATGCCCTGGTTCGAAACCAAGCAGGGTCATCTGAAAAAGAAAAAAGTTTACATCTTATATGTATATTATATATCTTATATATTGCATATATATGTAAGGTCAAAAGTGTGTGTTATATAAATAGGACTTCATTTACATCATATAATGGTTGACCAACGTGACCGATGATGTTACGGATGACATCTTCTGGATACAAGGTGTGAGGATGTCCTGGTTCGATACGAGGCTGGGTCACCTGAAAAATGAAAAAAGTATACATATTATATGTATATTATAAATCTTATATATTGCATATATATGTAAGGTCAAAAGTGTGTGTTATATAAATAGGACTTCATTTACATCATATATTGGGGAACCCACGTGACCAATGATCTTACGGATGACATCATTTGGAAACAGGGTACGAGGATGCCCTGGTTCAATACCAGGCTGGGTCACCTGAAAAAAGAAAAACGTATACATCTTATATGTATATTGGGTGACCAACGTGACCGATGATGTTATGAGGACTTCAATTACATCATATATTGGGGAACCCACATGACAGACGATCTTTTGGATGACATCATCTGGAAACAGGGTATGAGAATGCCCTGGTTCGATACTAGGCTGGGTCACCTGAAAAAAAAAGTATACATCTTATATGTATATTATATATCTTATATATTGCATATATATGGATGGTCAAAGTGTGTGTTATATAAATTTGACTTCATTTACATCATACATTGGTTGACCAACGTGACCGATGATGTTACGGATGACATCTTCTGGATACAGGGTGTGAGGATGCCCTGGTTCGATACCAGGCTGGGTCACCTGAAAAAAGAAAAAAGTATATCTTATTTATGTGTTATATATCTTATATGCTATATATATAGTATATAACTTATAAGTTTATTTTATATGTAATATAGTGCATATATATGTAAGGTCAAAAGTATAAAAAAGTATACATCTTATATATGTGTTATATATCTTATATATTGCATATATATGTAGGGTCAAAAGTTTGTGTTATATATATATTGTTTCCATGGTGATTGAAGAAAGTGGAAGAAGGGCTCTGGCGAAAATGTCCCAGAAACCGACAACTTGCTTAATGTTACGCCCACAACAACCGCAGGTTTATGTGTTACGCCTGTACGTACTCGTGAAGTAGTTTCGAGCGGAAGCGGAAGCCAAGGAAACGGAGAAGTCGGCCGGAAGAGTTTGCCGGTTAGAGACGTTGTAAACTGTACTTGTGGGAAGAAGAGAGAGTCGGCAGCGAAAGACAAGGGGGATTGGGTCCAGTGCGACCTTTGTAGGTGCTGGTCCCACCCTTCTTGCTACAGAATTGCGCAGAGCGTTGTAGCTAAAGAGGAGGTGCCTTTCTACTGCTTCTTTTGCCAAATGGAGTGGATTTTAAAGCAAACCAAGGAGGATTGCAGACACTGCAAAAGACTTGAGCCAGCAGAGAAGGAGTACAAGTTACTGGAAGAGAAGAACGAAGATATGAAGGCAGAGATGGCTCGGTTGGAGAGAATTATGGTCGGAAAAGAGGATATAATAGGAGAGCTTGAAAAGGATTTAGGGGAGCAAAAGAAGGATATCGACGAGGTCACACCAGCAAAAGACAGGGAAGTTAACCAACTTCAGGAAGGTCTGAGAGAGCAGAAGAAGGCTGTGGAAGAGCAGAAGAAAGTGGTTGAAGAACTGAGGGCGATCATTGAGAAAGAGAAACCACCTCAGCTCTGGACAGAAATAGTTAAGAAAAGCAGACCTAGCAGTAAGATAACAAAAACAGAAGGCCACAAGAGAAGAAAAAGGGAAATAAAGACAAAGATAAGGGAAGAGAAAGCGTGAAGAAAGCTGAAGACAGAGGCCACTCAGAAGACTGCCAGAGGACACCAAAGAAGGAGGTGAGGAAGCTTTGGGGAACGTGCAAAGCCCAGCATATAGGCCAGGTTAAAAATCGAATTCTTAGTTTTGTCGATAAAATCGAAGACCTATCCATTTTTCGAAATTTTAAGCGGCGGGATGGGAAAGATATTTGGTGGTTCGAGATTTCAGGCAATGAGTCAGTTTTGACTGAGCTAGAATCTAAATGGAAACACGATTATTGGAAATTAGAGAAAGTCTACTCCATCCAGAGGTCTCCTTTTTTAGAGAATCCTGCACAGGAGACCCAGCGGCCGACTTAGACCTCCTACAACCAAATTTGAGGAGTTTAGATTCCTCTATGTCAAATTTAATTAATTTTAATGATAATGTAATCAGTAAGCTTAGTTTTCTTTATTGGAACGTGCAGGGATGGACCAATTCTGATAAAGGGGAAATAGGACGTAGTGTTAGGCCAAATGATATAAGGGCTAAGGTTATAGCTGTCTTACAACCTGATATCCTTGCTTTAACTGAGACTTGGTTACAGGGGAATGAGTCTGTGAAAGTAAACAACTATAGGTGGATAGGGAACAACCGAAAGCAATGCCATAGTAGAGCTATGCGAGGATCTGGAGGAGTAGGCCTCTTAGTAAATAATAAGGTGTTTACGAAATATAATGTCCAAGTGTTAGATGAATCCCGAGAAGATGTCCTTTGGGCACTGTTGAATCCTATTACAGAATCAGAAGCAATGGAGAGTATAGTAGTATGTGTTTGTTACCTGCCCCCACTTACTAGTTCCAGAGGTGACAATCCTGATACCTTCAATGATAGCATAATTGACTCTTTGCACCACTATTATAACCTTGGATGTGTAACTATCTGTGGGGATCTGAATGCTAGATGTGGAATAGAAACTGACTTACATGAGGACCTTGTTATTTATATACCTAGCAGAAAACCTATTGATGAACATAGAAACCGCAGTGGGGATATGTTGTTACAACTGTTGAGAGACTGTAAGCTGTGTATGCTAAATGGTAGGTCTGATAGTGGTAATTTTACTTGCATATCATCAAAAGGGCGACCAGTAGTAGACTACTGCATAGTACAAGCTGATTACTTCCAGAGTATATCAAACTTCACTGTCAGAACTATATCAGAGTTCTTAGATAATTATAGAATTGTAGATGCAGAAAGATTACCTGATCACTCACTACTTAGCTGGTCATTAGAAATGTCAGTGCCATTATGTGCAAGTACAATAGAAGAGAAAGAAAGTGGGAAGGTGCACGTACTGATCACTGAGGAATACCTAGCGGACAAGGAAGATGAACTAAATGCTATTAACAATGATATAAATGGTCTGACAAGCAACGATGATCAGGAGACACTGGACCAAGTATATGACAACCTTGTGACCACACTAAGAGATGCTGGTGTTCAAAGAAACAGGAGGAGCAAAAGGAAGAGGAAACTGAAGAAAAGTCACCCATGGTGGAACAGAGAGCTATGGAAAAGGAAGAAGGATTTTAGGAATGCTGAAAGATTATGGTTGCAATGTAAGGACAAGGAGAAGCGAAGGGCACTGAGAGAAGTGTATACATTGAAGAGGAGAGAATACTCTAGGGCAATCAAACAGGAGAAGAGAAACTTCAATGAAATGAGAGGGAGGGATATGCAAAAACAACTGCAGTCTAACCCGCAGAGGTTGTGGAAGGAGCTAAAGAAGATAGGAATAACCGGGAAAAAGCAAAATGCCCTCCCAAAGAAAGTAAGAAATGAAGACGGAGAGGTGGTAGCTGGAAGATCCAACATTAGGGAGTAGGGGGAGCATATTTTGAAAAGCTGCTCAACCCTAACAGCCAACCTACCCAGAGTAACCCAGTGGATACACAT
Organism: Chondrosia reniformis; assembly: GCA_947172415.1. Classification (NCBI taxonomy): domain Eukaryota; kingdom Metazoa; phylum Porifera; class Demospongiae; order Chondrillida; family Chondrillidae; genus Chondrosia; species Chondrosia reniformis. The sequence goes on along the minus strand of OX359199.1, from coordinate 3,577,728 downwards.
GGCACAGTTCTAGGTAGTGGAAAGACCTCTGAAGCCAGCCAGTCATTACTTAACAAAGAAGTAGAAGAAGAAGAGGTATCAATGGCTCTGAACCAAATCAAGATCAGGAAAGCAGCAGGAAACGATGAGATGATAGCTGAAATCCTGAGGCACCCAAGATGCCTAAAGGTCACAGCGGCACTCTTCAAGAAGTGCTTCCAGCTGAAAAGAATACCAACTCAGTGGCGTGTTGGCATAATAGTACCCATCCCAAAACAAGGAGCTAAGGATCAAATGGACACAAGCCAGTACAGAGGAATAACCTTGCTGTCTGTAATGTACAAAGCCTTCTGCAGAATTCTAGGAAGTAGATTAGTGGGAATTATTGAAAGTGAGAAACTGTTAAGTGATGAACAGAATGGATTTAGGAAGGGAAGAGGATGTATAGACCATGTACTAGCGTTAAACCTGTTAAGTGAAATCAGAATGAAAGCCAAGAAGGAGACTTACATGTGCTTCATAGACTTGAAGAAAGCATACGACTCAGTAGAGAGAGATCGTTTATGGGGTAAATTAGAGAGTATGGGTATCCAAGGAGGCTTCTTAGACATACTCAAAGAAATATACCGTGATGTAAAGTGCCAAGTGAAAGTAAATGAGGATATCAGCAGGCAATTCAGTGTTGGAAGAGGCTTGAGACAGGGATGTGTCTTGTCTACAACATTATTTAGTCTTTTTATCGATGATATTGGAAGCTCACTAAAGGATAACAGCAGGGGCGTTGACCTGGGAAATAGCAAAATGTCCCATCTACTATATACTGATGACTTAGTACTTATGGAAGCCAACGGAGAGGATCTGCAGAAGAGTTTGGACGTAGTAGGCTCTTGGTGTGATGCTAACTCCTTGATAATTAACAATAACAAGTCAGGAGTATTACATGTTAGACCTAAAAAGAAACCGAGAACGACCCAAGTATTCACCATCAAAGGAGTACCAGTTGAAATTAGAGACTCATATACCTATCTAGGCAATCCTATTACTGAGCATTTGGATACTAGAGCGATGATGGAAGATCGCCTGACAAAATGTAAAAGAGCCCTTAGCGCTCTAATCTGCAAGTGCAGAGATTTTGACCCCCAATTCTTGTTGTTTAGCAAACTGTATGACACCCTGGTAACCACAGTCATAGACTATGGAGCAGAAGTGTGGGGGACAAGGGCAGTAGATAGGTCAGTAGACAGGGTACAGAATAGGGCCATTAGAGGATTTCTAGGGGTAGGTATCCATCATCCTATTACAGCCTTAGAAACTGAATGTGGCTGGATATCAACTAGGTGTAGAGTGAGACTTAAAGTATTAATGTATTGGAGGAAGCTCTTAATTATGCCAGATACCATAGTGATTAAAAAGATAATTAACCATATTCTAGCCTGGGACATAAAGATGAGATGGATTCTTAAGATAAATGACATCTTTGACTGCTGTCAGTACTGCTAGTACTGAAACTCCCATTGTGGCCCTCATCCTGGATGGTGGGTTACCGGCCATACCATCTGATGTATTAAAAAGAATCCAAAGCAAGTCTTACGTGGAGCTGTGTGAATTATTACCTGAAAGGATTCAGGAGTCTTTCCTCAACCCCAATGGAAAGAAAAAGAAGGCCCCTGCTATTGACAAGTTTTTTGATTGGATGTTGGCCTTTTGTACATACAGCCAAGCCCTCTTTTCTGTCAATCCTTTTATTGGAGGGGAACTTTTGACTTTTGTCGGGACTGTCACAAGGCTAGCCAGGGACCACCCGGGATTGGCCTGGGCCACTTACCAAAAGGCATTTAGAGCTAATGTGGTTGCATATCCATCAATAAAATGGAACAAGCTGGACCAGAAGGTGTGGACGTTTAGCACAGTGAAAGCAGCTCAACTGGTCCAGTCCAGCCAACTGCCTCAGAAAAGGAGGGCTCCAAATTCCACCACCTGTGATAGGTGGAATGAGGGCACCTTCTGTCCTTTCAAGGCATGCAAGTTCCAAGCTCCACTGGCCTAAGCCCCCAGCATAAGGCACCAGCCTGCCCGTCCGGATCAAGACACTACACAGGCTCTGCTAGCCATGTAATAAAGAAGGGCCCAATGCCCAATAGCATTTAGGGCAGTACTTAGAAATACATGCATCATATATAATGCTATAATCGTTATATTTATTATAACATGCATTTCCCTGATGGTCAAAGCAACCTTATAAGGTTGGTAGAGTATATCTGTAAAAGCCACCTCATGGAGGATATTAATTTATACATTAATTGCAACTCACCTTATATTAAATTATTATATACATGCAGTACAAGTTACAATATTCTAAGGTAATCTAATATAAATAATATAAATAATTCATATGACTCTAGGAAAGGACCTAGCAACAAAATGGGCATAGCATCATAACGTTTAGAAATAGGTCTCAGTTTGGTAGAAAACGGAGGACAAAGTCTACATATAAAATGCCATAGGATTATAGAAAAGCTGTAGAAAATTTATATTGCAACCAAGTGTTATATTTATAAAAATTATCAGTTTGTAAGATCACTGTGAAAGCGATAGCGATATATATTATGGGACATGTGTAAGACAAATGTCTGGCGAAATATTGCTTAATTAAAGTTGCAAAATAAGCTTACGATTGCAAAATCTGGTGATGTATTGTGATGTTTCTCTAGTGCGTCACTAGCACTCTTATATGTTGCTCCGTACATACTTAATGTATTTTCCTGTCATGTTGCGAAAACGTTGCCCCCTTGTTGTAAAAGAAGATCATCCTTTCGAGAACAGCTATGACAAGTCTACGAGAAAGATCTATAGAATAAAGGAGTTGTAGCGAAGGTTAGATAAAGCGTAGTTGTATACGTTTCCATTAAGTGTGAGGCAGAATTGTCCCTATATTCATGCAAAAGAAATTCGTTTAGTCGACCGTATTAAAACTTAATTTAAGCTCTGTCTTCTCTTCTTTTGTTTTTTGTTCATATTTTTACTTGTCCATGTGTAGCGTTAGTTGCCATCATTATGAGAATAAAGCCTTGTTGAACGTCAGCAATGTGAATTTACTAATTTCCTACTCCTGTATTACTGATTAGGACCTCCAGGTTGAAACGTCCAGGATTAGTAAATTTATGTTACTGATATTCTACAAAGCTTTATTCTTATCCATGTGTGTACGTTTTCCATGTGTACATACATGTACAGTAGAATCTTATAACGAAATTGCTCATAGTGAATGTCAAAGTATAGTGAAGTTATTTCCTGGCTAATTACACTGAAGTACACTATACAGTGAAAATTAAAAATTTAAGAGGGCCAAGTGACTATACAATATGAAAATTACAATCAAGTTCTAGCTACACATGCAGTGCAAGTTACAGTTTTAAAGAGCTCCAAGTGACCCATAGGTTAATCAGTATTTTAAACAGTACAAGACTTTAGTCACACTGTTGCAGGCTTTCAAATCCTCAACTACTGCATAGAGAGTAGTAGTTGATACAGATCACTCCAATTGCTAGGTAGAACACATGGCCTACCAATTACCTTTTCACGCCTTAGTATAGACTGAAGATGATGCACCTGCATGCCATATATCAACAAAGATTCCAGTCTTAAAGGGGTCTCAGCTAATAAACACAGCAGATTTCATTTGCCTTGTGAGGGAGCTAAGAACACCGACGGTTGGTTGCATGCATTCGCATAATCAACAGGGTTAGAAACCATTTTGTAACTTGTACACAAGGACATAAAAGGCCAAGACCTTTGTATATGTGTGTCATATGATGTCCCTTGTGTGCATAGTCTCCATACATATCCATATATGGATACAAATGTCTCCTGCTGTGAATGTCTCCATTGCTGGCCACCCGGTTCATTCGTCTCCAGAATGAAGGGCACCGCAGCGGTAGTCCATCTCTGTTACCCAGCTCAGCCTTAAAGTTCATTCACCACTAAAAGTTAAAGCCTTCCCAGTTATGTTGGCTGATCACCCAAACAATGCCAGGGTTGGTCAATTGCTAACTGTTTTGGTGGAAGGGATTAGAATTAGTCTGATGAAATCAGACCCAAAACTTACGCAATACTTGCTCCAGTAAGGGTCTGACAACTAACGGACGGTTTGCTGTTGTACGGTCGCAATTAACACCGACCATTCTGTGGTCAACAACCTTCCATATTTGGTAATTGGAATGTAAACATTGCCGTCCTTATTAATGATTAACAAGTGTGTAAAGTACAAGACTAAATGGCAGTCCACTCAAGTTATATACAGAACAAATTCACGCAGCACTTGATAGGTGTTGGACAATTTGCTTGTAGGGTAGTTCCTCATGGTCGGCCATTCTTAAGAAGGATAATCAACTTGTTGTCAATCCAAAGGGCACCCCATCACCACATTTGCCTAAATGTAGACTGGTGGTCAACTTTTGTAGATTCCTGGAATGGAATCACCTTTCTCACCCTGATGCAGCAGGTGGTCCCATCCATGAATATATTCACTGATACATCAGGCAATTTTAGTTGTGGGGCAATCAGGGGTAACTTGTGGTTACAAGTACAATGGCTTTAAGAGTGGGACTCAGTGAACATCATGGCAAAGAATTGGTCCCTGTGGTTCTTGCTTGTGCTATTTGGGAAAGCCGATGGTCAGGGCATCATGAGCTGCATTTACACGACAATCTTTAAACTGGTTTAAAGATTGGTTACCCTGTAATTGTGATTAACTATCAATGTATAAACAGTTTAAACCGGTGGATTAAGTAATCTAGTTCTGCATGTAAACAATTTAAACTAGCTTTAATTTTGGCAGCATAGTGACGCCCGTTTCCATCATTCTATAATACCTGTTAGAAGAAGTCCGGGTTGGTCCCATGAACAGATTTTAGCTCTTATTCGGGTTTGGTCAGACCAAACCATCCAAAATATGCTCAAAGGGGCTACTAGAAATACTGAGATTTATCAAAGAATTGCAGAAAGACTATGTAGTGAAGGTGGTTTCAGTCAAAATGCAAAGCAATATAAGGAAAATTGATAAACCCAAGGCAGTTTTATAAAGATTTAAGAGATGGCCATGAAAAAGTGGGCACAATAGGGACGATTGGCCATAATTTGACCTACCGTAGTTCCGGAAATTTTTGTGTTCGGAAATTTTCGTGGGAAACATTTTCGTGTTAAAATATTTTCGTGGTCTGGGGGCTACCATGATTGTTGCTGCTAGTACGTACTTCCGACGAAAGTGAGCCCTTTGGGTCCAGTAAACCGTCCTTGCGCTGCAGGTATCGCAGCAGGGCCATTTTGGCCCCGCTCAGCTGTGTTGCATTTACATATACGTAGATTGTATAACGTGTTATTATTCGTTGTTAAAAATATTTTGTTTAATAAGCTTGCACAAAACGTCTTCTACGAGATATGGCCTTGAAAAATTGATGGTCAACAAGAGTCGATCGGAAATCGGTTAACCAGATATCTATAAGAACCAGCCAAGTAGTTCAAGTTTACTTAGGGGCGCCTGGCGCCCCGCGAGACTTTTAAACTGGAACTCCTTGTTAGTGTTATTTTTATTATTCTTAATTTCATTATAATTATTTTATTATTATTATTATTATTACTATTACTAATATTATTTATTTTTATTTATTATTAATATTATAATTCTCATTAATCATATTTTTATCATATTTATTTTCACTTTTTATCATTATTTTTAGTATTTTTAGTAGTAGTAGTGTATTATATTTATTGTTATTATTATATTATTATTTTTTATTATAGTTTTTATTGGTATTTTATTATTTTTATTATTAGTATTTTTATTGCTTTTATTATTTATTATTATTATTATTATTATTATTATTGTTATTTCTATAATTGTTGTTTCTATTACTATTATTAATATTATTATTTCTATTTTTATTTATCAATATTGCTATTATTATTATTGTTATTGTTATTGTTATTGCTATTGTTATTGTTATTGGCAGAAGCAGTGGCAGTGGCAGTGGTAGTAGTAGTAGTAGTATAATTATTACCTTAGTTATTTTTATTATCACTAGCAGGTCAAGGAACGGGATAGAGTCATCTGTCTCCTCCATGGTGAACTGGATGTTTCCATGTCTTCCATTAAGGGAAAAGAGAAAATCCTCCAGCTGATCCCTACCCTGGTTCCAGATGACAAAGGTGTCATCTACATAATGTAGCCAGAGCCTGGGTTTAGAGCCAGCCTCCTAGAGGGCTTTGTTTTCAAACTCTTCCATGAAGATGTTTGCCACCACTGGAGTGAGAGGAGAGCCCATGGCTGTCCCATCCTTCTGCTCAAAGAACTTGTTACCGTACTGGAAGTACATTGTCCTAAGACAGAGTTCTGTAAGCGTTGTGATGGTGGGAGGGTCCAGAGTGGTCCAGTCTGATAGGGTGTTGCCTTCCCTCAGCCTCCTGTCAATGATCTCTAAGGAGAGATCTATAGGTACCTTGGTAAACAGGCTCTTCACATCAAAGCTGATTAACTTATCTTTGTTCTCTACTTGTAATCCCCTGATTTTCTTCACAAAGCCCTCCGAGTTCCTCACAAAGTAAGGAGTGTACCCCCACAAGGGTGACAGGATATTAGCCAGATATCTGGATAGGTGGTAGGTAGGGGAGTTTATAGAGAAAACAATAGGTCTTAAGGGGTAACTGGCCTTATGGATCTTCGGGAGTCCATATAACTGGGGTGTAGAGCTTTGTTGGTTCTGAACCCTCTTCTTCAGATCATTGGGGAGTTTGCCATTTTCCTCCATTGACCGTAAAACTTCAGTTACCTTCCGTTCTATTTTCAATGTTGGGTTTTTGATTGGTTGATAGCTTGTATCATCCAAAAGCACAACGAGCACATGCAACAAGTATATATAACTAGTACATACAATTAGTACATACAACTAGTACATACACCTAGTACCTACAACTAGTAAATATAGCTAGTACTAGTATATACAACTAGTACATACAACTAGTACATATAACTAGTACATATAACTAGTACATACAACTAGAAAATAGAACTAGTACATACATCAAATAACTAGTTCACACAACTAGGACATACAACTAGTACATACTACTAGTACGCACAACTGGGTGGGTACAGCCCGAAACAGGCCCTCCACTTCCAACTGTCACAACCATAGCTTTAATCAAATGTTGGTGGGTACAGCCTGAAACAGGCCCTCCACTTCCAACTGTCACATCATTGTTTTAATCAAATGTTGATGGGTACAGCCCATCACAGGCCCTCCACTTTTGCCATGTACGTATATCTGTTTACAGCCTTGTAGCTATTGTAGAAGCTCCATAATCATTACAATCGTATCGATTTTTTATGCTACGTATATATATATCTGTTTAGTAGTGAAATGTACGTACATACGTACGTACACTTTTGCTCAACATACAATGAATATTGCAGTGTATGAAGGCTACAGGGTTAAGATATTGAAATTCACCGTGTTACAAGTGTACTGCATACACATATTGCATCAGTTCGGTGACGTTCTGCAATTCTACAAAGTCTTGTAAGCCAAGGTTAACTTGATCGTACACAGAGAAGACTGCCCAGTCCCACCAAAATCTCGTGAAGGCGTGGTCAATTCTATCAATGCAATTATAACGTATACTTTTTGGAGGGAACTCACCAATATCGCCATTCACGAAGGAAACGGTTCTTTTGACTATTACATATGCGTAAGCGTGCAAAATCCTTATACCTTGTAGAAGTAACTCACCAATTGTTTTTGATTTATTAGGCTGTTAAAGTTGGAGCAACGCTTCCTTTCAGCAGCTTTAGTGAAGGGTATAGTGCCAGTAAGACTCAAAATAAAACTTGCATTTTATTTACAACAACTGATTATATTATATAGTGTCAATTGAATATGGAATGTCTTACTATAGGAAGACATTTATATGCTGTAAGCAATTAAAGTAAGATAACATTACATTTCAATGCTTTTGATACTGAGTTTGGGCTTGGGATGAAAAATCTGTTTTTATTTAGGCAGCATTTAACAGAAGATCCTGGGTGTGTAGTGGCAATAAACACATTATCATCATTGATCAGTAAGTATTTTGGTAAGAAGATTTATATATTTGTATAATTACCACTTTTTGTCTTTTGTTTAGATTCAACCCACATGCCATTGTTCGGAATTCATGGCTACATACCTATCAAGATAGACTTCAAAAGAATTAGCTGCTAAAGAATTTATTTTAATCACTTTTTCTATTTTAATTGTATATTGACAAATTTCCAGATTTAATTTTAATGAATAAATATTCATTGAAAGCTCTACATATTAATTAATATTCATAAACTATGAATATAAATTAATAATAATATTCACAGTTTCATAACTAGTACTAGAACATACAACTACTTCATACAACTGGTACATACAACGAGTAACGAGTACATACAACTAGAACATATAACTAATACATACAACTTGTACTTACCATTAGTACATACAACTAGTCCATACATAATAGTTTTGTTTAACTTGTTTCTGTCATTTTCTTCATCTGTAGGGATACTAGGATCCCACAAGATTTTGACAGACCTATTCTCATAGACTGGTTTTGCTTCTAGTTTGTACCAGGGCTCTTCCTGCTTGAATCCATATTCTTTCAACAATCTCCACAAAACTATCAGTATTGCCCGGTCATGCCTCTTTTTGTAGAGAGAAAATCCTTTTGGCTCATATATGTTTAGTATGTGTTTGACTGTTTCCATAGCCTTGCGACATTCTCTGCACAGTAGGAGGCTAGAATTCCTCAAAATCCTAATTTGGTATCACCTAGTGTGCAGCACATCATCTTGGGCTGCAAGAATCAGAGCCTCAGATTGAGGTCTGAGTCTCCCCTCAGAAAGCCACACATAAGACTCCCTATTTGTGACTTGTTTGTGGTATGAGCCCTGGTGAGACGTTTCGGCTAGGTTATTTTTTAACCTTTCAGTCTGAGCCTCCTGGAGCTCACGTGCCACTCTCCTCCATTCTCTTACACTATTTTGTGAGGGATCAGTCTTTAGCCACATTTCCGGTTCTAGTTCTATTTCGTGGCTTCCCAGTATAAATCTGGCTTCTTTCAAGACAGTCCTCTTCTGCTTTGAGCACTACAGCCACTTTTGGTGTTTACCCACAACAGCTGCGAGTGGATCATTGGTAGTATGGAAGTATCTTGCCAGATTCACAACAGCCCTGTCATGATCCAAAGAAAAACTACAGAGCCCTCTACCACCTTGAGAGTGAGGCAAGTTCACTCTCTCAATGGCAGAGTTATAGTGATGACACTGGTACTTTCTCATGATCTTTCTCACCATTCAGTCCAGTTTTGGAAGCTCACTTTGAGTCCACCTCAAAACTGGGTAAGGGTATCTGAACAGAGAGGCACACAACATGTTAGAGGCTTCTGCAGCATTCTTCCATTTAGGTGAGAGCTCCACACTTTGGGGAGTCTCCTCCTCAATTCATTGATCAAGCAAGCTTTGATCATGCTGTCATCTACCTCAAACAGTTGTTCTAGCCCTAGGTACTTATAGGTAGTACCCTTCTCAAGGCTCCTTATGGATTCTTCACTGCGTTTAGGGTTGTCTGCGCCAGCCAGAACCTTCCCCTTTTGCATGTGAGCTGTTCCACACTTTCTCACTCCACACCTCATGCCAATGGCATTTGAGGTTTTCTCCACACATACCATGGCTTCTCTGAGTTTATCAGGCCCTCCAGCATATATCTTAATTTCATCCATGTACAACAAGTGTGACATGGTGTTCCTTTCCCCAATATGCCAGAGGGTATATCCCTTGGTTCTGTTAAGAACTTGGGATATGGGAGCTATGGCCAGACAAAAGAGGAGTGGCGATAAGGATTCCCCTTGGAATAGTCCCCTTTCATATTTTACAGGGGTGCTCCTAACCACCTTCCCCGCAGTCCTCAACTCAAGCACAGTATCCCAGTGTTTGGAGAAGAGATCTATAGATTTCCAGATCCAACCTGGGCACTTGATGGTTTTTAGCACCCTTATCACCCACTTATGAGGGACTCTGTCATATGCCTTCTCATAATCGATCCATGCCACACTAAGTGGCTTGCCCATAATTTTGGCATCTAGACTGATTGTTTGATCCAGCAGTGGACAGCCCACACAGCCCCACCTCTCTTTTCTCATGTCCTTTTGGGCCATAGGCAAAACATAATTAGTGTAGGTGTAAGTGAGTAGTTCTGACGAAATGTATGCTGTGATAGCCTTGTACATTGTGTTGAGACACGCAATAGGTCGGTAGTTTGCCGCACTTTTCGGGGTCATCCTTTCTGGGGATGAGTAGAGTGCTACCCCTTGTAAGCCAGTCTGGGATGGACAGATCTCCGCTCACCACCCTCCGTAGTACATCTGCCAAGGCAGACTGTGCAGAGGGGAGTGCTTTCCACCAAAAAGTGTGGATGCCATTCAGCTCAGGGGCTGACCAGCTTTTTGCCTTTTTCAAGGCTTTCCTCAGATTGGCCTAATCAATGCTATCGACCCTTCAGAGGAAGTTCTACCCACCCTCTTTTGGTTTCCTTTAGCCATTCTTTCACCCCTGGGTCGTATTTGTTGACCTTACCAACAGTACCTACAATCTTTGTCCAAAGGTCTCTTACTACCTCAATTGAGGGAGCTTCATTGGAGGTTGGAACATTGCCATTCATCCGGAACTTCCTTTGGGTATTCCAAAGGTGATTTTGTTCCTGGAATTTCCTGCATTCAGCCTATCTTCGCTCTTGTAGGGTCCAGACCCTGAGTTTCCCTGGTGTCTGTTCTTGAGCTCAGATCAGCACATTCAGGTTTAATGAATGGAACTCCCTCCTAAGCTTTCTTCGGAGTACTTTCTGGTGTTTGGTCATAGGATTGTTATTCTGTTGATGCACTATTTCCACATCCAACCAGGCAAGTAGTCTTCTAAACCTAAGGCCCTTGGCCTTCCTGTCACTTCTGTGACCTTCCTGTCCCTTACTACCCTTCTGATTGTCTGATTTTCTTCCCTGGTTGCATGGCTGCGATTCGTAGGTTGTTTTTCCCCTCACAGCCATATCAACAGAGTAGACCAGACAGTTCAGGTGCCAGGCCGACCTAGGGCCTTCCTGCCACTCTTTCTCCACCCAATCATTGGCCTCCTGAAGCAGTGCCGTATCAACATGGTTGAGCCGCACCGCCCCACAGGGTTTTCTATCAGAGAAATCTCCAAGTCTCTTTCGTAGACAGGCATCTTTGGCTTTGCCTAAAATTTGCATCAGTCCTAGTTAGGGTGGCTACACCACGAGAGTCAGGTTCCACAAGGTTTAGTCTCGATTCTACTAACTCTTGCAGTTAGCGCTACCTTTGTGATTTTATGGTCTGGCATTGCCGCATTCCAAGCCTGGTAAAACTGCTCGGCATACCCCTTTTCCATGGGCTTACTTTCTCGGTAGAGCTCCATGAGGATATTATCCCTCTGAAGGTTCCAAATCGCCCCAGGATCATTCTCCTTCTAGAGGCATCCTGTGGTACATCATTAACCAAATCTAAATCTCGGCTACCAGTTACTTGCAGTACTCCGTCTCCTACCAAGTTCCTTTTGGCTTGGCAGGCAAAGATTCGACAGGTCTGAGGCAAATGTAGGCATTTGCTCAGCCATTCCTGCTCTAAACACTTCTCTTTTGGGTTGAGATCACTCATAGTAATCGATTAGTGCCCTAGTCATTTCCTCGGTCAAGAGGGCTGCTTGGCCCCTCACGGGGACCAAAGAAGGGCTATTATATTCAGGTACATCTACCTGTTAGGCACCAGTGGAATCACCTATTCTGGTTGACCCAGGGTTTTCTTCACCACTGGTGTGCCTAGGCTACAGCCTGGTTTGAAAATTTTCATTCTCGTGAAGCAACGTAACCCAGTGAAACTGCAAGACGGGCGGCTAGCCCATACTGGCAGGGAGCCACAGGATGCCACATGAGGGGCTAAGCACCCTGCTCCATCGGGGGGTTGAATTGGACAAAACCCATCCTCTTGTCAGCTCGGCACCACAGCCTCCCATTCCCACGACGTCAGATTCTAACCTCAACATTTGTTAGCTTGATGAAGTCTGGTACTCTTAGCATCTAGTACATAAAACTAGTACATCCAACTAGTACATCCAACTAGAACATACAACAAGTACTACTTTTATATAGAACATAGAACTGGTACATAGAAATAATACATAGAACTTATACGTATTTCTAGCACATATAACTAGTACATACAACTAGAACATACAACTAGTACATATGACTAGTAACTAGTACATACAACTAGTACACACTGCTAGTACATACCACTAGTAAATATAACTTGTTCTAGTACATACAACTGGTACAAACAATGGGAACATACAACTAGACTATACAACTAGTAACTAGTAAGTGCAACTAGTATATACAACTAGTACATATCACTAGTAACAAGTACATACAACTAGTACATACGACTACTACATACAACTAGTACATACAACTAGTAAACATAACTAGTATCAGTACATACATCTAGTACAAAAAACTAGTACATCGAACTAGTAATTATAACTAGTACTAGTACATACAACTAGAACACAATGCTAGTACATACAACTAGAACTTGCAACTAGTAAATTAAACTTGTACCAGAAAATCGAACTAGTACATACAACTAGTACATAAGTAGTACATTCAACTAATACATCCAACTAATACAAACAACTAGCACATACAACTAGAATATTAAACTATTACTACAACTGGTACATAGAAATAGTACATACTCTAGTACATACAACTAGTCCACCCAACCAGTACATACAACAAGTACTACAAATAGTACATGGAAATAGTGCATACAACTAGTACATCCAACTAGTACATACAATTGGTACATACAACTAGTATATACAACTAGTTCATGCAACTAGTATATTCAACTAGTACATACAACTCGGCCATAACTAGTCCATACAACTTGTATATACAACTAGTACATACAACTAGTACATATAACTAGTAACTAGTACATACAACTACTACATGCAACTAGTACATACAACTAGTACCTACAACTAGTAAATATAACTTGTACTTGTGCATACAACTAGTACAAACAACTGGAACATGCAGTTAGTACATACAATTAGACCATACAACTAGTAACTAGTAAGTAAAACTAGTGCATACAACTAGTACATACAACTAGAACATACAACTAGTCCCTACAACTAGTAAATATAACTGATCCTAGTACATACAACTAGTTCATGCTACTAGTACATACAACTAGTAAATATAACTAGTACTAGCACATACAATTAGTATATACTACTAAAACATAAAACTAGTACATAAAACTAGTAACTTCTACATACAAATAGTACATACACCTAGAACCTACAACTAGTAAATATAACTTGTTCTAGTCCATACAACTAGTACAAACAACTGGAACATACAACTAATATATACAACTAGACAATACAACTAGTACATACAACTAGTACATAAGTAGTACATACAACTAATACATACAACTAATACATACAACTAGTACATTAAACTATTACTACAACTCAACTTGTCCACCCAACCAGTACATATAATAACTACTACTACTACTGCATAGAAATAGTACATACAACTAGTACATACAACTAGTTCTTACAATTAGCACATAAAAGTAGTACATATAGTACATACAACTAGTACAAACAACTAGTATATACAACTAGTACATACAACTAGTGCATTCAACTAGTACATACAACTCGGCCCTAACTAGTCCATACAACTTGTACATACAATTAGTAACTAGAACATACAACTACTACAGGCAACTTGTACATACAATTAGTACCTACAACTAGTACTTACAACTAGTAAATATAACTGGTATTTGTGCATACAACAAGTACAAACAACTGGAACATACAACCAGTACATACAACTAGACCATGAAACTAGTAACTAGTAAGTAAAACTAGTACATACAACTAGTACATACAACTGGTACATACAACTAGTTCACACTGCTAGTACATACAACTAGTACCTACAACTAGTAAATAAAACTTGTGCTAGTCCATAGAACTAGTTCAAACAACTAGTACATAAGTAGTACACACAACTTATACATACAACTAGTACATTAAACTAATACTACAACTAGTCCATAGAACTAGTACATACATCTACTACATTCAACTAGTACACCCAACAAGTACATACAAAAAGTACTACAACTTGTACATAGAAGTAGTACATAAAAATTAGTGCATACAACTTCTACATTCAACTAGTACATACAAATAGTACCTACAACTATTACCTACAACTAGTAAATATAACTAGAACTATATAGTAATTACAATTAGTACATACAACTAGAACATACAACTAGTATATTCAACTAGTACAGACAACTCAGCCATAACTAGTCCATACAACTTATACATACAACTAGTACATACAACTATTACATACAACTAGTTGCTAGTAGATACGACTAGTACATGCAACTAGAACATAGAACTAGTACCTACAAATAGACCATACAACTAGTAACTAGTAATTAAAACTAGTACATACAACTAGTCTCCCTACAACTAGTAAATATAACTGGTCCTATTACATACAACTAGTATACTCAACTAGTAAACATAACCAATACTCTTACATACATCTAGTACAAACAACTATTGATACAACTAGTAAATATAACTTGTTGTAGTACATAAAACTGGTACAACAACTTGTACATACAACTAGTTCATACAACTAGACCATACAACTAGTACCTACAACAAAGTTGTACTAGTATATAATTAGTACTTACAACTAGTACACACAACTAGTACATGCAACTAGTACATCGAACAGGTAATTAAATCTAGTACTAATACATACAACTAGTACACACTGCTAGTACATACAACTAGTAAATATAACTAGTACTAGTACATGCAACTAGTACAAACAACTGGAACATACAACTAATACATACAACTAGACCATACAACTAGTACACACAACTAGTATATAGAGTAGTACATAAAACTAATACATACAACTAATACATACAACTAGTACATACAACTAGTACCTTAAACTAGAACTACAACTAGTACATAGAAATAGTACATATAACTAGTACATACAACTAGTTCTTACAACTAGTACATAAACACTGGTACCTTATGACTGTTCCTTCGGTATAGGCTGCCTTATAGCGATCATCACGTAACAAGCGCTAATCAGTAAACAAGTAGTTTGAGTTTAAAAAGCGAGTGGGGCGCCAGGTACCCCTAAGTAAACTGGAACTACTTCGCTGGTTCTCATATATATCCGGTTAACCAATTTTCGATCGACTCTTATTGGCAGTCAATTTTTCAAGGCCATATCTCGTAGAAAATGTTTTTGGGCAAGCTTTACGTAGTATAGTATATATGTACATAGTATTAGTAAGGGTGGTTTATAAGTCCATTTCGATCGTTCAATGTTCTACGCTAAGGAAGAGAAAGCTAATTTTAAACTAGAAAACGAAAGCTAGTCGAATGTCTGCCATTTTTTGACAGATATATATATATATATATATATATATATATATAAGACTACAAACCGGTAGCCATACGTTAACATAATTTGTGAAAAAAATATAGGGGCGCCTGTGACGCCCCTAAAATTTTCAATTTTGATTCGTTAGAGTGAATGCGTTATTTAGCATTAGCCGTTACAGGATATAGCTATGTATATATATAGACTTATAACAGCAGCCATCTTTTGGCTTAATTGATTGGCATATGGTATATAATTGTCTCGCTTCGTATCTTATTAATGTCTTATCTAATCTTCTCACTTCGTATATATCGTAATACCTATATAATTAATGTCTAATATAATCGTGTACACTGCTTTTCAGGGGCTCTAGTAATACATGATTCACTTCTCTAGCTATCGTTGACTACTTAGTTTTAGGCACCTTTTGTTCATGAATAATTCATATGCAGCAACGTTGCAAAGCCACTGTTGAACTTTAGAGCAATCTGATTAGCAACTGATATTCCTCTTGGCTTTTCTTGGGGGGCATAATCTTCAAAGTAATTACTATCTGTGACGTCTAGTCTGATCAAGTGAGATTTTAATTTTAGATCCTGGAACTTGTTTCATTAGTTACTTAACTTCCTTGACATTGTAGGAGCACCTGTTCTCATATATTTAATTAGCATTCCACAGTTTTGAGTTCCACCTTTTTTATATGTTGGGTTTCCTTCAATGTAACCACATTTATATCATGTAAACCCACATCTTATTTCACATCAACCCACAAGTTGTAATCATTTCCTCCCCAGTTTCTATAAATACCCATTAGTTTTGTAACTTTCATTCCAACAAGTTGATTGAGGTTTTAATAAGTCAACTGACTTAGAGTAAATCAATCGCCCTTTAGAAGAGTCAACAACAGAACCTGGGGGAGCAGAGGAAGCATCCATTTCCATGGTGCAGATGCTTCAAGAGCAGCAGAGGGCCATGATAGAGCAGCAGAGATCTCAACAGGAGATGCTGAATGCTGTCATTGAGCAGCAAAGAAGGGAAATGGAAGCTCATAGGGAAGAGATGTAAGCTCTCCCAAAGAAGGCCACGGAGCCCACTCTGACTGCTCCTAAGGTAAAGTTGCCCAAAGCCACCATCCAAAAGCAAACTGAGGGGGACGACATAGAGGACTACCTTGCCATGTTCGAGAGAGTGGGGAACCAGCAAGATTGGCCTGAGTACATCTGGTCCATGCAATTGGCTGGCCTGCTAACTGGTAAAGCAATGGCCACCTTCGCTTGTCTGTCCACAGAGGAGTCAGGAGACTACGAGAAGGTTAAAGCTGCTATCCTCCAGCGATATGAAGTCAATGAGGAGACTCATGGTAGGAGGTTCCAGAACGACCGCAAGAAGGGGTGAAACCTCTCGGAAGTGGCTACACTGCCTGCAGGATCGTCTCCAGAAGTGGGTGAAATGCCAAACTTTGCCGTGGGAACAGTTAGTACTGATGGAGCAAGTATATGAGAGTGTCCCACAGGACCTGGCAGTGTGCCTTCTGGAGAAGAAGCCCCATCTATTCAGAAGCTAGCTGAACTAGCTGATGACTATACCCTTGCCAGGAGGGGTAATAATAGTGGTAGCAGTGGTCAGGGCAGGTACTACAGTTCTGGACCAAACCTTGGAAGCAAACTGGACACAGCATCTGGCCAGACATCCACCGAGGATAAGGCAGCCAACAGGACCTACCGGGATGTTGGGATATATCAGACCAACTTTCGTGGGGAGAGGTGTTTTCAGTGTGAAAAGTGAGGGCACCTAATGTACAACTGTGCAGAGAAGCCCAGCAACAAGGAGAAGGCTGAGACAAAGCCAGCACTCCAGGCATGCTCAGAGGTGGCATGGAACCCCAAGAGCCACAAGTACCTGCGGAAAGGTCCTGTCTATGGCCGGCAAGCCCAGATGCTGGTTGACACAGGGTGCAGTCAGACCATGGTCTCAGCTGACCTAGTTCCAGAGGTAAGCCATTAGTCAGTACCAGTGTTGTGTGTCCATGGGGATATAGTGCAGAACCCCACAGCTGAGGTAGAAATTCGGACAGGATTGTGGAGGAAGCGAGTGAGGGTTGCAGAGGCCCCACACCTCCCTGTGGATGTTCTGCTAGGAACAGATATCTTCTGTCTGGAGGCCAGTGAGGAAGTCAAGCCTAGCTTGGCTCTTGTAACAAGGAGTCAGAGTAGGGGAGCCCCTCAAACAGGAGCTGAGGGGGTGGCCAAGCCAACAGAGGTATCAGGAGATGCCAATGAGCCAAGGGGGGAGGAGATCATTCTGCAGGAACAGCTAGTGGGGAAGGATGTCCAACCTGCCCCGAAAGATACCATTGATGCTGGACTAGTGAGCGCCAGTTTGGGAGCAGTAGAAGACCCACTGCAGATGTCAGCTGAGGAGATGGGGGAGCAACAGCAGAAGGACCAATCACTAGACCAAGCAAGGCAGATAGCTAACGGAGAGCAGGAGCCAGATGGTGGGGTTAGTTTCCACTATGTTGATGGCTTACTGTACCGTAGGTGGAGACCCAAGTGGTCTGAGGTGGGAGATGTGAGGACCTGTGATCAGCTTGTGCAACAAGGGAAGTGTAGGCCCATTGTCATGATGTTGGTTCATGATATACCATTGGCTGGTCACTTGGGATTTACGAAGACAAAGGACCGTATCCTGCAGAGATATTACTGGCCAAGGATATTTGGTGACATTGCCAAATACTGTAGGTCAAGATGAAGAGGAGCACCCAGTGGCTTATGCCAGTAGGAAGCAGGGAACAGAAATATTCAACTATTGAAAAGGAATGTCTAGCAATCGTAGGGTCTCTGAAGTTCTTCCACACATATTTGCTCGGTAGGCAGTTCATCATTATCACTGACCATCAGCCATTGTCCTGGCTGCACCGCATGAAGCACACAAGTGGGAGACTCAGCCAGTTGTCATTAATTGTTCAGCCATACAGCTTCCAGATCCATCATCGCAGTGGCAGCAAGCACGGGAATGCAGATGGACTCTCGAGGGCTGTTTGGGAGAATGACTGAGAGAGGAAGAACCCCTCAACGCTATTTTAAGGGGGGAGGAGTGTGATATTTAGTCTGATCAATTGAGGTATTATATTTAGATCCTGGAACTTGTATCATTAGTTACTTAACTTCCTTGACATTGTAGGAGCACCTGTTCTCATATATTTAATTAGCATTCCACAGTTTTGAGTTCCACCTTTTTTATCTGTTGAGTTTCCTTCAATGTAACCACATTTATATCATGTAAACCCACATCTTATTTCACATCAACCCACAAGTTGTAATCATTTCCTCCCCAGTTTCTATAAATACCCATTAGTTTTGAAACTTTCATTCCAATAGTTGAGGTTTCAATAAGTCAACTGACTTAGAGTAAATAAATCGCCCTTTAGCTTCGCAGCTATAACCACTCAGCCTAATCCGTGCCTGACTATTCGCAACGTTACACTATCGTATACAAAATGGATCCCTAGTGTGAATAACACCTTACGGCGATACTCGACCACTTGCGTCAATGTATAGTACACACGTATATAATATCCCAGTTACACAACTTTAGGATTTGCGTAATATTAACATCCGGCTATATAATTTCACCGTTTGCGTTTCAAATGTGTAAATCATCCCATGAATATACTTATTTGCTTATGAATATAATTTAAATGTTTAGAAATAGCGGGCAGAAATGAAGGAAAATTGCCTATGCACGTAAGTTAGACGATCGTCATAGTCATGTTGTTAGCTTCAATGGATTCAGGGAGTCTTATTTAGTAAGAATTAAGAAGTCTGTGGGCATCTGAGCTTTATTTCCCAAGACATGAAGGATATAAACAGCATTTACTAATCTATTGAACGTGTATTTTCACAGTTTTCTTCTCAGCAGAAGGACGCATCGAAACGGACTTCATAATTTTGTTAGATTACAAGGTAACCTTTTAAATGAAGTATAGAATGTAGCTCTAGCTTTTTCCTAGACTAAGCTCATTGCGTCTTAGAGTTTTAAAATTGGCCCTTTTTAACACTTTATATCTTCGAGATAGGTTGTTAAATCTCACTCAAAATATAGACTTCGCTGACATTCAATTAAGCTCTTCGATGTAAACCAGTTTAAGGTAGCAAATCGTTACTGTTAGAGCGAACCTTGCATTTAAAAGTGTTTATCAAAAAATGTAAAAACACGCAGAACAGTCATATGGCACCTGTGAAAGTAGGACATACAATTAGTGCATACAACTACTACATTCAAATAGTTCATCCAACTAGTACCTCCAGCTAGTAAATATAACTAGAACTAGTACATACAACTAGTATATACAACAAGTTCATACCACTAGTATATTCAACTTGTACATACAACTCGGCCATAACTAGTCCATACAACTTGTACATACAACTTGTACATACAAGTAGTACATTCAACTAGTATATACTACTAGAACGCACAACTAGTACATAAAACTAGTAATTGCCACATACAACTAAACCATACAACTAGTACATACAACTAGTAAATATAACTAGTAAAAGTACATACAACTGGTACAAACAACTGGAACATACAACTAGTTCATACAACTAGACCATACAACTAGTACCTACAACTAGTAAATATAACTAATATCAGTACATACAACTAGTACATACAACTAGTACATACAACAAGTACTACAACTAGTACATACAACTAGTACATACAACTAGGACATACAACTAGTACATACTACTAGAACGCACAACTAGTACATAAAACTGGTAATT
Source organism: Chondrosia reniformis (assembly GCA_947172415.1). Lineage (NCBI taxonomy): Eukaryota > Metazoa > Porifera > Demospongiae > Chondrillida > Chondrillidae > Chondrosia > Chondrosia reniformis. The sequence goes on along the minus strand of OX359199.1, from coordinate 3,557,333 downwards.
ACCAAATACAACTAGTACATTCAACTAGTACATTAAACTAGTACATAGAACTAGTACATACAGCTAGTACATACAAACTAGTACATACAACAAGTACAACAATTAGTACATACAACTAGTACATACAACTAGTACATACAAACAGTACATAGCACTAGAATGCAAAACTAGAACATAAACTAGTAATTACCACATACAACTAGAACATGCAACTAGTACATACAACTAGTACCTACAACTGGTAAATATAACTAGTAAAAGTACATACAACTGGTACAAACAACTGGAACATACAATTAGTTCATACAACTAGACCATACAACTAGTACCTACAATTAGTAAATATAACTAATATCAGTACATACAACTAGTACATACAACTACTACATACCACTAGTACCTACAACTAGTATATAAAACTACTCAGGGTCACAAAACAGGAAGTGGAAATGGCGGGAAAATCCTCTATAGATAGAGGCAATCCTTCCACTCAACCATCAGTCTCTGAGGAAGACCCCCAGGGTCGAAACGTTTGACGAAGAATCGAAAACCAACTTGTCAAAAGTCAAAGGATGTACCATCCCCAAAGATAAGTTGGACGCAGATATAGGGAATCCTTATTCTATTATTGTACATAACTAGTACATACAACTAGTACCTACAACAAGTAAATATAACTAGTACTAGTACATAGAACTAATGCATACAACTAGTACATACAACTAGTACATACAATTAATACATACAAATAGTTCATACAACTAGTACATGCACCTAGTACATAGAATGAATACATAGAACTAGTGCATACAACTAGTACATACAACTATTACATATAACTAGTAAATACAAGAAGTACATTCAAGTAGTACACACAACTAGTACATACAACTAGTACAAACAAGTAGTACGTATATATAACTAGTACATACAACTACTACATACAACTATTACATACAACTAGTACATACAACCAGTACTTACCACTAGTACATATCACTAGTACATACAACTAGTACATACAACTAGTACATACAACTGGTACACTAACCTAGTTCATATAACTAGTACATACACACATGTACTAGTTACACACAACTAGCATCTATTACATTTAACTAATACCAACCTAGTACCTGGTTTAACTAGTACTAGAACCTACAACTAGTACATACAACTAGTACACACACATATATATAACTAGTACATACAGCTTGTACATACAACTAGTACAAACAAACTAGTATATACAACTAGTACATCCAACTAGAACATCCAACTCATACATAACTAGTAAATACAACTACTACATACAACTAGTACCTACAACAAGTAAATATAACCAGAACTAGTACATAGAAGTAGTGCATACAACTAGTACATACAACTGGTACACTAACCTAGTTCATATAACTAGTACATACACACATGTACTAGTTACACACAACTAGCATCTATTACATTTAACTAATACCAACCTAGTACCTGGTTTAACTAGTACTAGAACCTACAACTAGTACATACAACTAGTACACACACATATATATAACTAGTACATACAGCTTGTACATACAACTAGTACAAACAAACTAGTATATACAACTAGTACATCCAACTAGAACATCCAACTCATACATAACTAGTAAATACAACTACTACATACAACTAGTACCTACAACAAGTAAATATAACCAGAACTAGTACATAGAAGTAGTGCATACAACTAGTACATACAACTAGTACATACAATTAGTACATACAACTAGTACAACTAGTAGGATTCACAGAAGATCAAGATAAAGAAAAAGACAAAGACTCCGAGGATCACTGATGAAGGGTAGAATTCCCAGAAACGGCTGTCTGACCAAGTGGAGAAGAAGATGAAAGAAGGAAAAAGAAGGAAGAAAAGACTCCTGTATCTTCATCTGAAGCTCTCTTTAGGTTTAGTTCCCCTATAGGCTCTTTTTACAGAATAGGCATATAGCATGTAGGAAAATGGTATATTAGATTTTTCATGCACCTAGTACATAGAATGAATACATAAAACTAGTACATACAACTAGTACATAGAACTAGTACATATAACTAGTAAATACAACTAGTACACACAACTAGTTTATTATAATACGATAATTGTGCAGTAATATGACTATAGATAATAGAATTATAGTTGGATAATTTTATGTAGATTAAAAAAATGTCAGATTCTATAGAAACAAAAGCCTTAACGGACAACCTTCTTACTTCATGCCTTAGTTTACTGAGGCAAGGAGTATCTGGCTTGGACAACCCTCAGTCAGTTATGTTTCCCTTCTTTGGGTTTTTAGCCAGAAGCCTCGGCTTCACCTCCAGTAGACAGGTGCACGTTTGGCCAAAGTTGAACGTCATAATAGGAGGGAGAACCTCCATACACCCATCCACCACTGGTTTCCAGAGGTCAACAGGCAAGGACTGGGACAGGACTACTTATCGTCCAGGCCCCAATCCCTCAACAGATAGATGTCGCCTCAATATCCTTACAGCCAAACAGAGAACAGTTCTCTGCATGGCTCTCATCACTTCTACTGTACATTTTGACAGCTTTGGAGCTCCCCTAAGGTCTTCCAGGAGCGTCTCCCCTGTCCCCAACGCACCAATTATCATCGGGACTACCTTAATTCCGTAGCCCCTAAATTGTTTCCTCATATCAGCCGCCAGCTTCTGGTACTATTGGAACTTCTCTTGCCATCTTCCATTAAGATTGCTGTCAATAGGAACTGACATCTCAATAATGAAGATGGACTTACGTAGTCGATCCTCAACTACTAAGTCTGGCCTTGTTTCTGTCATTTTCTTCATCTGTAGGGATACTAGGATCCCACAAGATTTTGACAGACCTATTCTCATAGACTGGTTTTGCTTCTAGTTTGTACCAGGGCTCTTCCTGCTTGAATCCATATTCTTTCAACAATCTCCACAAAACTATCAGTATTGCCCGGTCATGCCTCTTTTTGTAGAGAGAAAATCCTTTTGGCTCATATATGTTTAGTATGTGTTTGACTGTTTCCATAGCCTTGCGACATTCTCTGCACAGTAGGAGGCTAGAATTCCTCAAAATCCTAATTTGGTATCACCTAGTGTGCAGCACATCATCTTGGGCTGCAAGAATCAGAGCCTCAGATTGAGGTCTGAGTCTCCCCTCAGAAAGCCACACATAAGACTCCCTATTTTTGACTTGTCTGTGGTATGAGCCCTGGTGAGACGTTTCGGCTAGGTTATTTTTTAACCTTTCAGTCTGAGCCTCCTGGAGCTCACGTGCCACTCTCCTCCATTCTCTTACACTATTTTGTGAGGGATCAGTCTTTAGCCACATTTCCGGTTCTAGTTCTATTTCGTGGCTTCCCAGTATAAATCTGGCTTCTTTCAAGACAGTCCTCTTCTGCTTTGAGCACTACAGCCACTTTTGGTGTTTAATCACAACAGCTGTGAGTGGATCATTTTCAGTATGGAGGTATCTTGCCAGATTCACAACAGCTGTCATGATCCAAAGAAAAACTACAGAGCCCTCTACCACCTTGAGAGTGAGGCAAGTTCACTCTCTCAATGGCAGAGTTATAGTGATGACACTGGTACTTTCTCATGAGGCACACAACATGTTAGAGGCTTCTGCAGCATTCTTCCATTTAGGTGAGAGCTCCACACTTTGGGGAGTCTCCTCCTCAATTCATTGATCAAGCAAGCTTTGTTCTTGCTGTCATCTACCTCAAACAGTTGTTCTAGCCCTAGGTACTTATAGGTAGTACCCTTCTCAAGGCTCCTTATGGATTCTTCACTGCGTTCAGGGTTGTCTGAGCCAGCCAGAACTTTCCCCTTTTGCATGTGAGCTGTTCCACACTTTCTCACTCCACACCTCATGCCAATGGCTTTTGAGGTTGTCTCCACACATTCCATGGCTTCCCTGAGTTTATCAGGCCCTCCAGCATATATCTTAATGTCATCCATGTACAACAAGTGTGACATGGTGTTCCTTTCCCCAATATGCCAGAGGGTATATCCCTTGGTTCTGTTAAGAACTTGGGATATGGGAGCTATGGCCAGACAAAAGAGGAGTGGCGATAAGGATTCCCCTTGGAAAAGTCCCCTTTTATATTTAACACGGGTGCTCCTAACCACCTTCCCCGCAGTCCTCAACTCAAGCACAGTATCCCAGTGTTTGGAGAAGAGATCTATAGACCTCCAGCTCCAACCCGGACACTTGATGGTTTTTAGCACCTTCATCACCCACTTGTGAGGGATTCTGTCATATGCCTTCTCATAATCGATCCATGCCACACTTAGTGGCTTGCCCATAATTTTGGCATCTAGACTGATTGTTTGATTCAGCAGTAGACAGCCCACACAGCCCCACCTCCTTTTCCTCATGGCCCTTTCGGCCATAGGATAAAGATCATTAGCGTAGGTGTGAGTAGTTCTGATGCAATGTATGCTGTGACAGCCTTGTACATTGTGTTGAGACACACAATAGGTCGGTCGTTGGCCGCACTTTTCGGGTCATCCTTTTTGGGGATGAGTACAGTGTGACCTCTTGTAAGCCAGTCTGGGACTCACCACCCTCCATCATCAGTACATCTGTCAAGGCAGACTCTGCGGAGGTGAGTGCTTTCCACCAAAAAGTGTGGATGCCATCCGGCTCAGGGGCTGACCAGCTTTTTGCCTTTTTCAAGGATATCAGGATATCAGGAAATCTAATTTAAACTGGGGAGGCCAATAGTCTGAGGCTTCTACAAAGGCACCCAGTAAGGCTTTCCACAGTTTGGCCTCATCAATGATATCGGCCCTTCAGAGGAGGTTCTACCCACCCTCTTTTTGGTTTCCTTTAGCCATTCTTTCACCCCTGGGTCGTCTTTGTTGACCTTACCAACAGTACCTACAATCTTTTTCCAAAAGTCTCTTACTACCTCAATTGAGGGAGCTTCATTGGAGGTTGGAACATTGCCATTCATCCGGAACTTCCTTTGGGTATTCCAAAGGTGGTTTTGTTCCTGGAATTTCCTGCATTCATTCGATCTTCGCTCTTGTAGGGTCCAGACCCTGAGTTTCCCAAGTGTCTGTTCCCGAACTCTGATCAGCACATTCAGGTTTAATGAATGGAACTCCCTCCTAAGCTATCTTCGGAGTACTTTCTGGTGTTTAGTCATAGGATTATTATTCTGTTGATGAGTTATTTCCAGGCAAGCAGTCTTCTATACCTAAGGCCCTTGGCCTGCCTGTCACTTATGTGACCTTCCTGTCTCTTACTACCCTGCTGATTGTCTGATTTCCTTCACTGGTTGCATGGCTGCGATTCGTAGGTTGTTTTCCCCGCGCAACCCTAGCAACAGAGTAGACCAGACAGTTCAGGTGCCAGGCCGACCTAGGGCCTTCCTGCTACTCTTTCTACACCCAAGCATTGGCCTCCTGAAGTAGTGCCGTATCAACATGGTTGAACGGCACTGTCCCACAGGGTTTTCTACCAGAGAAATCTCCAGGGTTTTTTTGGAGACAGGCATCCTTTGCTTTGCCTAAAAGTTGCATCAGATGATCATTGCCACTTGTCCTGGGACTGAGATGATCATTTGTAGGAGTTTCAACAAGGATTGCAGACAGTTCACCATTTTGTTCAGTCCCAGCCTGAACTTGGTGAAGCTCCTCCTGTCCCTGGGACAACACCTTCCTCCAGAGTCCCAGTAAGGGTGGCTACACCACGAGAGTCAGGTTCTACAAGGTTTAGTCTCGAGGGACCTTGACCTATACGGATTCTATTAAATCTTGTAGTTAGCGCTACCTTTGTGGTTTTATGGTCCGGCATTGCAGCATTCCAAGCCTGGTATGTGGACAAACAGTCTACCTCATCACACCATTCGGTGACATTCTTTATCACAAACTCTTTTACAAAGTTTGTGTTGCCTAATGCTACTCCAAGGTGTTTACGCCCACTTGATGTGATGTTAACTCCACTGTCTCGAAATGCCTCTACTGCATGACTAAGATATTCCTCTTTGACGATGACCCAGGTTTTAGTAGGATTAGGGTGATAGCCATAGGCTGGACCTAGCTCAAGTAGGTGTGACCACCATTCTTTTAATCGTTTGATAGTGTCACCAGCAGCCGCATCATCTGCAAACCAGATTTGTTTTTGTGATATCCAACTTCTGGATTAAAGGCAAAATCCCCAATGCATACATAGACATGGCAAAGGGGTCTCCTTGCATGACAGCTTCTCTTGACTTTAGAACCTGCCCTTGTATGAAGAGATCACCATCCCCTCTATAGATGTTGGTGAGTACTGTAGCTATAGGTGGGCAAATGGCATGAATATTAGATAGGACTGTTCTTCTATTTAAGAGGTTAAAGGCGTTTGTATCATTAACCAACATGGCAGCTTCTGTATGCTCATCAGCAAAGATTGCATTCATTGCCCTAACCCTCACCTCACATCCGGCATCTTGGCCTGCACATAATTGGATGCATCTTGCAACTTCTATCACTTCATCGCTGACTACAGAAAGGATGGCTTTACTAATAATCCTTTGTGACACCTCCCTTATGCCAATAGGTCTTATGCCTGGCTGTTTACCAAGGGCTATGAGCCTTGATGCAATGAAGCTCGAAATGCCATAAGGCTCCACATACTCAACGCATAGTTTTTTAGCAACTAATGCCACACTAGATGTGCAGAGTGTTTGAATGAAGTACACAAACCTCTCCATCCTGATGCATCAATCCCTGAAGGGCCAGCACTTCCAGACGTCTTCAGAGCAGACCTACGGATAGATTCACCAGAAATTGACTCAAAAATAACTAGATGGAAGTCCTTAGCAGTAGCATTTGAGAGTAGGGCTTCCTTCTCTATAGCTGCCTTATTAGAATGTTTCATTATCAGTTCATCTAAGACAGTTCTACCTTCCTTGCCATTTACCAATGTGTTTAAGTCAAGTAGACAACTGTTGTTTCTTGAAAGTAGGCATATAGCTGCTCCAATCCTGCCTTGCCTCATGAGTTTTGCAAATGATTTCACCAAGTCATCATCTGGGCTTCTCGTCTGCTTCTTATTTGTGATTCTTTGTTGGATACATCGGCCTTCCTTCACAAGAGACATTAGGTTTCCCTTCTTCCACTCTTCTATTCTCCTAGCAAGAACTTGGACATGTTCACTAATTGTGGCCTTTTGATGAGGCTTTGAAAGAATAAAGTTGGCATAGTCATAGCAGTAGAAAGTGCCACCGTTTCTCTAGCATCAGAGTGACCATATGAGTGATAAAGAGAGGACAGTTCTTGTTTATATTGCTCACCAATCTTCCCCGAAGGCACCATGAATATGTTTCTTCTCCATTGGACAATTTCTCTGTAGGCAGTGCCTAGATCTTGGTGATATTCAGTTGCATCTTTCTCGCCCCATTCAAATTTCTCCATATTAGGACTTTCAAACAAGAGAAGAACATCAGCAAGTTAACTCACAGATTGGTATCGTTCTTCCTGGGGATCGGTTGCTATCATTGTATGGTTGTTCTTATCAGTACTGAGTCCAACAATAACTTTTTAGTCATATTGGTGCAGTTTCGGCAGTTTCCTAACTTCTGTGGAATACAATTTCATCATTTCGAGGATTGTAACTCAATTCATAGAGCAACCATCATCAGCAGCCATTTTCTCCAACACACGCAACTAGTCCATACAGCTAGTACATACAATTAGAAACTAGTACATACAACTAATACATACAACTCCTACATACAACTTTTACACACAACTAGTACATACAATAGCACATTTAACTAGTAACTAGTCCATACAACTAGTACATACAACTAGTACATACAATTGGTACATAAAACAAGTACATACAAGTAGTACATACAACTAGTACTTTTAACTAGTAAACAAAACTACTACATATACTAGTGCATTCACAAAAAATTAGTACATATACATAGTACATACAACTGGTAAATACAACTAGTATATACAACTAGTACATACAACTAGTACATACAACTGGCTCATAAAACTAGTACATACAACTAGTGCACACAGCTAGTACATTCAACTAGTACATTAAACTAGAACTACAACTAGTACATAAAACTATTACATACAACTAGTATATACATCTAGTACATATATATAAATAGTAAATACAACTACTACATACAACTTGTACATACAACTAGTACATACAACTAGTACATGCAACTGGCATATACAAGTAGTACATACAACTAGTACAAACAATAGTACATTCAACTAGTTCATACAACTAATACATACAACTAGTAGATTAAACTAGAACTACAACTAGTACATAGAACTATTACATACAACTATTACATACAACTAGTACATACATCTAGTACATACAAATTAGTACATGCAACTAGTACGTACAACTAGTACTACACCTAGTACATACAACAAGTACTGCAACTAGTACATAGAAATAGCACATAGAACTAGTACATAGAATTATTACATAAAACTAGCACACAAAACTAGAACTACAACTAGTCCATAGAACTAGTACATACAACTAGCACATACACCTAGTACTACAACTAGTCCATAGAACTAGTACACACAACTAGTAGATTAAACTAGAACTACAACTAGTATATAGAACTATTACATACAACCAATATATACGTCTAGTATATGCAACTAGTACATACAACTAGTTCTACAACTAGTACATATAACTAGTACATAGAATTATTACATACAACTAGTATATACATCTAGTACATACAACAAGCACACAACTAGTACTACAACCAGTACATAGCACTAGTACATGCAACTAGTACATACAACTAGAATTACAATTAGTACATACAACTAGTATTTACAAATTGAACATTAAACTAGTACATAGAACTAGTATTAGTTGTATGTACTAGTTGTATATACAAGTTGTATGTACTAGTTCTATGTACTAGTTGTATGAACCCGTTACTAGTTGTATGTACTGGTTGTATATACTAGTAATATGAACTAATTATGTGTACTAGTTGTATATACTAGGTATATGTACTAGTTATATATAATAGTTATGTACTAGTTTTATGTACTAGTTGCATGTACAAGTTGTATGCACAATTTGTATATACTAATTTTATGTAATAATTCTATGAACAAGTTCTATATACTAGTTGCAGTACTAGTTGTATGTACTAGTTGTATGTACTAGATGTATGTGTAAGTTCTAGTCATATGTACTATTTGTATGTACAAGTTATATGAACGAGTTCTAAGTACTAGTTGTATATGCTAGTTGTATGTGCAAGTTGTATGTACCTTTGACTAGATCATAACTAGTACATATAAATAGTATGTACAACTAGTACATACAACTAGTATATTAAACTAGAACTGCAACTAGTACATATAACTAGTACATACTACTAGTACATACACCTAGTCTATACAACTAGTACATACAACTAGTACATACTACTAGTACATACAACTAGTGCACACAACTAGTACATACAACCAGTACACTAGTACATTCAACTAGTATATACAACAAGTATAAACAAGTAGTACGTATAACTAGTACATACCACTAGTGCATAAAAATTGTACATACAACTAGTACTTACAACTAGTTCATACAACTTGTATATACAATGCAAAATAAAAACATTTAAAACAAGTATTTCGAGTTTAAAAACTCGTGGGGCTTCCGCCCCCCGAATTAACTGGAACTGCTTGGCGGCATCGTTGGAATTTATTATATATATTCGTAATACTAACAATTCAGGACGCTTAAGTGTCCTAAACTTTATAAATAACGATGGAAAAGCTTCCTAAACTAAAGCTTCCTGAACGCCGCCATTTGCAAAAACCATGTATTGACGTATAAATTAAGGGTTACAATAGTTGCGTATGAACTCGTTTTATACATATATCGACGTATAAAATAAGTGTTATAACACAAGCGTATGAACCCGTATTATATATATATATCTTTCGTAACATGAAGCCGTACGACGTAATCGGCAAATGAAAACAATATAAGAGGCTGCCATAGGCAGCCCCTAAAATTAAAATTAGAAATAGGGATGGCCCAAGCAACAAATGACAAACGAATCTTGAAAAAGTAGTGAAACAAGACTGTGTCCATGAGATAAGGGATACTGAAATTTAAGTGACCATACACCTCATTTCTATGTTTGGGTGGACCTGTATGATAATAGCTGAAGTAGGGATGGTGCACCTAAACATATATAGAAGTGATGTGTATAGTAAAGTCAGTAAAATTTCAGTATGCCTTATCACATGGTCACTGTCGTGTTTCACTACTTTTTCCAGATGTGTTTGTCAATTGTTGCATGAGCCATCCCCACTTCTAATTTCATTTTTTTAAATATTTTTATTTTGCTTGTTTTCCCCCTTTTTTCTTAATATTATTTGTTAAAATTTATTTTGTAATTGTTCTCTTAGCAATAAATTTGCAAAAAGAGAGAGAGAGCAGATAACCCAGAAATTTTAATTAGAAAATGGTGTCTGAAAAGGACTTCCCACTCGTATCACCTTCAGAAATAATATGCTTTGTAACCAATTTACCTAGATACAAATCATACAAAATCGAACCTGAACTAGGGAATAGGCTACACCAGGTTTGAAGGCGTTTTATATTTCCTTCGACACGAGCGGAATATAGCTCAAGAAAAGAAAGAATAATAATAATAATAAGACCGAGAAAGTGAGGAATTTGTCAAGATGGCGTTTTTGTTTTTTCGTTTGTTACTGCTTCACGACAAGTGGTATGTAATCAAGCTAGCACAATTAACATTTACAGATTTTTTTAGCAAAAGTGGTTCAGTTGCAGAGCTGGTTGATGCGGTTTTCACAATTTTGATTGTAAATGTGTGGTAGAAAAGTGAATGTCTGATGAATTTCTTCGTTGCTAATGTGTCTAAAACTTCTAAAACTTTTTCCTGTGTTATCAACGGCTATATTGAGTAAATCCCTTCATCTACTGCACCCAGTCAATAAGTGGATGCTACCTTGACCTGCTTGCCCACACTTATAGGAACCTTATCTATGCCGTCTTTTCCAATTTACGGTGTTAGAACTCTTCTCTTGGCTGAGCCACTATGCAACACAATGATTGCGCTGAAGATACCCTTTTTCCTGTGATGCTGTTTCTATATTAAATGTGTCTATTGGTGGGAGCTGACGTTTGGTATTATAATGAGGTACTATGGTGTGTGTTCCTCGGAATATTCGGACTTTGATTATGATTTTTACAGTTTGATAATTATGCAGTGTGCCCCGATATGGTTTTGCAGGGGTTTGTTGTTCGAGTACGTATACCATTACATGAAGAAACTGGAATATGGCCCTATCTGGAGGAAGTACGCTCAGCCTTAAGCTTCTAGGTAAATCATTTCTTTTGTTGAACTATTTTGGTTGCAGTATTGGGGATTGGCTGATTGGTGAAAGGGTTTGTTTTAACTGACACTCTCCTTCCATCATTTTCCACACACTTTGCAGTAAAATTTTACAAAGACAGAAAGCAATATGGTTGAATAAGATTATGTCATCTGTATTGCACTTCATATTCACACATACATGTATATACAGAATAGGGAGTATTTGTTGTGTTGATATTAGTAATAGTGGTTAGTTGAGCATCAGCAACACAAACTATCTGATAGAATGTTTCGACTGACCTCATCTAACCCCTATTACTAATGTACAGTCAGGCTTAACTTTAAGAAATGGGAGGATTAACTGGATATATCTAGGTATAATAATATCTGGCAAAAAACGGACATTGTAATAGTCTAACTATTTTTGATTTGACTTAATTAACATACAACAACACACAATTTCCTTTTATAATGTAAACAGTTCAGTAACTTAATACAACATGATAATGAAAGTGACAAGATTAGAAATACACACTTCATATATAAAGTGGTTCATAAAGTATTAGTTTACATATAAATTACGTTATTAGAATACCACCAAATTAATGTTTAACTAATGTGACTACATATATGCATACATGTACTTATGTGCACAATATATGATGGAACAATGACAGTATATCACCCTTTTCATTTGACTGCATTAGGAGACATTCATCCTCTTTTAGTACACTAGTTACACTATCTTCCTTCACAAATTCAGACTGACCCTTGAGTTGACACAGTAGGATATCTCCATCATAACACTCTTCCTGGGTACATGACCCCACACAATGACCTTGACAAAAGTGAGAAGTTATTTGCACAACCCCTTTGGAAAATTTACACTGTGTGCTGAATGCATCAAGAATATAGCTTAAATTCTTCCTTATCAAATATTTATAAGCTTCCCTTCTCCCCAGTTACACTTTGGTTATCTAAAATTACAGTGTGTTGAGCTCCCCTTCAGTGTCTAGTTCAAAGGGAGGTGGATCAAAGACCTTTACTTCAGGGGTTTCCTTTTTGTACTTCTCTGAAGCAAAGAACCTAACAAGTCATTAGCAATTCAAACAGTAGTGACAAGATGAGCAAAATTAGCTAAATCCTTTGTAGTTTTGGATAACTGGTCCCAGCTGAGTGCCAAGAACATAACAGTAAAACCATTCTTCTCAAAGAGTGTCTGAAGGTCATGTTCATCAAAGGGCTGACATTCATAAAGACTATCACATGGAGGAGGGAGAAGAGGTACATCTGAAATAACTTGTTTAGCTGGGTGTTTTTAGGCAAAAATTCTAAAAAGTCAATACTAGTTATGAACCGGTTGTATTTACTAGTTTTGTGTACTAGTTGTATGTACTAGTTATATGTACTAGTAGTGTGAACTAGTTGTATATACTATTTATATATACTAGTTATAAGTGTATGTTCTAGTCATATGTACTAGTTGTATGTTCAAGTAGTATGTACTATTTGTAAGTTGTACTTGTAAGTACTAGTTGTATGTACAAGTAGAATGTACTATTTGTATGTTCCAGTTGCATGTACTAGTTGTATGCACTAGTTGTATGTACTAGTTATATGTACTACTACAATGTACTAGGTGTATGTACTACTTATATATACTAGTTATATGTGTTTGTACTAGTAATGTGTGTAGTTGTGTGTACTAATTATATATACTAGTTGAATGTACTAGTTTTATGTACTAGTTGTAGGTTCTAGTACTAGTTATATTAGATATTTGGGAGGTACTAGTTGAATCTCCTAGATACTAGTTTTATGTACTAGTTGTATGTACTAGTTTTATGTACTAGTTTTATGTACTAGTTGTATGCACTAGTTATATGTACTAGTTGTTTGTACAAGTTGTATGTACTAGCTGTATATACTACTTGTGTGTACTAGTTGTATGCTAGTTGTATGTACTAGTTGTATGTGCCAGGTGTATGTACTATTTATATATACTTGTTATATGTGTATATACTAGCTATATGTAGTTGTTGTGCGTACTAATTATATATACTAATTGTATGTACTAGTTTTGTGTATTAGTTGTATGTACTAGTTATATGTCATAGTTTATGTACTCGTTCTATGTCCTAGATCTATGTACTTTTTATAGCACTAGTTGTATGTAATAGTCTGATGTTCTGTTTGTTTGTACTAATTTTATGTACTAGTTTTATGTACTAGTTGTATGTACTCTTTGTATGTACTAATTGTGTGTACTAGTGGAATGTACTAGTTGTATGTACTCATTACTAGTTGCAAATAATCGTTTTATGCACTAGTTGTATGTACTAGTTGAATGTAGTAGTTGTATGTTCTAACTATATGAACAAGTTGTATGTACTAGTTTTAAGCACTAATTATGTACTAGTTGTATGTACTAGTTGTATGTTCTAGGTGTATGTACTAGTTTGTTGGTTCTATTACCAGTTATACTAGGTACTAGGTAGGTACTAGTTGTGTGTTTTAGATACTAGTTGTATGTACAAGTGGTATGTACTAGTTTAATGAATTAGTTGTATTTACTAGCTTTATGTACTAGTTATATACACTAGTTGAATGTACTAGTTACTAGTTGTATATAGTAGTTGTATGTACTAGGTGTATGTACTATTTATATGTACTAGTTTTATGTGTAGTTGTGTGTACTAATTATGTAAAATTGTTGTAAGTACTTGTTGTATGTACTAGTTGTATGTTCTAGTTGTAGGTTCTTGTACTAGTTATACTAAGTACTAGGTAAGTAGAAGTTGTATGTCCTAGATACTAGTTGTATTTACTAGTTGCATGCAACAGTTTTGTGAACTAGTTGTATGTACTTGTTGCATGTACTAGTTGTATGTACTTGGTGTGTATAGTTTTATGTACTAGTTGTATGTACTAGTTGTAGGCAATATTTACATGTACTAGTTATATGTGAATTTTCTAGTCATATGTTCTATATGTATGTACAAGTTGTATGTACTAGTTGTATTAAGTGGTTGTATGTACTAGTTGTGGGTACTAGTTGTATGTACCACCTGTATGTACTAGTTGTATCCTCTGGTTGTATTTACTAGTGGGATGTACTAATTGAATGTACAAGGTGTATGTACTATTTATATGGACTACTAATTTGTGTATGTCATAGTTATATGACGTACTAATTGTATGTACTAGTTATGTGTACTAGTTTCTAGTTGGATGTACTAGTTGTATTTTCTATTGATATGTACTAGTTGTATGTACTAGTTGTATATACCAGTGGTATTTTCATGTTATATGTTCTAGTTGTAAGGACTTGTTGTGTGCACTAGTTGTGTGTATTAGTTGTATTACCTAGTTGTATGTACTAGCTGTATGTACTAATTGTTGGTACTAGTTGTACTTACTAGTTACCAGTTGTATGATCTAGCTGTATGTACTATTTGTACCTTCTAGTTGTATGCACTAGTGGTTTGTTCTAATATTATGTACTAGTTGTATATAGTAGTTGTTTATACTAGTTGTATGTACCACATGTATGTACTTGTTACTAGTATATGCACTATTTGAATGTACTACTTGTATGCACTTTACTAGTTGTTTGCACTAGTACTAGTTATATTTACTAGTTGAAGGTACTAATTTTATGTACTAGTTGTATGTACCGGAACTAGTTATATTGACTAGTTGAAGGTACTAGTTGTAATTACTAGTTGTATGTGCTAGTTATATGTAATAGTTCTAGTCCTAGTTTAATGTACTAGTTGTATGTAGTGGTTGTCCTAGTTGTATGTGCTACTTCTATGTATTTGAAGTAGTTACATTTACTAGTTGCATGTATGGGTTATATGTTGTAGTCGAATGTATTAGATATATGGACTAGTTGTATGTATATACTGGTTGTATACACTAGTTGTATGTACTAATTGTATGTACTATTTATATGTACTCTTTGTATGTACTAGTTATATTTACTATTTGTATCTACTGATTAAAAGTCCTAGTTACATGTACTAGTTGTATGTACTAGGTTATGTACAGGTTAAATATACTTGTTACGTACTAGTTGAATGTTCTAGTTGAATGTACTAGTTGTATGTACTAGTTGTATGTACTAGTACTAGTTATAATTACTAGTTGTATGTACACGTTGTATGTACTAGTTGTACTATATAGTAATAGTTGTGTTTACTAGTTGTAGGAAATAGTTGTATTTAGTAGTTGAATGTGCCAGTTGTATTTGCTAGATTTATGTACTAGTTATATGTACTAGTTGTTGTACCAGTTTTATATGCTAGTTGTCTGTAGTGGTTGTATGTACTAGTTGTATTTACTACTTCTATGTATATGAAGTAGTTTTATTTACTAGTTGTAGGTAACAGTTATATGTACAAGGTGAATGTACTAGTTGTACGCACTAGTTGTATGTACTAGTTGTATGCACCAGTTGTATGTTCTTGTTCTAAGTACTAGTTGTATGTAGTAGTTGTATTTACTAGTTGTATGTACTAGTTGTATGCGCTAGTACTAGTTATACTTACTAGTTGTAGGAACTAGTTGTATATATGTACTAGTTGTGTGTACTAGTTGTATGTGTTAGTTGTATGTACTCGTTGTATGTACTTATTGCATTTACTGGTTGTTTGTATTAGTTGTGTGTACTCGATACAAGCCGTATGTCCTACTTGTATGTAATAGTTATATTTACGAGAACTAGTTATATTTCCTGGTTTTAAGTGTTAGTTGTATGTACTAGTTGTATGTGCTAGTACTAGTTATACTTACTAGTTATAGGTGAAGGACTTCTGCGTGGCTAGGTTCTTGCATATCGGTACGATCGAGGGAACCACACTAGCCAAAATCAACTTAGAATAGATTCCAAACGTTTCGGTCCAATCCAGGACCTTCATCAGTGGAATTAACACTTACAAAACTGAGATGGCAGACTTTATACACATGAAAAAAGCGGAAATAAGGTGTGAATGAATGTGTTGCTAGGGGATGACAGCTTGCATGCATGAGGTATAAGTCCTATTGTTTAACTGTGATGTGATATACTGGTATAATGGAATATAAAGTAACTGAAATATGCTAACATGCAGTGACACAGTCTGATAATCAAGAGGGTGTGTAGAGGTGGATATGTGGGTTGTACACCCCTGGCAGCGGGCCTTCATCTCGGTTCATCTTATGCCGTTCTGTTCGGATGTGCCAGGCTTCAAGGGTGCATCTCTGGCGGTACCGATGGTTGTGGTCCACCACTTCACACACATTTATTCACACCTTATTTCCGCTTTTTTCATGTGTATAAAGTCTGCCATCTCAGTTTTGTAAGTGTTAATTCCACTGATGAAGGTCCTGGATTGGACCGAAACGTTTGGAATCTATTCTAAGTTGATTTTGGCTAGTGTGGTTCCCTCGATCGTACCGATAGTTATAGGTACTAGTTGTATGAACTGGTTGTATGTACTAGCTTGTATGTGTTAGTTGTATGTACTAGTTGTATGTACTAATTGTATGTACTTGTAAGTAGCTGTATATACAAACTGTATGTACTGGTTGTTTGTATTAGTTGTATGTAGTCGTTACAAGTTGTCTTTACTGGTTGTATATGCAAGTTTTATATAGTAGTTGTATGTACTAGTTCCTAGTTGTAAGGTCTATATAGTTGTATAGAGTAGTTGGTAGTTCCAGTTGGATGTTCTAGTTGTTTGAACTAGTTGTATTTACTAGTTGCATGTACGCGTTTAATGTACTGGTTGTATTTATTAGTTGTATGCACTACTTCTCTGTGAATGTACTAGTTATATTTAATTGCAGTATGTACTAGTTGTAATTCTAGTCACATATACTAGTTCCATGTACTAGTTGGATGTACTAGTTGTATTTACTACTTTTATGAACTAGTTGTATGTCCTAGTTACTATTTGTGTGTACTAGTTGTATGTTCTAGTTTGTATGTGTTAGTTGTATATACTAGTTGTATGTACTAATTGTATGTACTCGTAACTAGTTGTATATACAAACTGTATGTACTGGTTGTTTGTATTAGTTTTATGTACTCGTTACAAGTTGAATGAACTGGTTGTATATGCAAGTTGTATATACTGGTTGTATGTACTAGTTACTAGTTGTATGGTTTAGTTGTATGTACTAGTTGGTAGTTCTAGTTGGATGTTCTTGTTGTTTGAACTAATTGTATTTACCAGTTGCATGTACGCATTTTATGTACTGGTTGTATGTATTAGTTATACTATACTGATGCGAAAGATTGAATGACATCATATGATATACGTATGTAAAGGCCTTGGCCTTTTATGTCCCTTGTGTACAAGTTACAAAATGGTCTCCAACCCTGTTGATTATGCGAATGCATAGAACAAACTGTCGGTATTCTTAGCTCACCCACAAGGCAAATCAAATCTGCTGTGGACGTGGTTATTAGCTGAGACCCCTTTAAGACTGGAACCTTTGTTAATATATGGCATGCAGATGCATCATCTTCAGTCTATATACTAAGGTGTGAAAAGGTAATTGGTAGGCCATATGTTCTACCTTGCAATTGGATGATCTGTATCAACTACTACTCTCTATGCAGTAGTTGAGGATTTGAAAGTCTGCAACTATAGGTACTATTTAAAATACTGATTATCCTATAGGGGTCACTTGGATCTCTCTCTCTCTATATATATATAGGCTCTTTATGAAAGGAACATGTGCAGGGTGAAAGTGAAGGGGCAAGTTAGTGAGGAGTTTGAGGTACACACAGGGCTACGGCAGGGATGCGTCTTGTCCCCATTACTCTTCTCCCTATATATTAACAGTGCTGTTAAGAGGTTGAAGGAGGAGAGGTGTGGTGTAAAGTGTGGGGATGAGATTGTCCCTGGCCTGCTATTTGCAGATGATACCTGCTTGGTAGCATCAGATGTGTCTGGCATAACTAGGAGTTTAGAGGTATTGGTGGAGTGGTGTGAAGAATGGGATGTGAAGATTAATGTGGCAAAGTCTGGCATCATGCATATCCGCAAGAAGAAAGCAGAACGATGTGAGGTAGTGTATGAGGTGGAGGGTGAGGAAATCCCGATGGTATCGTGCTATAAGTATTTAGGCTGCATGGTCGATGAGTATCTAGAGCTGACAGAGATGGTGGGAGATAAGGCAGAGAGTGGGAGGAGAGCCCTAGGAGCTTGTCTCCAGAGATGTCGGGCAGAGATTGGAGATGTTGGAGTTGGCGTTTTCCAGAAATTGATGGGATCTCTTGTGGAGTCAGGTATGATGTATGGGGTCGGAGTATGGGGTTGCTCTAGTCATTTGGAACCCATTGAACGTGTTCAGTTGCGTGCTCTCCGTCAGTTCTTTGGGGTGGGCATACTTCACCCCAAGGTATCCTTGTTATTTGAAATGAGGGCCTTACCTGTTGTGTGGGAGGTGAAGATGCGTTGTGTGAGGTTCTGGTTGAAGGTTTTGACAAGTGAGATGTACAAAGGAAGGTTGTTAAGGAAGATAGCAAGACAGGCAGTGGAGTGTGGCAAGGTAATATGGGTAAAGAATATGGCTAAATGTTTTGTTGAGTTTGGGTGGCAAGGTATGGATGGAAATGCCATAAAGGACCTTAGTGAGCCAGAGATTAGAGATATGCTATCAAGTATTGCCTGGAGGGAGGTTAGATACAGGTGGCAGAAGGAGATGGAGGAGAAGCCGAAACTAGGGATGCTGAATGAAATAGCAGCCCTTGAGGGTGAGTCAAGTTGTGCAGTTTTGGGAAGGAAGAGAGACAGAAATATGATGATGAAGTTAAGGGGAGGTACAGCGGCATTCCAGATAGAAGTGAGAAGGTGGAAAGGAGTGGTGAGGGAAGAGAGGCTATGCAAGGAATGCAATAGTGGAGAAGTGAAAGATGTCTGCCACTGGATGCTGCGTTGCCATGCTTGGGACATCGTGAGACGGCCCCTGATGAAGCAAGTCAGCCAGTATGATGGTTTCCAAGGATAGTGTCTTGAGAAGCAGACTGCACTTATTCTATCAATGGCATGCACCAACTATTCTATTTTAAACTATATCAGTGCAATGTGGTGTGCCAGATTTGGCCTGTGATGTGAACAAACTATATTATATATATTATTTATATTTATTGTCATTTTTTAGTGCTACATTGGACTTTTGTAATGTCCTAGCACCTGTTGGTGTGGTGCACTCTAATCATGATATATATTGATATTGATATTGATATATATATATGAATATATATATAATACAAATTAATACGCAACTATTATAACATTTATTTTATACGTCGTTAAATGTTTAATACGAGTTCATACGAAACTATTGTAACACCTAATTTATACGTCAATACATCATTTTTGCAAATGGCGGCCTTTAGGAGGCTGAAGTTTTCTATCATGTTCAGGACACTTAGGCATCCGAAATCGTTTAGATTACCATTAGGTAGCCATATTGAAGCCCAATGAAGTCACCAAGTTCTTTCAGTTAGAAGCGCAATGAAGAAAGAGGCTTATGTCAGTCTAGAAAGACTTTCTAATGTCTACGATCTGTGTAACCTCTGTCAGTGCTAAGTTGTTATTGTAATTCTACCTGTACAGCCTGTAGGAATGATTTTGTAAACATTTTGAAGAAAGACGTTCTATGTGTGTCTAAATTGGAAGGAATGCAGCTTGGTAGAACTATTCCACGTATGTCTGAGAGTTGTACGAGTGTAGCTTAGCACAGGCGTTTTACCTCTCTTTACAGTTGTACGAGTATAGCTTAGCAGAGTCTGAAAAAGGCGTTCTAAGTGTGTCTAAAGTTGTATGAGTGTAGCTTAGCAGAGGCGTTCTACCTGTGTCTACAGTTGTACGAGTGTATCTTGACAGAGGCTTTCTAGGTATGTCTTAAGTTGCACTTAGCAGAGGCGTTCTACGTGTGTCTAGAGTTGTACTGTCACGCAATATCCGGTCCGCCGCGATAACTCATCTGGCGGATTAGTTATGGCAATAAAATGACTGCCATAAACGATGCCATCGTGCCATAACTCATCCGATAGTGCCCGCGTGCGGGAAAACTGCATCAAAGGCGTTGAAATGACTACTACAGGTTGCGAAGATCATCCTGAGGACTTACCAAAAGATAATGACTTAGTTGAAGATGTTTACCAGTACTTGACACACGGAATGTATCCCGCTCTAGCGATAAATAATCAAAAACGAGTTATTCGTAACAAGGCGAAAAAATTCTCTGTGCAAGATGGTGAACTGTACTACATTAATGTGAAACGGGGCCATGGCAATAATAAAGTAAGCCTTCTATATTGTACATCGTATATTGATGCGGCAAAAATCGCGATAATTAATGCGAAAATTAGTGCAATTCCACAACCTCTGACCAATAATAAAAGAGACAGAAAATGCACAGATACACATGTTAAAGGGAGAGTAAGAGGGTATAGAAGTATATATTTATTTTTACTTAATATATAGCCAGCAGTGGAGGTAAAGTACATCCGTCATGATGATGAGAGGATTAGAATTTTGAAGGACTGTCATATGCATCCTACCTCTGGTCACATGGGTGTCAAGCGTACCCTCTCAAGGATAACAGACAGGTTTATGTGGCCTGGAGTGGCAAGGGATGTTGAACAACTGGTATGATACCCTTTGATGTGTTTATATATCATACATATAAATATCTTAATTCCTATATGTATACGCAGGTGAAAACCTGTGATATGTGTCAGAGGGGAAACAGAAAGATGGCACAAACGTACTCAGAACTCCATCCCATACCTGTCAAAAGTCCATGGTATCACATTGGCATCGATTTTATTGGCCCAATCACTACTTCTAACAATGGGAACAACTTAATTCTGACGATTAGTGATTATTGCACTAAGTGGGTGGAAGCAGTGGCAATGAACAATAAGTCTACATCATTGACTGCAGCTTCTTTGTTCAAAGTAGGTTATTATGGACTTTGATTGACTGATTATATATGCATTTCAATTAACCAGTTTGCTTTTTATACCTATAATTTGCAGATTTTCATGAGAATGGGAATTCCCAAAGTCATTACAACTGACCAAGGCTCAGAATTTCGAAATCATCTGAACGAGGAGATGACTACACTTTTGGGGATTAATCATCGCCTTACCACTGCATATCACCCACAGGTCCATATGCATGCACTATGTATATTCAAGTTTGTCATGCATGATATATATAATCATGCATGCAGCGTGCATGGGCACGGCAGAGTACTATATAAAATAGTTTCACGCATGTATATACTGTATATGTATATAGGCAAATGGACTAGACGAAAGATTTAACCAGACAATCCAGACAATGTTGATGAAGTATGTAGAAGGGAAGAAAGAAGTCTGGGATGAGTATTTAGACACCTGCCTGTTTGCTTACAACACTTCCCAGCATGAGTCTACAAAGTATACTCCTTTTCACCTGATGTTTGGACGACTGCCTTATTTACCTGTGGAAGTGGCTTCAGAAGTAAAGCCTCCTGAAGAATTATTAATGCAGTTTGGGAAATTACCTGACATCAACTCAGATAATTTGGAGCTTCTGTCTGGCAAACATCAATTACTATTAGAGCAAGCTCTAGCAAATATCAAGAAGGCACAGGAAAAGCAAAAGAGGTATTACGACTTAAAACATACTAAACCGTCAGCATATAGGGTCGGTGCCAGTGTACTCTTAAAGGATTTTACAAGGAGAAAGAGAAAGGGTGGGAAGCTTGATATGAGGTGGTTTGGTCCTTTTCGAATTACCAGGATTCTTGGGAATGGGTTATATTTACTGACCTCAACTGAGTATGGAGCTGAAGTAAAGAGAGTACATGGGACTCACTTAAAACCCTACAACACTTCTTCCTCTAGTCCAACCCATTCAAGTGAGCTAATGCCGGCAGGAATAAGTTTTATGCTGTACATGTTGTCCTTTAAAAATTAACCATTGGCATTAATTGCAGGTGTCTTATGGTACAGTGTGACTCAATCCGTACAGCATAGCCAAGTTTCTCAGTTTGAGAAATCAACTTCTCTAGGTATGTATTTGCATGCACTTATACACATATAGTCAACCTAAACGTTTATGCATGCAGTTGCACCACATCATGGTGAGAACATGTACAGTCACTTAACCGTCCCAGAACATGATTCCACAGCTCAATCAGAGCATAACCTTATTCCGATTGATAGGCCATCCACTACAAGTGAGTGATCATATACCACTGTCTTAATTAACAATTAAAGGATCATGAATTCATTCAACCTGGTGCCCATGTAGGTGTAACAGTGCATGATCAGACTAAGCAATTAGCCTCTCTGGAAATGGGTTTCCTGACTCAATTACAGGAAAGCCAATTGCAAGTTCCATTAGATAAATCTTTCACTTGTGGTGAGAAAAACATAAATATACATATACTGACTCTTTACTTCCTGGCGACCACTGCCTGTGTTTACATTTTATATACAAACAGGAGTTTCTCTACCTATGAATAATGTCACAGGAGGTGAGTTTGAATCAGCAAGTCCCTCTGTAGCATTTGACACCAGTACACCAGTTAAATGTGGTGGATTTTTTGCTCCATTTTACTCCGGGAGACAAGCATTTTTATCACCTATAAAGGATACCCCAGTAGCTAATGATGTAGTTACTACATCAGTAGCACACATGGAGACAGACAATGAACACTCCCATGACAGTACTAGTGATTTGGATTACACAACTCCACCCAGCGAATGCTTTCAAATTGGTCATACTAGGCACAGGAAAATATAGTACTTTATCACAGGCTTTTCATACAGATCCATCAACAAATGGCAAGAGAAGTGTAACAGTAGATCATGGTCTAAATTCAGATAACTTCAAATCACTTTCGATCAATGAAAACTGGCTAACTGACAAGCATATTAATGCTGTGCAGAAACTACTGAGTAAGCAATTCCCTCCACAGAATGGTTTGCAAGACTGTCTTATACTGGAAAAATGCCTCAGATATACATCTGATGTACACAGCTTTGTGCAAATACAACACCTACCGAAACACTGGGTGTGTATTTCAAATTTGTTTTCTCCACCTGGAACTGTCGATGTATATAACAGCTTACCATCAATGTCAAAGAGTTCACTAGCTTTGTTTAAGCAAGTGGCTGTGATTCTAAAGACATCCAACAGATTCTTTCAGCTGCGATATGTTAATGTTCAACATCAAAATGGCACTGCAGATTGTGGCCTGTTTGCCATAGCAAATGCTGTAGTATTGTTCATGAAAGGCAATTCACACACTTGTAATTTCAATCAAGATACCATGCGTCCACACCTCTACAAGTGCTTTATGGAATCCAACATTAGGCCTTTTCCTTCTCTAGGTAGGCCCCGAAGGAGCGGTATCAAAAAGTTCCTATCTTTGGAAACAGTTCAAGTTTTTTGTCTTTGCCGCTTGCCTTGGGATAAGTATGATACCCTAAGAGGCCCTATGGTGCACTGTTCTAAATGCAAGGAATGGTATCATAGGCTTTGCTGTAACATCTCAAAGAAAACAATAGATAATCCCACAAGCTCCTACATTTGCCCAAGTTGCCTCAGCCATGACACACTAACTTAAATAAATTTTAAATTTACAAACTATAGCTTATTTACATTGTATAACTTTGGCATACATGCATGCATGAACAGTTTGAACAAGTAAGGCTGTATACTAATTGATAAGTTAAAAATATTTTTAATGTGCATGTGACACTTCGTCAAGACTACACACAAAGAGTAAGGCATAATCAGACTGAGTCTGCGATGTTGTAATTAGGCCCAACTTGATCGACATGCAGGGATCTTGAGGAATCATGAATACAACAAATCAACACACATAATAGCCTCGGAAAAGAGTTCTCTGTAATTAACATGTTAAAGCTCGGCTTATTTAACAGCTATTCAAAATTTGGGTTGTGATCATTTGCCTACTAGGCAATCATAATCACCAAAAGCTGAGGTGGCTGTATCCAACCCTTTATGCATGCACCAATTGTATTTGTACATTCATCATGTACAGTAAAATGAAATAATGCAATCTAAAACGAATTCATAAATTCACTATAATTGAGCAAACTGCATGGTGATCTGGGCTATTACGTACAGTCAGATTCATCAAACTAGGCTATAGAGTTATATTAAACTTAATTAGTTCATACAGTATTATAGCTCAACACAGTTCAGTTTGGTGTGTGATGAGGGCATATAATGATAGTAACTGACACTTAATTTATCGCTAATCCATTGTCCCACTACGCGAAGATATGAAAGTTTTGACTAATATATGGCTAATGCGCTGCCAAAACAACTTTCCGTAGTAGGGCAAGTACCTTTCATATAACCGTTATCGATAAAAGCTACAATTCATTCCTTGGCACTGAGATTAAATCCTTTAAACGCTCTAGTACTTCTGGCGGATCGGTTATTGCAAGGTAGGATTACCTATGGGCAGCTATAACTAGTCCGTGCGGAGTAGATATGGCGTCTATAACTTATCCCGGATATGATACGGCAGCTATATCCGTTCCTACCCTGATAAGTTATAGACCGGATAAGTTATTGCGTGACAGTACACGTGTAGCTTGACAGCGCAAGTGGAACATGTCAACACAAGTAAGTTTGGTCAATATCTATGAAGCCTCTTTTGATTTAAGTAAATACTGTAATACTAGGCCTATGTCAGTCTAGAAAGACTTTCTAATGTCTACGATCTGTGTAACCTCTGTCAGTGCTAAGTTGTTATTGTAATTCTACCTGTACAGCCTGTAGGAATGATTTTGTAAACATTTTGAAGAAAGACGTTCTATGTGTGTCTAAATTGGAAGGAATGCAGCTTGGTAGAACTATTCCACGTATGTCTGAGAGTTGTACGAGTGTAGCTTAGCACAGGCGTTTTACCTCCGTTTACAGTTGTACGAGTATAGCTTAGCAGAGTCTGAAAAAGGCGTTCTAAGTGTGTCTAAAGTTGTATGAGTGTAGCTTAGCAGAGGCGTTCTACCTGTGTCTACAGTTGTACGAGTGTATCTTGACAGAGGCATTCTAGGTATGTCTAAAGTTGCACTTAGCAGAAGCGTTCTACGTGTGTCTAGAGTTGTACACGTGTAGCTTGACAGCGCAAGTGGAACATGTCAACACAAATAAGTTTGGTCAATATCTATGAAGCCTCTTTTGATTTAAGTAAATACTGTAATACTAGGCCTATGTCAGTCTAGAAAGACGTTCTAATGTCTACGATCTGTGTAACCTCTGTCAGTGCTAAGTTGTTATTGTAATTCTACCTGTACAGCCTGTAGGAATGATTTTGTAAACATTTTGAAGAAAGACGTTCTATGTGTGTCTAAATTGGAAGGAATGCAGCTTGGTAGAACTATTCCACGTATGTCTGAGAGTTGTACGAGTGTAGCTTAGCACAGGCGTTTTACCTCCGTTTACAGTTGTACGAGTATAGCTTAGCAGAGTCTGAAAAAGGCGTTCTAAGTGTGTCTAAAGTTGTATGAGTGTAGCTTAGCAGAGGCGTTCTACCTGTGTCTACAGTTGTACGAGTGTATCTTGACAGAGGCGTTCTAGGTATGTCTAAAGTTGCACTTAGCAGAAGCGTTCTACGTGTGTCTAGAGTTGTACACGTGTAGCTTGACAGCGCAAGTGGAACATGTCAACACAAGTAAATTTGGTCAATATCTATGAAGCCTCTTTTGATTTAAGTAAATACTGTAATACTAGGCCTATGTCAGTCTAGAAAGACATTCTAATGTCTACGATCTGTGTAACCTCTGTCAGTGCTAAGTTATTATTGTAATTCTACCTGTACAGCCTGTAGGAATGATTTTGTAAACATTTTGAAGAAAGACGTTCTATGTGTGTCTAAATTGGAAGGAATGCAGCTTGGTAGAACTATTCCACATATGTCTGAGAGTTGTACGAGTGTAGCTTAGCACAGGCGTTTTACCTCTCTTTACAGTTGTACGAGTATAGCTTAGCAGAGTCTGAAAAAGGCGTTCTAAGTGTGTCTAAAGTTGTATGAGTGTAGCTTAGCAGAGGCGTTCTACCTGTGTCTACAGTTGTACGAGTGTATCTTGACAGAGGCATTCTAGGTATGTCTAAAGTTGCACTTAGCAGAGGCGTTCTACGTGTGTCTAGAGTTGTACACGTGTAGCTTAACAGCTAGAGGTGTTTTATCAGAGAGTACGGTAGTAGAGTAAAAAATCAATTATCGGACACCATGTATTATCGGACACTCGATCGTTTTAATCAGCAGACGAATCGACCAAAGTCTGCTATGATTTGAAAGGGCAGATGGTCCTAAACATTATTCGCTAAAAACTTAAGATTTACCTCCTCATCTTCGTCGCCACGAACCCTTGAAAGACGCTGTCCGATAAAATCTATTATCGGACATTTTCATCTATTATCGGACGCCGGCTTGTACTTTGCACATGAACAAGGAATGCAAGAGTTACTTGTGCAACACAGAGGTACAAGTATTGTCTGCAGGCTGACCAAAATTCGTCTTCCTACGATCAACGGTCGAGGTGAATTCGCCTTGCAAAGTAAGCAGGGTGCTTACATCTATTATCGGACACAATACAAACTAAGTAGTAATGGTAGGGGGATGTGAATTGCTACTCAGTGGCGTAACTAATAAATGATATAGATAGATAGAGGAATTATTGTCGCCATCGTCGATAAAATTCATCTAATAACGTTTGGTTAATTAAGGTAATGACCCAGGAAGTCAAATCGTGTTACACAATCAATTTATGGTAGATGGAATTTTTGTATACTAATTGATAGAGAATAAATGCAGCAGCTAGTAAACAAAACAGGCATCATCTTACACAGTCAGAAGATCATAGAAGATACACTATCTACAAAAAAACTAACAAAAAGAACAATGGTATTTATAGTTCTTTCTTCTGGCCAGTTTGGGGTCCACAGCAGCACAAATGCAATGATACCAGGAGAGACAGCTACTGCACTGCAGCCATACAGTGGCTTCACTGTTCTTACACTTGCGTGCCTCACAAAGACTTTGGCCTGTAAAAATAATATAAAAACTTTTTAAAACACAGTTCAGCCATACACAAGAAACTGAACTACTTCTATACATTTATACAAGCCATGAACATGTATTATCTACTTACATATATACACACAACACACACAAACATGTACATACACAATATACACAAAACAACATGCAAGCATGCAGTTTAATAAACTTGCATGTATATGCATCTGGAACATTGCATGCCGCCTAAGTTCATTCACCTGGTGTGGACCTTTCATGTGTATCTGATAACTTTGTCTTGCCTTTCTTCTGGGTTGAGACTGTGCCTACTCCCAAGTGACTATTCTCAGTTTGCTCCTTTGTACACACTGTACTCCTTAACTTACGAGAGGATGTCTTTGTAGTCTGACTGCTATTCGGTCTGGGGTGCACCAATTGAAGCCACTGGTTGTACCGCAAGTCACCGGTCAAGTCATAGCCTTCTTTCTGTCGTGTTTCAAAGAGAGCCACTTCAGCTTCAGTAAACTGAAGGTTATCTTCATCAATATCTGAGGATCATTTAAATTTGCATGAGCACATGCAATACCATGTCAACATTACAAACTTATTCAAGATGACAATCTTGATATTGATAGATAAGTTATAATATCTATAGCAGTCAAATATACATAACAGTATACATGCAATTAAAGCAGCTCTCCTTGCATTTCTACATGCATACATATAGGAAATGAATGAAATGAAATGAAAACAATATTGTCAGCTAAAATCACACTCCTGGTGCAGTATCACACACAAATATGTACATATATAATGTACACAAAAACAACATGCAAGCATGCAGTTTAATAAACTTGCATGCATATGCATCTGGAACATTGCATGTCGCCTAAGTTCATTCACCTGGTGTGGACCCTTTATGTGTATCTGATAACTTTGTCTTGCCTTTCTTCTGGGTTGAGACTGTGTCTACTCCCAAGTGACCATTCTCAGTTTGCTCCTTTGTACACACTGTACTCCTTAACTTACGAGAGGATGTCTTTGTAGTCTGACTGCTATTCGGTCTGGGGTGCACCAATTGAAGCCATTGGTTGTACCGCAAGTCACCGGTCAAGTCATAGCCTTCTTTCTGTCGTGTTTCAAAGAGAGCCACTTCAGCTTCAGTAAACTGAAGGTTATCTTCATCAATATCTGAGGATCGTTTAAATTTGCATGAGCACATGCAATACCATGTCAACATTACATACTTATTCAAGATGATATAATCTTGATAGACAAGTTATAATAATCGCAGTCAAATACATAACAATATACATGCAATTAAAGCAGCTCTCCTTGCATTTCTACATGCACACATATAGGAAATGAATGAAATGAAATGAAAACATTATTGTCAGCTAAAATCACACTCCTGGTGCAGTACCTTTGTGGGCATCCTTTCTAGTCCCCTGTCTCCAATTTTTCATGCCAGTCTTCAGTCTCTTTTGCTCCTTCTCAAGATCCTTTTGCTTCCTCTTTTCCTGGATTGTCCTCTTTTTTTCCTCAGCAGCCCTTTTCCGTTGTTCTTTTTCTTCTTCCTTGGCTTTCTTCTGATGTTCTTTTTCCTCCATAAGCTTAATGCTCTCTGAGCTTGTGAGTACACGAGAAGATGCCTTTGTTCTGCTGGTAAACCTTTTGGTTGGAGGCATTGGGTGTTTCAGGAACCTAGACAGTTGGCCGACTGACTCACTTGGTCTGGTAAATGTTGCCATTACTGAATTAAAATGACCCACAGTACCCTGTGAAACATTAGGTAGGTGAGCAAGGAAGGTGGTGTCAGGATGGGCCACCTGGAGCCATTGGTTATATCGTATATCTCCAGTCAAGTCATGCCCTTCTGTATACTGTCTTTCAAAGTGCTCCACCTCTGCATCTGTGAAAGAGATGTGTTGTACAGTTTCTGAGGCGAGGGAGAACCAGAGGGAGAAAAAATTATTTTAATTACATATGTTATATTCATATACCTTAAATATACTAACCTGTGCCTTCACATGGCTCTAGCAACTCATTAACATCAGGCTCTTCATCAGTATCTACTGATTCACTGGTGATGGCTGTGTAGGTCTGTTGCCGACCTGCACTCTTTACATGTGGTTGAGGGCTGAACAATGGTACATATGCCAAGCCTGTCTCTGTAGCTAGATCAGGCTCAGGTGCACAGGAAGGCATACCAGCATGCCTATTGAATGGATACACACCTGTACTGCAAAAGCTTTCAGTAATTGTGTGCATGGTCATAGCCTTTGTGTATGATTTGGAGAAAAGTGCTGAAAATTGGAACCTGGTTACAACTTGTCCAGGATTTTTTACCATGAATTCTCTTCATACCTCTTTCCAGTGGGCTTTCAGTGATGCAAAAGGACCATTATCTAATGGTTGAGTGGCATGGGAAGAATGTGGAGGTAAGCAAAAGATTATAACTCCTTCCTTTGCAGCCATTCGCACTACAGCGGGTTGGTAATGGGATGAATGGCCATCCAAAAGAAGAAGAAGGGGCCTGGCTGAAGGTGCATATCTCAAGAAGTGGTTTGCAAACCACTCATGGAATAATTCTGAATCAATCCACCCATTGTCACTCAGCCCATAGAAGGTGCCAGGTACCTCACCTATTGTGAGCTCGGGCTTCAGTACCCTTCGATCAAAGATGACCATGGGTGGAATTGCATACCCAGCAGCACTTGCACATGCCAGGACAGTGATGTGTGCCTTGTCTCCACTGGTTAACTGATAGGGATGCTTTGTTCCCTTTGTCGCTACTACCTTAGAAGTGCTAGGGTTTAAAGGCATTCCAGTCTCATCACAATTAAATACTTGCGCTGGCAAATCCCATAGACCATTGTCCCTTAAAGTGGCCTCTAACATGTCATAATAGCGGTTGACAACAACTGGGTCAAAGGCTACTGCTCTTGCATACCCAAGCCCTTCTGCCGTACGAATACTTAACCTTGGATGCCTCCTTTGAAAAGCATCCCACCAGCCATGTGACACAGAGACCATTAAGCCCTTCTTTTCACATATCCTCTGAACAGTAGCTAAGATATCCTTTTTCGTACGTGAGTATCCTATTTCAGAACATCTAATGATGAACCTAACTAATTCTCCTTCTTCTTCATCACTAAGATATCGCTGTGGGCCACTTTGTGAACCCTGAAGGACTCTACCACTGACACGATCATATAGGGTTGACCTATACAATATATATATACAGTTATTTAATGTCTCTCACGATGACAGTTAATCATATTATAATGCACAGGTTCTCTGTTTCTTTGTTTGTTTGTCCGCGAACTCCTCTATCAGTTTGCACACTATCGACCTGAAACTATAACCTTACGTCCTTCAGGGACATCCGTGGAGTGCCCTAAGGGGGTTGGCATTTTGTTTTAGGCTTTCCTTCGTTGATTTGAAACATATATCAATTTTATGGCGTAATCGAAGACGCCATCTTTGGATTAGCAGGTGGAAGTGCGCCGTTGACATGGGAACAGGATGTCGCCTATGTACCTATGCTATATAATTACTAACACTTTTGCAGTAACTATAGTTATTATATATAATTATAAAGTTAATATGTATCCACTCACAATTTATTGTTTGCAATTTTGACTTGCCCATGCATACAATTTGCATGGGGAAATTTAAAAAAATATTGATAATTGGCTTATGACTTTAATCGGAATGCTACATGAGATAATAAATCTCGTATATATAATTGTAATCATCATTTTATTTATTCATTCAGACAGTAAATTAAAGGTGCATAAAGATTACACAGAACTATTAACTTGTCAGCTTAGGATGGTATGTGTCTGATAATCAAGATTCACAGCATAAGTGGAGGAATTGTACTTTCATCCATATATGTCCCAGTGGAGAAAGGAACTCTATCCTAATCCAAAGGTCCATAGGCTTGCCCCAATGAAGTTATTGGTCTAGAAAATGGTATTTTAGTCTATTCTTTTTATGTTTCCTTAATTAGCCTCTTTTTGTATGCTTTTCCGTCAAGTGCTGGGTATTTTTCATTTTTCAAAGTGCATTTTAAGGCCAAATTTAATAGCATTTGGCTGTGTGCTTGATGGGCTTACTTTGGTACATTGTACTGCTCTGCTGCACGCCTAACACTAAACTTCCCTGATAGCACAGCCTCCAAAGCCCTTGCCATGGCCTCTTCATTCCAGGTTTTACGCTCTTTTGCTGGTGCCTTTTTAATATCCTTGCCTTGAGATTGTGACGAAGAGAACCTGGACCTCACGGTCCTCGCATGCAGGTGAGGAATACGCACTGAAGTCGCTAACATTTTCATTCATTGACAAACTCGCCGCCAGATTATGAGTGTCCGGTATGACTTCCTGGGTCATATACCTTAATTAACCAAACGTTATTAGATGAATTTTATCGACGATGGCGACAATAATTCCTCTATCTATCTATATCATTTATTAGTTACGCCACTGAGTAGCAATTCACATCCCCCTACCATTACTACTTAGTTTGTATTGTGTCCGATAATAGATGTAAGCACCCTGCTTACTTTGCAAAGCGGATTCACCTCGACCGTTGATCGTAGGAAGACGAATTTTGGTCAGCCTGCAGACAATACTTGTACCTCTGTGTTGCACAAGTAACTCTTGCATTCCTTGTTCATGTGCAAAGTACAAGCCGGCGTCCGATAATAGATGAAAATGTCCGATAATAGATTTTATCGGACAGCGTCTTTCAAGGGTTCGTGGCGACGAAGATGAGGAGGTAAATCTTAAGTTTTTAGCGAATAATGTTTAGGACCATCTGCCCTTTCAAATCATAGCAGACTTTGGTCGCTTCGTCTGCTGATTAAAACGATCGAGTGTCCGATAATACATGGTGTCCGATAATTGATTTTTTACTCTACCCCCTATGTAGGGATGACGCGTTTTTTTCGTTTTCCCCATACATCGGTATAGGAGCAAAATCCCGAAATAGGCCGAAAATCGACAAAACAAGGCTATGTATAGCTAAATATACAATATACATACTCTAAATAGACCTTAAAGGCAAGTGAATATGTCCCGCTGGCGAAATAATAAACTTTAAAAATTCCCATTTTCGTCTTCTTCATATTCTTCTTCTTCTTCTTCTTCTTCTTCGTCAGCCATAACTAAAAAACTATATGAGGTTTTGGACTAATTGTTAAACGAAATTATTTCTTAGTGTATCTAAAGTTATATGAGTGTAGCTTGACAGGGGCGTTCTACCTGTGTCTACAGTTGTACGAGTGTATCTTTACCGAGGCGTTCTACATGTGTCTAAAGTTGTACTTCGCAGAGGCGTTCTACTTTTGTCTAAAGTTGTACTTAGCAGAGGCGTTCTACGTGTGTCTAGAGTTGTACAAGTGTAGCTTGACAGGGGCGTTCTTAGTGTATCTAAAATTGTATGAGTGTAGCTTGACAGGGGCATTCTAAATGTATCTAAAGTTGTATGAGTGTAGCTTGACAGGGGCGTTCTACCTGTGTCTACAGTTGTACGAGTGTATCTTTACCGAGGCGTTCTACATGTGTCTAAAGTTGTACTTCGCAGAGGCGTTCTACTTTTGTCTAAAGTTGTACTTAGCAGAGGCGTTCTACGTGTGTCTAGAGTTGTACAAGTGTAGCTTGACAGGGGCGTTCTTAGTGTATCTAAAATTGTATGAGTGTAGCTTGACAGGGGCGTTCTAAATGTATCTAAAGTTGTATGAGTGTAGCTTGACAGGGGCGTTCTAAGTGTATCTAAAGTTGTATGAGTGTAGCTTGACAGGAGCGTTCTAAATGTATCTAAAGTAGTATGAGTGTAGCTTGACAGAATTGTTCTACATGTCTAAGATTGTACAAGTGTAACTTAGCAGAGGCATTCTAAGTGTACCTAAAGTAGTCCTTTATCATTTTGTGGTTCCTTTGTATGGCTTCATATATCGGATTTTGAGTATTTCAATATACATAATGTACGTACATATGTACGTTGTATAATCATATTAGATTCTGTTGACAAAGTAGAAGCCTAAAAGTGTGCTAGCCGTGTTTTTTCATTTTGGTACCCCCTCGACATCTTTAATGGACTAACCCGCTTCTAAGTTTTTCCGATGAATCTGCATTCTGAAACAGTTTGTTAGGGTAAGGTGTGGTGTTGTATGTCATCTGGTGTTGTATGTCGTCTATTTGTGTAGCTTTTGGTCACTCATTACATTAAACAGTTTAACTCCTTTTTCGGATGCGTTTATATTAGCGAGTCTTTTAAGCGACTCATAACAATGTTACGTTTATAAACACCTCAATTTGTAAAAGAGATAAGCTTATCACTAGCGTGAATGAATTATTAGAATGCCTAAAGCTACGGTCTAAATTATTTAACATTATAAGTCGGGGGTAGCTTGAAAGGTGTAAACCTTACAAGCTAACATTATTAACAGTAACGTGTGGAATGAATGGATACGCGTTTCTATGTGCGAGTCTTTTGAGCGACTCATTACAATGTTATGTTTACGTTTGCTCAAGCTTAACACTTTAATTCGAAAAAGAGCTAAGCTGATCAGTAGCGTGAATGAATTATTAGAAGGCCTATGTCTACGTAGCTTAGCGCTTTAGCTTATCCCTAGCGTGTATGACAAAATGTATGACTGCATGTGTTTCTATGTAGTATTCTTGCAGTGCTTAGTTGATATAGACATTCTTTATATCTATAATTATGGTTGGCAAAAGCATGGAAGTGTTTCTGTGTGCGAGACTTCACTAATTTGTTGGTAATGAGGATATGCATTAAAGACTAACTAACAAAGTCTTGGCATCCCTCTTTGCTTGCTGGTTAGTGTTGAATGTCAACTCATGTTATATGAGACAAACAAATATACAATAAATAATAAATCGATATGGAGTTTATGGGGCGCACGAAATGAGCCTTTGGTGTTACCTACTATCAATTTGGTGATAACCTTCGCCTTTACAGTAGACTGCAAAAATGAATATTCAGGTACAAGCTATATCAATGTCACATAATTATCATTGTAGGACTATAAGTTTAAAATATTTTCTTAAACGTTAAATCTATAAGGTTGAATAACTGATCACTAAGGTCAAAATCATATCCCCTTTCGATCTACACTTACGAAGAACTTCCACTAAGTTGGTGTTCGCAAGCGTCTGAAATTTTATCGCACAGCTGGAATCTTGTCCAACAGCTGAAGTTCGCTATAACGGCTGAAATTTGGCGTTTCAGGTGAGCATTTGGCGGTAAAAATATTATCGATATCGCTATAACAACCTACGCTACAACGATGAACGTCGAAAAGTGGCTTTTGCTTATAACAGCGTTTTTCAACACTACAGCTATCTATGACTCCCTTCGTGAACGCCAAACATCATCTCTAGTGAGTATTATAGATTGATTATCTTTTACTAAGCAATAACGCTTATATGTATAAGTAGTAGAACTCCTATATTATATACGCGCTTCTTATACATTAACTTATAATTATGTAAAGATGATTTGGCCTTTGATCGCCGTCTCTAAACAAACAGCAGTGTACAATCCATATAAAGATTTATATTTACACTACTCCATGTCAAGAATCGGTGAACACAAAGACGTAGAGTGCTACATTATAGAGGGAGAGAAACACATTATCAAATCAAGTTATAGGAGGCAGCCCCATACTCGAGCTACTTGCTCATATTTCAGTATTAAGGCATCAAGCGTACGTTTCACCGGTTCCAATTCGTCGTTTGAAGTCCGTAAGTCTTTAAAACCTTGTACGCAGGCTTTACTTTGGTTTTCATCAGTTCATTTTTATCAGTGCCATTTTCATCAGTGACGCTAGTGAAGAGAAAGCTAATTAAAGCTTAGAATAGTATGCCGAAGTTAGCCTAAGTGTTGGGCATTTTGTTTACAAGTATTCAAAGATGGGAGCCATATCAAAATTTTATTTGAAATACGGCATAGGGATTTCACGGTGCCTCCAAATATAGACTTTTCTGTTAATCCTATAGTCTTACGGCTCATGACTTCCCTCTACTAAAGTCTTACAGTACATTTAGGCAGAGGGGTTCTACATTTGTCTAAAGTTGTTCGAGTGTAACTTAACAGAGGCGTTCTAAGTCTGTCTAAAATTGTTCGAGTGTAGCTTAGCAGAGGGATTCTAAGTTTGTCTAAAGTTGTTCGAGTGTAGCTTAGCAGGGAGGTTCTAAGTGTGTCTAAAGTTGTACGAGTGTAGCTTAGCAGAGGGGTTCTACATTTGTCTAAAGTTACGGTGCCTCCAAATATACCCTTTTCTGTTAGTCTTATAGTCTTACAGCTCATGACTTCCCTCTACTAAAGTCTTACAGTACATTAAGGCTGTAAGTTTACTTCTAACTTAAATTAGATTCCCGTATTTACAAACATGACAGCATTTGTTTATAAACTGTTTATAATAAACACTGTAATGTTTGTATCATCTATTGATTATCATGCTAATCAGGAATAAGAAGCGTACGGCAAAGACATCGACGGCGCCTGCCAAATGAATACACTAGTCTTTTGCGCTCTGAAGGCCTTCTTTTGATTTTTATCCATATTACATGATATCCATAATTATGTCCGGCGCCGTAACATAATTATTTTGTCTTTGTTTACGACAAATTACATCTATGCGTAGTAATACCTTTACTATGACGTTTAATATACTTTTTCAAATTATGTTATCAATAAACAAGGGCAACTATTACAATGATAGTGATAAAGATGATGGTACTGTAAGGATGAGACAGTGACGTTTAATCATAGATTATGTTTACTACGTAACGTTACGTAGTAAAGATAATGTATGGTTTAATGTAGGCATAATTCCTTTGGTGACGTTCCCTTGCTATGCTAAGGACGGCTGGTACCAAAGGTTTTTAGCTACGTGAATGAAAAGAAAATCTTACCCCTTTGTGTGAAACTCTTTGGATATGATTTAGGGATTAACAATAACCAGTGTCCACCTCCCACAACCTTACAGTACCATCATCTGAACCTACAGAAATGTACACTTAGCTGTCGGTCTGTGAATGCTGACACCAAGTTTCAGCTGCACATCTATCCATTTGAAAGAGTTGTATTTCTTCATTCGAATTCACTTCCTTTTCCTCCTACTTTCTTAAACTGCTAAGATTCATCTTAAATTAATACTTAAATCCGACTTCTACTTAGGACGACTTCTACTTAGGAAAAGAACAATGACTATGGATTGGTATCCGCCTACACGCGGCTGTCACCATGTTTGTTGAAATTCCTTTTTTGGGTACAGCGTTTCCGGGACGTATGATGAGCTAAAACGCTTTTATAAATGACTTGATACGTCGAATAGCCTTTGAAGAGGGATATAATAAAGGATTTCATATGATTCTCCTATATCACTTTGAACGTTACCAATTTGTTCGGCGATTAGCCAAAGTATTAGAGTCATGGTACGGTAAGGGGAGCAGTTTCAAATCTAATTCCTATAGATAATCTATGATATAGAGCGATCGAGGTGGTAAGCTTCCAGTTGTATAGAATAAACTATATAGCATCAGCAATGACACCAAGCTTCTCAAGCTGTCGATCGAAAGGCTACCTTGCTAGGTAATATAGGTGTAGAATGGAGAAAATACAGGAACTTGCCATTATATACAAAGAATCACGTAAATTGTTTATGTATCTGTAGTAGTAGCACCGCTAAGTTCTTTAATGAATACAGCATATCCCTAATAACATTGTCATGTACTAAACTGACTCCACTAGTTAATTGAAGAGAAGTAAAATAGACCATCCTTTTAGAACAGTAAAGAAAAACGCTTCAGATGGGTAAATTGTCCAGCAAACTTTGAGTGTCTTAATCTTAGAACATGGAGTCTCCTGATATAAATCTGTTAAAGTAGAGTTACTCTCTGAACTCATCGTTATAATGTATCTCTCACTTGATTAATAATAAGAGAAATATATGCTTTTTAAATTATAGTAACACAAAATGTGGTTCCAGATTATATCAATCAATCAATATTATTAGAGTGCACCGTGCCCATTGGCCCTAGGGCACAGATTGGCCCCATGCAGCACTTACAACAAGACAAAATAAATAATATGAACATGCAAAATAGAGTTAACTGAACCTTGCATGCCACATACACAAAATAATTGTCAAGAATTCATAGTTGCTACATGCAGCCAACAGCAGAGATGCAGTAGAATCCTGGGTACTGCACTTGTCACTATGCCATTGCATCCAGGCCTCCAATTGTATGCGTTGGGATTTCCATGCTTCACACCTCATCAACCAATGTTCCACATCTTCCACTTCACCCCTGTCACATTCCTTGCATATTCTCTCCTGTCTGGTCACTCCCCTCCATCTTCCCGTCTCGATTTGAAATCCTGTGCCTCCTCTTAGTTTTATCATCATCCTCCTGTCTGCCCTTCTCCCCACTCTCGCACACTCCGACCACTCTCCCAAGTTCACAATCCTCTTCAGTATCTCCAACTTTGACTTTGTCTCCATCTCCTGGCACCATTCCTCCTGTGTGTTCCTCCAAGCTATGGCCTCCAGCATCTCTCTCACTTCCACAGTCGACAACTCCTTGAGTACCTCCACATTCACATCCTTCCACCCAAACTGCCCCCAACATGTGCTCATCTTACAAATCCAAGTACCTCAGCCAAACCTCACTGCTTCCGCTGCTATCTGCCTTAGTAACCGTACATCATATGTTCTGCTGGACAGGACCTTACCCAAAATAGCACACATCACATCCTCGCCAGCCACTTGACCGGTAGGTCTCCCATCACTGCTAGAAGTGAAACTTTCGGGTGAAGAGTTCCAACACCAAAGAACAACCTCAGGGCACTCATCTGAACCTGTTCTATCTTCTCCAGATCGCGATTGCACCCCCAAATTTCTGAACCATACAGCATGGTCAACTCCACCAATGATGCCATAAGCTTCCTAAACACCCCCACTCCTATGTCACCTAACTCTGTCCTACACCAATGAAACCAAGCACCCAGGGCCTTCTTGACCGCCAAAGTCCTCTCCTCCACCATGTTCTTCAACTCTAAATGTTCGTCAACCACACATCCCAAGTACTTATACTGCTCCACCATGGAATCTCCTGATTGTCAATAACGTACTGCACATCTGTCTTAGCCACTCTCTTCTGCCTCACATGTATGATTCCAGACTTGCTCACATTTATTTTCACCCCCCAGTCTCTGCACCACTCTACTAGCACATCCAAACTGTTCTTGATCCCTGACTCACCCGGAGCGAGCAACGCTGTGTCGTCAGCAAAAAGCAAGCCTGGTGTGATCTCTCCAGCACACTCAATCCCACAATTGGCGCTCTTCAACTGATCCACCAAGCTATTTAGGTACAAAGAAAATAACACTGGAGAGAGGACACAGCCCTGGCGGAGGCCCACATTGACATTCAAAACTTGACTTGGTCTGTCACCAACTTTGAGCCAACATGATGTACCAGCATAAAGCGATTGGAGAAAAGACAGGAATTTGCCATTCACTCCCATAGATTCTAGGCACTTCCATAGTTTCCCACTATCTATTCTGTCTATCTATCTATTATATACACTGTCAAAAATAAACGATAAAGGGTGTCTGACTATAGTCAGACACACTTTATTGTTACGGCCATCTTCACACTTCTAAGACAAAAAGTTGGAAGCATAACAACCCTTGCTAACATCATGTTATGTTGTTTCCAATCCATTTAAGCGTTGTATACAAACCTAGTCATATTATGCAATACTTAATTGCCTTTGGAAAACTTACCGACACCTCCCATATTTAGAATTGGAATGTAGTTAATGACATTCTTTATTTCAATATATATATATAGTTTTCCAAGGTATATAAATGAGTGAAAAACTGAATTTAGTTGCTTATGAAACTGCACAGTGCAGCTAGAACTGGCTAGCTGACAAGTTAATTTTATGTATAAACTGCATGAAACATTAACACTACATCCTTTTTACCCTATGCAGAAGGAATTATCCCAGAACAGTGAACATGGAAAAAGCAGTAAGAAAGGCGGCACAGAACACAAGCCAACTAAGCCATCATTGATACCGTAAAATGACAATATTGTATGTGTGAGTTTTATCTATAATTTTGCAAGGCAATAACTGGGTGCACGAATTTCTATCGCACAATTTAATTGCTGTATTTATAAAAATCGACAACGATAACTTCAAGCACGTCCCAACAAATTATTTCTTCAAGCGTTGATACTGAACGTATTTGTGGAAGAATCAGCGACAGCGGCAATAATGTTGAAGTGGCCATTTTTGAGTAAGTCAAAATCATCACTTCTGTTTACTATATAATAGTTATTATTAGTTCAGAATTGTGCCTTCATGTGATTCTAGAAGACTATGGGTGGGGCAGTTGTCTAGAGGTGGTGGGTGGGGCAGCTAGCTGCTCAAGGGGTGGCGCTAATCTTGATAGACAAGATCGAATGCATATAAAAAGGCTAATGTGTTTAGAGGCCAAATTTTTTTAAAAATCTCAATAATTTTTTCACATGCATACAATTGTATCTTTACAGTAAGTTGTTCTATGCTGTGTGACTGGGTTTTCTTTTGTATATATATTAGTTGCCTTTCTATTCTTTATTCCAGGCTATAGATGTCTGAAACATGAACAATACATGGTATGTATGCACTCTAGCACCACTCCATTTTCATACATCTCACATGAACAGACTGTCATGATAGGCACTATCTACAAACCTAATTACA
Source organism: Chondrosia reniformis (assembly GCA_947172415.1). Taxonomy (NCBI): domain Eukaryota; kingdom Metazoa; phylum Porifera; class Demospongiae; order Chondrillida; family Chondrillidae; genus Chondrosia; species Chondrosia reniformis. Next base: position 3,517,084 of record OX359199.1, on the reverse strand, counting down.
CTCAGTCTGTCATTTCTTGGCTCTGTTTCTGGAGTCAAAGTAAATCACCCTGTGGCTAGGGTCGATTATCCTGTGGCTGGGGTTGCTCACCCGGTGGCTGGGGTCAATTACCCTGTGGCTTGGGTCAATTACCCTGTGGCTGGGGTTGCCCACCCTGTGGCTGGGGTTACTCACCCTGCTGCCGGGGTCCTGCACCCTCATACTGGGGTCACTCACACTGTATCTGGAATGGATTGTCTTGTGTTTGGCAATCTGAAATATGTACTTCTACTTACAGTATGATCCATGAAATAAAAAGGTACACTGACCTGAATGAAATGAACCTTGATGGTTTCACATTCCTTATGTCAGTAACATATGAGCCTCGCCATGGTCATTTTACAACTAATTGCTTGGAGTACCATGACATTCCAATGAAGCATTATCATTTGGTTTTTGTATTGCACAAGAATATGTGCATCCATCAACGCAGGCAATGGTTTAGGTGTACATTGCATCACCTGCTACGCAGAAGGCGCTACTGTAAGGGCAACTTTCGTTTAGCTTGTGCATTAAGTATACTGCTATTGCTGGGTGGAGATGTTGAACTGAACCCAGGCCTGCGTCAGAATGAGATACATGATGAACTGACAATGCCTACATCAGCTGTTAATCCAGTTATGGATCAAACTGGAATTGAAAGTCAAGAATACATGGACAGTGAAATAAAGAAATATTCTACACTGGCCATGCTGTCTGCATGTCAGAGAAAGCGGCTAGATGCTGAAACAGTTGAAGAGCACCGTATAAGGTTATTAAAAATGTCAGAGAACCAGAGACTGCGGCTGCAACATGAGACTGAGAAGCAACGTGCTGTGAGGCTTGCTGCACTCACTGAAAATAACAGGAAACGGCTGTACTCAGAAACCAAGGGAGATCGTGCAACAAGACTTGCCACTCCCTCTGAAAATCAGAGTAAGAGGTTGCAGTCAGAAAGCAATGAAGATCGTGCTGCAAGACTTGCCACCCTCTCTGAAAATCAGAGGAAGAGGTTGCAGTCTGAATCGACTAAAAAACGGGAGTCAAGACTGAGCAGCAGTAACAAATGGAAGAAAACAAGATTGATTAATGAATCTAAACAAAAAGTACTCTAAGACAGGAGAGAAAAAAGAGCAAGCAAAATTAAGAATGCAAGCATGGAGGAGGCAAAAACGACTTCTGCAAGTAAAGTGTAATTCAGAAGGAGAAATAACCAGTAGTGTGCCATGTACTAGCATTGTTTCAAATACCAAGATAAATGTGACCCGCATTAGTTCAATTTACGAATCCACTGATGGGTTGGAGAGTGACAGTTTGAAGGAAGTTCAAAGAGAATCAACCCAAAGTGATGATTCAGTCATGGATGATACTGGTAAGGAAAATCTTATAAGCCAAAAGTCTGAAGAGGTGGACATGGAAGTGGGTGGAAGTGTAATTGAGTCTGGTGTTGTTACTGCATCTGCTGTGCAAGTTCCAAGACTTGAGATTTCAATACCATCAAAACAAGGTTTAAAGTTGAAAAATAACTTACATAAATTTGAAAAAGCAATTCTTAAGGGGCCGACCCATAAGTGTTTTTCATGTGAAAGGTTGTTCTATGAGCAGTTGGGTGCCTTGTACAGCTGCGATGTGGCAAATGATCTACTTGCTGTGGTGAATGAATCAGTTCAAGAAAGTATAGAAAGTGTTTGGTTGTGTAACAAGTGCAAGAGTGCTATGGAAAGAAAGAAAATTCCAGCAGGATCACAGTTTAATACAGTGAAAGTACCAGAGGTCCCTTCAGTGTTCATTGGACTAAACACATTAGAGCAGCGTTTGATTTCAAAGGCTACTGTTTTCATGAAAATGGTTATTTTGCCAAGGGGTGGACAAAGGGCTGTTAGAGGACAGGTATTCAACTTTCCCTCTATTTTTGACTGTGTCATTTCAGAGCTCCCTCGTTTACCCAGTGGTGAAGATATTCTTTACATTCAGCAGCCAGACTCTATTGGAAGTAAACCAAATGACTCTGTCCCTGATACAATTTACCATACCTGTCGATACTCCAATGTGACGCAAGCTCTGAAATGGTTAAAGCAACATAACCCCTTGTATGGTGACATCACCATCACTAAGATGTCAGAAGACATGTTCAACCATAAAGAAGAAAAAGTCACTGACGGTGAAAATGTGAATGAAGATATTTTAGAAATGGATGAAACAGGACTTGTTAGGTTGGATGCTCTCCATAGTATACCAATAGAACAACAGATACATAAGTTGCAGAGAGTAACAACCACACCACTAAGTATATTTGAGAATCAAGATGATTTAGAAGTATTGGCTTTTCCGACCCTTTACCCCAATGGTGAAAATGGTTTTGGCACCATCAGAGAAGTCAAAATTACACCTCTAGAATATTTTCAAACAAGAATGCTTAGTGCTGACTCAAGATGGGCATGTCATCCTGCTTATATCTTTTGGGCCTGTAACATTGTAGAAGCCCTGAAGTTGCAGAGCAGCATTTCCATTGCTATGAGGATGCGATCATTCAGAATAGGCCACTGTGAGAAGTCTAACAAGGAAACCAATGAGAAGGAGCTACTCACAGCTGGTTTGCTGCGAGGACACCTGGAAAATAACCCTCACTTGCGTGAAAATTGTTATAGCTTCATGAGATATATTCGTGGCACACAGGCTTATTGGAACTCAGTAAAGATCCAGCTATTTGCCATGTTTCGCACCCTAGGTCCTCCCACATTCTTTGTCACACTGAGTGCTGACGATAATAATTGGGTGGACTTGATGATAGCGCTAAGCAGGAGTTTGGGTCAGAATCTGTCAGAGGAACAGGCAGCTAATTTATCAGCCAGTGAGAGGAGAGAACTGATGAGGACAAATCCAGTGGTTACAGCTAGGCATTTTGCACATCGCTTTCAGTGCTTCCTCAGGGAAGTGATTAAAGGATCTGGGCAACCTATTGGTGAGGTAGTTGACTACTTTTGGAGAATTGAATTCCAGTTGAGGGGATCTCCACATGTCCATTCCATGTGGTGGATAAGGGATGCTCCACACTTAGATACTACAGCTGGAAGGCAGATTGCTCCACAGTACATTGATAGGTACATTTCTGTAAATATTCCAACACAAGGTTGCAAAGATGAAGAACTTCGTTCATTGGTGTTGAGAGTGCAGCAGCACCATCATACATCAACTTGCAGGAAAGCAACACGAAAGGGGAAAAATGTGGCAGACTGCAGATTTGATTTTCCTCAACCTCTGTCAGAAGTTACACGGCTGAAAAGCCATGATGATCCTGGAAACAAATCCAGGTTCTATGTCTTGAAGAGATCAGCAGGGGAAGAAAACTGCAATCCATACAATACACACCTTCTGAAGGCATGGAAAGCTAATATGGATATACAATTGATTGGATCAGTATATGGTACAGCTGCATATGTGTGTTCCTACATATGAAAATCAGAAAGTGATGAGGTCAGGAAAGCTATCCGAGATGAATTGGAAAGCTTGCCTCCTCAGGCTTCAACAAGAAAGCGTCTGTCAAAGATTGGCAACACAATGCTGACCCATCGTGAGTTGAGTGCCCAGGAGGCAGCATATCGATTGTATCACTTGCCTTTGAAAGAAAATTCAAGAAAAGTTGTATTCCTTAACACTGCCAGACCAGAAAAGAGAACTCGGTTACTCAAGAGTAGGTCTGAATTGCTTGAATTGGAGGATGATTCCTCTTGTATTTTTGCCCCTGGTATCTTTGATAGATATGCCTCTAGACCTGACACACCAGAATTTGCAAGCATGACCTTGGCTCACTTTGCAGTGTGGTATGATGTAGATACACGAGGTGTTGGGAAAGCTGGAAATGGACCAGCACAGCCTCGTAACCAGTTGCAGAATGACATGGGATGGGTTCATCTGAGAAGGAAGCAAGCCTGTCTTCGAATCCCAATACAGACAGTAGAAAGTTATGGTGATGACTATTACTACAGTTTGCTGCTACTATACATCCCTTAGAGGAAGGAACCTGAGGATCTGTTGAAAGGTCACTCTTCTGCAATGGAGGCTTTCATTGTACGAGAAGGAGAAATGGTTGTTTTGAATGCTCCCAATCATGCCTTTGCAGATGAAGTGCAGAAGGCTGTTGTGCAATTACAAGCCTTGGAAGATGATGCCTACCAAGATGTCGTTGCCCCAATGGCACAGCAGGCTCAAAGAGAGGATGCTGCCCAACCCTTTATTGAGGCTGAAGGAGGGTTGATGAACCCAGAGCATTTCATGGACCCAGCATGCCTTGATGATGACAATCTGAGTGCAATAGATGAAGAACATATGCTCCTAAATGACAATGTTGACGATATTGGAGCTATGAGTAGACACTTCCTTACGGATAGGGAATTTAGGCAACTCATTGCAAGTTTGAATACAAAGCACATATTCCATTTGACATTGTTGTACACTACACTCGTGAGTTGCACAAACACAGAATGAAAATACGCCACAAACCTCCTGAACCATTTCATCTGTTTGTGACAGGTGGAGCAGGCACTGGAAAATCACATGTAATTAGGGCTATTAAAGAACATATGGAACGTTCTATATCAGGGAGTCAAGAGATGCATGCCTGTATGTTGATGGCACCCACCGGGGTTGCAGCCTTCAACATTGGAGGCCTCACAATCCATAGAGCATTGCGGCTTCAGGTGGAGCATGGCAGAACTGCTCATCAACTGCAGCTAAATGCCCTAGCCCTGCATGACTTGAGGAATCTGTGGCAAGGAGTGCACACTATCATCATTGATGAAATCAGTATTGTGTCTTACCAGATACTGAAGTCAGTTCACAATCGACTGTGTGAGATTTATGGCAATGATGACATTTTTGGTGGCTTGAATGTCATTGCAGTGGGTGACTGGTACCAGCTATCTCCAGTGAACGGTAGTTTTATATTCAGTCAGAAACCTGGACGCTCATCGGGGCGACTGGCTTCACACCTTTGGAGGGATTTCTTCAAGGTGATTGAACTGGAAGTGAACATGAGTCAGCAGAATGATGCTTCATTCTCAGAGATACTTAATCGGATCAGGACAGGCGTGCACACCAATGAAGATGTGAAAGTTCTGCAAACACGTTTGGTTTCTGGTGGGACTGTGGATTTGCTGGCTTCCCCATTTGATATACAGCTCTGACATTGTATCCTCGTACAGTAGATGTTGATGGGCACAATGAAATGCAGATAAAAAGTCTGGCAAAGAGCAGTCAAATCTATAGTATTGATGCCGACCATGCAATATTAGAGTCGAGGGCAAATTTATGCCAATATTAAATACAATGAGTTTCCTGAACGACGCATTCCACAAGATGATAAAGACTGTGCTGCACTGCCCCGTATACTGAAGCTAGCAGTTGGTGCTAGAGTAATGTTGCGGCGAAACATTAACTGTGGTGAGGGCTTGGTGAATGGTGCCAGAGGAACAATTGTAGGCTTCAAGTGGTCAAGAAATGCAACGCATCAGAATATGCCTGGTGAATTACCCACAGAGGTATATGTGAGATTCTTAGATCCCAATGTGGGGAAATTGTCAAAGGTACCAGTTGTCTCGGAGCAACAGGATGTTGTACCAATTCAGCCTATTTCAGCACGTTTCTATGGAAAGGAAGGTACACTCCTGTAGAGAACACAGATTCCTTTGATTCTGTGCTGGGCAGCAACTGTTCATAAGGTGCAAGGATTGTCTCTTGATGCAGCAGTCATGGATTTAGGGAAGGGTGTATTTGAACCTGGAATGACCTATGTAGCTTTTAGTTGTGTGCGCACACTGAATGGAGTGGCCCTCCTGAACTTTCAGCCAAAGAAAATGACAGCAAACAAGAGAGTCCATGAGGAAATGGCAAGGCTACGACAAGAATCTGCTCATAGTGGTGAGGAATCAGAAAAAGAGGAGCTAAAATCAGGTCATTTTGTCCAAAATTGTAGTCAAATGAGGAGAAATCAAGTGCTGCAGTAAAGGGTAGTAGTGCTTTGGTACACAATGACAAGTGTATGTCACAATCTTATATAAGATTGCGGATAAAGGGACACATGGTAAGGAGTATACATCGGAACCATTGGTGGTTGGCAGTCAGTCTGTGCATTCAGACATCCCAATTACTTATGTTGACACACTGGTGTTGTCACTGAAAACAACACTTGAAGCTATAGTGACTAGTAACACTTTGAAGAGTGCTTCAATAGTAAGGTGGTCAAAGTGTCATCACAGCGAATTACAGACTATTCTTAAAGTGGTCAATCGTCCTTCCCGGGCAACTTTCAGTAATATGCATCATCAAGTGGATGTTCCAGCTTTTACGTCACAGTACATGCCAGTTTGCACTAAAGGAGATGGAAATTGTATGTATCATATGCTATCTTTGGACTTTTGTGGAACAGAGCAGTACATATACCACTTGAGATTGGTGACCGCTTATAGCCTCATTGTGCATACACAACATATGCTAAAAGTCATTCAGCCAACTGCTAGGATACTTCTACCGTTGCAGAAACGAGATGCTGCTTCAGTTGCTAAAGCAGCAGAAATACAGTGGCTGGAACTACTTGGCAGTTCGATCACTGACAAGTCATGGGGAAACCAATTTCATCTGCATGCACTGGCAATGATTTTGAAGAGGTCTATTTGGTTGTATGGTGTGATGTACAGCAGATGCCTTCAAGGTGAAGGAAAGCAGCTCCAACCAATTAAGCAGGATATAACACCTACTGAATTGCAAGATCTGTTTGAAATGAGAGACAAGAGGTTGAATAACAGCATTTGCTATCGCTCTGATGCAGTCCCAGAAGAGAATGTTCCACTTTTAGGATTTCTGGATTCCTCTCATTTCACTGCCATTCTTCCAATGGTGTCTGCAAAATGTTCCTTAGGGTTTGCTCCATTTACCACCTTCATGTCACAGTGGGCTCCTGAAGAGTGATATACACAAATGTGCCAACTACCATCATTGGTTGCAGTGTTTGTGTATCATGGTAAGTGAATGGTAGAATACGGTGACTGCAAAGGCTGATGTGGTGATGTCACGTTATATAGAATTTAGTATTTGAGGCTACTTTCAACTCACTAAAGTATATTTGTAGTTTACGTAAAATGTATTTTCTAAGTGTTTGTAAATTTTCTACGTCAACAATGTGTTTTGACAATAAGTCACACTCTACAGCAATACAAGGTGTTAGTTTGAGTTCATATGTACTTTGTAATTTTGAATGTTTTCTCTGATGTGTGGTTGGCAGTGTCACAGTTATTGTCCTCTTTTGTCCTTTATACTAAGAAGCAAGGATGCATGGAGCAGGCAAAAGCTTTCTGGTAAGTCAACAGTTTCAATTTCATTAATTGTATACCTCATTTGGCTTTCACTTACAAAATTCATTGCAAATTTCTAATTGTTCTCACATCATTGCAGGTCACTCGTTACCTTCACAACTAGAGAGAAAAATATTATAGAAGAAGATACATGTTTTGAATCACTATGGACGCATAACTTAGACCTGCATCGGGTAGACATGAGGAGTGAGCAAGCATTTCATTAGCAAGTCTAACAAGTAAGTGTACATATAATATGATTGCTAATTAACTCATACACACTACTGCGAAATGCTATTAATATGTAAGTGTACTCTTTTACTTCAGGTATCCACATATTCCTTCCAACAAATCAATGCATTTCTGAGAAGTACTGGATAAACATGTTTGGAACCAAAGAAAGAAACCATACCCAAACCATATCTGTCATATCTCATTTATTGCACTATTAATTTACAAGTCATTTTAGTGCATACTTCAGTGTTCCTGCAAAACCCATGCTTGATAGTACCAAGACCTAATACTCTTCCGTCACACTCTTTTTTCTGTTTCTAATGTACCTTTTAATTGATAATTGTTCATAGAAGTGTTTAATAGAGTATACCAGTAGGATGAACATGATTGGTAATAATAAGGCCACAGCGACCGAAGGGAGCCAAGTAGTTCGAGTTCATTCGGGGGGCGGCAGCCCCACGAGTTTTTTAACTCGAACTACTTGTTACTACTTTTATGAACTAGTTGTATGTCCTAGTTACTAGTTGTGTGTACTAGTTGTATGTACTAGTTCTTTGTACTAGTTGTAGGAACTAGGTGTATATACTAGTTGTATGTACTAGTTGTATATGCTAGTTGTATAATCTAGTTATAGGTACTAGTTGTAGTACTAATTTATTGTACTAGTTGTAAGGACTGGTTGTATGTACTAAATGTATGTACTGCTTCTATGTATATGTACTAGTTCTATTGACTAGGTGTATGTACCGGCTATGTGTACTAGTTATATGTACTAGTTGTATGTACTAATTTAATGTACTAATTGTTTGTACTAGTTGCATGTACTAAATGTATGTACTAGTTGTTATTACTACTTTTATGAACTAGTTGTATGTCCTAGTTACTAGTTGTGTGTACTAGTTGTATGTACTAGTTCTTTGTTTGTTCTCGATTCAAGTTGTATGTACTAGTTGTATGTAATATTTGTATGTACTAGTTGTAGTACTACTTGTATAAACTAGTTCGATGTACTATTTCTATGTACTAGTTCTACGTACTACCTGCATGTACTAGTTGTATGTACTTGTCACTTGTTGTGAGTAATAGTTGTATGTAGTTGTTTTACGTACTAGTTGTATGTACTAGTTGTCTGTACTACTTGTATGGACGTGTTTTATTTATCCATTATATGGTTCTAAGTACAAGTTGTAGTACTAGTTGTATGGACGTGTTTTATTTATCCATTATATGTAGTAGTTCTAAGTACAAGTTGTAGTTCTAGTTGTATGTACTAGTTGTATGTACTGGTTATATGTACTTGTTGTATGTACTAGTTGTATGTACTAGGTGAATGTTCTAGTTGTATGTACTTTAAAGATGTTTGTTCTAGTTATATGTAGTAGTTTTATGTACTAGTTGTATGTACTAGTTGTATGTACTAGTTGTATGTACTCCTTAATAGTTTAATGTACTAATTGTATGTACTAGTACTATTTTCAATTACTAGTTTTATGTACTAGTTGTATGTACTATATAATACTAGTATTATTTACTAGTTGTAAATATTAGTTGTGTTAGGTACTTATTGTATGTACTAGTTGTATGTACTAGGACTGGTCCATTTATAGGTATTAGGTTTATGTACTAATTGTATGCACTAGTTTTTTGGACTAAGTGTATGTTCTAGTTTTATGTACTTCATAGTTGTATGTTCTAGTTATATGTATTAGTTTTATGTACTAGTTTTATGTACTAGTTGTAGGTACTAGTACTATAGTCAATTACTAGTTTTAGGTACTGGTCGTATGTACTATATAGTACTAGTTACATTTACTAGTTTTAAATATTAGTTGTTTTATAGGTATTTATTTTATGTACTAGTTGTATGCATTAGGACCAGTTATATTTACTCGTTAGAGCTATTAGTTTTATGTACTAGTTGTATGTACTAGTTGTGTGAACTAGTTGTATGAACTGGTTGTATGTACTAGTTGTATGTACTCGTAAATAATTTTATGCACTAGTTGTATGTACTATATTGAACTAATAACATTTACTATTTGTAAATATTAGTGGATTTAAGGATTAGTTTTATGTAGGAGGATTATTTATATTTACTAGTTATAGCTATTAGGTTAATGTACTAGTTGTATGTTGTAGTTGTATGTACTAGTTCTATGTACTAGTTGTATATACTATATAGTAATATTAATATTTACTATTTGTAAAAAATAGTAGTTTTAGGTACTAGTTGTATGTACTATTTTATACTAGGTATATTTACTAGTTGTTGGTATTAGTTGTATGTACTAGTTGTATGTACTAGTACTAGTAATATTTACTAGTTGTAGGTACTAGTTGATTGTGGTGGTTGTATGTACTAGTTATATGTACTAGTTCTATGTACTGTGTAAAATGGCAGATGCGCGAGTACCACGAGTTCTTGTCTGACGAAGTTGTTTCTTGGATTTCGTACTTCCAGAGATGGCAGAATGTCCATATGCTGTTCGTGTAATAAGAGCGGGCGCTGATAGAACTGCTCATGTGTGAAATTCGGCAAGTCATGTTCCACTTGCCTTCCCCCGAGACTCGCACGCTGTTACAATACACCCACGGCGGCACCCTCAACAACGGGTGCACGCAATGGATCTTCCACTACTTTACCAGCATGGATCAGTGAAGCTACAGAAGTTTCAGGACTGCCATCATCCAATACACCCTCTGGGCGCCCAACTGAAACACCAGATATCGCACAACTGAGTGCTATGCCACCTTCATCTGGCGCTTCTACAATGGACTCCTCAGCGACTGTTTCATCGGAACCCAATACCCCTAGACATCCCCTTGCTGAACTTCCCTTCTTTTCCAGGATGAGTCCCCCAAACTTTGTCTGGAGTGACAACATGGATGGGCTTGATTTCAGGGACGCCGTCCTTGCAGCATATGCAGAGGTCATACACTGGAAAAGCAACTTATTCCTCACACCATCAGGCAAAGCAGGCAAAGCATTTCTCTCCGAACTGGCAAGACTGTTCCGTGCTTATGGTGAAGGCACCACCTTGGAATCAGTTACCCTTACAGCTGTCATGATCATGCCAGCACTCTTTCTCCAGAAGCCTCATTTGTCATCAAAGACCCGTGACCATGTAGCGTGTCTACAGCGTAGGCTCATCTCATGGCAGGAAGGCAACATAGACAACCTAGTGAGAGAAGGACACACCATACAACGACATCTGAGACAAACCAGCAGTCTCCTTGACGACATGCAGAGGACAACAAGAATCTTTACAAGACTGATGTTTCAAGGCAAAGTCAAAGGAGCAATGCGGTTTCTGTCCACTGAAAGCAAGGGAACCTCACTAACCCTAGACAGTTTAGTGACCACAGGTACACAACAACCACCGACAATTGTCCATGATGAACTTGCAAAAAACACCCACCAGGTCAGCCTGCACACCCAAGTACCCTGCTTCCCCTTGTGACAATTCCCTTGATGTCCACCCTGTTTTATTTGAATCCATCAATGGTATAGCCATTCGTAGTGCTGCCATTCGCACAAATGGTTCTGCTGGCCCTCCTGGCCTGGATTCGGTGGGATGGAAACAACTGTGCACATCCTTCCAATGCCCCTCTGCTGACCTTTGTAACAGCCTTGCCCTAGTTGCAAAGAGAATAGGCACAACATACGTTGAACCACAAGAAATTGCTCCCCTTACAGCATGTCGTCTGATAGCACTTGACAAAAGTCCAGGTGTGTGCCCCATTGGTGTTGGTGAAACAGCAAGGAGAATCATCGGAAAAGCTATCATCGCTGCCCTCAGGACAGACATTCAGGAAGCTGCTGTATCCATCCAACTCTGTGCAGGCCTAGAAGCTGGAAGTGAAGCGGCCATCCATGCTATGCGGCATGTCTTTGACGACCCAGATTCTGAGGGTGTTCTACTAGTGGATGATACTAATGCGTTCAACACCCTCAACCGAAAAGCTGCCTTGCTGAACATCCACACCTTATGTCTACCACTGGCCATCATTCTAACCAACACCTACAGAGGAGACACTCAACTTTTCATCAATGGAGACACCCTTCTTTCACGTGAGGGTACAACCCAAGGTGATCTATTGGCCATGGCTATGTATGCAATTGGCATCCTCCCCCTCTTCAACCAACTGAACCCACTCCCAGCCAAGCAAGCGTGGTTCACTGATGATGCAACTGCCGGAGGCCAAATCCAACATCTGCACGACTGGTGGACAAGCCTAAACCACACTGGCCCTTCTTTCGGCTACCATGCCAACCCAGCTAAGACGTGGCTCATCATCAAAGCAGAACATTTACCCTCTGCAACGAAACTATTTCAAGGCACAGGGGTGAACATAACAACTAATGGAAAGCGACACCTTGGTGCAGCACTTGGATCCAGATCCTTTGTAGAGAACTACATGGAAGATAAGGTCGGCCAGTGGGTTGACATCATCAAGAATCTGTCTGTCATTGCCAGAAGACAACTACACGCAGCATACTCAGCATTCATTCATGGCCTCTCCTACAAATGGATATATTTCCTGCGCACCATACCAGACACCGCTGACCTTCTAGTGCCACTTGGCCTCACAGTACCATCAAAAACAGCTTTGTTTGAACACACAAGCACGGACAACCATACAGCATAGTCATGACATGGCTGCGATGCCACCTGTCTTTCTCACTCCAGAGATCTGCAGTCAGGTGCCTGAGGGGAGCTCGGTCAAGCATTGGACATGTCACAAGGGGCGCACCAGCCGTGGACCTTGCTATCTTTGAAGGACATGTGCCCCCACTCTAAACATGAATGCAGACTATGGGACTGCTCTCTACGCATACCATTGTACATATATATATTATGTTACTATGTCTGTACTACTATAATGTACTAATGTATTCAAAAAAACAAACATATGTACATAGTACAAATAAATAGTACATACAACTAGTACATACAACTAGTCCATACAACTAGTACAGACAACTAGTACACACAACTGGTATATCCAACTTGTTCATTCAACTAGTACATTCAACTAGTACATAAAACTATTACATACAATTAGTACATACACCTAGCACTTACAACTAGCAAATTTAACTTTAAGGTGCTAATTCATACAACTAGTATATACAACCAATGCATGCAATTAGTACGTACAACTTGTTCATACAGCTAGTACCTCCAACTAGTACACACAACTATATAGTACATAAAACTTGTCCATACAACTACTACATATGAATAGAACATACACATATAACTAGTAGATATTAATAGTACATACAACTAGTACATTCAACTTTTACATAAAACTATAACTCCAACTAGTACATATAACAATTATATCCATACAACTAGAATATACAACTAGTACTTAAAACTAGTAACTCGTACATACAACTAGTTTATATAACTGGTATATACAACTAGTACCTACAACTGGTAAATATAACTTGTACTAGTACATAAAGCTAGTACCCACAATTAGTAAATATTACCAGTACTAGTACCTAAAACTAGGTCATACAACTAGTACATAAAATTAGTTTATACAACTAGTACATACAACTAGTTCATGAAACTAGTACATACAACTAGTACATAATTAGTACATACAACTAGTACTCACAACTAGTAAATACAACTAGTACATAACTAGTGTAAACAACTAGTACATTAAACAAATACATACAATTAGTAAAAACAACTATTATAACAATTATATTCAACTAGTACATACAACTAGTACCGAAAACTAGCAAATATAAAGAGTACTAGCACCTACGATTAGTTCTTACAAGTAATACATACAATTAATAATGTCAACTAGTAAAAATAACAAGTTATAATAGATACAACCAGTAAAGTATATACAATTACTCGATACAACTACTACAAACAACTAGTACATACAACTAGCACACAGTGGGCTCTCATTTATCCGGACCTGATTTATCCGGAAATCTCATATATCCGGTGTTTGAACTTAGGAACAAAAATTTTGCCATACAAAAGTATAGGAAATTATACTGAGTTATCCGAAACTGGGATATCCGTATCCGGCACTGCAGCGTGGGAACCACGCGCTGATTCTCCATACATTTCACACTTATCCGTCCGACTTTGAAGTATTTTTAAAGAAGATTCTGTTGATATCGGGCGAACAACGTTTAGTGATATCTTTCGTGATGCAGACAATGGGCCAGCGTTGAGGACTCCAGCTCGACCAAGCACTGTCAGGGACGTTTTGCGCAGCTAGAGGAGGCTCTTTGGATTTGGTTCGGCAATATTCGCTCTCAAAGTTTGTCCATTTCACCTATTCCTTTTGAAGAGCTTGTACTATATAGCACTGTCTTTCTGTCTTTCTTCCATGATAAAGGTAACTGTATGTCTATATTTGTTATCCGACATCTCATTTATCCAGCACATTTTGCTGGGAACAAATGTCGTCGGATAAATGAGAGCCCACTGTATACAACTAGTTATACAACTAGTACATAGAACTGTTACATACAACTTGTTCATACAATTAGTAAATACAAGTAGTGCATACATCTAGTACATACAACTAGTACACACAACTACTACCTTTAACTGGTACATACACATATAATAAGTACAAATAAATAATACCTAAAACTAGTACTTACAACTCTACAATTAGTACATACAATGAGTACATAAAACTATTACATACAACTAGTACTACAACCAGTAAATAGAACCAGTACATAGAACAAGTACGTCATAATTAAGACATGCAACTAGTACATATAACTAGTACATTCAACTAGTAAATACAACTATTAGCTACAACTAGTACACAATTAGTACACACGACTAGTACATACAAGTATTTCACACAACTAGTACACACAACTAGTACATACAATTAGTACATACAACTACTACATCCAACTAGTACGTAGGACTAGTATATATAATTATTACATAAAATCTTTGTAAAGGTTCATCTTTCGACTTTTTGAGCGTCTAGAGACGCAGTTTTTTCGATTCTTCTGTCTGCCAAACGTTTCGACTCTGGGGGTCTTCTTCAGTGACTGGTGTTGGTCTTCAAGGTGTCTTCATTTATAGGCATCTTTTCCCGCCATTTTCAATTACCTCATCAGTGATGTCATCGGTTACATCATTTCCGGAGGGAGGAGAGGTGAAGGGAGCATTCATAAAAAAGGGTTTCCAACCACTTCTTAGTAAAATTCCTTGATCTAAGTTCATTCTTACCTGACATTGTTGGATCTTCAGGGCTTCCTTAATTCTTCTTCTGTACCACTTCTCTTCCCTCTCCACCACTCTGGCTTGGCTCCACTCAATTGGATGACCAGTTTTTAGGGAGTGACCAGCTAAACCATTGTTCAACCAGTCACTGAAGAAGACCCCCAGGGTCGAAAAGTTTGGAAGACAGAAGAATCGAAAAAACTGCGTCTCTAGACACTCAAAAAGTCAAAAGATAAACCTTTACAAAGATAAGACGCAGTTAGAAGAAATCCTTATTCTATTACATAAAAGTAGTACATACAATTTGTACATAAAAGTACTACAAAGAACTAGTACATACAACCTGGACTTACAACTAGTAAATATAACTATACAGTAGTAGTTCACACAACTAGTACATACAACTAGTACAAACAATTAGTACTTACAACTAGAACATACTACCTGACCTAACAACTAGTAAATTATACTAGTACTACAACTAATACATAAAACTAGAACATAAAACTAGTACATACAACTTGTATATACAACTTGTACATACAATTAGAATATATAACTAGTTCTACAACTAGTACATAGAACTAAAACATAAAACTAGTACATACAACTAGTACATACAAGTAGTACATACAGCTAGTACATTCAACTGGTACATACAACTAGTACATACAACTAGTACATACAACTAGTACATACACCTTGTACATACAATTAGTACATATAACTAGTTCTACAACTAGTACATAGAACTAGAGCATAAAACTAGTACAAACAAATAGTACATACAATTAGTACAAAAAAATATTATATACAACTAGTACATACAACTAGCACATACAACTAGTACAAACAGTTAGTACTTAAAAATACAACATACACCTAGGTCCTAGAACTAGTAAATTATACTATAACTATAACTAGTAGATAGAAGTAGTACTGAAAATTAGTACATACAACTAGTACATACAACTATTACATTCAACTAGTACATACAACTAGTTCATACAAGTAGTTCATACAACTAGTTCTACAACTAATACATAGAACTAGTACCTACAATCGGTACATAAAACTAGTCCATCCAACTAGAACATACAACTAATACCTAGTACATACAACTAGTACATACATCTAGTACATACAAGTAGTACATACAAATAGTACAGACAACTAGTTCATTTCACTAGTACATACAACTAGTACATACACCTAGATCATAGAACTAGTACGTACAACTATATAGCTCAGACAACTAGTACATAACTAGCTCATTCAACTAGTACATACAACTAGTACATACAACTAGAACATAAAACTAGTACATACAACTGGTACATAATAGTACATACAACTAGTAAGTATAACTAGTAATAGTATATAAAACTAGCAAATACAACTAGTACATAAAAATAGTACATACGACTAGTACACACAAGTAGTACCTACAACTAGTTCATATAACTAGTACATCCAACTAGAATATAAAACTAGTACATACAACTAGTACATACAACTAGTACGTTCAACTAGTACAGACAACTAGTACATTTGACTAGGACCTACAACTAGTCCATACAACTGGTACATAACTAGCCGATACAACTAGAACATACAACTATTACATACAATTTAAACATAGAATTGCTACATACAACTAGTACGTACAACTAGTACATACTATTAGTATATACAAATAGTACATACAACTAGCACATACAACTAATACATACAACTGGACCATACAACTAGTATCTTTTAAGTACAACTATTACATATATCTAGTCCCTACAACTAGTACCTACAACCAGTAAATATATCTAATACTAGTACATACAACTAGTACCCACAACTAGTACATACAACTAGTATCGAGTAGATACAAAAAGAAGTATAACTAGTACATACAATTAGTAAATCCAACTACCACATAGAGCTAGTACAAATAAAGAGTACATACAACTAGAACATAGAACTACTATATATATCTAGTAAGTGGTTCATAAAACTGGTACATACAACCACTACATACAACAAGTACATACAACTAGTATATACAACTACTACATACAACTAGTACATACAACTACTACATACAACTAGTACATACAAATAATACATATAACTAATAAATATGACTAGTCAACAAAACTAGAACATACAAATAGTACCTGCAACTAATGACTAGTACATACAACTAGTAGATATAACTAATACATGTAACTAGTACATACAATGAATACATTCAACTAGCATTACAACTAGTACATAGAACTAGTACCTACAACTAGTAAATACAACTAGTACATACAAGTGGTACATACAACTAGGACATATAACTAGCACTCATAATTAGTACAACCAATACAACTAGTACATATGACTAGAACATACACTTATAACTAGTACATATAAATACCACCTACAACTAGTACATGCAACTATTACATTAGACCAGAACTACAACTGGTACATATAACTAGAATATGCATAGAGTTTATATAACTAGTATATACAATTAGTATCTACAACTAGTAAATATAACTTCTACTAGTACATACAGCTAGTTCATAAAACTAGTATATACATTTAGTACATTCAACTATTAAATTCAACTACTACAAACAAGTAGTACCTTCAAGTGGTAAATATAAAAAGTTCTAATACATACAACTAGTAAAGTACATAACATTAGTACATACAACTAGTACATGCAACTGTTACATAAAACTAGTCCATACAACTAGTACTACAACTAGTACATGCAACTAGTACATACAACTTGTACATTCAATTAGTACATACAACTAGTACCTACATCTGGTACAAATAACTAGTACACACAGTTAGTACTAATAACTATATAGTCCATACACATATAACTTTTCCAAATATATTGTACATACAACTAGTACATACAACTAGTCCATGCAATTAGCATATACAACTAGGATATACCATTAGTACATACAAATAGTACATACAACTAGGACATACAACTAGTACATACGACTAGTACATACAAGTTGTTCGTACACCAAGTAAATTAAACTAGTATTACAACTAGTACATAGAACTAGTGCATACATCTAGTACACACTACTAGTACTTAAAACTAGTACATACAAATAGTACATACAATTAGTACATATGACTAGAATATACACATATAACTAGTACATATAAATAGTACATACTACTAGTATATTCAACTATTACATTAAACTAGAACTACAACTTGTACATATAACTATTATATACACACAACTAGAACATACAAAACTAGTATATACAAATAGTAACTAGTACATAGAACTAGCATATATAACTACTATATACAAGAAGTACCTACAACTAGTAAATATTACCAGTACTAGTACATCCAACTAGTACATAAACTGGTAACGGGTAAATACAACAAATACTTTCAACTAATACATACAACTAAAGCATGCAACTAATACATACAACTAGTGCATGCATCTAATACAAACAACTAGTACATGCTACTAGTAGATGCAACGAATGCATACAACTATTATATAAAACTAGTAACTAGTACATACATCCAGTACACACAACTAGTACATAGAACTAGTGCGTACAACTAGTAAGTATAATTAGTACATGTATATACAACTAATACATACAACTTGTAACTACAACAAGTAAATAAAACTAATACTAATAGTACATACAACTATCCCATTGAGCTAGTACACACAACCAGTACCTACAACTAGTAGATGCAACTAGTACATAGAATAAGTACATATAACTATTACATACAACTAGAACATACAACTAAACTATACAACTAGTAACTAGAACATTCAACTAGTACTTACAACTAGTAATGATTCCATACAACTAGTACATACAACTAGTACATACTAATAGAACATACAACAAGTTCTTACAACTAGTATATACAACTAGTACGTACATACAATTACTCTATACAGCTAGACCATACAACTACTAACTATTAAATACAATTAGTACATACAACTACTATATACAACTAGTGCCTACTTTAGAAACAAAAGCCTTAATGGACCTTGTTACTTCTTGCCTTAGTTTACTAAGGCAAGGAGTATCCGGCTTGGACAACCCTCAGTCAGTTATGTTTTCCTTTCTTTGGGTTTTTAGCCAGAAGCCTCGGCTTTGCCTCCTTCCGGCAGCAGCAGACAGGTGCACATCGGGCCAAAGTTGACCGTCATAATAGGAGGGAGTACCTCCATACACAAATCCACCACTACTTTCCAGAGGTCGACAGGCAAGGACTGGGACAGGACTACTTATCGTCCAGGCCCCAATCCCTCAACAGATAGATGTCGCCTCAATATCCTTACAGCCGAGCAGAGAACAGTTCTCTGCATCGCTCTCATCACTTCTACAGCACTTTTTGACAGCTTTGGAATTCCACTTTGGTCTTCCAAGAGCGTGTCCACTCTCCCCAAAGCACCAATTATCATCGGGACTACCTTAATTCGGTAGCCCCTAAATTGTTTCCCCATATCAGCCACCAGCTTCTGGTACTTTTGGAACTTCTCTTGCCATCTTCCATTAATATTACTGTCAGTAGGAACTAACATCTCAATAATGAAGATGGACTTACATAGCCGATCCTCAACCACTAAGTCTGGCCTTCTTTCTGTCATTTCATCATCTGTAGGGATTCTAGGATCCCACAAGATTTTGACAGCCCTATTCTCATAGACTGGTTTTGCTTCTAGTTTGTACCAGGGCTCTTCCTGCTTGAATCCATATTCTTTCAACAGTCTCCACAACACTATCAGTATTGCCCAGTCATGTCTCTCTTTGTAGAGAGAAAATCCCTTAGGCTCACACATGTTTAGTACGTGTTTGACCGTTTCCATAGCCTTGCCACATTCTCTGCACATTAGGAGGCTAGAATTCTTCAGAATCCTATTTTGGTACCACCTAGTGTGCAGCACATCATCTTGGGCGGCGAGAATCAGAGCCTCAGTTTGAGGTCTGAGTCTCCCCTCAGAAAGCCACACATAAGACTCCCTATTTGTGACTTGTCTGTGGTATGAGCCCTGGTGAGACTTTTCGGCTAGGTTACTTTTTAACCTTTCAGTCTGAGCCTCCCGGAACTCACGTGCCACTCTCCTCCATTCTCCTACACTATTTTGTGAGGGATCTGTCTTCAGCCACATATCCGGTTCTAGTTCTATTCCGTGGCTTCTCAGTATCAATCTGGCTTCTTTCAAGACAGTCCTCCTCTGCTTTGAGCACTCCAGCCACTTTTGGTGTTTAACCACAACAGCTATGAGTGGATCATTGGTAGTATGGAGGTATCTTGCCAGATTCACAACAGCCCTGTCGTGATCCAAAGGAAAACTACACAACCCTCTACCACCTTGAGAGCGTTTCAATGGCAGAGTTATAGTGATGACACTGGTACTTTCTCATGATCTTTCTCACCATTCGGTCCAGTTTTGGAAGCTCACTTTGAGTCCACTTAAAAACTGGGTAAGAGTATCTCAATAGAGAGGCACACAACATGTTAGAGGCTTCTGCAGCATTCTTACCATTGAGGTGAGAGCCCCACACTTTGTGGAGTCTCCTCCTCAATTCATTGATCAAGCAAGCTTTGACCTTGCTGTCATCTACCTCAAACAGTTGTTCTAGCCCTAGGTACTTATAGGTAGTACCTTTTTCAAGGCTCCTTATGGATTCTTCACTGCGTTCAGGGTTGTCTGGGCCAGCCAGAACTTTCCCCTTTTGCATGTGAGCTGTTCCACACTTTCTCACTCCAAACCTCATGCCAATGGCATTTGAGGTTTTCTCCACACATTCCATGGCTTCCCTGAGTTTATCAGGCCCTCCAGCATATATCTTAAGGTCATCCATATACAGCAAGTGTGACATGGTGTTCCTTTCCCCATTATGCCAGAGGGTATATCCCTTGGTTCTGTTAAGAACTTGGGATATGGGAGCTATGGCCAGACAAAAGAGGAGTGGCGGTAGGGAGTCTCCTTGGAAGAGTCCCCTGTTATATGTAACAGGGGTGCACCTAACCACCTTCCCCGCAGTCCTCAACTCAAGCACAGTAGTCCAGTGTTTGGAGAAGAGCTCTATAGACCTCCAGATCCAACCTGGGAACTTGATGGTTTTTAGCACCTTCATCACCCACTTGTGAGGGACTCTGTCATATGCCTTCTCATAATCGATCCATGCCACACTAAGTGGCTTGCCCATAATTTTGGCATCTAGACCGATTGATTGATCCAGCTGTAGACAGTCCACACAGCCCCACCTCCCTTTTCTCATGGCTCGTTGAGCCATAGGTAAAAGATCATTAGTGTAGGTGTAAGTGAGTAATTCTGACGCAATGTATGCTGTGACAGGCTTGTACATTGTGTTGGGACATGCAATAGGTCGGTAGTTGGTAGCACTTTTCGGGTCACCCTTTTTGGGGATGAGTAGAGTGCGACCCCTTGTAAGCCAGTCTGGGACTGACAGATCTCCGCTCACCACCCTCCGTAGTACATCTGCCAAGGCAGACTGTGCAGAGGGGAGTGCTTTCCACCAAAAAGTGTAGATGCCATCCGGCCCAGGGGCTGACCAGCTTTTTGCCTTTTTCAAGGTTTTCGTCAGTTTGGTCTCATCAATGCTATCGGGACCTTCAGAGGAGGTTCTACCCACCCTCTTTTTGGTTTCCTTTAGCCATTCTTTCACCCCTGGGTCGTCTTTGTTGATCTTACCAACAGTACCTACAATCTTTGTCCAAAAGTCTCTTACTATCTCAATTGAGGGAGCTTCATTGGAGGTTGGAACATTGCCATTCATCCAGAAATTCCTTTGGGCATTCCAAAGGTGGTTTTGTTCCTGGAATTTCCTGCGTTCAGCCGATCTTCGCTCTTGTAGGGTCCAGACCCTGAGTTTCCCCAGTGTCTGTTCCCGAGCTCTGATCAGCACATTCAGGTTTATATGAATGGAACTCCCTCCTAAGCTTTCTTCGGAGTACTTTCTGGCGTTTGGTCATAGGATTATTATTCTGTTGACGCGCTATTTCCACATCCAACCAGGCAAGCAGTCTTCTAAACCTAAGGCCTTTGGCCTTCCTGTCACTTATGTGACCTTCCTGTCTCTTACTTCCCTTCTGATTATCGGATTTCCTTCCCTGGTTGCATGGCTGCGATTCGTAGGTTGTTTTTCCCCTCACAGCCATAGCAACAGAGTAGACTAGGCAGTTCAGGTGCCAGGCCGACCTAGGGCCTTCCTGCCACTCTTTCTCCACCCAATCATTGGCCTCCTGAAGCAGTGCCGTATCAACATGGTTGAACCGCACTGCCCCCCAGGGTTTTCTATCAGAGAAATCTCCAGGTTTCTTTCGTAGACAGGCATCTTCTGCTTTGCCTAAAAGTTGCATCAGTTGATCATTGCCACTTGTACTGGGACTAGGATGATCATTTGTAGGAGTTTCAACAGGGGCTGCAGGCAGCTCACCGTTTTGTTCAGTCACAGCCTGAAGTTGGTGAAGCTCCCCCTGCCCCTGGGCTACCACACCTTCCTCCACAGTCTCAGTTAGGGTGGCCAAACCACAAGAGTCAGGTTCCACAAGGTTTAGTCTCGAGAGACCTTGACCTCTTCGGATTCTACTAATTCTCGTAGTTAGCGCTACCTTTGTGGTTTTATGGTCTGGCATTTTAGCATTCCAAGCCTGGTACAACCGCTCGGCATACCCCTTTTCCATGGGCTTACTTTCTCGGTAGAGCTCCATGAGGATATTATCCCTCTGAAGGTTCCAGATCACCCCTTGGATCCTTCTCCTTCTAGAGGCACCTTGCGTTGCATCATTAACCAAATCTAAATCTTGGCTACCCGTTACTTGCAGTACTCCGTCTCCTACCAAGCTACTTTTGGCTTGGAAGGCAAGGGTTCGACCGGTCTGAGGCAAATGTGGGTATTTGCTCAGCCATTCCGCTCTAAACGCTTCTGATAGCCACCTCTTTTGGGTTCAGATTGCTCAAAGCAATCAATTAGTGCCGTAACCATTTCCTCGGTCCAGAGGGCTGGTTGGCCCGTCACGGGGACCGAAGAAGGGTTATTACATTCAGGTACATCTACCTGTGAGGCACCAGTGGAATCACCTATTCTGGTTGACCCAGAGTTTTCTTTACCACTGGTGCACCTAGGCCACAGCCTGTCTTGAAAATTTTCATTGTCATGACGTAACGTAACCCAGTGAAGCTGCCAGACGGGGGGTTAGCCCATACTGGCAGGGAGGCTGATTTAGCCACAGGATGCCACATGAAGGGCTAAGCACCCTGCTCCGTCGGGGGGTTGAACTGGACAATACCCATCCTCTTGTCAGCTCGGAACCACAGCCTCCAATTCCCACGACCCGACAACTAGTAAATATAACTAGTTTATGTATATTCAACTAGTACATATGACTTGTTCACAAAACAAGTACAGAGACCAAGTTCATACAACTAGTACTTATAAACGGTACGTACAAACTAGTAAATATGACTAGTACAAACAACTACAACATTCAACTAGTACTTTCACCTAGTACATACTACTAGTATACACAACGAGTACATACAACTAGTTCATACAACTAGTATATAACAGTAGACATACAACTAGTAATTACAACTAGACCATACAACTAGTAACTAGTACATACAACTAGTATATACAACTAGAACCTACAACTAGCACATTTAACTAGTACTATTAGGTGCAACTTGTACATACAACTAGTACCTACAACTATTATTTATAAGCAGCCATAGTAAAAACAACTGGTACATACAACTAGTGCATACAATTACTCTATACAACTAGACCATACAACTACTAAGCAGTATTTACAACTAGTACATACAACTAGTATATACAACTATATACTACTTACAACTAGTGAATATAACTAGTGTATGTACATGCAACTATGACTAGTACATACAACTACAACTTAAAACTGCTACACACTAATCCAAAAACTAGTATATACAACTAGTTATGAGTAAATACAACTAGTACATACAACTAGTGCTTTCAACTAGTACACACTACTAGTTTATACAACGAGTACACCCAACTAGTAAATACAACTAGTACATACTATTAGTATATACAACTAGTACATACAACTTGTACATACAACTAGAACATACAACTAGTAAATACAACTAGACCATACAACTAGTTACTAGTACATAAAACTAGGATATACAACTAGAACCTACAACTAGAACATATAACTAATACTAATAGATACAACTAGTACATAAAACTAGTGCCTACAACTATTATTTATAACCAGCCATAGTATATACAATTGGTACATACAACTAGTACATACAACCAGTACAAATAACTAGTAACTTATACATACATCTAGTACACACAACTAGTACATGCAATTATTACTTACAGATACTACATACAACAAGTATATACAAATAGTACAGACAACTAGTTCATTTCACTAGTACATACAACTAGTACATACAACTAGATCATAGAACTAGTACATACAACTATTACATACAACTAGAACATCAAACTAGTAAATACAACTAGACCATACAACTTGTAACTAGTACATACACCAATACAAATACTACATACAAGTAGTACATGCTACTAGTACATACTTCTAGTACACACAACTAGTAAATACAACTAGTACATACAGGTAATAAATATAACTAGTTCTTGTACATACAACTAGTAACTAGTACATACAACTAGTACATACAACTAGCAATAGTAAACATAACTAGTACATTCGTCTAGTATCTATAACTAGTAAATATAAAATAATATAATATAGTTCATACACCTAGTACATACTACTAGTACAGACAACTAGTATATACAACTAGTCCATACAACTAGTACATACAATTAGAACATACAATTAGTACATACAACTAGTTCATACAACTAGTACATACAACTATAATGTACAACTAATAAATACAACTAGACCATACAACTAGTAACTAGTACATGCAACTAGTACCTACAACTAATATATAAAACTAGTCACAATATATACAATTGGTACATACAAGTAGTACCTACAACTAGTACATACAACTGGTAACAAGTACATAGAACTAATACATAAAACTCGTACATAAAACTTGTACATACAACTAGTAACTAGTACATACAACTGATACATACAACTAGTGGAAACAACTAATACAAACACCTAGTACATGCTACTAGTACATACATGGAGTACACACAACTGGTACATTCAACTAGTACCTACAACTAGTAAATATAACTAGAACTAGTACATATAACTAGTACATACAACTATATAGTACCTACAACTAGTACATACAACTAGTACACACAACTAGACCATAAAACTAGTACATACAACCAGTACAACTAACTAGTACATACAACCAGTACAACCAACTAGTAAGTACAACTAGTACCTACAACTAGAACATATAACTAGTACTAGTACATACAAATGGTACATACAACTAGTACATTCCACAAGTACATACAACTGGTAACGAGTATATACAACTGATATATACAACTTATACATGCAACTTGTACATACAACAAGTAACTAAAACCTACAACTAATACATACAACTAGTACATGCTACTAGTACATACATCTAGAACACACAATTAGTACATACAACTAGTACCTACAACTAGTAAGTATAGGTAGTACTAGGACATACAACTAATACATACAACTGGGACATACAACTAGTACATACAACTAATACATACAAATAGTATATACAACTTGTACTTACAACTAGTAACTAGTACATAAAACTAGTACATACAACTAGTACATAAAACTAGTGCATAAAACTAACACATACAACTAGTACTTGCAATTAGTACATAAAACTAGAGCATAATATTAGTACATATAACTAGTAACTAGTACATATATCTAGCACACACAACTAGTACATGCAAGTAGTACTTACAACTAGTACATACAAATAGTACATACAACTAGAACAAACAGCTATATACAACTTTATCATACAACTAGTAACCAGTACATAAAAATACAATTTATAACTAGTACCTACAACCAGTTTAACTAGTAACGAGTACATACAACTTATATATTCAACTTGTACATACACCTTGTACATACAACTAGTAACTAGTACATACAACTAATACATACAACTAGTGCATACAGCTAATGCATACAATTAATACATGCTACTAGTATATACATCTAGTACACACAAGTAGTACATACAACTTGTTCCTACAACTAGTACCTATATACAACTAGTAAATATAGGTAGTACTAGGACATAGAACTAATACACACAACTAGTACATACAACTAGTACATTCAACTAGTACATACAACTAGTGCATACAACTAATAGATACAACTAGTACATACACCTAGTTCATACAACTAGAACATATAACTAATACAAAGACCTAGTATATACAACTAGTACATACAACTCGTACATACAACTAGTAAATACAACTAGACAATACAACTAGTAACTAGTATATACAACTAGTACATACAACTAGTACGCACAACTTGTACATAATCCTAGTTCATACAACTTGTACATACAACTAGCACAAAGACCTAGTATATACAACGAGTACATATGACTAGGTCATACTTCTTGTACATATAACTAATACATACAACTAGTAAATACAACTAGTATATAAATACAACTACTCCATTCAATTAGTACATACAACTAGTTACACTAATACATGCAACAAGTACCAATGTCTATTAAATATAACTAGTATATACAACTAATACATACCACTAGTAATGAGTACATACAACTAGTACCTATAACTAGTAAATATAACTAGTACTAGTACTTTCAATTACTACATACAACTAGTACATATAACTAGTAACTAGTACATACATCTAGGACACACAACTTGTACATGCAACTAGTACTTACAACTAGTACATGCAATTAGAACATACAACTACAACAAACAACTAGAAAACACAACTTGACCATACAACTAGTAACCAGTACATACAATTCGTATATAGAACTAGTACCTACAACCAGAACATATAACTAGTCCTAGTATATACAACTGGTATATACAACTAGTACATATAACCAGTACATACAAGTAGTTACGAGTACATACAGCTAATACATACAACTAGTACATGCTACTAGTACATACATCTAGTACACAAAACTAGTACATACAACTGGTACCTACAACTAGAAAATATGACTAGTAGTAGTACACACAACTAGAACATTCAACTAGTACATACAACTAGTACATACAACAAATACATACAACGAGTACATACAAATAGTACATACAAAAAGTTCTTACAACTAGTATATTCAACTAGTGCACACAACTACACTAAACAACTAGACCATACTACAACTAACTAGACCATACTACTACTAACTAGTACATACAACTAGTACATACAACTAGTACATTCAACTAGTTCATACACCTAGTTCATACAACTAGAACATACAACTAATACAAACACCTAGTATATACAACTAGTACATACAACTAGTACATAAAACTAGTACATAAACATGTACATACAACTAGAACATTCAACTAGTACATACAACTAGTACATACAACAAATACATACAACGAGTACATACAAATAGTACACACAAAAAGTTCTTACAACTAGTATATTCAACTAGTGCATACAACTACACTAAACAACTAGACCATACTACTACTAACTAGTACATACAACTAGTACAAACAACTAGTACATTCAACTAGTTCATACACCTAGTTCATACAACTAGAACATACAACTAATACAAACACCTAGTATATACAACTAGTACATACAACTAGTACATACAACTAGTACATAAACTTGTACACACAACTAGAACATAAAACTAGTAAATACAACTAGACCATACAATTTGTAACTAGTACATACAACTAGTATATGTAACTAGAACCTACAACTAGCATAAAACTAGTACATACAACTAGTACAAAGACCTAGTATATACAACTGGTACATACAACTAGTCCATACAACAAATACATACAACTGGTACATACAACTAGAATAAACAACTAGTTCACACAACTAGTACATACAACTAGTACAAAGATCTAGTATATACAACGAGTACATATAACTTGGTCATACTACTTGTCCATATAACTAAACATACAACTAGTAAATACATCTAATATATACAACTACAACATACACTAATGCATGCAAAACCTATGACTGGTAAATATAACTAGTACTATTGCATAAAACTAGTATATACAATTAGTACATACAACTAGTAATGAGTACATACAACTGGTACCTATAACCAGTAAATATAACTAGTATTAGTACTTATAATTAGTACATACAACTAGTATCTACAACTACTATATATAACAAGTCATAGTTCATACAACTGGAAAATACAACTAGTACTTACAACCTGTACATACAACTGGTAATGTGTACATACAACTAATACATACAACGAGTATATACAACTTGTAGATACAACTTGAAATTGATACGTACAACTAGTATATAGAACTAATACATACAACTTGTACATGATAATAGTATATACAACTAGTACACACAACTAGTTCCTACAACTAGTAAATATAAATTATACTAGTACATACAACTAATACATACATAGTACATACAACTAGTACACACAACTAGTTCCTACAACTAGTAAATATAAATTATACTAGTACATACAACTAATACATACAACTGAGACATACAACTTGTACATACAAATAGTATATACAACTAGTACCTACAAATAGTACATACAACAAGTTCTTACAACTAGTATATACAAATAGTACATACAATTACTCTTTACAACTAAACAATACAACTACTAACTGGTACATACAAATAGTACATACAACGAGTATATACAACTAGCACCTAAAACTAGTAAATATAATTAGTATATGTACATACAACTAGTACATATGACTAGCACACACAACTAGTACCTAGAACAAATACATATGACTAGTACATATAACTAGTACATAGAACTAGAACATACAACTAGAACATACAACTAGTAAATACCACTAGACTATACAAATAGTCACCGGTACATATAACTAGTATGTAAAACTAGTACATGAAACTATTACTTACAACTAGTATATAAAACAAGTACTAGTACATAAAACTGGTACATATAACTAGTACATACAACTAGTACCTAAAACTAGTAAATATAACTAGTACTAGTACATACAACTTGTACATACAACTAGTACATACAATCAGTAGAAAGAACTGGTAACTAGTACATACAACTAGTACATACAACTAGTACATAAACTTGTACATACAACTAGAACATAAAACTAGTAAATACAACTAGACCATACAATTTGTAACTAGTACATACAACTAGTATATGTAACTAGAACCTACAACTAGCATAAAACTAGTACATACAACTAGTACAAAGACCTAGTATATACAACTGGTACATACAACTAGTCCATACAACAAATACATACAACCGGTACATACAACTAGAATAAACAACTAGTTCACACAACTAGTAACTACTACTATTGCATAAAACTAGTATATACAATTTGTACATACAACTAGTAATGAGTACATACAACTGGTACCTATAACCAGTAAAAACATATACAACATATACAATACTGGTTGTATATACAATACAAATTGTATATGCAACCAGTAACTAGTACATACAATTAGTATATACAATTAGTACATGCAACTAGTACATACAACTAATACATACAACTAGTACATACAACTAGTACAGAGAACTAGTACATACAACTAGAACATACAACTAGTAAATACAAGTAGAACATAAAACTAGTAAATACATCTGGTACCTACAATTAATATATAATAACCAGTCATAGTACATACCACTGGTACATACACTTAGTACATACAACTTGTACATACAACTAGTAACTAGTACATACAACTAGTACAAACAGCTAATACATACAACTAGTACATTCAACTTATTCATAACACTAGTACATTCTACTAGTACACACGACTAGTACATACAACTAGCACCTTCAACTAGTCAGTATAACTAGTACTAGTACATACAACTAATACAGACAACTGAGACATACAACTCGTACGTAAAACTAGTACATACAAGTAGTACATACAACTAATACACACAACTAGTACATACAACAAGTAAGTAAACTAGTACATAAAAGCGGTACATACAACTAGTAAATATAACTAGTACATACAAGTATATGCAATGAGTACCTATAACATAGACATACTACGTGTACATATAACTACTGCACACACATAGAACTAGTACATAGAACTAGTACATTATACTAGTACTAAAGCTTGTACATATAACTAGCACATAAAACTAGTAAATTCTCCTAGTATAAAAATTAGTGTATTCAATTAGTACATGCAACTAGTCCATACTAACAGTATATACAACTACAACATACACGAATCCATACAACTAGTCCCTACGACTAGTAAATATATCTATTACTTGTTCATAGAACTAGTATATAAAACTAGTATATAAAACTAATACACACAATTAGTAATGAGTACATTGAGTACTAGTAAATTGAACTAGTCCATACAACAAGTACAGACAACTAGTACATACAACTCGACTATAAAACTACTACATACAACCAGTACAAACAATTAGTGAATACAACTACTACATAGAGCAAGTACATACAGCAAGTACATATAACTGGTACCAACAACTAGGAAATATAACTAGTACTTGTACATACAATTAGTACATACAACTATATAGTACATACAACTGGTACATACAACTAGTACACACAACTAGACCATAAAACTAATACATACAACCCGTACTTACACCTAGTAAATATAACTAAAACTAGTACAAACAACTAATAGATACCACTAGTACCTACAACTAGCACATACAACTATTATATACAACTTGTACACAAAACTAAACCATACAACTAACTAGAGCATTCAACTAGTACTTAAAACTAGTACATACAATTACTGCCTTAAACTAGTAAATATAACTATATGGTACTAAAACATACAACTTGTACATATAACTAGTACATACAACTACTACATACAAATAGTACATACATCAAGTAATGAGTTCATACAACTAGTACATCCAACATGTACATTTAACTAGTACATAGAACTCGTACATATAACTGGTACATAAAACTAGCAACAGTACATACAACTAGTTTATATTACTAGCATATGCAACTAGTACCTACAAATAGTAAATATATCTAATACTAGTACATACAACTAGTACCTACAACTAGTACATACAAATAGTATCGAGTACATACAAATAGGACGTATGACTAGTACACACAATTAGTAAATCCAACTACTACATATAGCTACTACAAATAAAGAGTACATACAACTAGAACATAGAACTACGTATATATCTAGTGACTAAAAGTTTATAAAACTAGTACATACAACTAGTACATTCAACAAGTACATACAACTAGTACATACAACTAGTAAATAAAAGTAGTACTAATCATTACAACTAGTACACACAATTTGAACATAGAACTGCTACATACAACTAGTGCGTACAACCATTACATACAATTGGTTCATACAAATAGTACATACAACAAGCAACTTGTACCTACAACTAGTAAATACACCTGGTACTAGTACATACAACTAGTACCTACAACTAGTACATGCAACTAGTAACGAGTACATACAATAAGTACATACAACTAGTTCATACAATTAGTAAATCCAACTAGTACATATAACGAGTACAAATAAACAGTACACACAACTAGAACATAGAAATAGTATATACAAGTAGTACATATAACTAGTTCTAAAACTAGTACATAGAACTAGTAGATACATCTAGTACATACAACTAGTCCATACAATTAGTATATACAACTGGTACATAGCTAGCTCTACAGCCACATACTGAGACTGGAGAACAGTGACCCCCTACGGATGGCCACTTTTGAAGTCAACCTCAACCAACCAAGTCCACCAGGGAGCTCAAAAAAGAGAGGCCGCCCACGCTCATTTTGGGTTAAAGAGGTTGGAGCTATAGTAAGAGACAGAGTGCTACGCCTTCCACGGGGAATAAGACAGAGAAGATCAGTACAAGAAGTTGCACAAGACTGCAATTTGTGGAGGAAGATATGCATGACTAACTGAATTGAACTTTTGTAACTGTCTGACTGTGCCTGCTTTCTGTTATGTATGGCCCTACGTGCCACACCAGGCATAAGGGTCATTGATTGATTGATTGACATAGCTAGCTCATACAACTATAACATACAACTAGTACATACAATTTGAACATGGAACTGCTACATACAACTAGTACGTACAACTAGAACCTACAACTAGTACGCACAACTAGTCTCGAGTACATACAAAAAGGACGTATAACTAGTACATACAATGAGTAAATCCAACTACTACATATAGCTAGTACAAATATAGAGTACATACAACTAGAACATAGAACTAGTATATATATCTAGTAACTGGTTCATAAAACTGGTAAATACAACTAGTACATACAACTAGTACCAATAACTAGTTAATATCACTACTACTAGTACATACAACTAGTACATACAACTAGTACATACAACTAGTGCATTTCAGTCAAATATTCCACTTTTTAAAACCTGTATAAATATTGTACAGTAATGAACCGCTATGAAATAAATTCGTATATATAGGTTTTTCATACCGTAGATTCCGAATCTGACATTAGATTTTTAAAATGATCGTTCTAAGGCACAGTTTCAATATAAGCCAATCATATGGCTTGTTAGCTGTGACATCAGGATGCATTTCTATGGTTTCCTATGACGTTTAACCACAGAATCCGTATAAGTCCGTCCTACTATTAGATAACAATGCCCATCGCAGCGAAGAGGTTCACGTTAGTCGTTTGTTCTTTCAGTGGATTATTCTAAGTCTTTATCATGCCTAAAAGGAAATCAAGAGTTAATATTATGAGGAATAAAATGGATAATTGCATAATCTGAAAAGATTCAAGCCCAATGAAGCATTTATTTAAGTATCTGAAGTTAAACTAAAGCTTTGTTCGTTTAGATTTCTACTTTAACTAAATATTATACACTGTTTGTTTATAAACATTAACGTATAGCAATCCTTTGGCCTTTCTTACCTATTTACACATTTAGAGCATACCTAAAAGTCTTATAAATAGACTAAATGTGCTCTGTTTGCGTTCTAGAGGTATTCAAAGATAATTTCAACCATTGTTAAATTTTAATTACTTGGTTCTTTCCAGCTTTCAATTCACAACTGAGGAGGCATAAGTAAATTATAAGGATTGGGTAAGGGATCAGGCCGGTGAAGTACAAAAGATGGTAGGGTTAATAGTAGTAGATGCCCTAAGGAAGGAGGGTAAGGGTACAGTACAAGCTTGTAGGCAGACGGAATCTTTAGTAGGCATATCAGAGCGATCATTAAGAAAATGGAGGAAATCATATTACGCTAGAGGGGAAATAGCTATTAATAAGAGAGGTGGTAGTCAAATAAATCCGTTAATGATAGATGAAAATTTAAAGGAAGAAGTTATTGAATGGCTGAGGAAGGAAACTAGTAGGAAAAACAATAAATTAACAGTTACTGCCTTTTGTAGGTGGATAAACAATACCCTTATACCTAAATCAAGCATGCCAGACAACTACCCAAAGGAAATTTCTTGAGTCACTGCTTGGAGATGGATGCACTCACTAGGTTTTTGCTATGTTAAGTATACTAAGGGATTTGTAGATGGTCATGAAAGGGAGGATGCAGTTAAGGATAGGAGATTATTTCTACAAAAAAATGAAAATACTAGAATCAACACATCTGCCACCACCACCTTGCTCAGATGGTGTTCATCCATACACCATAGGTACAAATAATGCATCTAGGCATCTAGTTACAATTTATCATGATGAGTCAGCATTTCATGCAAATGAAGGGAGAACTAGTGGTTGGACAGTGAAGGGAAAGCAGCCTTTATTGCCTAAGGGAAAGGGGAGAGGTTTAATGGTTAGTGACTTTATTGAAGAACATGGAGACTTTTTACAATTAACAGATGAAGAGGTAGAAGATGCTAAAAGAATTTATAGTAATCCTAATTTTCCACAGTATGGTAGAGAAATCTTGCACATACGAGCAGAGAATGAGGAATACTGGACTAGTGAACTATTTGTTAAACATGTGAAGAAAGTAGCCAAAATTGCATCATACAAGTATCCAGTAGATAGATTTAGCATATTATGGATTTTTGATCAAAGTAGTAATCATAGGACATATAGTGATGAGTAGCAAGTAGGATGAATGTAAATGATGGAGGCAAGCAACCAGAAATGAGGACAACAACATGGAATGGCAGGGAGCAGGTTATGGTTAACAGAATGGGACAAGCAAAGGGACTACGGACAGTATTGATAGAAAGAGGTGTGACTGCAGCTACGGATATGACAAAGAAAGAAATGATCGATATATTAGGTAAACATGAAGATTTTAAAAATGAAAAATCTAAAATTGAAAGAATTTTGCGGGCATTAGGTCACAGAGTATTATTTTTACCAAAATTTCATCCAGAACTTAATCCAATAGAGAGGGTATGGGGTAAAGCCAAGGTTTATGCAAAGGATAAGTGTGATTACACATTCAATGGACTGAGAAACGGAATTATACCAGCTTTTAATAGTGTAAGTACAGATGACATTAGAAAATTCTTTAGGAAATCCCGCGATTATGCACATGCATACTGAGAAGGCTCTACAGCATTAGAAGCAGACAGTAAAATTAAAGAGTAAAAAATACAAAAGTCACAGAAGAGTTCCAGAAACAGAAAGTAGATAAGATGTTTGAATTTACTGACTTAAGTTAACACCATACACTTCACATTTTTGATTCCAGTGTATTTCATTATATTGTTTACATCGTGGTTTCAAATATGCAAATTAGGTAAAATATAAAAGTTTATAACTCCTTCCTAGAACCCTTTATGGAAAAAATCCTTTTTACAAATTTAGATAATTCATTCTAGTTTAGAATTTTAGCAAAATTTACTTCCTAGAAGATTTCCCCACAAATTAGATAGAAAATGAATATATTTAGCATTAACATTTCCAACTGATATTTCTAAAAATTAAAGAAGCATATTACAAAAAGGCTCTTTATAAAGTTTAAAATTTACCTTAAATATATGTTACATTAAAAGAAGTAAAGACATTTAAAACTACCTTGGAGGAGATTGAAGAAAAGCATTTTTTACCTTATTTGGAAATTGGAGGCAATTACGCAAGCCCATGATTACCATGGTAACATTATTGTCTTGCTATTCCAAAGATATATGACTTAGGTACAACCTGTCCAAGTTTCAAAGAAAATGACCTTACCTAATTTGAATTAAAGCTTAACAAAGCTTAAGAGGTAAAAAATTCAAAAAGTGGAAGCTTTGACTGAAACGCACTATCCATACAATTAGGACCTTCAACTAGTAAATACAACTAGCTCTAATATATATAACTAATAAAGTTCATGCAAATTATATATACAACTAGTACATACAAATAGCACATACAACTAGTTCATAAGACTAGTACTACAACTAGTAGATTCAACCAGTACATGCAATTAGTACGTACAACTAGTACATACAACTAGTAATTACAATTAGTACACACAACTAGTACATACAACTAGTACATACATCTACTACATGCAACTTTTACATTAAACTAAAACTACAACGAGCATATACAACTAGTAACTAATACATACAACTAGTATATATAACTAGTATATTCAACTAGTACCTACAACTAGAAAATATAACTTGTAATAGTACATACAACTAGTTCTCACAACTAGTAAATACAACTAGTACATAAAACAAATACATACAATTAGTAAAGACAACTATTATATTCATTTAGTAAATACAACAGGTACATAAAATTAGAACCTTCAACTAGTAAATATAACTAGCTCTACAACTATTAAAGTATATACAACTAGTACATTCCACTACTAGATACAACTAGTATGTACAACTACTACATACAACTAGTACTGGAACTAGAACATACAACAATAACATACAACTTGTACATACAAATAGTACATACAATTAGTATATAAAACTACAACATACAACCACTACATACAACTAGTACTTACAACTAGCAAATATAGCTATAAGGTACTAGTTCATATAAATAGTACATACAACTAGAACATACAACTAATCCGTAAAACTAATACGTACATCTAGCACCTACAACTAGTACACAAAACTGGTACATCCAACTAGTACTTACAACTAGCAAAAATAACTTTAAACTACTAGTTCATACAACCAGTAAAAACAACTAGTACATACAACAAGTACATACAACTAATACACACAACTGGTACAAACAACTTGTACCAACAACTTGTAAATATAACTATACCGTACTAGGTCATACAACTAGTGCATACAACTAGTACAAACAATTAGTACTTACAACTAGTACATATGATTAGTTCATACAACTAGTAGACTATACTAGTACTACAACTAGTACATAGAACTAATACATATAACTAGTTCATACAACAAGTACATGCAAGTAGTGTGTACAACTAGTACAGACAACTAGTACATACAACTCGACTATAAAACTACTACATACAACCAGTACAAACAATTAGTGAATACAACTACTACATAGAGCAAGTACATACAGCAAGTACATATAACTGGTACCAACAACTAGGAAATATAACTAGTACTAGTACATACAATTAGTACATACAACTATATAGTACATACAACTGGTACATACAACTAGTACACACAACTAGACCATAAAACTAATACATACAACCCATACTTACACCTAGTAAATATAACTAATACTAGTACAAACAACTAATAGATACCACTAGTACCTACAACTAGCACATACAACTATTATATGCAACTTGTACACAAAACTAAACCATACAACTGGTAACTAGAACATTCAACTAGTACTTAAAACTAGTACATACAATTACTGCCTTAAACTAGTAAATATAACTATATGGTACTAAAACATACAACTTGTACATATAACTAGTACATACAACTACTACATACAAATAGTACAGACATCAAGTAATGAGTTCATACAACTAGTACATCCAACATGTACATTTAACTAGTACATAGAACTCGTACATATAACTAGTACATAAAACTAGCAACAGTACATACAACTAGTTTATATTACTAGCATATGCAACTAGTACATACAACTTATACACATAACTAGTACATACAAATAGCACATACAACTAGTAACTAGTACCTACAACTAATATATATAACTAGTATATTCAATTTGTACCTACAACTAGTAAATATAACTTTTACTAGTACATACAACTAGTATATATTACAAGTACTAGTACATATAACTAGTTCATTAAACTAGTACATACAACCTTACATAACTAGTACATACAACCAGTACTCACAACTAGTACAAACAACTAGTAGATAACTAGTATATAAAACTACTACATAAAACAAGTATATACAATTAGTACATACAACTAGTACCTTCAACCAGAATATATAACTAGTACTAACACCTACAATTAAGTCCATACAACTAGTCCACACAAATAGTACATACAACTAGTACATACAACTGGAACATACATCTAGTACATACAACTAGGACATACAACTAGTACTCACAACCAGTATATACAACTAATAGATAACTAGTATATAAAACTAGTACATAAAAGTAGTACATACAATTAGTACATATAACTAGTATATACAACAAGTATATACAACTGGCATATACAAATAGTACTACAACTAGTAGATACAACTAGTCTATACAACTTGTACATTCAATTAGTACATACAATCACTACATACAACTAGTACACACAACCAGTACTTATATCTAATACATGCACATTTACCTAATACAAATGAATAGTACATAAAACTGCCACATACAACTAATCCATACAACTAATACCTACAAATAGTCCATACAACTAGTACATACAACTAGTAAATAGAATTATGACATACAACAAGGTCATACAAATAATCCTTACAACTAATACATACAATTAGTACATATAACTATTACATATAGCTACTTCATACAACTAGAACATAAAACTTGTAACTGGTACATACAAATAGTACATACTACTAGTACACACAATTAGTAAATACAACTAATACATACAACTAAAACACAACTGGTTCATAGTTCTAGTACATACAACTAGTACATACAACTAACACATACAACTAGTACATATAACTAGAATATACAAATGGTACATACAATTAGACAATACGACTACAATCTTTAAAGTACAACTAGTACAAATATCTAGTTCAAACAACTAGTATCTACACCTAGTACAACTAGTACTAGCACATTCAACTAGTAAATAAAACTATTACATACAACTAGTACATACAACTAATCCTTAAAACTAGTACATGCAATTAGTCCATATACCTAGTACATACAGCTAGTACATAAAACTAGAACATACAACTAATAATTAGTACATACAGCAAGTAATTAGTACATACACTAGTCCATACAACTAGTACATATAAGTAGTACATACAACTAGTACAGACAACTAGTACATTTAACTAGTACAAACAACTTGTACATAACAAGCTCATACAATTAGTACATACAACTTTAATATACAACTAGTACATACAATTAGACCGTAAAACTATAATCTTTTAAGTACATCTAGTACGTATATCTAGTCCAAATAACTTGTACCTACAACTAGTAAATACACCTAGTACTAAAACATCCAACTAGTATCTACAACTAGGACATACAACTAGTAACGAGTACATACAATAAGGACATGCAACTAGTTCATACAATTAGTAAATATAACTTGAACTTGTATATACAACTAGAACATACAACTAGTAGATAAAACTATGAACTAGCCCATAAAACTAGTCCATACAACTAGTACATACCACTAGAACATATAACTAGTACATAAAACTAGTAAATACAACTAGTACATACAACTAGTTCATACAACTAGTACATACAATTAGTACATTAAACTACTACATACAATTAGTACTTACAACCAGTACTTACAACTAGCAAATATAACTATAAAGTACTAATTAATACAACTAGTACATACAATTAGGACCTTCAACTAGTAAATATAACCAGCTCTAATACATATTACTAATAAAGTTCATACAAATTATATATACAGGTAGTACATACAAATAGCACAAAAATCTAGTACATAAGACTAGTACTACAACTAGTAGATTCAACCAGTACATGCAATTAGAACGTACAACTAATACATACAATTAGTAACTACAATTAGTACTCACAACTAGTACATTCAACTTGTACACACATCTGGTAAGCATAACCAGTACTAGTATATAAAACTAGCACATACAACTAGTACATAGAATTAGTACATACGACTAGTACATACAATTAGTACCTTCAACTAGTAAATACAACTAGTACTAGGACATACAATTAGTACATACAAAAAGAATGTACTAGTACAAAAAGTTGTTCTAGTAAATACAACTAGTACATACAACTAGTATTACAACTAGGAAATAGAACTACTACATAGAATGAGTACATCATAATTAATACATACAACTAGTACGTACAACTAGTACATACAATAGGTACATGCAAATAGTACATATAACTAGCACATACAACTAATACATACAACTGGACCCTACAACTAGTATCTTTTAAGTACAACTATTACATATATCTAGTCCATATATCTAGTACCTACAACTAGTAAATATATCTTATACTAGTACATACAACTAGTACCTACAATTAGTACATACAACTAGTATCGAGTACATCCAAAAAGGATGTATAACTAGTACACACAATTAGTAAATCCAACTACTACATATAGTGAGTACAAATAGAGAGTACATACAACTAGAACATAGAACTACTATATATATCTAGTAACTAAAGGTTCATAAAACTGGTACATACAACTAGTACATACAACAATTACATACAACTAGTACCAATAACTAGTAAAAATCACTATTACTAGTACATACAACTAGTACATACAACTAGTACATATAACTAGTACATACAACTAGTAAATATAATTAGTACTAATCATTAAAACTAGTACACAATATTTGAACATAGAACTGCTACATACAACTAGTACATACAACCAGTACATACAATTGGTTCACACAAATAGTACATACAACAAGCAACTAGTACATACAACTAGTTTATATAACTACCATATGCAACTAGTACCTAACACTAGTAAATATAACTTTAACTTGTATACACAACTGGAACATTCAACATAGTAGATAAAACTACGAACTAGCACATAAAACTAGTGCATACAACAAGTACATACAACTTGTACATACAACTAGTACCTACAACTAATACATATAACTAGTACAGACAATTGGTGCATACAACTTGTACCAACAACTTGTAATCATAACTATACCGTACTAGGTCATACAATTAATACATACAACTAGTACAAACAATTAGTAGTTACAACTAGTAAATACAATTAGTACATAAAACTAATACATATAATAGTGCCTACAACTAGTACGTACAAGTACTACATACAATTAGTACCTACAACTAGTAAATATAACCAGTTCTGGTAGATACAACTAGTACATAGAAAACTTTTAACGGGTCAATACAACAAGTACATACAACTAGCACAAACAACTAGTACACACATCTAGTACATATATCTAGTACGTACAACTAGTACTTCAACCAGTACATACAAATAGCATCTAGAATATACAACTAGTTTATATTACTAGCATAAGCAACTAGTACCTACAACTAGTAAATATAACTTGAATTTGTATATACAACTAGAACATACAACTAGTAGATAAAACTACGAACTAGCCCATAAAACTAGTCCATACAACTAGTACATACAACAGGAACATACTAGTTGTATGTACATACAATTAGTATATATTAAACTACTACATACAACTAGTACACACAACTGGTACATACAACTAGTACTTACAACTAGCAAATATAACTGGAAAGTACTAGTTCATACAACTAGTACAAACAACTAGTACATACAACTAGTACATACAACTAGTACACACAACTGGTCCATACAACTGGAACA
This sequence comes from Chondrosia reniformis, assembly GCA_947172415.1. Taxonomy (NCBI): domain Eukaryota; kingdom Metazoa; phylum Porifera; class Demospongiae; order Chondrillida; family Chondrillidae; genus Chondrosia; species Chondrosia reniformis. Next base: position 3,475,910 of record OX359199.1, on the reverse strand, counting down.
TAATTAGTACATACAACTAGTTCTCACAACTAGTAAATACAACTAGTACATAACTAGTATATACAACTAGTACATAAAACAAATACATACAATTAGTAAAGACAACTATTATATTCATCTACTAAATACAACAGGTATATAAAATTAGAACCTTCAACTAGTAAATATAACTAGCTCTACAACTATTAAAGTATATACAACTAGAACATTCAACTACTAGAGAAAACTAGTATGTACAACTACTACATACAACTAGTACTGGAACTAGAACATACACCTAGTGAATACAACTTGTACATTCAACTGGTACATAACTAGTAGAATACAACAAGAACATACAACTAGTACATACAATTAGTACCAACATCTAGTAAGTATAACTAGTAAGTATAACTAGTACTAGTATATACAACTAGTACATACGACTAGTACATACAACTAGTACATATGACTGGTACATACAACTAGTTCATACAACTAGAACATACAACTTGTACATACAAGTAGTACACACAATTAGTTCATAACATTACTACAAACAACTACTACATACAACTAGTACTTACAACTAGCAAATATAACTATAAGGTACTAGTTCATATAACTAGTACTTACAACTAGAAAATACAACCAATCCGTAGAACTAGTACGTACATCTAGCACCTACAACTAGTACACACAACTGGCACATACAACTAGTACTTACAACAAGCAAATATAACTGGAAAGTACTAGTTCATACAACTAGTACAAACAACTAGTACATACAACTAGTACATACAACTAGAAAACACAACTGGTACATACAACTTGTACCAACAACTGGTAAATATAACTATACCGTACTAGGTAATACAACTAGTAAATAGAACTAGTACAAACAATTAGTACTTACAACTAGTACATACGATTAGTTCATACACCTAGCAGATTATACAAGTACTACAACTAGTACATAGAACCAGTACATATAACTGGTACATCCAACAAGTACATACAAGTAGTATGTACAACTAGTTCAACAATTAGTGCATAGAACTAATACATACAATTAGGACATAAAACTACTACATACAACTAGTACATAAAATCATTACTGGCACATAGTACGTACAACTAGTCCATACAACTAGTACTTACAACTAGTACGCACAACTAGTACATACAACTTATACACATAACTAGTACATACAAATACCACATACAACTAGTAACTAGTACCTACAACTAGTATATATAACTAGTATATTCAAATAGTACCAAGTACTAGTACATTTAACTAGTTCATAAAACTAATACATACAACCAGTACATAACTAGTACATACAACTAGTACTCACAACTAGTACAAACAACTAGTAGATAACTAGTATATAAAACTACCACATACAACTAGTACATACAATTAGTACATACAACTAAAACCTTCAACCAGAATATATAACTAGTACTAACACCTACAATTACTACATACAAATAGTAAATACAACTAGCAATAAGTACATACAACTAATAAATAACTAGTATATAAAACTAGTACATAAAACTAGTACATACAATTAGTACCTTCAACTAGTAAATATTAATAGTTTTAATACATACAACTAAAAAATTACATACAATTAGTACATACAACTAGTACATACAACTTGTACATACAACTAGCACATACAATTAGTACTACAACTAGTAGATACAACTAGTCTATAAAACTTGTACATACAATTAGTACAAACAACCACTACATACAACTAGTACACACACCTAGTACTTTTAACTAATACATACACATTGACCTAATACAAATAAATAGTACATAAAACTGCCACATACAACTAATCCATACAACTAATGCATACAACTAGTCCATACAACTAGTACATACAACTAGTAAATAGAATTATGACATAGAACAAGTTCATACAACTAATCTTTACAACTAATACATACAATTAGTACAAAAACTATTACATATATCTAGTTCATACAACTAGACTAGTAACTGGTACATACAACTAGTACATGCTACTAGTACATACAATTAGTAAATACAACTAATACACACAACTAAAACACAACTGGTTTATAGTTTTAGTACATACAACTAGTACACACAACTAACACATACAACTATTACATATACCTAGAATATACAAATAGTACATACAATTAGACAATACAACTACAATCTTTAAAGTACAACTAGTACATATATCTAGTCCAAACAACTAGTATCTACACCTAGTAAATACAACTAGTACTAGCACATTCAACTAGTAAATAAAACTATTACATACAACTAGTACATACAACTAATCCTTACAACTAGTACATGAAATTAGTACATATACCTAGTACATACAGCTAGTACATAAAACTAGTAAATATAACTAATAACTAATACATACAACTAGTACATACAACGAATACATACAACTAGTACAGACAGTAGTACATTTAACTAGTACAAACATCTACTACATAACTAGCTCATACAACCAGAACATACCACTAGTACATACAATTAGTAAATCCAACTAGTACATATAAATAGTACATACTACTAGTACCTACAACTAGTAACTATAACTAGTACTAGTCATTACAACTAGTACATGCAACTAGTACACACAGCTAGTACATACGAGTATATCACACAACCAGTGGATACAATTAGTCCATACAACTAGTACACATAACCGGAACATGCAACTAGTACATACAACTAGTACATACAACTACTACGTAAAACTAGTACATACAACTAGTACTTACAACTAGTACATAAAACCAGTTCCTACAACTAGTTCACACAACTGGTACATACATCTAGTACATACAAGTTTTACCTACAACTAGTAAATATAACTATAGAGTACTGGTTCATCCAATTAGTACATACAACTAGTACAAGCAATTAGTGCTTATAACTAGTACACACGACTGGTTCGTACACCTCGCTAATTATACTAGAACTATAACCAATACATACGACTAGTACATACAAATTGTACATATAACTAGGAGACACAACTACCTCATACAACTAGTTCATACAACTAGCACATGCAACTAGTAAGTAGGACTAGTACACACAATTAATACATAAAACTAGCACATACAAGTAGTACATATTACTAGTTCTATAACTAGTACATAGAACTGATGCATACAACTAGTACATAAGACTAGTACATACAAGTAGTACAAACAACTAAGAGACACAACTAGTACATACAAATAGTGCCTACAACTAGTACATACCAGTAGTACACACAACTAGGACATTCAAGTAGTACATACATTTAGTACATAAAAGTACTACATAAAACTAGTCCATAAAACTTGTCCTTAGAACTAGCAAATATAACTATAAAGTACTAGTTCATACAACTAGTACATAGAACTAGTACATAAAACCAGTACGTCCAACTAGTACATACAACTAGTACCTACAACTAGTTCACACAATTGGTACATACAACTAGTACAAACAAATTGTACATACAATTAGTACAAAAGACTACTACATACAACAAGTAGATATTTTTTATTTTTTTTACAATAAACAGTACAAGACTATATAAACATAAATACAATAATATTTATATATATAATATAGATATATAGTAAGTAGTTAGTAATATAATATAACAGTTGGTTCTCTTTATTGAAGATTAGCTGGATTAGTTGACTGAATTTAGTTTTCCATGGGAACCCTACCTTCTGCGCAGGCAAGGTCAATGTTGTCGCTGGACCAGGGACATTCAGGGATACAACTTGTACCTACAACAACATAAAAGCATTAGTTCATACAACTAGTACATACAACTAGTACAAATTATTAGTAGTTAAAAATAGAACATATGACTAGGTAGTACAACTAGTAAATTATATTAGTACTATAACTAGTAGATAGAACTAGTACGGAAAATTAGTACATACAACTAATACATACAACTAGTACTACAACTAGAACAGAGAATTCATACATACAAATAGGCCATAAAACTAGTACATAAACCTAGTACATACTACTAGTACATACAACTAGTACTACAACTAGTACATAAAACTAGTACATCCTAATAGTACATAGATTTATTAAATATAACTAGGACCCAGCTAGAACATACAAACAGTACCTACAAATATTACCTACAACTAAAGACTAGGACATACAACTAGTACATACAACTAGTACCAACAAACTAGTAAATATAACCAGGTATAGTACTTTCAACTAGTACATACAACTAGTACATGCAATTAGTACCTTCAACTAGTAAATATAACTAGGTCTAAAGTAAACAACCAGTAAAGTACATACGGTTAGTTCGTACAACTAGTACATACAACTAGTACATACAACTAGTACACACAACTAGTACTTATAACTAGTACATACACAAATACCTAGTTCAAATAAATAGTACATACAACTAGTACATACAACTTATCCATACAACTAGTTCATACAACTAGTACTACAACTAATAAATAGAACTAATAAAAAGAATGAATACATCATAATTAGTACATACAACTAGTGCATACAACTAGTACATACAATTGGTACATAAAAGTACATTCAATTAGATCATAAAACTAGTATATACAACTAGCACATAAAACTAGTCCATTAAAATTGTACATACAACTAGAACACACAACTCGTTACTACAACTAGTACATACATGTAGTACATACAATTAGTACATATAACTAGTAAATCCTATTAGTACATAAAACTACTAAATACAACTAGTACATACAACCAGTACTTGCAATTAGTACGTACAACTAGTCCATACAACTAGCACTTATAACTAGGACGCACAACAAGTACATACAACTCAAACACATAATTAGTTCATACAAATAGCATATACAAATAGTAACAACTACGTACAACCAATATATATAACTAGTATATTCCATTAGTACCTACAACTAGTAAATATGACTTGTGCTAGTACATACAACTAGTTCAAAAACCAATACATACAACTAGTTCATAAAACTAGTACATACAATTAGTACATAACTAGTAATTACAACTAGTACATAAAACTAGTATATACATTTAGTACATTCAACTATTAAATTCAACTAATACAAACAAGTAGTACCTTCAACTGGTAAATATAACAAGTTCTAATACATACAACTAGTAAAGTATATACAATTAGTACATACAACTAGAACATGCAACTGTTACATACAACTAGTCCATACAACTAGTACTACAACTAGTACATACAACTAGTATATGCAACTGTTACATACAACTAGTCCATACAACTAGTACTACAACTAGTATATGCAACTTGTACATACAACTTGTACATTCAATTAGTACATACAACTAGTACCTACATGTAGTACAAATAACTAGTACACACAACTAGTACTAATAACTATATAGTCCATACACATATAACTAGTACCAAATATATTGTACATACAACTAGTACATACAACTAGTCCATGCAATTAGTATATACAACTAGGACATACAATTAGTACATACAAATAGTACATACAACTAGGACATACAGCTAGTACATACGACTAGTACATACAAGTAGTTTGTACAACCAGTAAATTAAACTAGTATTACAACTAGTAGATAGAACTAGTGCGTACATCTAGTACACACTACTAGTGCTTAAAACTAGTACATACAAATTGTAAATACAATTAGTACATATGACTAGAATATAAACATATAACTAGTACATATAAATAGTACATACAACTAGTTCTTAAAACTAGTAAATATTACTAGTACTAGTACATACAACTAGTTTATAAAACTAGTACATACAACTAGTACATAACTAGTACGAGTATATGCAACTAGTAAATATAACGAGTACATACATCTAGTACATAAAACTAGTATAAACAAGTATTTCGAGTTTAAAAACTCGTGGGGCTGCCGCCCCCCGAATCAACTCGAACTACTTGGCCGTATCGTTGGCATTTAATATATATATTCGTAATACTAACGATTGAGGACGCTTAAGTGTCCTGAACACTATAAATAGCGACAGAAAAGCTTCGTTAACTAAAGCTTCCTGAACGCCGCCATTTGCAAAACGATGTATTGATGTATAAATTAAGTATTATAAAGTATTATAATAGTTGCGTATATATGAACCTGTATTAATTATATAGCGACGTATAAATAAAGTGTTATAATAGTTGCGTATCAACCCGTATTATATATATAGATATATATATATCTTTCCGTAACATGAAGCCATACAACGTAATCGGCAAATGAAAACAATATAAGGGGCTGCCTCTGGCAGCCCCTAAAAACTAGTTTTTATAACTAGTACATACACATATAAGTAGTAAAATAAATAGTACATACAACTAGTACACACAACTACTCCATAAAAATAGTACATGTACAACTAATACATACAACTAGAACATAAAATTAGTACTTACAACTAATAAATACCACGAGTATAAGTACATACAAGTAGTTCATAAAACTAGTACTCACAACTAGTACTTACAACTAGTAAATAACTAGTATATACAACTAGTACATAAAACTAGTATATACAATTAGTACATACAAGTATTACATTCAACTAATACATTCAACAAGGACCTACAACCAGAATATATAACTAGTGCTTGCACCAACAATTACTACATACCAATAGTACATACAAATAGCAACGAGTACATACAACTAGCCCTTACACATAGTATATACAAATAGTCCATACAACTAGTACTCACAACTAGTCCATACAACTTGTAGGTAACTAGTATATAAATCTAGTACATAAAACTAGTACATACAATTAGTTCACACAACTAGTACATTCAACTAGTATGAACAATTAGTACCTTCAACTAGTAAATATAACTAGTTTTAATACATACAACTAGTAAAGTACATACAATTAGTACATACAACTAGAACATGCAACTGTTACATACAACTAGTCCATACAACTAGTACTACAACTAGTACATACAACTAGTATATGCAACTGTTACATACAACTAGTCCATACAACTAGTACTACAACTAGTATATGCAACTTGTACATACAACTTGTACATTCAATTAGTACATACAACTAGTACCTACATGTAGTACAAATAACTAGTACACACAACTAGTACTAATAACTATATAGTCCATACACATATAACTAGTACCAAATATATTGTACATACAACTAGTACATACAACTAGTCCATGCAATTAGTATATACAACTAGGACATACAATTAGTACATACAAATAGTACATACAACTAGGACATACAGCTAGTACATACGACTAGTACATACAAGTAGTTTGTACAACCAGTAAATTAAACTAGTATTACAACTAGTAGATAGAACTAGTGCGTACATCTAGTACACACTACTAGTGCTTAAAACTAGTACATACAAATTGTAAATACAATTAGTACATATGACTAGAATATAAACATATAACTAGTACATATAAATAGTACATACAACTAGTTCTTAAAACTAGTAAATATTACTAGTACTAGTACATACAACTAGTTTATAAAACTAGTACATACAACTAGTACATAACAAGTACGAGTATATGCAACTAGTAAATATAACGAGTACATACATCTAGTACATAAAACTAGTATAAACAAGTATTTCGAGTTTAAAAACTCGTGGGGCTGCCGCCCCCCGAATCAACTCGAACTACTTGGCCGTATCGTTGGCATTTAATATATATATTCGTAATACTAACGATTGAGGACGCTTAAGTGTCCTGAACACTATAAATAGCGACAGAAAAGCTTCGTTAACTAAAGCTTCCTGAACGCCGCCATTTGCAAAACGATGTATTGATGTATAAATTAAGTATTATAAAGTATTATAATAGTTGCGTATATATGAACCTGTATTAATTATATAGCGACGTATAAATAAAGTGTTATAATAGTTGCGTATCAACCCGTATTATATATATAGATATATATATATCTTTCCGTAACATGAAGCCATACAACGTAATCGGCAAATGAAAACAATATAAGGGGCTGCCTCTGGCAGCCCCTAAAAACTAGTTTTTATAACTAGTACATACACATATAAGTAGTAAAATAAATAGTACATACAACTAGTACACACAACTACTCCATAAAAATAGTACATGTACAACTAATACATACAACTAGAACATAAAATTAGTACTTACAACTAATAAATACCACAAGTATAAGTACATACAAGTAGTTCATAAAACTAGTACTCACAACTAGTACTTACAACTAGTAAATAACTAGTATATACAACTAGTACATAAAACTAGTATATACAATTAGTACATACAAGTATTACATTCAACTAATACATTCAACAAGGACCTACAACCAGAATATATAACTAGTGCTTGCACCAACAATTACTACATACCAATAGTACATACAAATAGCAACGAGTACATACAACTAGCCCTTACACATAGTATATACAACTAGTCCATACAACTAGTACTCACAACTAGTCCATACAACTTGTAGGTAACTAGTATATAAATCTAGTACATAAAACTAGTACATACAATTAGTTCACACAACTAGTACATTCAACTAGTATGAACAATTAGTACCTTCAACTAGTAAATATAACTAGTTTTAATACATACAACTAGTAAAGTACATACAATTAGTACATACAACTAGCACATACAACTAGTACTACAACTAGTAGAAACAACCATTATATACAATTTGTACATACAATTAGTTCATACAACTGCTACATACAACTATTGCACACAACTAGTACTTATAATTAGTACATACACAATTACCTAGTACAAATAAATAGTATATACAACTAAAACATACAGCTAATCCATACAACTAATACATACAACTAGTCCGTACAACTAGTCCGTACAACTAGTCCGTACAACTAGTACCTACAACTAGTAAATAGAATTATTACATACAACAAGGTCATACAACTAATCCTGACAACTAATATATGCAATTATTACATAAACTAGTACATAGAGCTAAAAACATACAACTAGAACATAAAACTAGAACCTAGTACATACAACTAGTACATGCAACTAGTACATAAAAGTAGTACATACAACTAGTACAGACAACTAGTACATTTAACTAGTACAAAGAACTAGTACATACAACTGGTACATAACTAGCTCATTCAACTAGTACTTAAAACTAGTACATGCAATTTGAACATAAAACTGCTAAATACAACTAGTACACACAACTAGTAATAGAATTTATTAATTATAACTATGTAGTACTAGTTCATACAACTAGTACACACTACTAGTACATACAATTAGTATATACAACTAATACATACAACTAAACACAACTGCTTTATAGTTGTAGCACATACAACTAGTACATATAACTAACACATACAACTAGTACATAAAACTAACACAAATAAAACTAATACAAATAAATAGTACATAAAAGTGGCACATACAACTAATCCATACAACTAATACATGCAACTAGTCCAAACAACTAGTATCTACAACTAGTAAATACAACTAGTAGTAGCACATTCAACTAGTAAATAGAACTATTACATACAACTAGTACATACAACCAATCCTTACAACTAGTACATGCAATTAGTACATATACCTAGTACATATAGCTAGTACACACAACTAGAACATACAAATAGTAACTAGTACATACAAGTAGTACATACAACTAGTACATACAAGTAGTACATACAAGTAGTACATACAACTAGTACAGACAACTAGTACATTTAACTAGTACATACACTAGTGCATAACTGGCTCATACAACTAGTACATGCAATTTGAACATAAAACTGCTACATACAATTAGCACACACAACTAGTACAAACAATTAGAAAATATAACTATATAGTACTAGTTCATACAACTAGGACACACTACTAGTACATACAATTAGTACATACAACTAAAACACCACTGGTTCATAATTCTAGTATATACAACTAGTACATAAAACTAACACATACAACTAGTACATACAATGAGAATATTCAACTAAAACATAAAATTAGACCGTCCAATTACAATCTTTTAAGTACATCTAGTGCGTATATCTAGTCCAAACAACTAGTACCTACAACTAGTAAATACATCTCGTACTAATACATACAACTAGTCCCCAGAATTAGTACATACAACTAGTCCATACAATTAATAAATACAACTAGTGCATATAACCAGTACAAATAAATAGTACATACAACTAGAACATGGAACTAGTACATGCAATTAGTTCAAATAACTAGTTCTACAACTAGTACATAGAACTAGTAGATACAATTAGTACATACACTTAGTACATAGAAATAGTAAATAGAACAATTATATACAACTAGTACATACAATTAGTACATATAACTAGTACATATAAATGGTACATACAACTAGAACATACAACTAGTACATTTAACTAGTAACTACAACTAGTACATACAACTGGTACATAACTAGCTCATACAACTAGAACATACAACTAGTAACTAATACAGACAACTAGTACATACAACTGGTACATACAAGTAGTACATAAAATTAGTACAGACAACTAGTACATTTAACTAGTACCTGCAACTAGTACATACACTGGTACATAACTAGCTCATACAACTAGAACATACAATTTGGAACCTGGAACTGCTACATACAACTAGTACGTACAACTACTACATACATTTGGTACATACAAATAGTATATACAACTAGCACATTCAACTAATACATACAACTGGGTTATACAACTAGTATCTTTTAATTACAACTAGTTCATATATTTAGTCCATACAACGAGTACCTACAACTAGTAAATATATCTAATACTACTACATACAACTACTACCTAAAACTAGTACTTACAACTAGTATCGAGTACATACAAAAAGGACGTATAACTAGCACACACAATTAGTAAATCCAACTACTACATATAGTTAGTACAAATAAAGAGTACATACATCTAGAACATAGAACTAGTATATATATCTAGAAACTGGTTGATAAAACTAGTACATACAACTTGTATATACAACAATTACATACAACTAGTAAATATATCTAGTTCAAGTCATTCGAACTAGTACATACAATTTGAACATATATCTAGTCCATACAACTAGTACATAAAACTAGTACATACAATTAGCACATACACCTAGTTCATACAACTAGTACATACAACTAGTTCTTACAACTAGTACATAAAACTACTACATACAGTAGTACATACAACTAGTACGTATAACTAGTACATACAATTAGTACCTACAACTAGTAAATATAAATAGTTACCAGGACATACAACAAGTACATATAACTAATACATACAATTAGTATATACAACTAGTACATATTACCAGTACATAACTAGTATATATATACAACTAGTACATACAACTAGTCCCGACAATTAGTAAATATACCAGTTCTAGTAAATACAACTAGAACATATAAAACTTATAACGAGTAAATACAACAAGTACATACAACTAGTACAAACAACTAGTACACACAACTAGTACTTATATCTAGTACGTACAATTAGTACTACAACTTGTACATACAACTAGCATTACAAGTACTACATAGAACTAGTACATACAAATAATTCATACAACTAGTACTACAAATACTACATAGAACTAGTACATACAAATAATACATATGACCAGTAAATATAACTAGTACACAACTAGAACATACAAATAGTACCTACAACTAATAACTAGTACATACAACTAGTAGATATAACTAGTACATGTAACTAGTACATAGAACTAGTACATTCAACTAGTATTACAACTAGTACATACAAGTAGTACATACAACTATTACATATAACTAGTACTTATAATTAGTATAAACAATATAACTAGTACATATGAATAAAACATACACTTATAACTAGTATATATAAATACTACCTACAACTAGAACATGCAACTATTACATTAAACCAGAACTACAACTAGTACATATAACTAGTATATGCATACAGCTAATACATACAACTAGTACATAAAACTAGAAACTAGTACATACAATTAGTATATATAACTAGTATATACAACTAGTACTCACAACTAGAACGTACAACTAGTACATACCTAGTACATACAACTAGTACTTGCAACTAGTACATACAACTATTACATTCAACTAGTACATACAACTAACACCTACAACTAGTAAATATAACTGGTAATAGTACAAAAAATTAGTACAAACAAAGAGTACATACAACTAGTGGAAACAATTAGTACATACAACTAGTACATACAATTAGTACTATCAACTAGTGAATATAACTGGTTCTAATACATACAACTAGTAATGTACACACAATTAGTACATACAACTAGTACTACAACTAGTACGTACAACCAGTACATACAACTACTACACACCACTGGTACTTATAACTAGTGCAAATAAATATAACTAGTACATATAAATAGTACATACAACTAGTGCATACAACTAGTCCATACAGCTAGTACAGACAACTAGTCCATACAATTGTTAAAAACAAGTAGTAAATACAACTGGTACATAAAATTGGTACCTTCAACAAGTAAATATAACTAGCTCTACAACTATTAAAGTACATACAACTAGTATATTCAACTACTAGAAACAACTAGTTTGTACAACTAGTACATACAACTAGTACTGCAACTAGAACATACACCTAGTTCATACAACTTGTGCATGCAACTTGTACATACAACTAGTGCGTACAAGTAATACTCACAACTAGTACATATAACTAGTACATACACATATAACGAGTGCAAATATATAGTACATACAACTAGTACATACAACTTGTACATACACCTAGTCCATACAACTAGTGCATACAACTAGTATGTACAACAAGTACATACAACTACTCCAAACAACTAGTACTACAACTAGTAAATTAAACTAATACATAGAATGATTACATCATAATTAGTACATACAACTTGTACATACAACTAGTACATACAACTGGTATAAAACTAGTAAATACAACAAGAACATACAACTAGTACATACAACTAGAACATACAACTAGTACCTACAACTAGTAAGTATAACTAGTACATAAAACTAGTATATACAATTAGTTCATAAAACTACTACACACAACTACTACATACAACTAGTACTTACAACTAGCAATTATAACTATATGGTACTTGTTCATATAACTATTACATACAACTAGAACATACAACTAGTCCGTAAAACTAGTACGTACATCTACCACCTACAACTAGTACACACAACTAGTACATAAAACTAGTACTTGCAACTAGCAAATACTACTATAAAGTACTAGTTCATACAACTAGTACAAACAACTACTACGTACAACTAGTACATACAACTAGTACACACAACTGGTACATACAACTTGTACCTACAACTAGTAAATATAACTATAACGTACTAGTTCATACAACTAGAACATACCACTAGTACAAACAATTAGAACTTACAACTAGTACCTACAATTACTTCCTACAACTAGCAGATTAAACTAGGACTACAACTAGTGCATAGAACTAGTACACAAAACTAGTACATACTACAAATACATACAAGTTGTACGTACAACTTGTTCACCAACTAGTACATACAACTAGTACATACGATTAGTACATACAACTAGAAAATACAATTAGTAAATAAACCTACTACATACAGCTAGTACATACAACCAGTACTTGCAATAAGTATGTACAACTATTCAATACAACTAGTACTTACAACTATTCAATACAACTAGTACCTACAACTAGTATGCGAACAACTAGTACATACAACGTATACGCATAACTAGTACATACATACATATGGGTACTGACTGTGCCCCTGCAGTTGCTAATCTTTTTCTGTTTGCCTATGAGTATGAGTTTATGAAAGGACTACTTAAGGATAACATCACCCTAGCTATTAAATTTTCCAATACTTATAGGTATATTGATGACCTTTTATGTATTAACAGCAAGGATTTTGAACTGTCAATTAGTGATATTTACCCCAAAGAACTTATTCTTAAAAAGACAAATATCAGCCCTTAAAAATCCCCCTTTTTAGACTTAGATATAACCATTACTAACAATCAATTTATCACTAAAGTATATGATAAGCGAGAGGACTTTAACTTTGATATAGTAAATTTCCCCCATTTAGATAGTAATATTCCTAATACCCCAGCCTATAGTGTCTTTATTTCACAACTAATTAGGTATTCCAGATTATGTAGTGACTTCTCCCGTTTTCAGGTAAAAGTTTGCAGTTATGCAGTAGGCTTATTAAGCAGGGTTACAAATACTTTAAGCTAAAATCAACCTTTAAAACCTTCCTATCCCGGCAGCCTCTAGTTAGAATCAAGTATAAGCAAAAAGTAGCTAGTATGCTTAAGGACTGTCTTGTGTTACCCCATATTGTGTTACCCCACCTCCAAAGAAATGTTACTACTAGAAGATCTAAGGGTAGACTTACGTAATATGTCCTACTTGTGTCTATAGTTATGCTGAGTCTGTTTTACCTGTACAAGCAAGATTACTAATAGATTTATATTTAATTCATAAAAGTTAATTGGACCTACATTCTTTTCATAAAATTAAATTTCATCATGTGTCTTAGTTAACACCTTATTTAACTTGTGGCGCCAAAGTAGTGTATATAAGTCCCCTAGATTTAGCATAGTGAGCCAAGGATTCACAGAAGATCAAGATAAAGAAAAAGACAAAGACTCCCAGGATCACTGATGAAGGGTGGAATTCCCAGAAACGGCTGTCTGACCCAGTGGAGAAGAAGATGAAAGAAGGGAAAAGAAGGAAGAAAAGACTACTGTATCTTCATCTAAAGCTCTCTTTAGGTTTAGTTCCCCTTAGGCTCTTTTTACAGAATAGGCATATAGCATGTAGGAAAATGGTATCTTAGATTTTTCATACAAATAGCACATACAACTAGTAAATAGTAGGTACAACTAGTATATATAACTAGTATATTCAATTAGTACCTACAACTAGTAAATATAACTTGTACTGGTACATAAAACTGGTAAATATTGCAAGTACTAGTCTTTACAACTAGTTTCTAAAACTAATACATACAACTAGTACATCACTAGTACATACAACTAGTACTGACAACTAGTACATACAACTAGTAGATAACTAGTATATAAAACTAGTACATAAAACTAGTACCTACAATTAGTACATACAACTAGTACATAAAACTAGTATATACAATTAGAATCTTCAACTAGTAAATATAACTAGTTTTAATACTTACTACTTGTAAAGTACATACAATTAGTACATACAACCTGCCCATACAACTAGTACTACAAGTAGTAGTACAACTAGAATATAAAACTAGTACATAAAATTAGACCGTACAACTACAATCTTTTAAGTACAATTACTACGTATATCTAGTCCAAACAACTTGTACCTACAACTAGTAAATACATCTACGCATGTGGAACATGTCCGTATTAGTTCCAATTTTTTAAGGCCATTTTAAGTGCGAAATATTAGAACATTTTACAGAAAGTAGCGTGAATGTCATGTGACTCGCACATTAGGTAAATAATATTATAATTTACTGTTATGATGACGCAGCAGAGTGGAAAACGTAATCGATTCATTAGTCCCTTGTACAGTGCGGGTCGGCGAAGAACTAGAAATTGAAAATCCTCAGTGGAAGAACGAGAAGGTACGGCGAGGGTTAGCGACGGACTAGAAATCAAAAATCCTCAGTAGAAGAACGTGAAGGTTAGATGTTTTATGTAATGTAGCAATTCCTTTTAGGCTTTTTAAATGATTTGTGTAACTATCATTTTAGACTTTCTAGTTGACGTTACACAAATCATCTAGAAAGTCTGAAATGCTCCATTACATAAATCAACTGGAAAGTCTGAAATGCTACGTTGTAACGTAGCATTTCAGACCTTTGTGTAATGTATCATTTTAGACTTTTGGATAATGTATCATTTTAGACTTTGGTGTAATGTATAATTTTAGATTTTTGTGTAACGTATCATTTTAGACTTTCTACTTGACGTTACACAAATCATCTAGAAAGTCTGAAATGCTATGTTACACAAATCAACTGGAAAGTCTGAAATGCCACATTTTAATGTAGCATTTCAGACCTTTGTGTAACGTATCATTTTTGACTTTTGGATAATGTATCATTTTAGACTTTCTAGTTGATTTGTGTAGCGTAGTGTTTTAATATAGACTCTTCAGATGATTTGTATAATGTAGCATTTCATTTTAGTTTGTTTAGATTGTTGAAATCTTTTGACATGTGGTGGCTTGGAAAAAAGCCGTTTGTTAGTTCTTCTTTTTATTTATTTTTCTTCTTCTCTCTTTTTTGCAGCTGGTTCCTTTTCCTCCTCCAGATGTACACACCTGCACTTCGGGTTTTTACAGGGCCTCCCCCAACCCAACATGAATGGCCTCTTGCAGCCCTCAAGCAGGTGAGGTTCCACATGCCTGTATTCACACTCTCCAGGACCATTATTACATTTTTCTTGGAACCTACACAGCTTTGGTAGGTTCCCTGACTCCTTTTCCTCCGTTTTCTTTAGGGTTTATTATAGTTATCTGGAATTTGTCAAGATTTCTGAAGTTGAAGGTTACCATTTTTTGCTGTATCAGCTGTTGTAGCTATGCTGGGTAGAGTCTATTTATACTGTTAGTTGGAAGGTGTGTCATCACGCCCATTATAGGCTGGTTACTCACTTTCTCACCACCTTTACCTTACACTAGTAGGTAAAAATATGACCTTATTATCAACGTATTGTTACCTTGTTTTCACTTTATTGTTATTGTCTTGCGTGTAAATTAGTATCATTTAATTGTATTAGTCTGTACATCCATGCTGTTCCATATGTGGTTCATTATTGGGACCAGCACCAGAGAGTCCATTCAAGGACATTTGGTGGTGTCCCTAGAAATGAAGCCATATGAACAAATCTTCAGCACTTTGGGAAGCCATACTTTAGAGGTAAGTCTTTAATTGTATGCATTTTGTTGTGTCACCTAAACTTTTGCTAAAATGATTTTGCACATGTAAGGAACTTTAGCTGTATTTGTCTGTACATCTATGCTATTCCATATGTGGTTCACTATTGGGACCAGCACCAAAGAAATTGTCCATTCAAGGACATTTGGTGGTGTTCCCAGAAATGAAGCCATGTGGACAAATCCTTTAACTGTATGTATGGTGTTGGGAAATTTAAAATGACTGGATGTTATATACATTGAACACTAACCAGCCAGCAAAGAGGGATACCTAGACTTTGTTAAGTCTTTCATGCATCCTCATTACCAGTAAATTAGTGAAGTATGTACTGATGACTGACATACATTTCAGCATAACAATGAAGTGGAATATGCATGGCTGCGTAGAATGTTGATCTGAACAGATATACTCATTAGCATATGCATGGCCAATCTTCTGAGAAGTGATGGCTTTGAAAAAAGCCTTTATTAGAAATTGTAATAGAGCCACACAACGCACTCTTATAATAGAGCCACACAACGACTCTTATAATAGAGCCACACAACGACTCTCTAATGAAGATTACATACCAATTTCAAGCAAAGCTTTATGTCCTTAGCATACTCACTGTACATGGTATTATTGGGAGATACTTGGGCTATTTGGAGATCTAAACTACGTTTCTTAGCTGAGATCTTTTTCCTAAAGTAACGGGCTAGTGAATGATACCTTTCCTTCTGAGAAGGCAACATATGCTTATCTCCTTCCTTATACATACACCGCAATTGATCATATACATTCAAATCAGCGGAAGAGCCAAGCAATTTGGCAATAGCTTTACACACTGATGATTCAAGAGATACTTCAGGACAACTATTCAGTACCTCATCTACTTGTACATCTACAGTATCTTCTGTGTTCAGGTTAGGATTTTGCTCATCATTTCCATTACTATTTTCCTTTTGGACAAAACCATCTTCACCAGTTTCAGATGCTTTAGAACTTTCCTCACTCTGAATTGTTTTCCTATTTGGAGTGGAAGACTTAGGAGAAGCCAAAGTAGGCTGGAGAAATGTTGCTTCAAATGAAAACTCAGGTTCACTTGAAACATTCACACAATTAGCAGAGGAAATATCAGATATGTTACCTTCCCTTTCATTTTCTCTTTCCATGATAATAGGAAGTGTTATTTTCTTTTCAATAACCTCCTTCCAACAGGATTCGGACCTTTCAGCAACATCTTCCATTGTAGCATTACGGAAATGTAACAATTCAGGCCCTTTAGATGAGTTTTTTCACCATCCTGCGAGTCATGGAAGCAAAAGCTGCCACATGAGTCTCTGTGCCACCAAACCCCTTCACCACACCCTAACTTATTCTTTTAAGGTGAGCCTTGCAGGAATCTGTCCTTCTATTAATAAACTCTTCCTTGAAGATGGTGCTTGGGTAGGGAGGAAGTTTTGAAGCAGACTGACTAATTCTTGAGTTTTCCTTTCTCAATTTAACAAAGGGTTGCTGGTTTTTTGATTCCTTTTACATTGAAGTCCTTTCAGTACCCTTGGTAGCATGTTTTCTGGCTTGTGATCAGTACACTTTGCTGCTGATTCAGCACTCTTGAAGATTCTCTCCTCATTTCAGGGTTGGTTGACCTGCAGCTAACAACTTCATGTTGCATAGGACCATGCACAAGTAAAGCATGAAAATAATTTGAGATCATTGTGTCACCAAACAGCTCACAATGCAGCTCATGAACAATATATGCACAATTATAAAACTGTAGGCATTGTTTGGGACTTCTGTTAGAATCTTTTGAATACAGAATATTGGAGAGTTGAACAAGACAGCAAATAAAAGTAGCCACAGTACTTGGAGTATCATATAAGTGGAATATGTGAGCTACATCTACTAGTGCTTTACGAATGTCAGAACCATACAAATTTGCCTTCTTCCACAAGGTACTAAAATAATCACACAATGAAGTTTTTAGCCTTGAAGGCCCCAAAACCAAGGGCAATTGTCTAAAGACAGCACCTAGATAGCCCTTTAAATCATGGAGAGACTCACAAGGAAGGACACTGTAGCTATCTAGATGAAACTCATCTAATGAACTTTCAGGTGCCATCATCAGTAAAGAGGGAACTCTTTGCACTCCCCGGAGCATTTCCTTTAGGACATTTAATCTACCCTTTTTATCAGACGGATAGTCCTTAACACCCTTTTCTCTAGCTCAATTCTTAACTGATTTGTGTTTAATTCTTCGTAGCACTTAATCTTACCGGGAACTTTACCAAAGTGTCCTCCTGTAGCTACTTTAAAAATTTTCTGCAGCATCCTTTGTTCACACTTAACTACATTTGGAAAATCTGCAAAACTATTACTGTGACAAACACAAGCAACACAAGGATAATTTCCACCACATGTGATTCCAGTTTCACATTGTGCTGCAGGTTTATCACCCTTGAAGAAATGTAGCCTATCAGTAATTCTGATTCCAGTTTAACTTAGAACCTCATCACTTAGACCATCCAATTCTGAGAGTCGCTCAGGAATTAAAGTAGCCTGATCTTGTAATGATGAGGACCCATGAGCAACTACATGAATTTCTATTTCATTTTCAGTCATGAACACAATAGGGTCATACATAACCCCAACCATAATGGCTAAAATACCATGCGATGCTAGACTTGAGTGGTCATGCCATATTCAGATAGTCCTTGTCCTCTCATATTTGGAAAGGAGGTGTTTAAATTCCTTCAAACTTAAATTTTCAAATTGATTAATAGAATATCCTGCCTCTTCCCTAAGTACACCTAGAATATATTCCTTACTCATTGCTTCAATCTCAACATCAGTATGAAGCCTCATAAATTTTTCATGGGCCTTCAGTAAACCATTTCAAATGTCAAACAAAGGAAATTTACAACTTTGGGCAACAGTTTCAACCCTTTCTCCTTTGTGATATCGCACTAAAGTAATGGGAAAACATGGTATGCCTTCATTTAATACACCACTTTGGGCAAGGGAACTGTCAATGTCTACTAATCACCTTTTGTTAGGAGGTACGGGTACTGCCAAAGATGTGCTTTGGAATCTTTTTTTTTGTAGACTTTGGCTTTGGAACTATTTCAAGCCCTGGAAGTGAAGGATTAATTTCTTGAGCAAGTAACCTAATTTTATTACTGCCATCAGTAGCACTGACATCAAACAATTTAGCTATATCACTAGCTATAAACTTTGTATTAGGGTCCCATGTTTTTAAGCATTCACAAAGTTCTGGAAATTTGCTGCATACATGTGGTCTCAGTGGATACCGTTTCTTTTTCGGGGCTTTGTCATCACATGGCGGCTCAAAGTATTGTTCTTTTCGAAATCTATCAGCCTTGCTTAAACTAATATTATTTGAAAAAATAGCTGGAAGGGTACTAGAATCAAGTATGCCCTTAAACTCTGAGATTACCTTCTTTTGGGCTTCTGTAACTAATTTATTAACATCACCCTCATTATAACACTTATTTCTAGATTCATTCAGGGGTTTATTACAAGTCTGCTTCTTCCCATTAAATGTTTTAAATGTTGAACTTCTCTTTGAAGCATTTTCTTTCTCATATTCAGGCACTGAGATATTTAAAAAAGGCTTCATTGGGAAAACATTTTGAATCTCTGCAAACTGCGTAGCACAAGCTACACAGTTTGACAAAGAATTTTTTTCTTTTTCAGTTGCGGAAAATGCAGCCCAATTTAAAGAAGAAAAGGCTTTTATATAGGCTGCCTTTAAAGATGAAAAAGGAAAACCTTTTGCAAAAGCTTTTTCTATCATTTTACTATGAGATTCAAAGAAGCTAATGGATTTAAGACTTTTTTCTCAAAATAATTTGGGCCAATCACAAATTGTGGTCCCACAAATAAGCTTTGGAAACATTCTCTAGTGTTATACTCTACTTTCTTAGTCTTCTTTTTACCCTTCTCCTCAGAAATAGTTTCCTCGGATGTCTTGGCACGCCTTTTAGGCATACATTCATACACCAAAGTGCGGCAAAAGCCACAGTTGAAAGATCTTCCCGAATTGTTGACAAATGGCATCTAAAAACCCGGTGGATAAAAGGAAATATTAGCTAAAACTGTGAGCGTGATAGAGGGCTAACAATGTAAGCCAATATCAAAGCAAGTAAAAAATTAAAACCAAGATGATTGCCATTGCTTCTTCCCGTGAATCATGTAGACTAGTACACGTAAAGGTTGCATACAGAAGTAGCATATTGTTGATATTGTTACTCTAACTGAATCCACTTACCTCTTAAGACAAAAACGATCTGATGAAAGAAACTTAATACTTGCAGAGAAGCCTTACGTGAAAAACACTTCGGAAAGAATGACACGTTTTGTTATGCAATAATATTTACGAATATTTTAGGTGCAAATTAAGCATTAACGATGCTACGTCATATATGACGATTGAATGACGACAAAATTTTGTTTTCAATATTAGGCTGACCGTCACGTGATAATGTCTCCACTCGAACGAAAGAGACGAAATTTACAAGAAAACGACTATTAGACAATGGAGGATTCTTTATTAAAGGATTTTTTGATTTCATTCTACAGCCTAACAGCCTAAGAGTTCCATGTGTAATCCTGCAATATTCTCTTGTTTTGCTGAGATCTGAAGTGTTGAAGACCTGAGAGAAAGGTAAGAAAATACATTTTCACTTATTACTTGAAAACTAAAGGGAATTTAAAAGGAGTATACACACAATCGTTAGATATTTTTATTGCACATTGAATGGTGTCACTAATTTCCAATGTCTAACACGGCATTTTAGAAAATTAAGTAGCTATCACTTATGGCAGAATATCTTAGCCATTAAGCATGCAATCCAAGCGCTGATTTTACAAACGTATTAAGCGTGCATAGCGCTTCAATTCTATACAATTCGTTTAAACATAAAATGATTCTACATTAAAATAAAAGACAATTAAAAAAGTGTTAGTTAAATATTCTTCTACTTGATTTTCCGGAAATGCGGACATGTCCCACATGCGTAGTTCTACTACATACAACTAGTACCTACAATTAGTACATACACCTAATAACGAGTACATACAATAAATATATACAACTAGTTAATACAATTAGTAAATCCAAATTGTACATATAACTAGTACAAATAAATAGTATATACAACTTTAACATGGAACTACTATATACAAGTAGTACCTTTAACTAGTACATATAGCTGGTACATACAACTAGAAAATACAACTAGTAACTAGTACAGACAACTAGTACATATAACTAGTACTTACAAGTAGTACATACAACTAGTACAGACAACTAGTTCATCTAACTAGTACCTACAACTAGTACATACAACCGGTACATAACTATCTCATACAGCTAGAACATACAACTAGTACATACAATTTGAAAATAGAACTGCTACATGCAACTAGTACGTACAACTACTACATATAATTGGTACATACAAAGAGTACATACAACTAGCTCATACAACTAATACCTACAATTGGTATAATACAAATAGTACATACAACTAGCTCATACAACTAATACATACAACTGGACCATACAACTAGTATCTTTTAAGTACAACTAGTACATAAATCTAGTCCATACAACTACTACCTACAACTATTAAATATATCTAATACTAGTTCATACAACTAGTACCTACAACTAGTACATACACCTAGTATCAAGTACATAGAAAAAGGACGTATAACTAGTACATACAATTAGTAAATCCAACTACTACATATAGCTAGTACAAATAAAGGGTAAATACAACTAGAACATAGAACTAGTATATGTATCCAGTAACTAGTTCATTAAACTGGTACATACAACTAGTACATACAACTAGCACATACAACTAGTACCAATAACTAGGTAATATCGCTAGTAATAGTACATACAACTAGTACATACAACTAGTACATACAATTAGTAAATACAAGTACTACATATAACTAGTACATACTACTAGTACATACAACTAGTAACTATAACTAGTACTAGTCATTACAACTAGTACATACAACAAGTAACAAGTACATAAAACAAGTCCATATAACTAACCATTATCACATATACCTAGTACATACAACTAGTACATACAACAAGTTCTCACAACTAGTAAACAAAACTAGGACCTACAATAGTGCATACAACTAGTACATACAACTATTACATAGAATTAGTACCTACAACCCGTAAATCTAACTATATAGTGACGAGGATATACAACAAGTACATATAACTAGTACATACAATTACTATATACAACTAGTACATATAACCAGTACATACAACTAGTATATACAACTAGTACATACAACTAGTCCAGACAACTAGTAAAAATAACCAGTTGTAGTAAATACAACTAGTACATAAAAAACTTATAACAAGTAAATACAATAAGTACATACAAGTACTACACACAACTAGTACACACAACTAGTACATATATCTAGTACATACAACTAGTAATACTACTAGTACATACAACTCCTACTCAACAGTACTACTTATAACTAGTGCAAACATATATAACTATTACAAATAAATAGTACATACAACTAGTACATACAACTAGTCCCTACAACTAATACACACAACTAGTACATACAACTGGTATATAAATAGTTCAAACAACTAGAAAATATAACTGGTACTTGTACATACAATTAGTACATAGATATACTACATACAACTAGCAACGAGTACATACATCTAGTCCATTCAAATAGTAGATACAACTATTCCATACAACTAGTAAATACAACTAGTAAATACAACTGGTACATAAAATTAGTACCTTCAACTAGTAAATATAACTAGCTCTACAACTAGTAAAGTACATACAACTAGTATATTCAACTACTAGATACAACTAGGATGTACAACTAGTACATACGACTTGTGCATCCAACTTGTACATACAACTAGTACGTACAAGAAGTACACACAACTAGTACTTATAACTAGTACATACACATATAACTAGTGTAAATAACTAGTACATACAACTTGAACATATAACTAGTCCATACAACTAGTGCATACAACTAGTGCGCACAACAGGTACATACAACTACTCCAAACAACTAGTACTACAACTAGTAAATTGAACTAATATATAGAATGAGTACATCATAATTAGTACATACAACTTGTACATACAACTAGTACATACAACTAGTACATTCAACTAGTACATACAATTAGAACATAAAACTACTACATACAACTACTACATACAATTAGTTCTAGGGAATATAACTATAAGGTACTAGTTCATATAAGAAGTACATTTAACTAGAATATATAACTAGTACGTAAAGTAGTACGTACATCTAGGACCTACAATTAGTACACCACACTGGTACATACAACTAGCAAATAAAACTATAAAGGACTAGTTCATACAACTAGTACAAACAACTTGTACATAAAACTAGTACATACGATTAGTTCATACAACTAGCAAATTATACTAGTACTACAACTAGTACATAGAACTAGTACCTAAAACTAGTACATACAACTAATACAAACAAGTAGTACGTACAACTAGTTCAACAACTAGTACATAGATCTAGTATATACAACTAGTACATACAACTAGTACGTAAAACTAGTACGTACAACTGCTACCTACAACTAGTACACACAACTGGTATATACCTACAACTAGCAAATATAATTATTAAGAACTAGTTCATACAACTGGTACATACACCTAGTACATACAACTAGTACCTACAATTAGTACACACAACTGGTACATACAACTTGTACCTACAACTAGCAAATATAACTATAAAGAACTAGTTCATTCAACTAGTACAAAGAACTAGTACAAACAATTAGTACTTACAACTAGTGCATAGAAGTAAAACATAAAACTAGTAAATACAACTAGAAACTTGTAGATACACCTAGTACATAAAAGGAGTAGATAATACTAATACAAATAACTAGTACATACAACTAGTTCTTACAACTACTACATAAAACTGGTACATAGAATGAGTACATACAACTAATAAATTCAACTAGAACATACAACTAGTACCTACAACTAGTAAATATAACTAGTACTATTATATACAACTAGTACATATAACTAGTACCTACAACAAATAAATAAAACCAGTACTAGTACATAAAACGACTACACACAGCTAGCACATACAACTAGTAATGACTACATATAACAGGTACATAAAACTAGTACATACAACTAGTACATACAACTATTACATACAACTAGGACTTACAACTAGTAAATATAACCAGTACTTGTACATTCAGCTAGTAACTACAACTAATACATACAATAAGTAAATATAACAAGTACTAATACATACAACTAGTCCCTACAACTAGCACATACAACCAGTAACGAGTACATACAAAAAGTACATACAACCAGTACATACAACTGCTACATACAACTTGAACAATTAACTTGTTCATCTAACTGGCACATAAAACTAGACAATAGAACTCGTACATACATATAGTAACTGGTTCATGCAACTAGTATATAGAGCTAGTATGTACAACTAGCACCTACAACTACTAAATATAACCAGGACTAGTACATACAACTAGTGCATACAACTAGTACATATGACTAGAACATGCACAACATAGCCATGGTAATCTATGCTGTGGCCACAATACCACTCATAAAACAGCTGAAGGTGACCTCAAAAAAGCAAAACAAGTGTTGTATGCTGACGATGCACTGCCAGTGGTCAGTTACAAAACCTGAAAACCTGGTGAAATGAACTACTAAGAATTGTACCCAGATACGGCTACTTCACTAATGCCAAAACAACCTGGCTAATTGTTAAGGAAGAACATTTACAACTAGCCAAAGTGACCTTTCTTGAGACAAATGTTCAGATAACGACTGAAGGCAGAAGATATCTTGGTGCTGCAATTGGAAGAAACTCGTTCAAGAAAACATTTGTACAAGAGAAAGTTGTTAGAGCTAACAGAAATAGCAAGAACTGAACCACAAGCTGCATACTCGGCCTTCATCCATGGAACTCTAAGTAAATGGAGCTATCTAACTAGAACTATGTCAGTTCCAGCAGAAACACTGAAGCCACTAGAAGAATACCTAAGATGCAAATTTCTATAAGCCATAACGGATATGAGCAGTCTTACGGACACAGAGAGAAAGCTTTTAGCCCTGCCAACCCACTTTGGTGGACTTGGTGTCACAATCCCAGCTGACTTAGCAAAGCAACAGTTTCAAGCCTGCACAAGCATCATTGCCCTCTATCCAATCACATTTTCCATCAACAATACCAATACACAGCAGACATCCAACAGAGACAAAGGGATGCTAAAAGAGAAGCTCTTATTGCAAAACGTGAGAAACAGTACCAAATAGCATCCGAGATAAACAAATCACTACCTGAAAAGCAGAAGCGTTAACTTGATATTCTAAAAGAAAAAGGCGCCTCAAATTGGCTAACACCCTCCCAATCCAGGAACATGGCTTTGCTCTAAGTAAAGGAGCGTTTAGAGATGCCCTATGTCTACGATATGGCCCCAGCAGCTAAAGCCACCTACAATCGCCTAATCCTCTTTAATCGCTGATAAAACAGCAACAACCATACAGCCTCACAGTCAACTGGTTAAGATGCAAGCTAAGTTTCTCTCTCATTAAATCTGCAGTGATGTGTCTGCATGGAGAAAGATCCAGCTACCATCGTCCTTCAAATCTCTCAGAGTAGCCAATGGATCTTGAAATCAATGAAGGAAGAGTCTCGGTCTAAATATTACTATTTTTAACACATTTTATCTATTGTTGTTCACTAAAATATATATTTATATGTACTATTGAAACAATTATGGAATTTTCTTAAAAAACATGCATACATAAGTAGTACATTTAAATATTACAAACGACTAGTACAAACAGCTTGTACATACAACTAGTACATAAACCTAGTACATAGCTAGTACATACAACTAGTACATAACTAGTATAAACAACTAGAACATAAAACTACTACATACAATTAGTACATTCCACTATTACATTAAACAAGTACATGCAACTCTGGACCCCCCCACCATCACAATGCTCACAGAACTCTGTCTTAGGACAACGTACTTCCAGTACGGTAACGAGTTCTTTGAGCAGAAGGATGGGGCAGCCATGGGCTCTCCTCTCTCTCCAGTGGTGGCAAACATCTTCATGGAAGAGTTTGAAAACGAAGCCCTCCAGGAGGCTGGCTCCAAACCTAGGCTCTGGCTACGTTATGTAGACGACACCTTTGTCATCTGGAACCAAGGTAGGGATCAGCTGGAGGATTTTCTGTCTTTCCTTAATGGAAGACACGGAAACATCCAGTTCACCATGGAGGAGGAGACAGATGGCTCTATCCCGTTTCTTGACGTGCTAGTGAAGAAGAACAAAGGAAGTTTGAGTACATCCGTGTACAGAAAACCAACCCACACAGATAGATACCTTCACTTCTCGTCTCATCACCATCCTAGGGTGAAAGCTGGCATTGCCCTTTGCCTCAGGGACAGAGCGGAGAAGATCAGTGGTGCTGGATCCAGTGTCCTCCAAGAGGAAAAAGACCACCTGAAAGGGGTTCTCCAGGCCAACGGATACCCCAGTAAGGTTGCTGCTAGGCACATGAAGAAGAGACAACGGAACCAGGGAAGTAGGGAAGATGGTAAACGTAAACTTTTTATTCCATATGTGAAAGGCCTCAGTGAAATGATCTCCAGAACATGCCGGAAGATGAACATCGAAACCATTTTCACAAAGCAGAGATCACTGAGGAGTATCCTCTCTAGGCCTAAACAACCCCAGCCTACCATGGATATTAAAGGTGTCGTTTACCAGATTCCCTGTTCTAGTTGCCCTGCAGTGTACACTGGAGAAACTGGAAGAACACTAAAAGTCAGGATGGCGGAGCACAAACGTGCCGTCAGGATGGGGGATGTGAACAATGGTTTAGCTGTTCACTCCCTAAAAACTGGTCATCCAATTGAGTGGAGCCAAGCCAGAGTGGTGGAGAGGGAAGAGAACTGGTACAGAAGAAGAATTAAGGAAGTCCTGAAGATCCAACAATGTCAGGTAAGAATGAACTTAGATCAAGGAATTGTACTAAGAAGTGGTTGGAAACCCTTTTTTATGAATACTCCCTTCACCTCTCCTTCCTCCGGAAATGATGTAACCGATGACATCACTGATGAGGTAATCGAAAATGGCGGGAAAAGATGCCTATAAATGAAGACACCTTGAAGACCAACACCAGTCACTGAAGAAGACCCCCAGGGTCGAAACGTTTGGCAGACAGAAGAATCGAAAAAAACTGCGTCTCTAGACGCTCTAAAAGTCGAAAGATGAACCTTTACAAAGATACATGCAACTAGTACCAACAACTGGTAAATATAACTAGTACTAATACAAACCATTAGTACATACAACTTGTACATACAACTAAAACAAACAAATAGTGCCTATAACCAGTAGATATAGCTAGGACTAGTACATACAACTACTACCTACAACTAGTACATACAACTAGTACATACAACTAGTGCATACAACTAGTATATACAACTAGTACATACAACTAGTCCCTACAACTAGTACATACAGCTAATACATACAACTAGTAGATACAACTAGTACCTAAAACAAGTACATACAACTAGTACATACAACTAGTACATAACGTTAGTACATAAAACTAGTACATACAACTAGTAAATATTAACAATACTAGTACATACAACTAGTCCATAAATCTAGTACATAGAACTGGTACATAACTAGTACTTACAACTAGTATTGATTACATACAACTAGTACATACAACTAGTACATACTAATAGAACATACAACAAGTTCTTGCAACTAGTATATACAACTAGTACATACAATTACTCTATACAGGTAGACCATACAATTACTAACTATTAAATACAATTAGTACATACAACTAGTATATACAACTAGTGCCTACAACTAGTAAATATAACTAGTTTATGTATATTCAACTAGTACATATGACTTGTACACACAACAACTACAGAGACCAAGTTCATACAACTTACATACTTATAAACGGTACATACAAACTAGTAAATATGACTAGTACAAACAACTACTACATACAACTAGTACTTTCAACTAGTACATACTACTAGTATACACAACAAGTATATATAACTAGTTCATACAACTAGTATATTAATGTAGAACATACAACTAGTAATTACAACTAGACCATACAACTAGTAACTAGTACATACAACTAGTATATACAACTATTATTTATAACCAGCCATAGTAAAAACAACTGGTACATACAACTAGTACATACATGCTGAGTCTGTTTTACCTGTACAAGCAAGATTACTAATAGATTTATATTTAATTCATAAAAGTTAATTGGACCTACATTCTTTTCATAAAATTAAATTTCAACATGTGTCTTAGTTAACACCTTATTTAACTTTTGGCGCCAAAATAGTGTATATAAGGCCCCTAGATTTAGCATAGTGAGCCAAGGATTCACAGAAGATCAAGATAAAGAAAAAGACAAAGACTCCCAGGATCACTGATGAAGGGTGGAATTCCCAGAAACGGCTGTCTGACCCAGTGGAGAAGAAGATGAAAGAAGGGAAAAGAAGGAAGAAAAGACTACTGTATCTTCATCTAAAGCTCTCTTTAGGTTTAGTTCCCCTATAGGCTCTTTTTACAGAATAGGCATATAGCATGTAGGAAAATGGTATCTTAGATTTTTCATACAATTACTCTATACAACTAGACCATACAACTACTAAGCAGTAAATACAATGAGTACATACAACTAGTATATGCAACTAGTACTTAAATCTAGTGAATATAACTAGTATATGTACATGCAACTATGACTAGTACATACAACTAGTACTTATAACTGCTACACACTAATACAAAAAACTAGTACATAAAATTAGTAATGAGTAAATACAACTAGAATATACAACTAGTACTTTCAACTAGTACATACTACTAGTACATACAACGAGTACACACAACTAGTACATACAACTAGTACATATTACTAGTATGTACAACTGGTCCATACAACTTGTACATACAACTAGAACATTAAACTAGTAAATACAATTTGTACATACAACTATTACATTCAACAAGTACATACAACTAGTACATACACATTGTACATTCAACTAGTACTTTCATCCAGTACATACAACAAGTACATATAACTAGTACTTAATTAGTACATACAACAAGTATATACAATTAGTACTTAACTAGTTCATACAACTAGTACATATAACTAGTAAATACAATTAGTAAATACAACTATTACATTCATACTATTGGTACAAACAAATTGTACATTCAAATAGAACTGACAACCGGTAAATACAACAAGTACTTAAAACTAGTACTTAATTAGTACATACGGCTAGTACATACAACTGTTAAATACAATTAGTAAATACAACTCTTACATTAAACTTGTACATACAACTTGTACATACAACTAGTACAAATAAGTAGTATTTTCAACTGGTACATAGAACTGGTAAATCTAGTAAACAACTATTACATACAACTAGTACATACCTGGTACAAACAACTAGTACATATAAGTAGTACTTACAACTAGTACATACAACTGGTAAATAGAACTAGTTAATACAACTAGTACAAACATGTAGTACATACAACAACTAACTACCTAGTAACTAGTATACCTAGTGCTAGAAACTTCAACTAGTACATATAACAATTACATAAAACTAGTACATACAACAAGTACATAAAACTAGTATATAACTGGTAAATACAGTTTGTACATACAACTATTACATTCTAACAACTAATACATACAAATTGTACATTCAACTAGTTCTGACTACCGGTAAAAACAACTAGTACATACAACTAGTAAATACAATTAGTAAATACAACTATTACATTCATACTATTGGTCCAAACAAATTGTACATTCAAATAGAACTGACAACCGGTAAATACAACAAGTACTTAAAACTTAATCTTAGAACTAGTACTTAATTAGTACATACGACTAGTACATACAACTGTTAAATACAATTACTAAATACAACTTACATTTAACTTGTACATACAACTAGTACATACAACTAGTACATGCATCTAGAACATACAATTGGGACATACAAATAGTAACTAGTACATAAAACTAGAACGTATGACTAGAATGTACAGGTAGTACCTGCACCTAGTTAATATACCTTATACTACTACATACAACTAGTGTATACAACTAGTACCAACAACTAGTAAATATTATCATCACTAGTACATACAACTAGTTCATACAACTAGTACTTACAACTAGTATATACAACAATTAGATACAACTAGTAAATATCTAGTACATACAACCATTACATATAACTGGTATTTACAAGGAATACCTACAACTAGTTAATACAACTTATACTAGTACCTACAACTAGTCTTTACAACATGTACCAACAACTAGAAAATATTATCATTACTAGTACATACAACTAGTTCAGACAACTAGTACATACAACTAAAAAATAACTAGTAAATACAACTAGTACAAACAATTAGTAATTCAACTATTACATTCAACTAGTACATACAACATAGTTCCTTCAGCTAGTAAATATAACTAGTACTGGTACATACAATTAGTACATACAACTAGTACATAAAACTAGAACATAGAACTAGTACATACAACTAATACTTTCAACTAGTACATACAACTAGAACATACAACTAGTACATACAACTAGTAACTAGTACATAAAATTAATACATATAACTTGTATATACAAGTAGTTCCTACAATTAGTAAATATAACTTATTCTAGTACTTACAACTAGTACTTACAACTAATTCTTACAACTAGTAAACAAAACCATTAGTATTACATACAACTAGTTAATACCTTGTACCTACAACTGGTACATACAACTAGTACATATAAGTTGTACATACAACTAGTACATACAACTAGTAAATACAGCTAGTACATAACTAGTAAATACATTTTGTACATACAACTATTACATTCATACTACTAGTACATACAAATTGTACATTCAAATAGTACTTTCAACCAGTACATAGAACAAGTACTTACAACTAGTACTTAATTAGTACATACGACTAGTACATACAACTGTTAGATACAATTAGCCCATAAAACTCTTACGTTCAACTTGTACATACAACTAGTACATACAACTAGTACATAAAAGTAGTACTTTCAACTAGTACATAGAATTGGTAAATACAACTAGTTAATACCACTATTCAACAACTGGTACATTCAACTAGTATGTAACTAGTACATACAACTAGTACATATAAGTAGTACATACAGCTTGTATATACAACTAGTTAATACAACTAGTTAATACAACTAGTACAAACATATTGTACATACAACAACTAACTATCTTTGTAAAGGTTCATCTTTCGACTTTTAGAGCATCTAGAGACGCAGTTTTTTCGATTCTTCTGTCTGCCAAACGTTTCGACCCTGGGGGTCTTCTTCAGTGACTGGTGTTGGTCTTCAAGGTGTCTTCATTTATAGGCATCTTTTCCCGCCATTTTCGATTACCTCATCTATGATGTCATTGGTTATATCATTTCCGGAGGAAGGAGAGGTGAAGGGGGTATTCATAAAAAAGGGTTTCCAAACACTTCTTAGTACAATTCCTTGATCTAAGTTCATACTTACCTGACATTGTTGGATCTTCAGGGCTTCCTTAATTATTCTTCTGTACCAGTTCTCTTCCCTCTCCACCACTCTGGCTTGGCTCCACTCAATTGGATGGCCAGTTTTTAGGGAGTGAACAGCTAAGCTATTATTCACATCCCCCATCCCGACTTTTAGTGTTCTTCCAGTTTCTCCAGTGTACACTGCAGGGCAACTAGAACAGGGATCTGGTAAATGACACCTTTAATATCCATAGTAGGCTGGGGTTGTTTAGGCCTAGAGAGGATACTCCTCAGTGATCTCTGCTTTGTGAAAATGGTTTCGATGTTCATCTTCCGGCATGTTCTGGAGATCATTTCACTGAGGCCTTTCACATATGGAATAAAAAGTTTACGTTTACCATCTTCCCTACTTCCCTGGTTCCGTTGTCTCTTCTTCATGTGCCTAGCAGCAACCTTACTGGGGTATCTGTTGGCCTGGAGTACCCCTTTCAGGTGGTCTTTTTCCTCTTGGAGGACACTGGATCCAGCACCACTGATCTTCTCCGCTCTGTCCCTGAGGCAAAGGGCAATGCCAGCTTTCACCCTAGGATGGTGATGAGATGAGAAGTGAAGGTATCTATCTGTGTGGGTTGGTTTTCTGTACACGGACGTACTCAAACTTCCTTTGTTCTTCTTCACTAGCACGTCAAGAAATGTGATAGAACCATCTGTCTCCTCCTCCATGGTGAACTGGATGTTCCCGTGTCTTCCATTAAGGAAAGACAGAAAATCCTCCAGCTGGTCCCTACCTTGGCTCCAGATATATATATGTTATATTTAACGGGGTGCTCCTAACTACCTTCCCCGCAGTCCTCAACTCAAGCACAGTAGTCCAGTGATTGGAGAAGAGCTGTATAGACCTCCGGATCCAACCTGGGCACTTGATGGTTTTTAGCACCTTCATCCCCCACTTGTGAGGGACTCTGTCATATGCCTTCTCATAATCAATCTATGCCACACTAAGTGGCTTGCCTATAATTCACCTCTCCTTCCTCCGGAAATGATGTAACCGATGACATCACTGATGAGGTAATCAAAAATGGCAGGAAAAGATGCCTATAAATGAAGACACCTTGAAGACCAACACCAGTCACTGAAGAAGACCCCCAGGGTCGAAACGTTTGGCAGACAGAAGAATCGAAAAAACTGGGTCTCTAGATGCCCTAAAAGTCGAAAGATGAACCATTACAAAGATTAGTTCGACGCAGTTAGAAGAAATCCTAATTCCATTAACAACTAACTACCTAGTAACTAGTATACCTAGTGCTAGAAACTTCAACTAGTACATATAAGAAGTAAATACAACTAGTACACACAACTATTACATTCAACTTGTAAATACAACTAGTACATACAAGTAATATATTCAACTAGAATACACTACAAGTACATAAAACTAGTACATACAACTAGTACATACTTTAGAAACAAAAGCCTTAACGGAGAACCTTGTTACTTCTTGCCTTAGTTAACTAAGGCAAGGAGTATCTGGCTTGGACAACCCTCAGTCAGTTATGTTTTCCATTCTTTGGGATTTTAGCCAGAAGCCTTGGCTTTGCCTCCTTCCGACAGCAGCAGACAGGTGCACGTCGGGCCATAGTTGACCGTCATATTAGGAGGGAGTACCTCCATACACCAATCCACCACTGCTTTCCAGAGGTCGACAGACAAGGACTGGGACAGGACTACTTATCGTCCAGGCCCCAATCCTTCAACAGATAGATGTCGCCTCAATATCCTTATAGCCGAACAGAGAACAGTTCTCTGCATGGCTCTCATCACTTCTACTGCACCTTTTGAGAGCTTTGGAATTCCCCTAAGGTCTTCCCGGAGGGTGTCTATTCTCCCAAAGGACCAATTATCATCGGGTCTACCTTAATTCAGTAGCCCCAAATTTTTCCTCATATCAGCTGCCAGCTTCTGGTACTTTTGGAACTTCTCTTGCCATCTTCCATTAAGATGGCTGTCAGTAGGAACTGACGTCTCAATAATGTAGATGGACTTACATATCCGATCCTCAACCACTAAGTCTGGCCTTCTTTCTGTCATTTCTTCATCTGTAGGGAGACTAGGATCCCACAAGATTTTGACAGCCCTATTCTCATAGACTGGTTTTGCTTCTAGTTTGTACCAGGGAATACATATTCTTTCAACAGTCTCCACAACACTATCAGTATTGCCCGGTCATGTCTCTCTTTGTAGAGAGAAAATCCCTTGGGCTCACACATGTTTAGTATGTGTTTGACGGTTTCCATAGCCTTGCCACATTCTCTGCACATTAGGAGGCTAGAATTCCTCAGAATCCTATTTTGGTACCTCCTAGTGTGCAGCACATCATCTTGGGCTGAGAGAATCAGAGCTTCAGTTTGAGGTCTGAGTCTCCCTCAGAAAGCCACACATAAGACTCCCTATTTGTGACTTGTCTGTGGTATGAGCCCTTGTGAGACGTTTCGCCAGGTTACTTTTTAACCTTTCAGTCTGAGCCTCCCGGAGCTCACGTGTCACTCTCCTCCATTCTCTTACACTATTTTGTGAGGGATCTCTCTTTAGCCACATTTCCAGTTCTAGTTCTATTCCGTGGCTTCCCAGTATCAATCTGGCGTCTTTCAAGACAGTCCTCCTCTGCTTTGAGCACTCCAGCCACTTTTGGTGTTTAACCACAACAGCAGTGAGTGGACCATTGGCTGTATGGAGGTATCTTACCAGATTCACAACAGTCCTGTCGTGATCCAAAGGAAAACTACAGAGCCCTCTACCACATTTAGAGCGAGGCAAGTTCACTCTCTCAATGGCAGAGTTATAGTGATGACACTGGTACTTTCTCATGATCTTTCTCATCATTCAATACAGTTTTGGAAGCTCACTTTGAGTCCACTTCAAGACTGGGTTAGAGTATCTCAATAGAGAGGCACACAAAATGTTAAAGGCTTCTGCAACATTGTTACCATTGAGGTGACAGCCCCACACTTTGTGGAGTCTCCTCCTCAATTCGTTGATCAAACAAGCTTTGACCTTGCTGTCATCTACCTCAAACAGTTGTTCTAGCACTAGGTACTTATAAGTAGTACCTTTTTCAAGGCTTCTTATGGATTCTTCACTGAGTTCAGGTTGATCTGGGCCAGCCAGAACCTTCCCCTTTTGCATGTGAGCTGTTCCACACTTTCACACTCCAAACCTCATGCCAATGGTATTTGAGGTTTTCTCTACATATTCCATGGCTTCCCTGAGTTTATCAGGCCCTCCAGCATATATCTTAAGGTCATCCATGTACAACATGTGTGACGTGGTGTTCCTTTCCCCATTATGCCAGAGGGTATATCCCTAGGTTCTGTCAAGAAGTTGGGATATGGGAGCTATTGCCAGACAAAGAGGAGTGGTGATAAGGAGTCTCCTTGGAAGAGTCCCCTGTTATATTTAACGCCCCGCAGTCCTCAACTCAAGCACAGTAGTCCAGTGATTGGAGAAGAGCTGTATAGACCTCCGGATCCAACCTGGGCACTTGATGGTTTTTAGCACCTTCATCCCCCACTTGTGAGGGACTCTGTCATATGCCTTCTCATAATCAATCTATGCCACACTAAGTGGCTTGCCTATAATTTAGGCATCTAGACCGATTGATTGATCCAGCAGTAGACAGTCCACACAGCCCCTCCTCACTTTCCTCATGGCCCTTTGGGCCATAGGCAAACGATCATTAGTGTAGGTGTAAGTGAGTAATTCTTATGCAATGTATTCTGTGACAGCCTTGTACATTGTGTTTAGACACGCATAGGTCGATAGTTGGCTGCACTTTTCGGGTCACCTTTTTTGGGTATGAGTAGAGTGCGACCCTTGTAAGCCAGTCTGGGACTGACAGATCTCCGCTCACCACCCTCCGTAGTACATCTGCCAAGGCAGACTGTGCAGAGGGGAGGGCTTTCCACCAAAAAGTGTAGATGCCATCTGGCCATGGGGCTGACCAGCTTTTAGCCTTTTTCAAGGCTTTCGTCAGTTTGGTCTCATCAATGCTATCGGGACCTTCAGAGGAGGTTCTACCCACCCTCTTTTTGGTTTCCTTTAGCCATTCTTTCACCCCTGGGTCGTCTTTGTTGACCTTACCAACAGTACCTACAATCTTTGTCCAAAAGTCTCTTACTATCTCAATTGAGGGAGCTTCATTGGAGGTTGGAACATTGCCATTCATCCGGAACATCCTTTGGGTATTCCAAAGGTGGTTTTGTTCCTGGAATTTCCTGCATTCGGCCGATCTTCGGTCTTGTAGGGTCCAGACCCTGAGTTTTCCCAGTGTCTGTTCCCGAGCTCTGATCGGCACGTTCAGGTTTAATGAATGGAACTCCCTCCTAAGCTTTCTTTGGAGTACTTTCTGGCATTTGGTCATAGGATTATTATTCTGTTGACGCGCTATTTCCACATCCAACCAGGCAAGCAGTCTTCTAAACCTAAGGCCCTTGGCCTTCCTGTCACTTATGTGACCTTCCTGTCTCTTACTTCCCTTCTGATTGTCTGATTTCCTTCCCTAGTTGCATGGCTGTGATTCGTAGTTTTTTTCCCTCACAGCCATAGCAACAGAGTAGACCAGTCAGTTCAGATGCCAGGCCGACCTAGGGCCTTCCTGCCACTCTTTCTCCACCCAATCATTGGCCTCCTGAAGCAGGGCCGTATAAACATGGTTGAACCTCATCGCCCCACAGGGTTTTCTACAAGAGAAATCTCCAGGTTTCTTTTGGAGACAGGCATCTTATGCTTTGCCTAAAAGTTGCATCAGATGATCATTGCCACTTGTCCTGGTAGTGGGATGACCATATGTAGGAGTTTCAACAGGGACTGCAGACAGTTCACCATTTTGTTCAGTCCCAGCCTGAACTTGGTGAAGCTCCTCCTGTCCCTGGGCTCCCACACTTTCCTCCACAGTCCCAGTTAGGGTGGCTACACCACAAGAGTCAAGTTCCACAAGGTTTAGTCTCGAGAGACCTTGACCTCTTCGGATTCTACTAACTCTCGTAGTTAGCGCTACCTTTGTGGTTTTATGGTCTGGCATTTTAGCATTCCAAGCCTGGTACAACCGCTCGGCATACCCCTTTTCCATGGGCTTACTTTCTCGGTAGAGCTCCATGAGGATATTATCCCTCTGAAGGTTCCAGATCACCCCTTGGATCCTTCTCCTTCTAGAGGCACCTTGCGGTGCATCATTAACCAAATCTAAATCTCGGCTACCCGTTACTTGCAGTACTCCGTCTCCTACCAAGCTCCTTTTGGCTTGGAAGGCAAGGGTTCGACCAGTCTGAGGCAAATGTGGGTATTTGCTCAGCCATTCCGCTCTAAACGCTTTTGATAGCCACCTCTTTTGGGTTCAGATCGCTCAAAGCAATCAATTAGTGCCCTAACCATTTCCTCGGTCCATAGGGCTGGTTGGCCCGTCACGGGGACCGAAGAAGGGTTATTACATTCGGGTACATCTACCTGTGAGGCACCAGTGGAATCACCTATTCTGGTTGACCCAGGGTTTTCTTCACCACTGGTGCACCTAGGCCACAGCCTGTCTTGAAAATTGTTATTCTCATGACGTAACGTAACCCAGTGTAGCTGCCAGACGGGGGGTTAGCCCATACTGACAGGGAGGCTGATTTAGCCACAGGATGCCACATGAGGGGCTAAGCACCCTGCTCCGTCGGGGGGTTGAACTGGACAATACCCATCCTCTTGTCAGCTCGGAACCACAGCCTCCAATTCCCTCGACACGACATATACAGTAGGTACTAGTTTTATGCACCAGTTGTATGTACTAGTGGAAGCTATATTTACTAATTATAGGTATTAGTTTTATGTAGAAGCTGTATGCTCTAATTGTGTGAACAAGTTCTATGTACCACCTGTATTGACTAGTTATATACTAGGTGTATGTACTTGTTGTATGTACTAGTTGTATATCCTAGTTGTATTTACTACTTGTATGTCCTAATTGAATGTACTAGTTGTATAGACTATTAGTATGTACTATTAGTATGTACTAGTTGTATGTACTATTAGTATATACTATTAGTATATACTAGTTGTAACAACTAGGTGTATGTACTAGTTATGTCTACTATATAGTTGTAGGTTTCTAGTACTAGTAATACCAGATATTAAGTAGGTATTAGTTGAATGTACAAGTACTAGTTATATTAAATATTTGTAGGTACTACTTATATGTACTAGTCGAATGTAATAGTTGCATGTACTAATTGTATATAATAGTTGTATGTACCAGTTGTATGTACTATTTATGTACTAGTTGTATGTAATAGTTGTATGTACTAGTAGGATTAACTAGTGGAATGTACAAGTAAAGTTAATATATACTAACTGTAAGCACTAGTTGTATGTACTAGTTGTACGTACTAGCACTGGTTATATTTACTAGTTGTACGTACAAGTTGTCTGTACTAGTTGAATGTTATAGTTGTATGAACTAGTTGTATGTAGTAGTACAAGTTATATTTACTACTTGTCCTAGTGTATGTAGTAGTGGTATGTTGTAATTGTATGAACTAGTTTTATGTACTAGTTGTATGTACTAGTTATATACTAATGTATGTACTAGGTTTATGTACTATTTGTACGTACTAGCACTTATTATAATAACGAATTGTATATATTAGTTGTATAAACTAGTGGTATGTACTAGTTGTGTGTACTAGTTGTATGTATTAACTGTATGTATTAGTTGTACTAGTACTAGTACTAGTTGCATGTGTTAGTTCTAATATGTACTAGTCCTAGTAATATTTACTAGTTGTAGGAACTAGTTTTATGAACTAGTTGTATGTACTAGTACTAGTACTGGATATAGTACTAGATATATTCAGTAGTTGTAATAGTTGGAGGTCTAGTTTGATGTACTTGTTCTATGTACTATTTATATGTACCAGTTATATTTGAATGTTCTAGTCATAGGTACTAATTGTAAGTACAAATTGAATGAAATACCGTACCAAAGACTGTTCAAAGGAAAACAATAGCTGCCAAACTCGATTAAAGTGTCCCCAAAGCTCTACGACTTATCTCCGAGTTAAAATGACTGCCAATTTCAAACATATAGGCTATGAATCTGTACCGAAGACTGTTCCTAGGATAACAAGTAGTTGGAGTTTAAAAATTGGTGGGGCTACTGCCCCCCAAATTTACTCGAACTACTTGGTTACATCGTTGGGCTTTGACATATTACTCTTAATCCTAACGATTGAGGACGCTTAAGTGTCCTAAAAATTATAAATAGCGACAGAAAAGCTTCGTTAACTAAAGCTTCCTGAACGCCACCATTTGCAAAAACGATGTACTGTCATATAAATTAAGTGTTACTATAGTTGCGTATGAACTCATATTATACATCTATCGACGTATAAAATGTGTTATAAAAGATGCGTATGAACTCGTATTATATTTATATATATATATCCGTAACATGTAGCCATAAATAAATCTCATTATGAAAACAATAGAGGGGGCTACCGAACTTTATTTAAGGGTCCCCCTCTTTGTATTATTTATATGTACTAGTTATATTTTTATGTATTAGTTATATGTAGTAGGTGTGTGTACAAGTTATATGTACTAGTTGTATGTATATACTAGTTGTATGTTCTAATTGTATGTACTAGTTGAATGTACTAGTTGAAGGTTCTTGTACTAGTTATACTTGGTACTAGGAAGGTACTTGTTGTATGTACTAGTTGTATGTACTAGTTTTATGAACTAGGTGTATGTACTAGTTGCACGTACTATTTATAATAATTGGATATATGTGTACGTTCTAGTTATATGTAGTAGGTGAATGTACTAGTTATATGTCCTAGTTGCTTTTACTTGTATGTAGTAGCTATGTTCTACTTGTATATACAAGTTGTACGTTCTAGTATTATCTACTCGTTCTATGAGCTACTTGTATATACTAGTTTCTTCTTGTATGTACTAGTTGTATGTACTAGGTGCATGTACTATGTGTATGTACTATTTATAAGCACCAGTTATATGTGTATGTACTAGTTATATGCTTGTGTACTAGTTATCTCTATTAGTTGTATGCACTAGCTGTATGCACTAGTTGTATGAACTATTTATAATTTCTAGGTAGATGTGTATGTACTAGTCATATGTAGTAGGTGGATGTACTAGTTTTATATATGTCCCAGGGGTTTGTACTAGTAGTATGTACTAGTTGTATGTACTAGTGGTGTGTGGTATTTTGATGTAATAGTTGCATGTAGTTATTGTATATAATAGTTGTATGTACCAGTTGTTTGTACTAGTTATATACTGGTTGTATGTAATAGTTGTATGTACTAGTAGGATTAACTAGTGGAATGTACAAGTAAAGGTAATATAAACTAACTGTAGGTACTAGGTGTATGTACTAGTTGTATGTACTAGTTGTACGTACTAGCACTGGTTATATTTACTATTTGTAGGTATAAGTTATATGTACTAGTTGTATGTAATAGCTGCATGAACTAATTTTATGGACTAGTTGTATGTACTGGTTATATACTAGTTGTGTGTATTAGTTGTATAAACTAGTGGTATGTACTAGTGGTGTGTACTAGTTGTATGTGTTAACTCTATGTATTAGTTATGTACTAGTTGCATGTGCTAGTTTTAATATGTACTAGTACTAGTAATATTTACTAGTCGTAGGTACTAGTTTATGAACTAGTTGTCTGTACTAGTACTAGTACTAGATATATTCGGTAGTTGTAATAGTTGGAGGTCTAGTTTGATGTACTTGTTGTACAAATTGTATGAACTAGTTGTTACTACTAGTTGTATGTTCAAGTTGCATGTACTAGTTGGATGTCCTAGTCTTATGAACTACTAGTTGGTACTTGTTGGTCATACTAGTAGAATGTACTAGTTGTGTGTACTAGTTGTATGTCCTACTTCTATGCACTAGTTGTATGTACTAGTTAAAGGTACTAGGTGTATATCCTAGGTTTTAGTTGTACGTCCTAATTTTGTGTATTAATTCCATGTATTAGTTGTAGAACTATTTGTGTGTACTAGTTTCAAGTACTAGTTGTATGTACTAACACGAGTTATAATAACTAGTAGGTACTAGTTGAATGTACTAATTGCTGTAGTAATTGAATGCTCTATATAATATATATAGGTACTAGTTGTACATACTAGTTGTGTGTACTTAGTTTTATGTACTAATTGTATGTACAAATTGTATGTACTAGGTGTATGTAGTAGTTGTATGTTCTAATTGTTTGAACTAGTTCTATGTACTAATTGTATGTACTAGTTATGTACTGGTTATATGAACTAGTTTTATGTCCTAGTTGAATGTGCTACTTGTATGTACTAGTTATGTACTATTTGTATATACCAGTTGTATATACTAGTTATGTCATAGCTGTATGTACTAGTTGTATGTACTAGTAGTATTAACTAGTGGTATGTACTAATGCTGGTAATATTTACTAACTGTAGGCACTAGTGGTATGTACTAGTGGTACCTACTAACACTGGTTATATTTACTAGTTGTAGGTACTATTTGTATGTAGTAGTACAAGTTATATTTACTAGTTGCAGGTATTAGTTGCATGTACTAGTTGTATGTAGTGGTTGTATGTTCTAATTGAATGTACTAGTTGTATGTACTATTAGTATGTACTATTACTATGTAATAGTTGTAAGTACTAGGTGTATGTACTAGTTATGTCTACTATATAGTTGTAGTTATACCAGATATTAAGTAGGTATTAGTTGAATGTACAAGTACTAGTTATATTAAATATTTGTAGGTACTACTTATATGTACTAGTCGAATGTAATAGTTGCATGTACTAATTATATATAATAGTTGTATGTACCAGTTGTATGTACTATTTATGTACTAGTTGTATGTAATAGTTGTATGTACTAGTAGGATTAACTAGTGGAATGTCCAAGTAAAGGTAATATATACTAACTGTAAGCACTAGTTGTATGTACTAGTTGTACGTACTAGCACTGGTTATATTTACTAGTTGTACGTTCAAGTTGACTGTTCTAGTTGAATGTTATAGTTGTATGAACTAGTTGTATGTAGCAGTACAAGTTATATTTACTACTTGTCCTAGTGTATGTAGTAGTGGTATGTTGTAATTTTATGAACTAGTTTTATGTACTAGTTGTATGTACTAGTTTTATACTAATGTGTGTACTAGTTGTATGTACTAGTTGTACGCACTAGCAATGGTTATATTTATTATTTGTAGGTATTAGTTGTATGTACTAGTTGTATGTAATAGTTGTATGTTCTAATTGTATGACCTAATTTTATGTACTAGTTTATGTACTGGTTATATACTAGTTGTATGTATTAGTTGTATAAACTAGTGGTATGTTGTAGTTGTGTGTACTAGTTGTATGTATTAACTGTATGTAATTGTTATGTACTAATTGCATGTGCTAATTCTAATATGTACTAGTACTAGTAATACTACTAGTTGTAGGTACTAGTTTTATGAACTAGTTGTATGTACTAGTACTAGTACTAGATATATTCGGTAGTTGTAATAGTTGTAGGTCTAGTTTGATGTACTTGTTGTATGTACTATTTATATGTACCAATTATATGTTAATGTTCTTGTCATAGGTACTAATTGTAAGTACAAATTGAATGAAATACCATACCAAAGACTGTTCAAAGGAAAACAATGGCTGCCAAACTCGAAAAAAGGGTTTCCGAAGCTCTATGACTTATCTCCGAGTTAAAATGACTGCCAATTTCAAACATATAGGCTATGAATCTGTACCGAAGACTGTTCCTAGGATAACAAGTAGTTCGAGTTTAAAAACTGGTGGCGCTACTGCCCCCCAAATTAACTAGTACCACTTGGCTGCATCGTTGGCCTTTGCCATATAACTTTTAACACTAACGATTGAGGACGCTTAAGTGACCTAAAAATTATAAATAGCGACAGAAAAGCTTCGTTAACTAAAGCTTTCTGAATGTCACCATTTGCAAAAACCATGTATTGACATATAAATTAAGTGTTACAATAGTTGCGTATGAAATCGTATTATATATATATTTATATATATATCCGTAACATGAAGCCATACATAAATCGCGTTATGAAAACAATAGAGGGGGCTGCCCAACTTTATTATTGTTTGTATTATTTATATTTTCTAGTTATATTTTTATGTATTAGCAATATGTTGTAGGTGTTTGTACTATTTATATATACTAGTTATAATTTTATGTATTAGTTGTATGTAGTAGGTGTGTGTACTAGTTATATGTACTAGTTATATGTACTAGTTATATGTACTAGTTGGGTATATATACTAGTTGTATGTTCTAGTTGTATGTACTAGTTGAATTTACTAGTTGTAGGTTCTTGTACTAGTTATACTTGGTACTAGGAAGGTACTTGTTGTATATACTAGTTGTATGTACTAGTTTTATGAACTAGGTGTATGTACTAGTTGCACGTACTATTTATAATAATTGGATATATGTGTATGTACTAGTTATATGTAGTAGGTGAATGTACTAGTTATATGTACTTGTTATATGTATTACATTTTGTACTTGTTATACGTACTAGTAGAATGTACTAGTAGTGTGTACTTGTGTAGTGTGTAGTTGTATGTACTAGTTTAATGTTATAGTTGTATGTACTAGTTGTATGTACTAGTGGTATTTACTAGATGCATGTACTATTTATATGGACCAGTTATATTTGTATATACTAGTTATATGTAGTAGTTGGTGTCTACTAGTTTTATGTTCTGGTTGAATGTACTAGTTGTGTGTACTATTTGTGTGTACCACTTGTATGTACTAGTTGTATGTATTAGGTATATGTACTTGTTACTAGTTCCATGTACTAGTTGTAGGCACTAGTTTGATGTACTAGTTGTATTTACTAGTTGTATGTACTAGTTGAACCTACTAGTTGTAGGTTCTGGTATTAGCAAAACTAGTTACTAAGT
Source organism: Chondrosia reniformis (assembly GCA_947172415.1). Classification (NCBI taxonomy): domain Eukaryota; kingdom Metazoa; phylum Porifera; class Demospongiae; order Chondrillida; family Chondrillidae; genus Chondrosia; species Chondrosia reniformis. The sequence continues at coordinate 3,431,042 of OX359199.1, read as the reverse complement.
AGGTACTATTTGTATGTACAAGTACTAGTTATATTAACTAGTTATAGGTACTGCATATATGTACTAATTGAATGTAATAGTTATATGTACTAATTGCTTATTATAGTTCTATATAATAGTTGAATGTACTAATTATATGTACTAGTTGAATGTACTAGTTGTATAAACTAGTTATGCACTAGTTGTGTGTACTAGTTGTATAAACTAGTTATGCACTAGTTGTGTGTACAAGTTGCATGTTATAACTGTATGTATTAGTTATGTACTAGTTGTATGTACTAGTTCTAATAACTAGTTGTATATATTAGGTGTATGTACTGCTTGTATGTAATAGTTGTATGTACTAGTTGTATTTCTAGTTGTATGAACAAGTTATATGTACTAGTACTAGTTATATTCAGTAGTTGAATTAGTTGGAGGGCTAGTTTGATGTACTAGTTGTATGTACTATTTATATGTACCAGTTATATGTGAATGTTCTAGTCATAGGTACTAATTGTAAGTACAAATTGTATGAAATAGTTGATACTGCTAATTGTATTTGCAAGTTGTACGAACTTGTTGTATTTACTAGTTGTTTGTACTAGTTGTATGTACTGGTTGTATGTACTAGTTGTATGTACTAGGTGTATGTAGTAGTTGTATGTTCTAAGTGTATGAAGTAGTTTTATGTTCTAGTTGTATGTACTTGTTATATACTAGTTGTATGTTTTAGTTGTATATATTAGTTGTATGTACTAGTTGTGTGTACTAGTGGTATGTATTAACTATATGCATTAGCTATGTACTAGATGCATGTACTAGTTCTAATAACTAGTTGCATTTACTAGTACTGGTAATATTTACTAGTTGTAGGTACTAGTTTTATGCACCAGTTGTATGTACTAGTGGAAGCTATATTTACTAATTATAGGTATTAGTTTTATGTAGTAGCTGTATGTTCTAATGTTTTGAACCAGTTCTAAATACCACCTGTATTGACTAGTTATATACTAGGTGTATGTACTTGTTGTGTGTACTAGTTGTATGTCCTAGTTGTATTTACTACTTGTATGTCCTAATTGAATGTACTAGTTGTATGTACTATTAGTATGTACTATTAGTATGTACTAGTTGTAAGAACTGTACTAGTTATGTCTACTATATGGTTGTAGGTTTC